>JAKFHU010001957.1:0-1200000 GCA_023783475.1 Daubentonia madagascariensis | reverse complement strand
AGGAAATCATCTAAGAAATGAAATGTGAGCCATGTGTGGGTTTCAAATCTTCTAGTAGAAAGATTAAAAGAAAATTTTAAAAAATAAATATATATTTTTGGTATAATATTTTAAAAACTCACTCTGTAGTTTAAGATTGTAGCACATCTTAGTTCAGAACAGCCTCAATTCAAGTACTCAGTAGTCCCACGTAGCCAGTGGCTGCCACATTGAAGCACAGCTCTGAGGACTCTGACTTGCCTGACCTCAGGGAAAGGGCTTGAACCCCCATTTTCTGCCACAGGGAAGGGAACTGCCCCTCTCCACCATCATCTCTATTCAGATGCAAAGGCTGGAGAGAAGTAGCGCCCCTAGAAAGAAGAGGGAGGCTGCAAGCAGGAAGTGTCCATAGGTAGACAACTGCCACCCACCTGCTTCTTGGTTGGGGCCCATCCCTCTGCCAGAGCTCAGACTGTGAACAAAGAATGATGGACCCTAGAAGGAGGGAGCCCTGTGTCTTCTGATCTATCCAAACTTTGACCTCCAGAGGTTAGATGTGGAAGAAATAGATTAAAGGTGTTAGGTCTATCTCGATGTTGCGGTCCTCCCCGGTCCTCAGTTCCCAGTGTCAAGAGTGAGTACTGGTACTGAGTTGAGCCAAGGACAGAGTGATAACAAATACAAAGTAATCTCACACAAACAGCTTATTACAGAAAAGAAAGAAACTATACAAAGTCAAAGTAAAGAAGGAAGCTACCCAAAGTAAAAATACATTCCAGAGAAAAGAATGAGTTAGTCTCCACAAGAGGAGAAAGACATTGAGGACTCCCAGGTGGTCTCCTTTTATTGGCCTGGTCCAGGGGAGGCCTTATAGGAGGTGTGGGATATTACCAAATAATTATCAGGTGTTTTGCATTTTCCTGCAGTTCCTTCCCCTGATTGGCCCTCAGCTTCTCCACCCCTAGGAGCCACCCTGCTGGCCTACACCCACCACGTGCAGATTTGATCCCTACCTAACAGAAGGCAAACTTCTTATTTTGCAATTAGGCCTCAGTACTAACAGGCTGTGGTGTCTCTTTCCATCTGTGGTGTGGGAGACTGTGAATTTAAGCACAAATTGCATGCATATATTTCTAAATACATTTCTGTATAACTCAACATCATCAAACATGAGATCCAACTTTATATAATGGTAAAAGCAAATGAGTACCTATAGGGTGCCTATTCTTTGCAGATACCTTGTAATCAGTCTGTCCTAGAATCCTGGCATCCTGTCAGTAATGGGTGTATATATTAGTTAGCTAGTTTGCATAACAAACTATCCCAAAATTGAATAACTCATGATTGAGCTGGTTAGACATTTAGGCTGGGCTCCACTGGGCTGTGTCAGGAAAGTGTGGTCAGGTGCTGGTTGACTAGGTGGCTCCTAGGGATGAGCTGGCTGTCAAATGAAGAACTTTGGTTTTCCTCCTCTTGGTATTTCATCCTCCAGCAGGCTAAAATGGGCTTGTTCTCATGGAGATAGCAGGGTTCTGAAAGAAAAAGCAGAAGCATTCAAGACCCTTGGAGCCTAGGCCCAAAATTAGCACACTGTCACATTCACAACTTTCTATTGGCAAGAGCTAATAACTCCAGCTACATCCTAGGTTTGGGAAACAGATTCTGCAATAGGAGCAGCTGTGGAAGCACATTGTCAAGGGAATGAATACAAGAAATGATAAAAATAATTTGCTGCTGATTTTGCAGTCAAAATTATCCTGTCTTTTCTTACAGATGAGGTTTATATAACTGTCCTATAGCTACTAACAGGCTGGGCTGGAAGTGAAGATCAATTCTGCCTGATTCCAAAGCCAACACACGTCCATAGAACACCCTACTCATGCAGCTCCCCTATGCCTTTGTGGTTCAGGAGAGTCACTCTTTTCCAATACAAAACAACTTGCTTTGAGATTCTCATTTATCTAGTACCCTTTATTATCAGATTAATCCCCTCCAGAGAATGCTTCTGAAGCATCTCAAAAGGATGTATAATTTGAGGAAATGGCTGAACAACAATTTAGGAAAATAAGCCCAACACTACATTTTTTATTTCTCATTATAAGAGAACTTTTAAAATATGTGTTATGCACTGTACTCATCTGCAAACTCTTTTCATCCCTTTTTGGTATTTGTAGGTTATTTATAATCTTCAGCACATACTAAATCAAAATACTGTGCTGGAAGCAACCTCTTACTGTGGAAACAAGTAACATAAATATACATCTGCTGAGAAAACATTTTCCCTACTCAGTTTAGCCAAACAGCTGAGTGTGTCTTGAAGTCATCCTTTAATTTTTAACATGGCAAAGATTTTTTGTAATACCTCACACTTAGGAGGGACCATGGGGAAAATCCCCACAGCACACATGAAGATCGGCACAACCAATTCATTCCTCCCCCTGAACCAGTGCCTCACTCCACTGGCTAAAAATTAGAATCACCTGGGGGACAGGCTAAACTTCTTTAAACTCAAGTTGCACCAGACAAATTAAATCAGAATCCCTGGAGTGGAACCTGGGCAACAATGTGGTTTAAAGCTCTCCAAGTAATTACAGTGTGCAGCCAAGCCCAAAAACCACAGCTTTTTAAACCAACATCTTTTGGTGAACTAGTTGGAAACAGTTTCTCAAATGAATGTAAATAATTCTAGTAATTTTGTGCAAATATGTAATACTTAAACTTTTTATTGATGTATAATATACATACAGAAATACCTGCACAAACATTCATGAAAAATTTGATTACTACAAGGTGAATACACTTGTGTAACTGAGAAATAGAACAAGCCTCACTTATATCCCAAAAGCCTTCTGTCTCCCTCCTCCCCAAAAGTAACCAAGATCTTAAGATCTAACATTGTATGTTAACTTCATTTATGTACACAAGTGATTCAAGATAGAACATTTTGAATATATACAAGATACACAAAATAGTACAATGGACTTGTGACCCAGCCTCAACAACGACAAACCATGAGCCATTTTTGTTTCATCTACACTTCAGTACATTTCCTACTCCTCACTTCATTATATTTTAGTTATTTTTTGTGAAATAAGATGTATATAAACTGAAAAGTACACTCTTAACTGTACTTCTTTGAGACATCAATACACTCATAAAATTCTCCCCTTTTAAGAACAGAATCACCACACTTAACAATCATTAATGTGCATGGTAATCACCTGGAAGTATATTTAAAACCCAGATTTTGAAAGAACAGTTCTGGGATTTGCCTATAATTTGTATTTCTAACGAAGTATAAATCTGTAGAGCACATGGTAACTATAAGATCGCTTATATCTAAAGTAAAGAAAAATTGACGAATAAAATTAAGAAATATTGACCTGAACTGAAAGGACCAATCAACACACCTGTGCAATATGCTATCTGTAGTAGCATTTGGTTGACAATGGTAAACTAATCAAACAACTTTACAATGATTTTGGTAACTAAAACAGCAAAATCTCTTTTATGGTTTCCATGAAAATGCAAAAATTCTAGTATCATGAGAGGGCACTGGTTAATAATAGCAAATATTTGGAAGTAGATGTCTTATACAGTAAGTAGCTGATAACTTTCAATACTCATAAGTGGCCTTTACAGAGTTACCACAAATTCAGTCCTTGACACACCAAGTGCAGATAATTTCTATAGCTTCCTATTAAAAATATATTTTAATGCCCTTACATAATTTAACTCAGTTTCTTATAATATTAAGTAACTCAAAATTCTTTATGTGAAATTATGATAAGTTCCATTTAAATTCACGGTAAGTTTACATAATTTCATCAGGCAGTGTCTGTGTGTCTACCACCCACTATTCGTTGGGGTCCCACCATTTGCACAGGCACCAAAGCTGCAGAACCACAGACTCACCAGACACAGGCTGTTCCCTGCACCTTTTCTTTTCTCAGGGCATCAGTTCATCAGTCAACTAAGTCATGTGAGAGTAGAGGCTGGGTACTCCCTAGCATAGAGGGTCTCTCGCCTATGCACTCTCCTCAGATGAGGAGGAGAA
This sequence comes from Daubentonia madagascariensis, assembly GCA_023783475.1. NCBI lineage: Eukaryota > Metazoa > Chordata > Mammalia > Primates > Daubentoniidae > Daubentonia > Daubentonia madagascariensis. The sequence goes on along the minus strand of JAKFHU010001957.1, from coordinate 1,195,964 downwards.
GACCATAAGGTCCTCTTAAGGGATACTTACTGGGACATGGGTGAGCCCTCTAAGACATGAGGACTCTGCCAGCAGGTACAGACTTCTCAGGAGGGAGGGATGAGGCAGCCATTTTGAACCTGTATCTCCACTACCCATTGTCCCGTCTCCTCAAGGCAATCCTGAGGGGCTGTTCTAGAACTTGTCTGGATATTGGAGGTTGGGAGGTGGGGGCTTTGATGAGACTCAAGGGAGGTCTGTCATGGGAGGCAGGAGGTCAATGCTCAGCATGTGGGATGGTGTCCTAGTGGTCACTTGTGTTTCCTGTTTGAGTCCAAGTCCATTTTCACTAGGGAGAAGGCTGTACAGTGTGTATGGCTCCCAGACCCCATCTCTGATTCTTTTTGGGAGGTGAAGTGTGGAAGGGGTTGAATTTCAGTATTTTTGGAAAATTGTGGAAAGTCTGGTTGGGAACCTGAGAACATCTTTTGCTGGTTTCTGAATGCTCAGTTTGGAGGTCTGAACACATATATGCTTGGCAGGAAGAAATTTGGGATTGCATTCACATCAGCACAGCTTTTTGCCAGAGGTTGAGAAAGTGGCCAGGACAAGTGTCTTGGTGGCAGGCTGGGGAACATAATGAGAGCAAACCTGAGGCCTGTTGATCGTCATCTTGGCAATGAGTGTCCAGTACTGGCCAAAGTGCTTGGATGAAGCATGGGGGCAATCAATAAATGCACCTCCAATCCTTTAGCTGTCCATGAGGTGAGAGAGAGCCCAGTTCTTGTCTTGATGGGAGGCTCTTCCAGATGAAGGGACAACATCTCAGTTTTCTTTACAGCTGGCTAATTTGTGAGGCCAGACACAGGACAGATTCTCAAATATGTGGATAGGCATCAGCTTGCTAGGATGATATGAGAGAGATGGCATTCAAATAAAATATGTTAGGAATCCCTGACAATGAAGAGTAAAAACACAAAAAATAAAAAATAACGTGGGACTTATGAAAACATTTCACAACAAAAACAAAAAAGTACAAATGGTCATTTCCCACTAAGAGGAATCCAACTTTAATGGTGGTTAGAAAAAATAAATTATAAAATATATATTTTGTGTGACCATCAGACTGAAAAATTAAATGGTTCCTAATCTTGTCTCTTTTCATGATCAGTAGTTTGTACATGCTTATACATAGTATAAATAACCAATGACCTTTTGAAGGACAATCACGGAATATTATCAGGACTAGGAAGGTGCATATTCCTGCATATAGGATTCTACCTCCTGGAAGGCATCTGGTAAGAACACTTGAACATCTACACCAAAGGGCCCACACTAGCATTTTGTTAGTGGACATGTAAATAATAGCAAAAAAAAGTAGTACACATGTGAGGATTTTTTTGGGTCATCATTGATTTTTAAGATAATCCCTACCCAACAAAGAAATAAAACAAACCAGGGGACCCATGGATAGCAAATGAACAGGGAACCAGGGGAAAAAACACCCTCAATGTCCATTTGCTTTCAGTTTGCTGATGCTTCAGTTGAAGTCTCCTGGGAACCTTCTGCAGTAGGATCTTCCTCTGCAGCTCTTCTTGCCTGCAGCACTATTTATGTTAAGTGCCTGGACATGCCTCAGCTTCCAGTTTCCCTTAGCAGATGGGAAGCAATGGTATAGTCCCTGGTCATATTTTAGAGCGAAGAAAGCACTGAAGGTCTTGCAAACTTTGCCAAGGCTTCTCCTGCCTTCATGTCAAATCCAGCCCCCAACTCCAGGCAGCCCCCCGTGATTTTCTGATGTACAGTGAATATATACTTTCATTTGGATTCCATTGCTATTCTGCCTGCCATATGCGATTTCAAGATATCCCCATTAACCTGCCCCAAATGATCCTTCGTGTGTAGAATCAGCTTCTGAGTAAGGAACTCTGGAGTATATTGAGCTTTTTGTGTATTTCTGTTGAGTTCCTCTATTCATGCTTAGAGAAGGCTGTAGACACCGAGTAAATGGAAAGCTCTGGAATTCCAATGTCCAAGGATGGTTTCAACCCTCCAGATGTCTCATTTTGCCTTTTTTCCTTCTGTCTGTCTTGGTACAGGTCTCAAAGTGTGAATTTGCCAGGGCTTCACTAGTTGCATGTTCTGCTTATCTTTCTTATTTGAGACCAAGGGCTGTGGGATAGAGACCACCTCCTTATCTTGACCATGTGTTCTAAGAGCTGACAGTTCTTCCATATTGTCTGTGGTTTGAGAAGTAGGGAGGTCATTGAGTCAGCATCCATCATAGGCAGCTTTCAAATGTACATGTTAGGACAGTTTTTTTTTGGGGGGGGGAGGAGTTTGGATTATTTTTAGGACAAGACTCAGACAAGTGGCCCATTAGGTGTCTGGAAACTATGATGCAGTAGTCATATCTGCAACCCATTTTAAACAGAAACACCAGGCAAAAACCAAAAGTTGTAAGAAAGATGATACTGATGCAGCTGAACTTATCAAGCCAGATTTTGGATGCTGAATAAATTCTACATAACACAGTAGAACTCCCAGGATGACTGAAGTGAGGTAGAGGGGAAGTTTCCTCTCCAGATGGACTTTTTGCTGCCTCTAGAATCAGCAGTCACTTAGGTTAGCATTGGTTCTAATCAATTCAAAGCAATTAGATTTGATCTAATCATCTCTCTCACTTTCAAGATGGGAAAGGAGATTTTATTTTGTTTTTACTTTTTTCCTGCATTTTTATTTTATCACATATGTGTGTATCTAATACAATCCAATATACATTAATATTGGTCACTTCCAAGCATTTGAGAAATTATAACATCTATGTATATAATTTTTAACACTATGTATTATCTAATAAAATCCAATATATTTTAATATTTGTCATTTCCAAGCATTTGAGAAATTACAAAATCTATGTATATAATTGTCAAAACTATACCTTATTTTCTTCATGTGCAAAATATATACATGTGTCAATGTATGGTCTGTTTAATTCTGCATATTGAAATCTTGGCAGAGGCTTAAATACTTTTTGGTGGGAATTGAGCCAGAAATCAGATGGGAATGAGTCCCTTGAATTCCTGTTTCTGTGTCCGCTGGCATTGATATCCTACTTTATGACACTACACCAAGACCCTGAAAACTCCCCTTAAATGTTTCTAGGTCCCCAGTGCAATCACAACTTGAAACATTCTTTATTGAGGCTATGGTGAGTGAGAACTGTCTTCAGCCAATAGGAGTGAGCCACACCTGATTATAAAAGGCAGATCCAGCAAAACAACACACTCTGAACTGTATGTGTAAGAGAGAGGACCTTTCACTTGAGCTTCAACATGGAATTGGGAACTGAAGGCCCAGACCCCTATTATCATTCCAACAAATACCCCACAGACCAGCCTCCTTTCCAATAGATCTCCCTTACAAGATGGTCAAGATGAAAAGGAGAAATTATTTGAAGAAATAGGTAAGACAATCTCTTCCCATTCCAGTGAGAACCACATCCAAAGGCAAGGTAAGGCCTTGGGCTGTTCATATGGAGGCTGGAAGGAGGGGTGGAGTCAGAGACACTGAGTGTGTGTCTTTGGGAGGGTTTCTTTCTCAGATTGAGGAAGAGAATTGGCTTATAGCCCTCAGGGGGCTTTGAGAAATGTGGCAATGATCTCCTGGATCTGTCATCTTTCTCTTCACTCTTGACACTGGCTGAACAGCATCACCTTAGAGAATGACCCACAAATATGAATCAGAGATAGACTATGGGGCTCTGTGCTTCATGACAGTTGAGTCACATAATCTTCTTTTGCACTAGGATCAGAGCCAAATCCAAAGGAGGAGAAGAAGTTCAAGGAAACTAAGTTCAAAGCCAGAAATAGCACTGCTAGATTAGGTAAGATCAGACTCTTACAGGTGAGAAGGGACAGTGGATGGATTATCACAGTAAACCCTGGAAGATGAACTGGGGGCTTTTTGGCAGCCAGGGACTTACAAATCCTGGATGCTGGAGAACAGAGGAGAACTGAATTTTGGTGGCAACCTCAGCTTCTGACTGTCCAGGAAGAGGAAAGTCAGTTCCAAGGCAGCTGCCAAGACAGAGTAACAGGTAGAATTTTTGTTTATTGCCCCAAAAGGCAGACAAACAGGTAACTTATACAGGGCTTGGGGAGGAAAGTGGTTTCCCAGTGGCTGAGAGGATTTTAGAGATCCTGGAAGTCAAAGAGAATCACAAGAGATTTAACCTTGCTTTATCATGGAGGTTGAGGGGGTTGGGAAAGAGGAAGAGAGGAAAGTCGGGTCCTCCTGAAGGTGCATGAAGGTGTTGCAGAATGAATATCCTTGGGAACTGTTCTGCTGAGTCTCTCACTCATGTTTCCTGCACAGATTACTGTCTAGGAGATGAGCACAACTTGACTTTGGAAAAGAAATCAAAGGCCTCCAACATCGTACATGGCATTGCAATTGAGGAGACTTGTGATGCCTATGGCAGGGAACCCCTGAGGGCCCACACTGGGTACAGCAAGTGGTCCAGACCTCAGTTTCCAGTAGTATACCTGCTGCCACTTCATAAAGACTGGTGACCTCTCTCCATGCAATGTTTGAGGCCATTTATCAAGAAATAGCCCGGGTGTGGGCACATCAGATACCTCCTCCACTGATCCAGGACACCTCTGAGCTCACTTGGCTGCAGGGTACTGTGAGCACAGAAGTGAAGACCTATGCCATGGACACAAAGGTGGCCTTTGTCTTCCCTGCTGAGGGCTGGCTCACCACAATGCCAGATCCTGGGAGAAGCTCACAGCTCCTAGGAAGGAGATGGGCCCACCTCTTTCCTGGACAGGAGATAACAGCCTGTCAGTCAATCAGATGAGGCTTGAGCTGGGGGCTCTCTGACACAATTCAGAAGAGGATGCAGCTGTGGGAACAAGCACAAAGACCAACTGCTTCTCAGATTCTTCCAGATGACTCGCAGCACTTTTGGACACACTGTGTTAACATATGACAGAACCTGGGGCAGCACTAGTGGGAACTAAAACAAAATACTTACAATGGTGAAATATGAGTTTCCTTAAGGACTAAGGTTATTGACAAATTTTATAGTTCATGTAAGACAGCCGATGTCTTTTGGATGTTTTATGACCATGATGCAATTCGTTATAATTAGAAACATATTAGTGTTTAATTATTCACGTTTGTATTTTGTAAAGTGTAGCAAAATGAATATATATTGATATCCTCCTGCTTTAATTCAGAAAATGATGTAGATCTTCACTCTCCTGGCCCCAGTCAATGGAGAACTGATATCCACTAACCTTTAATAGCATTCTGTAGGGAGCAATGTTTACATTTTTCAGTTTGGTGAAATCATGGTAAAGTCATCATGCCATTGTTTACTTTTCATTTTCTTTATATAAAATTTAAGACAGGTATATTAAATGCTTACTGATAATATTTATTCTCCACCTGGATCATGTCATTTGCCTTATTTCAATCTTTTTTCCATCCTATAGGTTTTAATTGATCTTATTTTATTGTAGGATAGTAAATCTAATTTAGGTATTGTCATTGTGTTACATAATGTTATATTTTATTTCATATATTTTTCTTGACATTTTACACTGGGATCATGAAATACTTTACCATATAAATGCACTTAATTTTTATGTGGGAAAAGTAAAAGTATTTGGCTTTTAATTGTTCATTGCCTTATAATTTTTATGTTACAGAGGATGAGATAAATATTAATGTTTTTGATTATTACAAATTTCAGATAATTATGCATTTTCTCCATATGAAATTTGTTTTAACTACACGTGTGGGCTACAAGGCTTTTTCTTCACTTCTGCTTCATCCCCACAATGACCTCCCAGAACCCACAGCTCTTCTTGCAGTTGGGGGATAGCAGTTTATCCTTCCAGTAAATGGGGCAATTCAATGATTACATAAAAATTAGTTTGAAACCAGGACATGTCTTCAAATACAAGTGCCTACACATGCAAAAAAAAAAAATTAAATTTACAGGTTATAGTTGAGGTGGGAGATGAAAGTTTTAAAAAAATTGTTAAACTGAAATGTAGGCCAGGCCTGAAGAATCTCTAAATTAGGCCACATAAGTGACCTCAACCTTGCCTGATTTGTAAACATAAGGAAAACTTGAAACTTGAGCAAATTTTTGAAAGGTCAATATTTAACAAAGAAAACATAACTTAAGCTCAACCAATCAGAAGTAGCCAACAAACTTATTCTTATATAACTACAACTTTGCAACAACGTGTGAACTAAAATAAAATCTTAAGCCCCTCCAGCCAACTGAATGGATTCCAAGGTATTTAAAATAGTAAGCCAGAATTTTGTGCACTGATATGAAAAGTTGTCAATGATCTATAGCTTGGAAAAGAGTAAATTAAAAAATAATATAGAAAGATATTATTTATGGTAAAAATGGTATATTTATAAATTCATAGAAACTATCCAAAAGAATAAACACCAAGCTGTTAATAGTTCTATGAAGGGATGGAGTTTGGAGGAAAGGGGAGACTTTCATTTTATAAAGATCTGTATATTTGACTCTTTTTTTTTTACAGCATATATTTCTTTATAATTAGAAAAAGGAAAAAAGGAAGTGTTACCATAAGATAGGAAGGCAATAGTTTTATTTTCATCAAAATTTGTAGCACCTGTTAGTGCACAGCACAAACATGTGAGGGAAAGCTGAGAAGAAAAATTAACACAAATAAATCACACCTGCACAAAGTGAGTGGATTATCTTTGCATGATAACAAATGTTCAGTGTGAAAACTGGTCAGGATCTACCACTGCTCCAGCTCACTCAATAAACTTAGCAACTGGCAAGGAGAAGGCAGAGGACAGGGAAGGCCAAGCTCCAGCTACTTTCTTCCTACACCAAGCCCTATTTGTGCAAGTTTCCTATCATCAAGTCGAAAATGGACTCAGGATGCAACGTGTACCCTTGGGGATGCAGGCAGAGAGACGCAGAGTAGAACATGAGGTAACTGTACACACCTTAGAGTCAGAGCTCCAGGCTAAGATTCACAATGCACCATTAACTTGTGTAAAGTTAAGAAAGTTACTCAACCTCTCTCAGTGTCAGTTTTCTCACCTGTTAAATGAGGATCATGTGCCAACTTCCTCAAGTTGTTTTGAGGGTAAATTCACTAAGGTATTTAAAACTGCTTCGATTAATAAAGTATCACACTTCAAAACACACAAAAGGAATTGTATCAATGACACCAAAAACAAGATACCCAGTTTCCTAAGCAGCCACAGCAGCATCAGAATGAGATCAACAAGTCACTAGAATTATTCACAGCTCCACTGGAGAGGACAAACATGGGGCTGCAACAAGATAAGTACATGACCAGTGTACAGTAACTTAGGTAGTGAGGGTGGGATCCCTAAAGACCCTGTGACATACAGTTACACAACTGGCTCCCAGGAAACAACTGGAAAAAACCAGGCAACCCAGCAGATACTCCCAAGAATGAGGTGAGCAGGGGAGGGTCAGAACCACAAAATCGAAGCAGAAGACACCAAACCACAAGAAGCACCCAGCTCTGTGAACACCACCTGTGGTTGCGTCAGGACCAACCTTCTGAGAGACCCACCATGGGGACTGCAGAGAGCACAGTGTCTGCGTAACCACACATCCAACATCAGTGCATCTGCACACACATCATAAGACTCTCCTCTCCATTAATCCTTTTAATATGATAGATACTCTTGTTACTATATCCCCATCAAACACCTGTGAGATGTTGAAAAACTCCACACAAAGAGCACACAGGAAGGAACAGGAAGAGAATACTGAGGCATGGGGAGAGGCGCATGCCCTCGAACACACAGACTGTCCTCACAAGCCTTATTTAAATGACAGGAGCCCTAGCATTGTGCCGTGAGCTCCCTCTCATCTTGCCATGCTTATATAGATGACACAATTTTTCCATTCATTACAAAAGTGCTGATGTATTCATGTATAATTATTTCTAAGGAAGTAAATTCTTCACAAAGAAATAAGGTTCAATGTTCATGACCAGGTTTTTCAGTTCTTTTGAGAGTATCTCACATTCAAATATCACAAGTGAAAGTTACTGGAATGTGTACTATGACCAAGGTTTAATTTTTACATACATTGACATCCAAGTTTTTACTGATTAGATATAACGACATGAAAGCTGGTATCATCTGGGAATAGAAATAAACTGTCCCTGAGTGTATAAGAATTTTAGGGATATCAATTACTAAGAAGCTACATGCAAGCAGAGTGGTCCTGGATGTTTCCTTTGTCTAGACAGAAAAATTCAACAGAGCAGACCCAGGAGTTAAGGTGCATCCCTGACTGTTGTGGGTGATGAGTTCTACATCCAAAGCAGAGAGGTGACACATGACAGGTTTCAAGTGTCTTTCAAATGCTCCATACCTTGAAGGTCACTCCCCCAAAGCTGGAACACCATCTGTTCTGAGGGATCAGGTCACCAGCTGTGTCTGAGACACTGGCCAGTCAGGCCTGAATTTAGATGAGGATGATCACTTTCAAGTGTAAAAGGCTTAAAACATAAACACCTCCAGGTTGATTTTCAGGGGCCTGCCCCCTTAAATATGTTGGTGAAAGTGGCCCACCAGACATTCCTGGGAATTGGGGTTTTTCCTTCTGCTCTTAGCAGATCCTGGGTAACCCAACAATTACCCTCCCGCATGTCTCACCTTCCACATCCACAAGAAAGGCACCAGTGAGGGTGAAATTTCCACAAAGGCGCAGCCCACGTCACCCCCTGACAAGCTCTGAAGTTGTTCATAGATAAGCCAGGTGCAGAATTTCTTATAAAAGCGGCCGAACTGGTGCTCTGGCTGAACAATGTGGGGGTCAGCGGCACAAGGGACAGCGTTGCGGGCATCAGCCAGTCCCCACAGCAGTTTAGGAAAACAGCGGCTCCACGGGCTGGAGGCGGCGCGTGCTCTGGAAAGACGCCGGGTGCGGGTGGCGGAGGAAACCGAGCTGCGCAGCGGCAGGTGGAGAGGGGGAGACCTGCCAGATGCAGGCAAACGCCAGGTGTACTTAGCAGCCTTACACCCTCCTCACTGCCCCGCCTGGACCCGCCCTCAAGTCCTTCCCCAGACTCCGTCGCGAGCTGGTGGCAGGGAGCCAGCAGCCAGCAGCACCACGGAAAGGGCGAGGCGCGCACCGCCCTGCCCCGCCCTCCAGGTCTGCGCACCGCCCCCGCCCGATGCATGCTGGGATTGTAGTCCTGCAGCCCTACAGCCCAAGGGCTGGCAGTGGGGAAGAAACTACAGCTCCCAGAAGGCGGGGTGAGGTGGGCCCCGCCCGCCCCCCCCCCCCGCTTGGGTTCCCCCCCGGCGGGGCTGTAAGGAACTACAACTCCCTGCATGGCCCGCGAAGGCCCCGCCTTCCGCCCGTCGCGACGAGCAGGTAAAGGGCAGTTCCGCCAGGCTGACGGGAACCTGGCTGTTCCGAACCCCTCCTGCCTGTGGGGCGTGAGTATGGTCAGCGTGACTGGCTCACCTGTAATTGTGACATCACGTCTCCAAGAGATGCCAGCTGCTGACGTGTCTTGCCTGAAGTTTGATTCGTCATAGACCAGCGAGGAGGCCAGCGGATCTCTCAGTTCGCTCAGGGTTGCCATGGTTATGGTTGCCCGCCTCACCCCCTCCCTCCTCCTCCTCTTTCCCTCCGCTGGTCCCCACATTCCCTTTCCAGCCCCGCCTCCTGCCACGCCCCTCCAGACACGCGCGGCGCTGCCCCTCCCGGGAAAGGCGCTCGGGGCCCGCAGGCCTGGCAGTTCTCGGGCTTCTTGGGAACCCGGCGGGGGGTTCCCTGGTGAGTGTCTCATAATGTCAGTTCACTGCCTAAAATGTTAATATATTTTACATTTTGCTAACTTGCACTCGCTTTTTCAAAGCCACCTTTCCCTCTATCCCACGGGGCTGTCACAGATGACACGCTGCACCCAAGGAGCACCCTTTGGACCCCCAGGTTGCCGGCATGGCCCACACCTGGGTCACAGGTCTCAGAGGGACGCTCCTGCCACTGTTACAACGAGGAGGAAACGTAACAGGGGAAAGACCTGGCCCCTGCTTCATGCAGTCAGGAAACACAGCCACTCAGGGAAGGGACCCCATAAGCTTCTTTTGGAGGCCAAATACACCACTTTTTCGACCACCACCCAGGCTGGTTCCCAGGACTTGGGTGTCCTACCCTGGACCTCTTGGCCTATAACTGACATAAGCCAACAGGACCCAAAGTGTCCCTTGGTCCTTCCCAATATATTTGGAAAGTCTGTGTACCGAGGTAGTATACAACGTGTGTATGTCTGCCATGAGTAAGGCTCCCTTGGAAACTCTTTTGATATCCCTTTTTAAATATTCCTCTGGAACCACTTTTAATAATTTGGTGTTGGAGTTTAACAGTGATAATTCTTTTAATTCATATTTCCATTTAGCTTCTCACATTAAGTACTACAATACTACATGCTTCTGAAACTGGAGTAGGCACAACCTCAATTCTATGCAAGCAGGAAGCACAAGACCAGAATATCCATTGCACATCTTTCTGGAGCATCAATGTTACTGCAAGATTTGAAAGAAACCCATTTAAGTGATGTCCAAGAAATTAAAACTTTAAAACTAGGCTGGAAAGTCATATTTCTTAAAAACACGTCAGTAATCTGTGCCTGATTTGTCAGAATTTCTCCAAGAAAAAACTCTAAGGATAACCTATTTTCCATTACTATGAAATAGTAAAAATTAGAAATCATAGCAAGTCAATCAAAAACCCTGCCGTGTGTGCACCTGTACTCCCAGGTACTCGGGAGGCAGAGGCAGGAGGAGCACTTCAGCCCAAAAGTTGGAAGCTACAGTGATCTATGATCACACCACTGCCATCCACCATGGGTGACAGAGCAAGACCACATCTCAAAAAAAGGAAAAATATAGAAACAAAACAAAACAAAACAAAACAAAACTCTGTCTTGCCAGTTTCCTAAATAACAATATGGCCTTGGTATGGTTTTATTTGTACCTTTATGGGGGTGGTTGACATTTTTAGATATAACAACATGGGTTTATAACCAATTTTTGACAGTTTTCAGCTATTATTAGTCGTTGACTTATTTTTCTATTCCATTTAATTTTTCTCTCTCTCCCCTCGCATTCTTAGACTCAATCATTCTACAGATCTCAAAGCCTCTTAGCTTTTTCCAAATTTTTCACTCTTCAGAAAATTGGGTAATTTCTATTGTTTTGTCTTCTGTTTCTGATCTGTGGATAAGCCCCCAAATATTTTTTTTTCCATTTCATTATCTTTCTGTTTGGTTCTTTTCTATAGTGTCCATTTCTCTACTGAGGTTCCACTTCTGTTCACTCATTATGAGAATATTTTCTTTTACTCCTTTAAACATATTTATAATAGCTGCTTTTAAATACTTGTGTTCTGATTACAACATCTTGGACATCCTGGGGATAGCTTCTACTGCCTGCTTTTTATCTTGTGAATGGATTATATCTTCATGTGTTGTGAATTTTAAATTTACCAGAAAATATAAATGATTGTTATAAAGCCCCTGGGTTCTTTTATAATACTTTGAAGGCTACTGTTATTTTTTGAAGAGGAAGTTAATTTGGCTGCATTCAAATTCTAATACCTATATCTCCTACAGTGGGCACAGCTGAAATCCTCATGTAGTTCTTAAGCATACATTTATCATATGTCATGTGTGTATATATATATATACACACACACATATATTTACTTAGATGCGTGTATCTATATAATGATATATAATGTTTTATCAAAATTTTATCATTTATGTTTGTGAGATTGGTAGTTCAGCAAGCTACTCCATCATTACTGAAAGCCAGAACCTCAGTTTTGTTTGCTTTTTCTATTTTATATAAATTAAATACTGTTAATATTTTACATCTATTGTCTTTTATGCAACATTATATTTGTGATATTTATCCATGTTATTGCAGATAGCTATTACTGGTTCATTTTTTTTTTACTTTGTGGTAAAATACACATAAAATTAACCATTTTAACTATTTTTAAGTGTGCAGTTCAGAGAAATTAAGTATATTCACATTGTTTTGCAACTTTATCATCCCCATACATAGGGAACTTTTTTCATCTTGCCAAACTGAAACTCTACCCCTTAAACAACAGTTCCTTGTATATATGGACATTTTACAAAACAATTGGTGAGTTAGCCAGCACAACCCCAGTAGCCAAAGCATGGGCAAAGGGAAGAAAGTATTGGAGTAGAAAATCTGGGTATGCCTCCTCATGTACTTGGGGTGGTGTTGCCCATTTATTAGATGCCTATGGACTACTAAGTGAGTACAGAGATGACCCTAAAATGAGGGCCTAGAGAACTACATTACCACCTAGAGGAAGGGAGGTCACCATGTCACATCAACAGTGGATTGGCCATTACTAGGAGCTTTGCAATCAGCCACAGAAGCACAGGTATCAGCTGAGGAGAGGGTACCAAAACTAAATGAAGAATTACAGTTAGTAAGGATATAAAAACCTCCACATCTATGCTAGCAGTTAGCTTTGTGGATAAGTTTGAAACTGAGGACATGCAGTTTAAAAATCTATCCTGTTGTTTTATGCAGCTTGAAGGGCATAAGCTGCCTCAGCCTAAAGTATGAGCATGTGATAGTCCATCTATATTCAACAATATGAAGGACAATAGGAACATGTAATTACTCTAACTGAATAGGCAGCAAGTAAAAAAGACAGTATTTATATGGGTAGATTCTGCACCCTGGAAAAATGAGATCTGTGAGAAATAAATTTAATGTACAGTAGAGAAAGTAAGTTTGCTTTGAGAATTTCTAAGTCCTAGTTTACTTGTAAATCATCAATTCTTCTGAAATTATATGTTTTGATCCACTATTTCCATTTCCTTCTGAAGATAGGTACACACACACATGCAATTCTTCTATAGTTCTCTTACATAAAGTTTAATTTTAGCTTGATATATTGTATATTGCACTCAATATAAATCAAATAAAAACCATCTCTGTGTGTCCAATTGGCCCAGAAAAGGGCCATCTGCAATGAAAAATCTTGGGTAAAATTTTATGAAAAGTGATTTAGGATTTAAAGGTACGGATTTAAATTATACTGCTATATAATCTTTATTATAACCATCACAATATTTCCATAATTAAGAAAAAAGGACACAAAATAGTAACTATGAAAACAATATTCTCCAAATTATTGGAAGTTTAGGTCCTCGGGAAGAAGAGATTACTAGAGAAGTCACTCCACTGTGTTACCTAGTAATACATTATTTTCATCTGTTAACTACAATCTTGGACAAGATAAGATAGTTTAACATTGGTGGCAGGGTAACATTTCATTTATTGTACATTATTGTCAAAACATTACAAACCATTTAGTTTTATTAATCAAAACAAATTAATTAACCCATAACCTAAATAAAGCATTCTGAAATCCACTATATGCTTCCTGGTCACTACCAGTCAAGAAGCATTTTTTTTTTGTCTAATATAGTAATCTTAGAGTTGTGCTTTAATTTTAAAAAGTGAAGCTAATTATTTAGTGCAGATTGATTTGAATACATATACAACATTTCAAACAGGAGTTATCTTCACTTTCCTCTGATATCTGTTAAATGTTTTTATTTCTATCATATCAAATAACATTCAAGGCTTCTATGTCCTCTATCACAACAAATAATACTCAAGTCTTCTATTTCATTCTACAGTAAAGATATGCCAGTATTTTAACTAACCGGCCATTTTTTTCCTTCATAAGTAGCAAGTGGTGAAATGATTTATGTTGAAAATTCAGAATGTTTCTCTCTTACTTTATACAGAAGAAAAATTCCCTGAATACATACTGTATGCTTATATGCATTATTATTTTACAATTCAATCCTATAAATCATCTTTCTTTAGATTTTCTTAATGTATTTTATATTTACCATTAAATTTTCAAGGAAAAATTGGTATTAATCATATTCACCTAATATTGAATGTCCTCTCATAGCTCTTATGCAGAAACAAAAGATCACATATTTTCCTATAAATATCAGGGAATAAAGTATATCATCAAGGAATTTGAGAACTGAATTACATGACTAATATTTGCTTTTGAAAAATTTCAGGTACTATCAATACAAAGTACCCATTGAATATAATTATACCTGTCCAAACACCAATGTTCTTGCATTTTGGAAAAATATGGTCAAATAAATTATCTAATTACTTTGACTGCATTATTCTCTACAATAAACACTGTGGGTTAGTGTAAAATCTGAAAGTGTGCTTTAGTTTTTACTCATGTGAATATCCTGATGACCACAGACTTAAGTTTTGATTATATAATTCCCCACATTTATTGTACCTGTAATATTTCTTTTCCTATGATCTCTATCATGATTTCTAAGTTGTATATTTTAGATAAAACTCTTTTGACATGTATTATAGAGTTTCTGTACTATGAATTCTGTGATGTTGAATATGTTGTGAAATACAGTGAAAGTTTTTGTCACATTCTTTACGTTTGTAGGGTTTCTCTTCAGCCTGATGTTTAAGGCTTGAAGACTGGGGAAAGGATATGCCACATTCTTAACATTGGTAGGGTTTTTCTCCAGAATGAATTTTCTGATGTCGAGAAAGGCTTGAACTGCGGTTAAAAGCTTTGCCACACTCTTTACATTTGTAAGGTTTTTCTCCAGTATGAATTACCTGATGTCTTCTAAGGCCTCTTGACTGGGCAAAGGATATGCCACATTCTGCACATTTGTAGGGTTTTTCTCCAGTATGAATTCTCTGATGTTGAGTAAGCCTTGAACTTCGGATAAAGGATTTGCCACATTCTTCACATTTGTAGGGATTTTCTCCTGTATGAATTAACTGATGTCCTCTAAGGCTTGTTGAGTGGGCAAATGATATGCCACATTCTTCACATTTGTAGGGTTTTTCTCCAGTATGAGTTCTCTGATGTACTCTAAGGTTTGAAAAAGCAATAAAGGATATGCCACATTCTTCACATTTGTAGGGGTTTTCTCCTTTATGAATTCTCTGATGTCGAGTAAGCCTTGAACTGCAGTTAAAGGCTTTGTTACACTCTTTACATTTGTAGGGTTTTTCTCCAGTATGATTTCTCTGATGTCTAGTAAGGCTTGAACTGCAGTTAAAGGCTTTTCCACATTCTTCACATTTGTAGAGTTTTTCTCCAGTATGAATTCTCTGATGTCGAACAAGGATGGAACTACAGTTATAGGCTTTGCCACATTCTTCACATTTGTAGGGGTTTTCTCCAGAATGAATTCTCTGATGTTGAGTAAGGTGTGAAATACGATTAAAGGCTTTGCCACATTCTTTACATTTGTAGGGTTTCACTCCACTATGAATTCTCTGATGTCGAGTAAGGTGTGAACCACAGTTAAAGGCTTTGCCACACTCGCTACATTTGTAGGGTTTCACTCCACTATGAATTTGCCGATGTCTAAGGCTTCCCAACTGGGTAAAGGATATGCCAAATTCTTCATATTTGTAGGCTTTTTCAACACTATGAGTTTTCTGCTGTTGAGTGAGGCTTGAACTGTGGTTACAGCCTTTGCCACATTCTTTACAATTGTAGCATTTCTCTCCAGTACGAATTCTTTGCTGCACAATGAGATTTGAGGAATGAGTAAAGAATTTACTGCCTCCTTTACATCTGCAATGTTTTTCTCCACTACAAATGTTCTGATGTTGAAACTGTGAACTCTGGTTAAAAGTTCTGCCACATTCTTTACATGTGCAAAGGTTTCCTTCAGTATGGATTACGTTATGTTTTCTTAGACTGGATGACTGACTAAAAACTTTCTCACATATATTGCATCTGTGTAAGTTTTCTGTAATATAAATTTCTTGATTTGGTGAACGTTTCTCCGACTGAGTAAAAGCTGCTACACATTCATTCCATTTGTAAGAATACTCTTGAATGTGAATATTCTCATTGCTAATAAGCTTTAAACCTTGATTAAAGACTTTTTCACATTTTTTACATTTGTACTGGGTCCCTGGATATTGAGATTTCTGATATTTTCTTGAGCAAGAGTCTTGGTTTAAGGTTTTTTCAGGATTAATGCATTGATAATTTATCTCATCAATATAAATATCCTGGTAATTATTTAGAGAAGAGTCCTGGATAAAGGACATCAAAGTTTTACTCAATATGTAATATTTTTCCCAATTATCTATTCCCTGGTATTGATTAAGCAATGATGACTGGGTAAACACCTTACCATACTGATCACAGTTGTAGATTTTGGCACAAAATTGTATTATTTGTTGGTGGAAGAATACTAAACTTTTAACAAAGGACCCATCAAATTGATCACATTTAGAAATATTCTCTTCAATTGCAAATCTCTGGTCTTCAGAAATATATGACTGAACACTTAATCCAATCCTACATCCATCGTCTTGGGTTTCTCTGTGGCATTCCAAAGACTGGATAATGTTTCCTTTAATATGTAGTGCTGAAAAGAAATGCAGATAGAGTTTAATGACATGTTGAGTCCAGTGAGAACAAAGGTGAGTAACTTTCACAGCAACAGAGAGACCGCAGAACATATGGAATTTGTTATGGAAGGTAAAGATTAAGGGCTCTTAAGAAGCAGGCAAACCTTTTTACTTGGAAAATATACAGAGTACTCCAGAGAAGACACATCCTGCCAAAAGTTTGGAGAAGTGCCCAGAATGTCTAGTGTGGCTGTATGGTGCCAAATCTTTCCTATATAAAGCCATTCTCTAAAGGATGGAATAGGTAGCTGTTTTTAAATGACCAAAATCTCAACGAAAATCACAAGACATCAAAGAAACCAAGTAACATAGTCCAACGAAAGGACAAAAATGAATATTCAAGTGACCCTAAAGAAGTGAAGATCTATGAAGTAATTTTAAAGGAATTTAAAATACCTATCTTACAGATGCTCTATCAGCTAAATGGGAACACAAACAACTAAATAAAATAAAAAAAATGCATAACGAAAATGAGTTTATTAACAAAAAGATTAAATCTAAAAAGAAAGCCCCACAAATATAAAGGATGGATCTGAAAAAGAACATAACTGAATTTAAGGATTCACTGGTTAAGGTTGACAGCAGACTTGATTTAGCAGAAGAAAAAAAACAGCAAGCTTGATAACAGGTCATTTAAAATTATAATTTAAGAGAACAAAGAGAAAAAAATGAAGAAAGTGAAGACCACCTAAGGGACTTATTACTATCAAGCATGCCAAAATAGTCATAATGGGAGTTCTATAATGAGAGAAGAGAGAAAAATGGGCAGGGAGCTTACATGAAGAAACAATGCCTGAGAACTTTCTAAATTTGAGGGAGAAAATGGCATAAAATTTAAAGAAACAACACAAAGAAACCCAAAACAAGACACATCATAATCAAACATTTAAAAATTACAAATCAGGAGAATCTTGAAATCAGCAAGAAAAATATAACACGTCATGTACAAGGGTACTCCTATAGGATGATCAACAGATTTTTTTTAGCAAAAAACTTTACAGGTCAGAAAGGTGTAGGATGATATATTGAAAATGCTGGCAAAATGACAATTACAAAGCAAGAATACTATTTCTGGCAAAAGTGTTATTTAAAAATTAGCTAAAATTAAGAATTTTCAAGACTATAAAAAAGCTTAATAAATTCACATCCAAAAGACATACCCTACATGAAATGCTAAAGAGTCAGTTCTTCATATTGAAAAGTAAAATATAGGCCACAGTTATGTGAACAGATAGCTCTATGGTAAAGGTAAAGGTAACTGTATGTGTTATCATAATGATGATGTATGAAATACTTTCAATTCTGCTATAGATTTGAAAAGACAAACCCTTAAAATAACCATAAATTTGTGTTAATGGATTCACAATACAAAAATATGTAATTTGTGACATCAGTAGAATGCAACTGGGTATGTATAAAGGCAGTGGCTTTGTATGAAATTAAAGCTATCAGCTTAAAATAGTTTGTCAGAATCTTCAGATGTTTAATGCAATATCTATGGTAAGCACAAAGAAAATATTTATAGTAGATACACATCCCAGTGCTCTTGGGGTTTAAAAGAAAAAAAATAAATAAATAATAAAAATATAGTAGATACACAAAAGGAAATGAGAAAAAAAATCAAAACATGTCACTACAAAACTCAACAAAACACAAAGGAAAATACTAAAAGAAAACAAGAACAAAATAGGTATAAGAACTATAGAAATAAATAAAATGCAATAATGAGTCATTGCCTTTCAGTAATTATTTTCTGTGTAAATAAATTAAATCAATCAAAAACATTTTGTCTGAATATAATAAATTCACAAAATAAGATCTAACTACATGCTTTCTACAAAAGACCCATTTTAGCTGTAAGGATACACATGGGCTGAAAGTAAAAGAATAGTAAAAATTTATTTAACATCAAATAATCTCCCACTGACAAAATATATTTTATATCAAAAATTGTTTCAAAGGACAATGAAGGGCATTATATAATTATAAGAATCCATTAATCAGGAAGCTATCACAAGTATTAATACATGTGTGCCTACCATCATAGCTCTCAAATATATGAAGCAACCTTTTACCGAATTAAAGCAGGAAGCAGACAGCAGCACGATAACAGGAAGAGAATTTGATACCCCACATTCAATATTGAAAAGAAAGAAACAGACAAAAGAACAAAAAGGAAACAGAATACTTGAACAACAGCATAAATTCACTTACACCTAAAAGTCACATATTGAACTCTCCACCAAAGAACAGCAGTATACTCACTATTCTTAAGCTCACATAGCACATTATGCCAGACAGACAATCTGTTAAGCCAAAAAATGAGTCTCAAAAAATTTAAGCACATAAAAATCAAAGTATTATTTCTGACTACAATAGAATAAAACTAGAAGGAAAAACCAAAAGAAAAGTGATATGTCCACAATGATGCAAAAATGAAACAAAAAAACTATTGAAAATACTCTTGTTCAAGAGTTAAAAGACTTAATATTCTTAATGTCAATATTACTGAAAGTCATCTACAGATTTAATGAAATCTCTATCAAAATACCAATGGAAATTTTTGTTAAAATATTCTAAAATTTCTACAGAATCTGAAAAGATAATAAAACAAAACAAAAAATATTTGAATACAAAAACAAACTTATACCATCATACTTTCTGATATCAGAATGTATTACAAAGGTAGAGTATTCAAAACAGTGTGGTACTGGCATAAAAACAGAAAGATAGCTGATGAAACACATTAGAAAGCCCAGAAATAAAACCTCACGTATATAGTCAACTTATCTTCAACATGGGTTCCAAAACATCACATTGAGAAAAGGACAGTCTCTTCTTCAAATAAAGTTAAAAATACTGGAAACCCAAAAGGGAGAAATTGAAGTTGTACCTTATGTTGTACTACATACAAACATGAACTCAAAACGGAGTGACTTTTTTTTTAGTAGCTATTCTAAATGGAATTTTGAAATTTCCTTTTTAGTTCACAGTTAGGGTGCAGAAATGTTACTAATTTTGATGTTGGTTTTGTATTCTGTAACTACTGATTTTTTAATATTTCCAACAGTTTTTACGTGTGTATATGTGTTGTAGTCTTTAGGGGTTTTTTCCCATATAAGATCATTTTGTCTACAGAGACAATTTGACTTTGTACTTTCCAATTTGAATGACTTTAACTATTTCTTTTTTCTAATTGCTCTCATGATGACTTCCACTACTATTAATAGGTTGAATAGGAGTATTGAAAAGAGGTATCCTTGTCTTGTTTCAAAACTCAGAGAAAAAGCTTTTATCATTTCCCTGTTCACTATAATGTTAACAGTGCTTTGTCACATATGGCCTTTAGTGTGTTTACATACATACCTTCTATACCTAATTTGTTGAGTGTTTGTCAAATGCTTTTTCTGCATCTACAATATTGGTAAAAAAGTAAGATACCTAGTAATAAACTTGATTAAAAAGGCAAAAGATATCTACACTGAAAACTACAAAACATGGATGAAGAAACTGAAATACATGGGAATAAATGGAAAGTTATCTTGTGTTTATGGATTGGAAAAATAATTTTTAAATGGCCATAATACCCAAAGTGACATACACATTTATGACATTCAAAATACCAATGACAATCTTTACAGAAATTTAAAGAAACCCTAAAATTTATATGAGACTATAAAAGACCCCCAAACAGGGAATCCTGAGCAAGAACAAAAAGAAAAACAAAACAAAACAAAAAAACACCTGGAGGCAACACAGTACATGACTTCAAAATTTACTAAAAACCTACAGTAACCAAAGCAGCATATTACCAGCATACAAACATGGATGGATCTGAAGGACATCATCTTACCTGAAATAAGCCATCTACAAAAAGACAAATACTCCATGATCATACTCATTTGTGGGATCTAAAAAAAAAGTTGATATCACAGAAGCACAGAGTAGAACACTGATTGTCACAGACTGAGGGAAGGGGTGGATGAGGTGAGGTTGGTTAACAGGTACCAAATTACAATTAGAAAGGAACAAGTTTTGGTTTTCTGTTGCACAGTTAGATAACAAGGGTCGACAGTAAGGTTTTGTATATTACAAAATAGCTAGAAGACTGGCTTGTGGATGTTCTCACCACAAAGAACTAATAAATTCATGAGGTAATGGATACACTAAATATCATGATTTCATTATTATACAACATATATATGTGAAACATCAAATTGTACTCCATAAACATGCACAATTACCATGTGTCAATTAAAAACATAGACTAAGACTTAAATGCAAGACCTATAACTATTAAACTCCTACAAGAATACACAAAGAGGAAGCTTCATGACAACTGGTCTTGGCAATGATTTCTTGGATACAACATCAAAGGATTAGACAACAAAAGCAAGAACATACACGTGGTACCATACCAGTGTATACAAAATATTTCAAACATATTCAAAGTAGAACATGGAATAAATTTTTGCACACTTAAGTACATTGCAGCATTATTCTCAAAAGACTATTTGGAAGCAACCCAAATGTCCCTTTATGGATAAGTAAAGAAAATGTGGCATATACATACAATGGAATATTATTCAGCCTTACAAAAAGGTCATCTTGCCACATATTATACTAAGGAGAAACCCTGAAGATATAATAATAAGTAAAATAGAACAGTAAAAAAGAAAGAGACACTGTGTTATGCTAATATAAAATATCTAAAGTAGTCAAACCAGTAGAAACAAAAAGTAGAATGATGTTCTTCAGGAGCTACAGAGAGGTAGAAAAGACAACTTGTTAAGTGAGCATTCACTCTTACTTGTATAAGATAAAAATGATCTAGAAATCTGTTGAAAAACTGTGTGAATATACTTGACACTACTAAACTGTGCACTTAAAAATGTTTGAGATGACAATTTCATGTTTTTCACCACAATTATAAATTTGACTACCTAAAAAAGATAATCACAAAACTTCAAAAATCACCAAATAACAAAAATGTTTCTCTCACATAATAATATAAACTCAAACAATAAATACATTGTAAATTTAAGACTATTTTCTTTGCTACTCACCTAGACAAGATAAAACAATCATTGACAACAAACCAACACACACACACACACACAATATTAGTGCTGAACAAGTATGGGCAATATTTATAAAGGCAAAAAATACAGTTATTTTTATGGGCAACAGACATATGCCTAATGCATATATAAATTATACAACACATCAACTTAAAGTGTACACAGTTGAACAATATCATCCAATTCATAATATTAAGGTTAAAAGCCAAAAATACAGTTAACAAATCTGAGGAAACATACACCCAAGAAAGAAACACAGCAATATGAATTTGAAAACAAAAATAACATAAATTTTGAAAAATAAATACTGAAGATAATATAAATATACTATTAAAAGACAATTCTTTAGCAACACAGTGAGACCCTGTCTCAACAACAACAACAAAAATATTTTGGATGTCCACAATTTTCAACTGTGTGTGCTCAGGAAGATTGGTGTATTTTTACACAAATTATAGAAGCAATAACAGCCTTTGGAATCTAAGAAAAACTTGATATCTCCAAATGAAGGAAAAACATAAGTGTAAAATATGGTGTGAATTACTAAAATAATAAGTAAACATTTGGGATAAAATTATACCATTATTTAAATATAGGCTGAGAAAAATGGATATATATTTTAATGATCCCTTGTTGCTTGCAATAAACTTGAACTTACAAGCAAACATATTGATAAATATGTGGTGCCCACTAGTAATTTAATTTATTTCTTACATAACATGTAAATTTAGCATTTTATTTTGGAACATTTGAATCTAAAAACCATAGACACATTTGACATACAACATTTCAGATAGTGAAACACACAGAAGAGTAACATAAGCAATATGAAAGAATAGGAGGTCTCCCACTCGTATCCCCCAGAGCATAATGTGACAGCCATGCACAAACAAAGTAGACTTTATGGGAGTTTTGGGATCCACGTCAGAGTTTGTGACAACCTGATGGAGCCCAAGATCGAGTAGGATCATTTTGAGAAGGCAGGCCCATGACCAAGTGGAAGACTTGGCAATAACAGTCCTGGCAACAGAACAAAAAATGACCACATTCCAATGTAGACTGAGCTGTAGCACATTTGACCTTGGTCCTGCCACTAGCAACATCTGCCAAGGATACATGGGAGAATTAATATCCACCTGTGCCTCAAGTGATGGGCCTGGAGATCTTCATCCTATCCCTGGCTGCTGAATTAGCCAAAAGCCCACCTTCTTTACCTCCCAGCCATGGTATGAGAAAAATCCTGCCATATCATGGCAGGATGGGAGAAAGATTCATCTGTGTTCCTGAATGTAGAACCACCAATATTGATTGAAATGTTGATCTTGAAGGGGCCTGACAGGTAATCTGACCTCGGCCACATTGCAGGACCAATTTTGCTCCATCTGGGACATGTCTGGAAGCACACACATCTGTGCCCATGGAGGCAGGCCTGCTAACATCAGTCTCACTTTGTTACCCAGGTCCAGTCCCTGTCAGCCAAGGTATGAAAGAGGCCTGCGGACCCAAAAACCCCAAGGGGGACATGCTATTGACACAGAGACAAACATGAAGACTTGCTCCTTGCTGTGTATCCTGCAGCAGGCATATACATCAGTTCTAGCCCCACTCAGCCATAATCAGGGGTCAGTCCTGCCATCCAAGGACCTGTGCAGTAAGTGAGAGCACTCCCAGAGACCAAGTATAAGACACACCTGTCCACATCCATTGTATCACTGTTTCATTTGCACAAACAACTGCAGTTACTTGTCTCAGCATGAGCTCTACTGATTAAGATCCTGAAAAAAGTTCAGTTTTCAAAGGGGATAGCCAGGATCTACAACTGTTTGATTCCTTGATACCAAGTCTGCCAACTCTGGCACCCACTGCATACCCAGTAACAGTCATGTGACTTGGCTCCAAACTCACTCAACTGTAATCTCAAAAAAAAAAAAAAATCTCATCAGCTCAGGGACCCAATAGGAGAAGGTGTTTACTTCCCAAAATTGGTCTATAATGACTGGAAAAAATGTTTGCTCCTTTAGGTTTAGAGACAGAAACAAGGCTATCTAGATAATAAAGAGTCAGGCAAATATGTGCATCAATAAAAGCAACTAATAAAGCTCCAGTAATCATCACCAAAGAAATGAAGATCTAAGAACTGGCTGACAAAGGATTCATCTCAGTGAAATACAAAGAACACAGGTAGATAACTTTAATAAAAAGAAAATGCATAAACAAAATGAGAATTTTAATAGAGAAATTAAAAAGATAAAGAAAGAACCAAACAGAAATCCTAGAGCTGAAGTATACAATGGCAGAATTGAAAAATGTTATAGAAAGCTTCGAGAAAAGATTCAATTATTCAGGAAAAAAACTCAGAAAACTCAAAAACAGGCCATTTGAAAGTAGACACTTACAAAGAAATTAAATGAAAGAGTAAAGAAAGTATATGGGTCTGATAATACATCATTAAGTGAACAATTATATGCATATTTAATTTTCAGAGGAGGGAGAAAGAGAAAAAAATCATTTAAAAATATAATGTCTTAAAACCCAACAAATATAGAAAAACATGAGGACATCCAGTTTCATGAATCTAAAAATACCTAAAGCAAGAAGAACACAATGAAGATTGCCCCGGGACATATTATAATTGAAAAAATGCAAAGACAAAGAGAGCATCTTGAAAGCAGCAAGAGATCACAGAATCTTCACATACAAGGGAATTTTTTTAAGATTATCAGCAGACTTTTCAGCAGAAACTTTGCAAGCCAGATGAAAGTGAGACCATACCTTCAAAGTGCTAAAGGAAGGGGGGGGAACTCTGACAAATAAAAAGACTATATCTGACAAAATTGTCCTTTAGAATTGAAGAAGAGATCAAGACAGTCCCATACAACAAAAGTTGAAGGAATCCATCACTACTACACCCATCTTATATGAAATGCTGAAAGTAATTCTTCAACATGAAATGATGTGATGCTAACTAACAATGTGAAAACATATGCAAGTATAAATCTCACTGGAAGCACTAAATACAAAGTGAAATTTAGAATACTCTAATACTCTAATGGTGGTGCCTAAGTCACTTTTAACGCTAGTATACAAGCTATTAAAAATGAAGATTGCTAAAATAGTTTGTTAATAAATCCATGATACAAAAAGTTGTAAAGTGGAACATAAATAGTATAAAATGTGTGGAGGGGAAAAATTTCTTGAGTTTTTTCTATGCATGGAAGTTAAATTATCATATTAACCTAGATGATCATAAGTATAAAATGTTGTATGTAAGTCTTATGATAACCACCAGAAAAATCACTCTGGTACATACACAAAGAAAGACAGAAAGTAATCAAAACATATACCTCCCACAAGAACAAATCAACAAAAGCCAAAAAAGAAAGACAACATAAACAAAGAAACAAAGACACTACAAAATGGATAGGAAAAAAACAAAATTACAATAGAAAGTTCTTTCCTAACCATAATTACATAGAAAGAGAATAAATTATCCAATAAAAAGAGATTGTTATAGACTGATTGTTGCCTTTAAAATTTATGTTAAAATTTAATTACCATTAAGACAGAATTAAGAGAGGAGCTTTAAGAAGTGATTAGGCCATGAGAGCAAAATAAACAAATTTTTTTTGGTCATAGGAGTGTGTTAATTATCATGAACATAGGTCTCTTATAAAAAATAAAAAGAGGTCTGTGTGGTGCACACCTTTTCTCTTCCTCAGTTCTTTGGCCTTCCTTCATGTTATGGTATATCAAAAAAGCCTTCACCAGATGCCAGTGCCATGCTCTTGGTCTGCCCAGCCTCCAGAATCATGAGCCAAATAAATTCCTATTCTTTATAAACTACCCAGTCTGTGGTATTCTGTTATAGCAGCAAAAAATGGAATAAAACAGAGTGGCTGAGTACATTTTTAAAACACCCAAATCTTAAAATATGCTGCTCACAAGATACTCACTTTTGATTATGGACAAACAGGCTAAAATTGAAACAATAGAAAAGGAAATTCCATGAAAATTATATATATATGACAGGGGTGGTTATACTTGCATTGGACAAAATAGGCTTCCAGGCAAAATCTGTCACAAAAATAAAAAATGTTCACTATATAATAACAAAAAGGTTAATTTGTCAAGAGTATATATGATTAGACATACATATGCATGCAACACTAGAGTTCCTAAATATATAAAGTGAACATTAACATAACTGTAGGGAAAATAGAAATAAAATAACACAAGGAGATTTCCTTACCCTATTTAAAACAATGGATAGATCATACAGACAGAACCCTTTTAAGAAAAGAGTGCACTTGTAAACACTGGAGAGCAAATGGACTTAACAGACATACATATACCATTATATCCAATATGATGAGAATACATATTCTTCTCAAGAACACATGGAATATTGTCCAAGATAGAGCATATACTGGGCTAAAAAAAAGTCTTTTCAAATTTCAGAAGATTAAAAGTATATCAAGTATAGCTTGAAGTCTGGTAAAGTGACGCCTACTGATTAAACTTGAGTACAATAAAAAGGTTCTATACAGCCAAGGAAACAATCAATAGAGTGAATAGACAACCTACAGAATGGGAGAAAATATTTGCATGCTATACATCTGATAAAGGGCTGATAACCAGAATCTAAAAAGAACTCAAACAAATCAGCAAGAAAATATCAAACAACCCTATAAAAAAGTGGGCAAAAGACATGAACAGAAACTTTTCAAAAGAAGGTAGACTAATGACCAATAAACACATGAAAAAATGCTCAAAGTCTCTAATTATCAGGGAAATGCAAATCAAAACCACAAAGAGTTAGTTATCAACTAACCCCAGTGAGAATGGGTTTTATCAAAAAGTCCCAAAACAACACATGCTGGCATGGAGGTGGAGAGAAAGGAACACTTTTTTTTTTTTTTTTATAGACAACAGAAATTTATTTCTCACAGTTCTGGAGGCTGGGAAGTCTAAGACAAAGGAGTCAACAAATTCAGTGTTTGGGGAGAGTTCTCTGCTTCATAGTTAGCATTTTCTACGTGTTCTCACATGGGGGAAGGGCAAACTTCCTTAGGTCTCTTTTATAAGAGCACCACCCTCATGACCTATACCTCCTAAAGCCTCCACTTCTGAATACTATTGTATTGGAGATTAGGTTTCAGCATATGAATTTGGGGGGGGGATACAAACATTCATACCATAGCAGTCACCTTGTTACTTATTCACTACAACTCTTTATTTTGTTATTTTAGTGATTTATAGTTTTCATTTTTAACTTATCATACTCTATTTTCAAATTATATTATACCACTTTTTTTAGTGTACAAAATTGTACAATAGCATACTTCTATTTCTCTCTTCCTGACCTTTGTGCTAACATTGTTATATACTTTTATTATGCTATAAACTCCACAGTACATTGTCAAGCTACTGTTAAACTACCACAGTACTATTTTTGTTAAGCAGTCAACTATGACTTAAATAATTAGAAATAAATATCATATATTTACCTATGTGTTATGTCATTTCCATTACTCTTCATTCCTTTTTATAGATCCATGTTTCTATCTAGTATCATTTGCCTCCTGTTTGAAGGACTTCCTTTAACTTTTCTTGTAATGTGGGTTTACTTATAATCAATTCTTTTAACTTTTGTAAACCAGAAAGGAACACTTAAACACTCTTGGTGGGACCACAAATTAGTACAACCTCTGTGGAAAACAGTATGGAGATACCTCAAACAACTAAAAGTAGACATACCATTTGATCCAGCAATTCCACTAGTGGGTATTTACCCAAAGGAAAAAAAAAACATTTTATAAAAAGACACTTGCACTTGAATGTCTATTGAAGCACAGTTTACAGTTGCAAAGATGTGGAATCAACCCAAGTGCCCATCAATACATAAGTGAATTAATAAAATGTGGTATATGTATATGATGAAGTACTACTCAGCCATAAAAAAAGTAATCTAGTATCTTTTGTAACAACCTGGATGGAAGTGGAGACAATTCCTCTAAGTGAAGTATCACAAGAATGGAAAAACAAACA
Source organism: Daubentonia madagascariensis (assembly GCA_023783475.1). Taxonomy (NCBI): domain Eukaryota; kingdom Metazoa; phylum Chordata; class Mammalia; order Primates; family Daubentoniidae; genus Daubentonia; species Daubentonia madagascariensis. Next base: position 1,168,278 of record JAKFHU010001957.1, on the reverse strand, counting down.
CCACATGTATTCACTATTTAATTGGAACTAATCAATCAACACCCATGTGCACATATGCTAGTAAAACTTAATGGAAACCAAGTAGGTGGGAGGGAGGAGGAGGGTATGGGTATATTTACGCCTAATGGGTACAAGGCACACTATCTTGGTGATGTGCACATGTGTAACTTTGACTCAAACTGCACAAAAGCAAAACATGTAATCAAAATGTTTGTAGCCCAATCATATTCTGAAATTTTTAAAAAAGTATATCAAGTTCTTCTTTCTGATCACAATGGTATAAAACTAGAAATCAATAGCAGAAAAAATTGGGAAACTCATAAATATCAGGATAGTAAAAAACATGCCGCTGAATAATGAATGGGTCAATGAAGAAATCCAAAGGGAAATCAAAAAGCATTTTGAGATAAAAGAAAATGAAATTGTAAACACCACAAATGAAAACTTCTGGGAAGCAACTAAAGCAGTACTAAGAGAAGTTTATGATCAGTTGTGACATTTAGAGAAAAAGAAAGATCTTAAATAAACAACCTAGCTTTAATCCCCAAGGAACTTAAAGAGGAAGATCACAATAATGCCATGGTTCACATAATGAAGGAAATAAAAAAAATTAGAGCAAAAAGATTTAAATAAATGCTAGAAATACAAAAGATAAAAGTAACTAATGGTTGAGTTTTTAAAAGAAAACTGAATTGAAAAACTTTTGACTTGATTAACCAAGGGAAAAATACTGAGAGGACTGAAAAAAAAAACTATGAATGAAAGGGAAGACATTAACTGATAGCACACAAATACCAAAGATAATAAGACACTACTGTGTACAATTATATGACAACAAATTGGACAAATTAGAATAAATAAATATTTTTTTCAAAACAAAAACCCACCAAGATTAAATCATGAAGTAGAAATACTGAACAGACCAATAATGAGGAACAATACTGAAGCAGTAGTAAAAAATCTACCAACAAAATGAAGCCCAAGGATGGATGAATTCACAGGTGAATTCTCTCAAGCATTTAAAGAAGAATTAATGTCAATCCTTCCCAAACTCTTTCGAAACACTGAAATGGGGAGACACTTCCGAACATATTATGAGACCATCATTACCCTCATATGGAAGCTAGATAAGGCCACTACAAGAAAGAAAACCATAAAACATTATCTCTGATGAAGACACAAACAGAAATTCTCAACAGCATACTAGAAACAAAATTCCTCAACACATTAAAAGGCTCATACACCATGAACAGGTAAAATTTATACTTGGGGTACACGGATGTTTCAACATGTACAAATCAATAAAAATAATAAACTACAATAACAGAATAAAAGATATCAATCACATGATCACCTCAAAAGATTAAAAATATTTGACAAAATTCAATGCACTTTCATATTATAATAAAAACTTGAAACAATATACATACAAAGATATATATCTCAACATAATAAAGATCATATATAACAAGCCCGCAGGTATCATTGTACTCAACAATGAAATGCTAAAAGTTTTTTCTCTAGTGTCAGGAACAAGACACAGATATCCAATCTTACCAATTTTTATTCAACATAACACTGGAAGATCAAGCCAGAGCAATTAAGAAAAAGAAACAAAAGGCATTCAAATGAGAACTGAAGAAATAAAATTCTCTCTGCTTCCAGATGAAGTAATCACATATATAGAAAACTGTAAAGACTATATGAAAAAAACATAGAGCTAATCAGTCTGTTCACTAAAGTTGCAGGTCACAAAACCAACATTCAAAACTCAGTTGCATGTCCATACACTAAAAATAAACTATCTGAGAAAAAAGTTAAGAAAACAGTTCCGCTTACAATAGAATTAAATACCACAAAATTCTTAAGACTCAAGTTAACAAAGGAGATGAAAGATCTCTTCATAAAATTTGACATTAAAGAATGCAATGGAAGAAGATGCAAATAACGGAAAAGATATCCCTTCTTTATGAATTAGAATAATTAATATAAAATACTCATACTATGCAAAGCAATCTATAATCCCTATTAAATTGCTATTAAAATTCCAATGACATTTCTTGCAGAAATAGTAAAAAATTCAAAACTTTCTATGAAACCACAAATGACCCCGAATAGCCAACACCATCTTGAGAGAGAACAAAGCTGAAGTATTCATACTTCTTGATTTCAAACTGTTACAAAGCTATCCCAACCAAGAGTATGATACTGACATAAAAAGACTCATAGATCAATGGAAAAAAACTAAGAAAGCAGAAATAAACCCACAAGTATACAGTCAACTAGTGTTTGACAAGGGCACCAAGATACACAAAGGAGAATGTATAGTCTCTTCAATAAATAATGTTAAAAAGTGGCTATCCCCATGCACAAGAATGAAATTGGAAATTCATACAATATGCAAAAATTAACTCAAAATGGATTAACATTAAATGTAATACCAGAAACTATATAACTTCTAGAAGAAAGTACAGGGAACAATCTCTTTGGAATTAGCCCTGACAATGATTTTTTATATGACACTAAAAAAACAGAACAAAAGCACAAAAACAAAAATGACAACAACAAAAAATTGAGACTACATCAAACTAAAAATTTTCTGCACAGCAAAGGAAAGAAAGAACAACACCAAAGAGCAACCCAAGAATTTGGAGAAAATATATCTGATGAATGCAATATTTAAAATATATTCAGATCTCAACTCAATAGCAATTAAAAAAACAGAAAAAAATAAAGGACCTGAGTAGATATCTCTACAAAGAAGACATAAAAGAGGCAAAAACATTTATGAAAAGATGCTCAATATCATTATTCAGGGAAATGCAAGTCAAGCCACAATGAGACATCATCTCACATGCATTATAATTTTTGTTATCAAAAAGTCAAGAGATAATAAATGTTGGTAAAGCTGAGGAGAAAAGAAAACTATTGTACAATGTCAGAGGGAATGTAAACTGATCAAGCCATTATGGAAAGCAGAATGGAGGCTCCTTGAATATGAAAAAGAGCAGTACAATACAGTCCTTCAATCGCACTTCTGGGTATATATCCAAAGGAAACAAAATTAATAATACAAATAAATATTTGCTCTCCTATATTAATAGCAGATTATTCACAATATATAGTACAGTATTTTTCAGCCATAATAAAAAAAAATTAATCCTGCCATTTATGACAAAATGGATGGATAAACCACATGGGAATTATTGTAATTGAACTAAAATAGAGAAATACAAATACTGTATAATATGAGCTATTTGTAGAATCTAAAAAAGTAGAAATCATAGAAGTAAGAGAGTAGAATGTTGGGTTCCAATGGTGGGGGAGTGGTAAAAATGGGGTGATATTTGTCAAAGAGTACAAACTTCCATTTATAAGATTAATAAATTCTGGGGATCTAATACATAGCCCTGCAAATATAGTCAACAATACCATGTTGTATACTTGAGATTAAGCAATACTCTCTTCAGTAGGTTAAGAGAATAGATCTTAAGTGTTCTCATCCTGCAAAATTTGGCAAGTATGTGAGATTATGGACGTGTTAAGTTCATTATGTTAATCATTACACCATGTATACATATATCAAATCATCAAGATGTATACCTCAAAAACACAAAATTTATATTTGTAAAAAAATCTACATATCAGAAGTAAAGAAAGAACAAACAAATGAATGAACAAACCAACATAGAGGACACATTCTCAGTAAGCTGCATACTTAACCAAACAAAATTATGAAATGATAATTATTAAGATAAAAGGTAACAGTCAAAGGTTTACTATATACTGGATAATGTTCTAAGCTCCCCCAATTTTTTTTTTTTAAATGAAGAACTGTATATGAAAAGTAGTACATTAAACTATTCTACACTTTGGAAATTGTGCATTTTCAATTTAAATTTCTAATCTTAGTTCAGGCTAGGAAAAAGAAATTGTTAATGTAAAACATATAATTAGATTTTTAAAATAAATACTTAAAAATAAAATATTTAATATTTAATATAATATTTAATTAAAGGGAGAGGATTTATACTCTGATAAAATTATAGAGTCTCAATTTCTTTAGAAACACCTTTGAAATCTCCATAAGATTAGAAATTAATAAAACAGAAAATATTTGACATCTGTCTAGTATTCCTGAGATTTCTTAACCAAATATCATTATGTCTACCACTACTTTCACACACTTCTGATATGACGCAAAAACAGAACTTAAAAAATGTTTGAACATGGAGGTAGTCAGAAATATGCACAGATTTTCCCAGGACCCCCCAAAGGGATGGAAGAGCAGTCAGATCACGTAGGCCCTCATAGGCCAAGGGGAGAACTTTGGCTCTCACCGTGAATTTGATGGAAGATCACTAAAGCACAAAGGAAATCCTCAGATAATTTTTTTTCACAATCTTAAGGAGAATCAATCCTCAGATAACTTAAGAGCATGAAGAAGAAGATGTCCTTCTACATTCTACAACAGCAAAAGAAATAAGCCTCGGCGTCTCAAAAATTAGTTTCATTTCACCAGAGCTGCTTAATCCATACGTTAAGGTCCAGCTTCCTCCTTGACCTTTGAACCTCTCACCTGTGTCATCTGCTTCCTCCACTCCCACCTACCTGAGTGTTTGTCTACTGTCTCCTCTCTGTTCACATTCCAGAGTTCTTCCATTTGTTTCAAAAAGGTGACCAGGTCCAGGTTACAGATGGCAAGTTCTATTTTATTAGAAAAAGACACATAGAATATTGCTTGGGGTTCTTCAATTTCCAATGGTATTGTATTCAATAGGGAAGAGAGAATATTATAGAAAATTGTATAAGATTATTTTCCAAAATACTATTTCCTAACAGCCTCTGTAGAATATTTAGAAAGCAGTTTAAATGAGTGGATCCTGTGCTTCACTTTCAAGTATGAGTGAATCAAAAATAAAAAGAAGGCATTAGATTTCAAGCTACAGACAACAATATTTTATGTCACTGAATTTCTAGAATCACCACTAAGCTGAAGTGAAACTTGCAAATAACCTCAAAAAAGAAGGTAAATATCAAGGTCAAACAAATTTTTTTTTGTACATCAATAAACTCACTTTTTTCCCCCTGAAAGCAGAAATTTGAAACTCATTCATAAAAAGCACAAGCTCCCAAGAGACAGTCTACAAAGGAAAGAAGTAAAACACTTTGGGCATATGAAATATTCTGGAGGTAAGTTATTCTCACCCAGGGAGACCAGGTTTCTGTAGTTCTCTAACATCACATCCCTATACAAATGCCGTTCAGCAGTGTCCAGGTATTTCCACTCCTCTGGAGAGAATTCTATGGCCACATCCCTGAATGTCAACAGTCCCTGAAATAAAAATAAATAAATACAAAAAACATTGACCATGTGGCCTTGGGCAGAGTTCTTAGGGTCCAGGTATTTCCCCTCTTCCAGAGAGAATTCTATGTCCACATCCCTAAATGTCAACAGTTCCTGAAAAAAAAAAAAGTAAGTATTGACCATGCGGCCATGGGCAGAGCTCTTAATTTGACCCAAGATAAAATAAGAGATTTAAAAGTACTGGCTCTGACATATATGAGTGGCTCTGACATATATGACTGACATGAATTACATAAGATGATACATTTTATTAGAACACACTAATATTTCTAAGATATTCTCTACCTCTGTGGAAAGAGAATGACATACGATCCACAAAGTTAATATAGATACTATGCTTATATGGAATATAAAATACAAAACTAAAGCATCAACACAAAAATACATAATTTTGAGTGCTACATTTACACCATACAGAATCAGTTGTGTATATTCCTCATAGAAAACTCATGGTAATTTAGAACCATATTTTTCAAATTTTATTGTGTACAACAATGAACTGGAAATCTTGTTATGATGCAGATTCTGATTCAGGAGATCTGGGTAAGGGCTGAGACTCTGCATTTCCAACAAGTTCACCAGGGATGCCAACGCCTCTGGTCTAAAACCCACACTTCCGAACAGCAGAGAGGCAGAACACCGAGGGGAGAATTAATGGATGACACGGAATTGAGAGTTTTCTAAAACATACAGGTCATAACACAGTAGCAGGAACAGCAATCCTTTCTGAACATTTACTATACACTAGATGTCATTCTAGCAGTTTCTCATTAATGCTTAAAACCACAAAAGTAATTTATGAGAAAAATAATAGTATTCTTCCTCTTTTATGGGAATATTTTGCCACTGATATAGCAAACAGTAGAGCTTGGGTTTTACCCCAGTTTATCTGACTTAGAATTTATCTCAAAGGGACATACAGGTCAATCTACAGAGACAAGCCCAGCAGAAAGTTCAGAGCAGGTTTCATAACTGAGAAGAGTAATGAAGACAAGTTAAGAAGGCAGCAACACAAAATTGATCAAATAATGCTCACATTATATGCAGACAAATACATGGAAATGGTAAGTATATACACATTAAAAGTGATAGAGCAGAACACTTGTGTAAATAAATATATTTAATTCTAAAAATATTATAAATCTGTTGATGATTTTTTAAACATACTACGGACACCACCACACACAATAATATAAACAAAAATAAGAGCTGTTGTTCCTGAGCCTTGTATTTTTTTCAATTTTTTGTTTCAATTATTCTATGTGCCCTGCTGTATTTTAGTGTTTTAAGATGCTTAAATATGTTACTTACGTGTTAATCTTGTTCCCTTTCTCTAAAAATACAGAGAAGTAATAAAGAAGCATGTTTGTGACATGAGGGTAGTATAAAATGGAAACCTACAGGACTGAGGCCTGTTTTAAATCTACCAATTTCCAAAGCAGTATCTCTAGTCAACAAATGTGACAGCTTTTATTCTCCAAAGAAATCTACAAGAAGATGGAAACTATAAAGAAAGGGGAGTTTTTGCATTAAATATGATGGTTTATACACATCACTCTGTAAATTCCCCCAAGATAGCATTAATGACAAAGAGAAAAATAATTAACTACATAGGGAAGGAATCTGGCAGAGCCCCTTAAGCAAGTGAATGAAGTTACCATCAGCTGCAATGAGACAAATTGGCATCAGATGTCAATGAACACAGATGGATCATAATCACCACTGTGATGTGAGTGGGAAAAATTAAATCATAATCTGAATCTAATCATAGAAAACAGAATGTGTGGGGGAGGGCACAAGTGATGGCATGTCTTCAAATTGGCCATGTGATCCTAACTGGAAGCCTGGGCTGAGAATCACTTAGCTAATTCTTGCTTTTCAAGCTTCTATGTGCATATAAATCATTTAGTATTCCATGCCCCACTCTAAGTAATGTGGTTCTGCAGGTTTGCAAGGGGTCTATGAATTGCCCTCTATAACAAGTCCCCTGTTAATGCAGATGACGCTCTCCCTAGACCTGTTGATAGCACTCAGCTAGAGACAGCAGGCACAGCACACACAGTCCCCCACGCCCAACACTCTTACCAAAACACAAACACCGTCCTGAAAGTTGACATTCTTTCCTGGGCATTTTAAATTTACAGAAGGCTGGAGAAGGCAGCAATGTCTGACTGAGTCTACATTTGTAAAGCAACATGTACACATGCATTTATGCAATGTTTACTGAGCAGGTACCATGTGATCACAAGTATATTACAGAGCACTGTGCAAGGAACATCACATTGTGTGAGTTAATCTTCATATAATAAAAATACATTGGGAGTCAGATGCTAAGTTTCCCAAAATTCCAAGCAAGATTTAAATGAAAGACCCAGCCTTTCTATTTCTCTTCTGCTTCCCTATTACTAATTTTAAGAAGAAAATATATAAAATAAAAGATAAATACAGACAGGTAGGAGTGATACAGAAAAGGCTGGAGTGTATTTCAGAGGAATTTTTCATTATTGTGTTAATATTTACCTTTTTATAACTTGTGGAGCAATTACTGGATCTGCAGGAATGAAAAACAGGTTGCTAGATGGGATGTCTCTAGAAACACAGATTTTACTGAGAAAAAAAAAAGCCCCAATATATACATATATTCCTTTGTTCCTGCTTTCATGTTTTAAAAACTTGTGAGCACTACCTTTGGAAAGACAGCAGGGGCAGCCACCCAAAATACTAATCTCTTCTAGCTAGTTCTGAGGGGAGACTCCAGGGTGGGGTCAAACCTGGACAAGGCTCAGAAGAGGGTGGATCTGGGCAGGGCTGGGGCAGGGAGCAGGCCTGAGGCTTCTCATCTCTATCCTGCTGGTTTGTTTTCAATTCTGTCTTTCCTAACTCTGCCCAAGAGAAATTTCACTCAAAGAGTTTGTTTTATTTTAATTGTTTTAGCTCTATCCTTATCTATTTTATAACATAAAATAACAAGAAATTTAATGCAAACAGAAAAGAGTTTAGGGGAAAATTATATTAGATGCTAAATATTTATTTTTAACAAAGTAAAAGCAATAGAAATAATCATGGTAATAACAAGTCTTCTGTCCATGAATTGCTTTTCAGGTGGTGACATCAGCACTAACATAAGGGAAGGCACAAATAAAAACCAACTCCTCTGTACCCTTTTTGGGACTCACCACAAAATGCTAAATTCAACCACATATACATTTGTTCTAGACTGAAAGTTTCTGGACACTAAAGACTGTGATGCTTCATCTGGTTTTCTCATGGCCAGATAAAATGGAGGCAATTGATTTATCTATCAGTTTGCATCTCCAGACCTCCTCCTTCTTCCTTGCTCAAGTACCAGCTCACTGCAGCAACTCTCTTCTGGGCACCAACCAAAAAGATATCTTCTATGAGAGGAGAAACAAAAACTGGATACAAAACTCAGTACTCTCCCTCTGAGATAAAATTAGGATTAAACCCCGTTGTCAACCTGAGCGCAGTGTTCACAGGTATTCTCAATATCTCAAGGACACCCAGGTCCGGGTGAGAGGGTCCCTAGTGACACTAGGCTGATGCCCCCATAGTGATCCAGGCAGAAGACACTCAGGCTGACTCTGTGGGTCAGAAGAGAGAATAAACCCTCCCTGCTTATGCAGCTAAGCCTGCACCAGCTGTGTGCTCTTACTTATCCACGTTCAGCTAACTCTGGGGTAAGAGGAAGTGCAAGAATACCACAATACACAGTAATCAGTGTACAGGCAGGTATAGTTGTGGTCATGGCTGTTTATTTTGTGTGCCCCTGACCTCCCACTGCTGAAATGCTTGTTCACACCTACAAATTCTGCCACCAGATTCTGTTTATACCAGTAGCCCCTCACACAACTACAGCAGCTCGCTGGACAAGTTATGGAAAATTCAGAGAACCCCACCCGAAAAATGGGGCTTTACAATATCTATGTTCATCACTCCCAATGCAGACAATATCTCCCCTGAGTTTTCTGTATATCCTCAGTTCAAAGTCTGGCCCTGTCTTGTGAAACCCAGGTAGAGGCCAGATCTTATATGCAGATTCCAGGCGGGATCAACCTGACTCTGTATTTTTGGGTGTTATGGTGAGGGGAGTGAAGCTAGAGGAGAGAGCCCCTCATGGAAAGGCTCTAACATATCCTGAAGAACCTCAGGACCTGGATTTAAAATTTGGAGCTATAGATTTAGGTCTTGGATGGGTGGGTAACTGGAAGGTGGCTTCTGCACATGCATGAACATTTGTGGACGAGGAGGATGGAGAAGTTGAGACTCTAAGGCTTGCTCAGTGCACATGTGCACGCCTGGTTGGGTTTTGAGGCCCCGTGGACTCTGACACTACTTCAACTTCTGAAGATGCCAAGAGCATTGAAAGAAAGAGCTGGAATGACTGATTGCTGCCCTATGAAGTTACTTTTTCTAGAAATCTTCTCTAACTCCTCTAGAAAAGACTATAGATCCCAAATACGCCGAGAGACAATTCTGCCTACAGATTTTGAGACAGTGGACACTTTGCTTCCCAATTGTGGGTTGTGAATGGAAGCCCAGAGGGAAAGACCCCTCTAGAGTGAAGCCTGGTGGGCACCTTACATGTTTCTATCATGTCTGGAAAGTCTGGACACCTTTCAGAAATATAACAAATAAGAAAATCATCTCTGGCCCCAGAAAAACTGTACAACAATCCACAATGGTAGAAAAGAAGGAAAACTGTTTTACTATACAATTAAACCACAATGTGATGTGCATCACAGGCAATCTGCTAAGAGATTGCAAAAACAAAGGAAAGTCACCATAATTGGTCTTCAGGTAGAAGACTTGACAGCACCACTTCTCATATATAATACACCTGAATTCACCTGCTAAGTGGGGAGGCTATCTCTGTTTGGCTATACGGAAAGGAAATTTGAATTGGCTATATTCAAAGGAAACATATACTTCTCTTGTCTTCATGACAAGATGTAGATTTGCATCTTGGAGCCAGGTGCCTGCTGAAGGTAGGCTCCTACTTTCCTACAACAACCGATGGATAGGGCTCTATCTTCCTGGCTATTTAAATTTCAAAGCAATAGTTCCCAGGTCCTAGAAAAAGACATTTCTGAATCAAAAAGAATGGCAAAAGCCCTGTTCAGCTGTTAAAATAATTTGCCTGTATTTTGAAGAGGCATAAAAAGAATTGCAATATAATAGTTTTCTAAACTGAACAATTCAAGAAAAAGGAGGGGGACAAAATCCTTTCCCTCAATTTAAATTTTGAGAATTAAGTCTCAGATTTCTAATTTGCATTTGCTTACTCCAGCCAGCTCTAGTGCCATGGTCTTGAACTTATGGACATCTGAATTACAGGAGGACCAGGACTCAGACACCAGAGGGGTTGCCTTGGGCACACGGAGAGGACAAAAAAGAGGGTTTGTGGGGGAAAATAGGCAGAACAGACAAGGTGCTATCAAGGACCCACAGGTGGAGAATAGTGAAGGGTTAGTGGAAGGACTGGTTTGTGCTACAGATATAAACCTAGGTGGGGCTATGTCTTGTTCCTGTGTCCATGTAGGAGATGAGATTATGATCAGGTGTTCCAGAGCCTGGGCTGGTGGAGGGACCAGATTTCTGCTACTGATTCAGTGTCTTGGTGTGGGAATAAGCCAGGAATCACCTAGGTATTTGTGCGAGTTTTTGGTGAAAAACTCTAGGAGCAAATATGTTGTGGGCACAATTTCTGAGCTTGGACACTTGTCCTGAAAGAGGCATGGCCATTTCATTACCTAGAAGACAAATGTATGAGTGGACAGAAAGCTTATGATGGCAGCAGGGAGTGAGGAGAGGTCTGTCTTCAGAACACATTCCCTCTGTGTCCTGAGAAAAGAAAAACACCTCAGAGCTGTCTGAGCTATGTGAGGTATACAAAATTGATTAGGCCCAAAGAGACATGAGTATGTGACTTAAGTTAACCCCCTAACCCATGCCTGGGGGCAATTGTTTAAAGACATTTTGTTTCAGACTAGCTGCCTCACCCATTATGTTCACGTTTCTGAAATATGGGATACAAAAAAAAAAAAGTATAGCCAATCAATAGCTTATGAATTTTAATGTAAATTCCTGGTGAACAACTTACAAACTGCCTCTTTTTTCCCTTAAAATTCCACTTGTAACTGATGCTAATAGTAGCTTATATTTAGGGCAACTTGAATCTATGCTCCTGGGTGACCATCCTCAACTTTTGCACATGAATACTCTTTTTAAATTAAATTCTGACACTTTGGATTATTTTAGTTTTACAGTCATCAGTCCCCACTGGAAAGAGACATGTAGTCACTGGACAATTTGTGGTGTGACAGTCTGTGTGCAGGAGGACAGAGCCTCCCTTCCCTGGGACAATCAGAGTCTCTCCCCAGCCCAGTCTTTGCCTTTCACACACTGGGTAAGATTCACAGGCATCCATGTGTCCTAGGTTCCCCAAATGTCCCTCACTGGAGACAATTAATTGTGGGAAACCTGAACACAACAAATAAGTCCCTTTGCTTTGGGTATCTCTCAGGGCATATCATCAGGAATTATTACAGCATAAGCATGAAGGTGTTTTCATCCCAACTTTGTTTGAAAATGAACAAATGTGCAACAGTGGAGCCTGGTTCAATAATGTGTGGTGGGCATGGATGGAAGCCCTTAACAATGATGCCATGATGCATATGTGATGATACGCAAAGGATGTCATGATCCATGTAATGTAATGAAGCAGATTAGAGCAGCATTAAAAATCTGATTCTGTTGTTTTTGCTTAATTTGTGTGTATATATTTTCTACGAATTGTGGTAAAACACACTCCCTTTTTGAGTACTTAAATTTTCTTACCTTTTAAAAGTGCATTCTTAAGGTAAATTATTTTTCAAATATACTTTGAGAGCATTGGATATTTTTAAATGATATCTAAAGTGTTTCTTATCCAACACACAATTGTAATTTAATATTTGTTATTAAAAATTGTTATGCATTGACTGAGTTCTAAAATTTTTTATCTATTTTTTAGAAATGATTAGTCCAATAGCATGCCCACCATATAGTAAACATATGAGATATTTCAAATAAGAAAATAATGACAGAATTTATATGGTTTGAGGAAAATCTCATACCAATTTTTGCTTAGAATTCACATGGAGGCAGGTGTCTTAATGCCAACAAACACAAAGAAACAGACAAGCAGAGCACAACTGGGGTTTGCACCAGGCAAGGTAAAGCAAAGATGGAAGGGTGACTGGGAGTGTGGATAAGAACTATAAGTTTAGGTGAACCCAGGAAGGCATCACTAATTAGGAGGTTTTAGTGATTAATGGAGAGTAACTGAATAGTTATGGAAAGGGTAATCAGAAAGATGTAAATTTAATATCTTGTAGGACTAAAATGTTGGTGCTTCTACTAAATAAACTATTAATTCCTCCAGTCCAATGGTTGACATTTCTTATCATTACTGTTATATCACTTAACTAATCTAGGTGAATTATTTTAACTTCCAAGTCAGGATATTACATTTTTAATCTTCTCTACACCCATGGATGGCTTTTGGTTTTCACTTTTACCAACTGTCTCTTTTAATCTTCCCTCCGGCCTTTGTAGGTTTATGGTCACTTGAGAAGCTGAGACCCTAAAAAATATGGCCTGCAGATGACGGTTTCATCTCACATGCACCTAGTCAAACTTTTTTTATGCTGTCATTGTAAGGGGTATTGATCTTACAAGGTCTGCAACTTGTTGCTCCCTCTTTGGAGACCTTTCTTAAAGCCACATAAAGGACTTATTGGTTTTGTTTTCATGAATGTTTATTTGTGTTGGTTTTGAGTCATTTATTTAGGTATGCCTTGATTTAAAATGTTGGCTTATACTTACAACGTGGTAGGAACTTCTTTGGTTTTTATTTTTTTAGCCTTATCTCCTAAGATAATTGAAACTATATACTCAGAAAAAAAGGAAAAAGTTTATTTAAACATATCAAAGACAAATAGCTTTAAATAGTGATCATACTAGACCTCTAATACATAAACATGCTCCATCTCCATAACTCCTTTTTGGTGTAGATTTCAGAAAGAAAAAGCTAAGAAACAGGAATGTTAGCTATTTATTCAGACCTGATAAAAAAATTGAGACAGGGTCTTACTCTGTCACCCAGGCTAGAGTGCAGTGGTGTCACCACAGGTTACTGCAGTCTCAAGCTCCTGGGCTCAAGCAATCTTCCTACCTCAGCCTCCCACGTAGCTGGGACTAGAAGCATGTGCCACCATGCCTGGCTAATTTTTCTATTTTTTATAGAGGCAAGGTCTCCCTCTTGCTCAGGCTGGTCTTGAACTCCTGATTTCAAGTGATCCTCCCACCTTGGCCTCCCAAAGTGCTAGGATTACAGGCATGAGCTATCATGCCTGGTCCTGATAAAAAATTTTTAAGTGCTCTATAATCAAAAGTTCACTCAGTTAAATCTGATATTTAGGCTATCTATGCATACATATATTTATTTGAGGCCTCTGTTTTCTCTATAAAATCCTCTCAGTCAACTGAACTCCTCTCTTCTTAAACCTCTGCTAACTACATGTGCTCCCTGTGTCTGTTTCGCCTCTTCTTGCCATGATTTTTGCCAATAATGTAAAAATTCATTGGCTTTTTGTAAAACAAGATCTTCTCAAACAGGCTCCTCCAGGATTTGTTCTTCCATTTACTGCCAACTCTTTCTCCTTTCTCTTGCCACCTCTGACACCATATGAGGGGACATAAAGGAAACTTGTAGCAGCATTGGGACTGCTTGAAGAACACACACAAAATAACACATGCTCCTCCTTTTTTGGCAGGGTACACCTGTTTTTCCTCATGGAGTCCCAATAATTGTGGGTGAGAGACTGGTGTCGGGTCTAAAGCTCTACTCTCTTTTACAGTGAACTCTTCATCTCTTTGGCTTTAGACGCACACATATATACCTAAGCAAGTTATATGTTTTCTCTACATGCATGTATATGTCTATACATGTGTTTGTATATTGTCTACATGATACCAATTTTTCTACCATACTTTCTTATGGAAATATATTCATTTTTCTTCAACCAAAATGGAAGAGAGATTTTTCCTATTTCCTTTCCTGGGTACCATTCCCAAAGCTAAGTTCTGGAATTCCATTTAAAATCACCTCTAAATAAAGAACAGAACTGAGAAACTTACTACACTCAGTTTGGGGAAGAAAAAATGCAAATAAGAAGTTTTCACAAATGGAATATACGGCTATATTTTTCTCTGAAATCTACATTTTTCTAACCTGTTTGAAATATTTTTGTATTTTTTCTAGCTCTACTGCTAAAAATCATTTTAAAGTTGGTGAAAAATTCATTTGAAATAAGTGAACAAATCTTTTCAAGGTGACAAGCCCAGGTTGGGGCAGTGGTGATAAGAACACAGATATGTCTGCCTCAAGTCCCAAGTCAGGTCATCCTATCACTTAGGACATCCTCCCACAACCCTATCCTGCTCATTGAAGTAATGGATGACCACCCTCCCAGGAGACACTGCACTGTGCCCATCTGTGTGCCTGAAATGCATTTTGCCTTGCAGGTTCTTGCACCACCTCACTTGGGTGTGTTTTCCTTGTCCTTTGGGATAATTTTTCTCTCTGCACAAGTGTAAGAAAACCCAAAGGGCAGGAATCATTTCTTTTTTTTCTTAATACCAGCATCCAATTGGCTGACCACCAATATGCCTCCAAGGAATGAACGCTGGGGCAGGGGAAGAAAACTGGAATGTCTCCAAAACATAGCTTTTTAGATGAAGGGTATACCAGGACATTCCTCTCAGCCCCAGACCATATAGCTGCTCCCGTGAGAGGCTCCAGCCCCATACTTCAGGTTTTCCTCTGAGATGATCCAGAAGCTGATATACTCTAGACACTCCAAAAACATGGCCACTCTGGGCATTTCGGGTCATTCCCAGACAGTTATGAAGCCCAACACCATGAAAAGACAGAATGGTGACTGAGGACACATCACCCTGTAAAGTTTCCAAAGGAGAACCTTAACGTAAAGACATTCTGGTAAGGTGTGTGTGCTGGGGAAGATAAAAGGAGGAGAGGCACAAAGATATTTTACAAGAAGTGTTAAGTGAATATTCTCTGAACTCCTCTCATGTGTAACATTCAGAAACAGAAAAAAATATTTTAAAAAGAGCCACCCACTGCTTTGTTAGAAAAAAATGATTAACAACTAAGACACTCTGTCTCTTTGAAAAATACAATAAAGGAAAAATAGTGGACGATGTGAATTGGAAAGAGGAAGTTGGCATTTGGGAATGTGGAAAAGGGAACTGGAAATTTAAGATTTTGCTGCAAGTACTAGCAGAGTTAGGCAGCAGGAACAGGGTGGTGGACTTCAGATCCTGCTTGCTATATATTTGGAAAAAGCAGGGGAAAACACAAAGTTCCTCTGTGGAGTGTTTAACTAAATAGAAGCCAGTTAGACTGAACTGACTCTAGTGTCCTGGGTTCCTACCTAGTAATACCAATATCTAACTTTAAATGCATTTTTGTAGGTTACTAACTTAGAGTAAAACAAAATTTAGGCTCGATCAATCACAAACCACCAATTAACTTCTGATTACATAATTACAAGGTAGCCACCTGGATAGTCCAAATAAGGCGACTACATAACCATACCCAAGCAATTACTGAATTGGGTTTGCTTCCTCAAACACCTTATAAAAACCTCTCCTTCAAGCCCTTCTGGTGGGGCCCCCCCCCAACTATGGCTGGGTGCTCCCCAATTCATAAATCGGTTTGCTCTAATAAACTCTAATGTTTTAACTGTGCCTTAGTTTAATTTTTAACAGGAGAAAGGACAGATTGGGGGCCCCACGAACCCCAGCTCCTTCCATGCATGCACCCAACACACCCAGTCAGGATTCTCCCCTGAGGACCATCCCGTCATCACGGCACCATTTGGGGGAGATACAGGGCTGCAGGAACACAGCTACCCAGAGAGGGCTTTGGCCAGAGCCAAAGTCACTTGCAGGGACAGGACAGCCTGAGTCCTGGCTGTGGTTCCAGCTTCAGCCCTGTGGCCAAAGGGGACTGAGGACTGAGCTGTGCCAGCAGGGGGGACTCAATTCTTAGACTCCAGAATTGATGGGGGGAAACCCAGGGTCCTGCAACAGGCTGTTCCCGTGGTTCCAACTCCCAAGGACATCCAGCCCCATACCCATTTTCCAGCTTTTGTGTTGTCCCGATGTCCTCCTGACAGATCTTTCAGTACCTGCAGGTCACAGGGCAACAGAGGCAGCAGCAGAGACACCTGGACCTCCCAGTGCAAAGGAGAAGGAGCAGCGAACATGAACTTAGTTTGGTGGGTTGGCAAAGGAGACAAAGGCCACCCCAGATCATAGAAGCCGCCCCTTCCTCTCCCGCTGTGAGCCTGATTGGACAGTTTCCACCCCAGCACACCTGATTAGATAGGGCCCCAGGCCCTGCCCCTTAAGCCCCTTAGTGACAGGTGGTAAGATCCCACATATTCATGGCTGTAACCAGGGCTCCCTCTCCCTACAGGGACCTGGCACTGCATGGAGGACATTCGCATTTAACCTTGTATATAAGGTTATATCCATTATGAGTAATATATATGATATTCAAAACTGGGAACTATAATGACAACTGTTTTAAAATTTCAAATTTTGGGCTGGGTGTGGTGGCTCACACTTCTAATACTAGCACTTTGGTAGGCCCAGGCAGGAGGATCGCTGAAGGCCAGGAGTTGGACACCAGCGTGGGCAAAATAGCAAGATGCCATCTCTACAAAAAATTTAAAAAACAAACGATTAGTCAGGTGTGGTGGGGCATGCCTATAGTCCCAGCTATTTGGGAGGCTGAGGGAGGAGTATGGCCTGAGCCCAGGAGTTGGAGGCTACAGTGAGCTATCGTCAGGCCACTGCACTCTGGGCTGAGTGACAGAGTAAGACCATGTCTCTAAAAAAAACAAATTCAGATTTTATAACCTTCACGGCCTCTGGTCTTTTGAGGAGGCAGCCTGAGTTTTGAAAAGGGATACAATCCTCTCAAGCAGCAATGGCTACTAGAAAGAAAGTAGGAGCCACATGTGTCATTTTAAATTTTCTAGTAGCAACATAAAAGAAAAAAAAACATGTGAAATTGATTGTAATAATTTATTTAGTTCAACATATCCAAAATATTGTTTCAATATGTGATCAATATCACATTAATGAAGGATTTTTTTGGGGGGGGCGGAGTACTAAATCTTTCAAAGCCACTCTGTATTTTAAGCTTCCAGAACGTCCAAATCAAGACAGCACATTTGGATGCACTCATCTGATTTTCCCACATTTATTTATATTAAGGTTGATCAATGGGTCCAGGGAATGTCTGCCTGTTTTTTATATATATATATATTAAAAAAATTGCTTATCATTTACTGATTAGTATTTTCCTGATTTCACTTAGTTCACTGACTCTTGCAAAATATCAATTTTCTAATTCTATTATGTCCTCTGTATGTAGTAGTTCTCACTCTTCTATTAAGAACTGCATTTTCTCATGAGCTCTTCATTACATTCAAAACTAACCAATAAAAGCTTGATTCTTTCTTTCACCCATTGTCGTAATAATGATAATGCGGCCCTAGCAAACGAAGAAAACACAAATAGTATTTCCCTAATATTATTTTTTGTGTATTTGATAGGATTCCATACACTGTAGTCTGTAACTATTTTTGAGTTCACACTGTCCCATCTTAGGTCAGTGAGGGACCCTTCACAGTGCCTCCTGTGTCCTTGTGCCACGAGCCCGTATGTTTTGAGAGCTTTCACATTCTCTGGAACAAACGCTCATGTGTGTTTCCCTCTGACTGTTATGTAAGTTGCAAACAGATGTCCCATTTGGCATTTTCCTTTTTACTTACGTTGCTTCCTCCCATGCACAGTATTCTGGTGTTATATTTGCACACTATATCAATCTTTTTGTTGTTGTTCTTAGCATTTCTTGGTCTGAGTCACAGGCCAGACTCATCCTCACAGCTGGTAGAAATATTTACCAATGTTTTCTTTTACTATTTGTATGTTTTCAATTTTTTGCCATTTAGATCTCTCATTTGTCATTTATCTTACTATAATGTGTCAGATATAAAGCCATTTTCATCTTTTTTTTTTTTAGGAATATCCAGTTTCCAATCACCAAATATTAATGAAGTTTCCCCCTCTGTAGTTTTTATTGTATAACTTCTCTCATGCAGCGTGGTAGATTTCTGAATTTCTACTGTCCTGGTCTGTTTGCTTGTTTTTGCTTAAACACCATACTGCTTAATTATAGAATATTTTAATGTGTTTTAACTTATTATAAGACCAAACACTCTAATTGTGTTTTTCCCCCTCAGGGATTTTGGCTATTCTTATATGTTTGTACTTCCATGTCCACTTTGCAAAATAATTGCTAGCTGTAGAAAAAAAAACTGGTCCATGTCAGTGAAGAATCTATTATGAGATCAAATGCAATGTTGAAGTTATCTTAAGAATAAATGACTTCTTTATTATTGAGTTTTTCTGTCCAAGAATTAGACATGACTTTCCATTTGTTTAAGTCTTCATTCATATATTGCAGGAACTCTTTATTATTTAGCTCATATAGACTCTACACATTTTTAATTAGATTTGTACCTAGGTAATTTTGTTTTACTTTTTAAAATTTATATTATACTTTTTCATTGTATTCTTCTCATACTGTATTCATAAATGATTATTAATT
The DNA here is from genome assembly GCA_023783475.1 of Daubentonia madagascariensis. Classification (NCBI taxonomy): domain Eukaryota; kingdom Metazoa; phylum Chordata; class Mammalia; order Primates; family Daubentoniidae; genus Daubentonia; species Daubentonia madagascariensis. Next base: position 1,149,139 of record JAKFHU010001957.1, on the reverse strand, counting down.
ATACTTAGAAAGGTTATGGTTTTGTGCATCAATGTTATTGTACTAATTTATTGAAGTATTTTTGTATTAGGGTCTTTCTACCAATTCCTTTGTATTTCCAGATATATAAAAATTTCATCTGCAATTTGAGTCTTACATATTTGTTGCCATTTCTTCTCCCACCTTCAATTGCCTTGGATAAAACTCACTACGAATTTAATAAATTCTATAGACAATATTGTGCTTTTTAGTATTGTTTCTAAAGATAGTAGTAATCTCCCTCATGTTTTCCATGAATATGAAGGAGACTGTTTTGTCAACTTTGAAATTCCTAATTTTGATGGTTTTAAATAAATAGTATTGTACATTCCACTAAATAGACATTTTTGCATCTATGAATATGATTATGTGACCATTCTATTTATCTTTAAGAAAATGGTAAACATTATCAGTGGATTTCCTAACACTGAATTACTCTCAAACTTCAGACATAAACTGTATTTTGTCATTACATATTGTTTTTAATAATCAATTAAGATTTTTTGTGTTTTATTTTACATAGTTCTATGTGTAGACAGAGATGAAATTTTTCTGTAATAGTCTATTTTGTACAGCATTTGGAAGTTTTGAGTACCAATGCTACATTTGATTTTCATAATTTATTTAGAAGTTATACTTCCATTGTAATGTTTTCAATTTGAGTTAGAAGCATTAACTTATGTGATATTTAAAATGACTGTAAAATTCTATTAAACCACTTGATCCTGAAACTTAGTGAGAGCCTCTTTTATAAACTTTTCTACTCCTACTCCTACTCCTTATTGTGTTTACACCTTGAATCTAATCAGGGGTTTATATTGATAAATAATTTTTTCCTAGAAAATTTCCATATCATCTTCTTTTACAAATAAATGTACATTGAGTTGTGCTAATTATTCTTTAGTGATTTTAGTACAAAATTTATAATATCAGGTTCAATCTTCTACATTCACCCGTTGAAGCATTCTTATTTTCTTTATGTCAACTCATTTTTCTTCCTATAAATTAAATAAAGGAGCATCTCAGGAACCCAGGAGTTAACAAAGTGTTAACTTTTGGGTAAAAGACCTTCTCAGGGAAGCACATAGTCCAGTGCACAACACATGCTTCACTGCCAGTCCCTCCATTGTCAGACCTCAGCATTTCCTGCTCTCTTCCACACGAGACCCTGTCTGCCTCCAGGGATCATGGAAAAGGAAGAGCCACTCACAAATGCTTTACTGGTCTCACTGAGATGCTGATTAGAAACTAGCAATTATTTGGGGGATTCATGACAAAGAGTTTTTTTCAGACATAGTCTCAGTTCTATTAGTGTGCACTGTCATTTACACTATAGACAAAATGATAATTGCAGTTCTGTGGGGAGGGGAGGTCACAGAATGGCTCAGGGTTTTCCTGCCTCCCTTCTACAAATACCCTGACTGCCAAAACTGTCACACTGTGACACCACACTGAAATCAGGAAGGAGTCAGGTGAGGTTTCTTTGTTTTTTTTTTTTTTTTTTCTTTTTGAGACAGAGTCTCTCTCTGTCACCCGGGCTAGAGTGCTATGGCATCAGCCTAGCTCATAGCAACCTCAAACTCCTGGGCGCAAGCAATCCTCTTGCCTCAGCCTCCCAAGTAGCTGGGAATACAGGTATATACCACTACACCTGGCTAATTTTTTATTTTTAGTAGATACAGGGTCTTGCTTTTGCTCAGGCTGGTCTCAAACTCCTGAGCTCAAGAGATCCTCCCACCTCGGCCTCCCAGAGGGCTAGGATTGCAGGCATGAGGCACCATGCCCAGCCAGGTAAGTATTTTAGATTTCAGTCTGAGAGGCAGAGTCTGAAGGGAAGGAAATTTATCAGAATTATAGGTAAGTGCTCATATCTGCAAAAGTGATTCTTCTGGAGTTCAAGACCAGCCCGAGCAAGAGCAAGACCCCACCTCTACAAAAAATAGAAAACTTAGCTGGGCATTATGGCACATGCCTGTGGTCCCAGCTACTAAGGAGGCTGAGGCAGGAGAATCAATTGAGCCCAGAAGTTTGGGGTTGCAGTGAGCTATGATGACGCCACTCTACTCTACCCTGGGCAATGAAGCAAGACCCTGTCTCAAACAAAAAAAAAAGAAAGAAAGAAAGAAGAGAAAACATATATAACTTTGTTTCTGTAGTATTCTGAATAAGAACCAGAATTATTGCTTGACAGCCAAACAACCTGGGTTTAAATCCTGATTCACGCCACTTACTGGGATGGGAGTTATGTGAGTAATTTCCCCTGTCTTTGTCTAAGGTTCTTTATCAGTCATGACAGCAACATCAACAGTTTTTGCATGCAAATGTATAATAATAATGACTCTTACTCTAATTGCTGTATAGAAAATAATAAATTTGCAAACAAAACCAATCACTTCTTAAAGCAAATAACAAGTATTTTGAAGTGTGAACAAATTCCCTGTTGAGAATATTGGACTTCAGTAGCCTTGAAGTAACAGCACTGTCATGTTTGCAATAAAGACATAAAAATGACATGTGAAAAGATATATGAAAAGGTGCTCAGCATCACTAATCAGCAAAATGTAAATCAAAATTACAACGAGATATCAACCTGTATCTCTTAGGATGACCACTACTAAAAAGTCAAAAGATAACAAGTATTGGCAAGGATGTGGAGAAAAGGGAAGACTTGCATACTGTTGGTGGGAATGTAAATCCATACAATTGTTTTGGAAAACAGTATAGAGTTCCTTAAAAATTATAATTTAATTTTTCTCAAAATATTAAAAAATATTAAAAAATCAAAAAAATAAAAATTTTAAATATTAAAACTACCATGTGATCCAGCAATCCCATTTCTGGGAAAAGGAAATCAAATCAGTGTCTTGAAAAGATATCTGCATTACCATGTGTATTGCAGCATTATACACAATAGCCAAGGTATGAAAACAACAAAAGTGTACTTAATGGATTGGTGAATAAAGAAAATGTGACACAGAATGGAATATTTTTCACCCATAAAAGGGAAGGAAATTCTGGCATTTATTGTAACATGGATGAACTTAAATGACATAATGTTAAGTGAAATAAGGCAGGCACAAAAAGACAAATACCACATGATCTCGTTCATGTTTGAAATCTAAAAAGTTGAACTCACAGAATCAGAGTAAAACGTTGGTTACCTGGGAATCAGAGAGAGGGGTTGGAGGGATGTCAGTCAAATGCTACAAAATCTCAGTTTGATAGGAGGAGATCTATGATAGATTCAAGAGATCTATGGTACAACATGGAAACTATAGTTAATAACAATGTATTGTATCCTTGAAAATCACTGAGTAGATTTTAAGTGCTCTCACCATAAAAAGTAATAAGTGAGGTAATGAATTTGTTAATTAGCTCAATTCAGCCATTTAATAATGTATACATATTTCAAAACATCATGTTGTACATCATAAATATATATAATTTACTTTTCAATTTAAAGATATATATAATAAGTCTCACACACACATATATTAAATCTGATAGAATCTACAAAACCCCTAAAACTAATAATAAGAGAGTTCAATAAGTTTACAGAATGCAAGATCAATATACAAAAATCAATCATATTTCTATTCACTAGTTGTAAACAATGAAAGTTTTTTCTAAACTTTTAACTACAGTAGTATGAAAAATATAAAACACTTGAAAGACTTGGGAATTAATGTGCAGAAAATATCCACAGAGATGTAGGCAGAATAGTATCTGATACCACTAACCTGAGTTCAGATTCCACGTAGTGTCAAAGCTTATGGGATAGGGAAGGATGGAGACATGAAAAGTCAGGAGGAGATAACAGGAGTGGATCCGGCAGGGTTCCCAGGCTGACGGTCACCCTGCACAGCCAGGTCACACCCCAGCCTCTCTCCCTGCCCAGGAAACAGACTCACAATGCTCCAAGCGCTTCTGTGAAACACAAGTAGCCTCTCCCACATCTTCCAGTAAGGAAAGGAGAACAGACACCACTTCCACCAGCTCTGATTCTCCCAGAACTTCAGGCAGATGTCGTATCACCTGTTCATACAACATCCTGTCGTTCTGCCATAAAGAGGTTCCTGGACAGTCCCCTCTCTCAGTTCCATCTGCTGTCAACATTTGAGAGTTAACCCCTCCAGGCTCTCTGCCACCCGATGCAATGAAGAGAGAATGGCAAGTTGAAGTTCTTGAGGGGTCATTAGGGCAGACCTCAGAACTAAATAAAATCACTTCAGACAGGAGGGCACCAGAGATGTTGGTAGGTGAGTGTTATCTACTATCTCACTTGAGCCACCTTGAGTATTATGGGCTGATATTTGCCCCTCCTGGACCCCTTGTTCCTACCAACATCCAATTTAGCTAGAATAAGATCCATCACCTTCATACTGCTTGTTTATGGTGTCAGGATCCCTTCCACATTCTGGGAGGCTGCTGACCATTATGCCTCTGTCTCTCTCTCTCTCTTAGATATATACATGTCAGGTACTGAAAACCTCACTAACAGGGCTCAAGGAAGATGGAAGAATCAGGAGAAGCCATAAGAGCTGGGCCTAAGGGGATGGCAGGATATTATTATTTTTGATTAAGCATTAAAAATGAAGCATATTTTGGGAAAAATACATCCAAATTCTAAAAAGAAGTGTTAAACACATCTATGTAGGACGACCAGAGAGAGAGAGAGACACACTGGTCACTGGGTCATGTTACCCAAAAGCCCATAGAAGGACGATCAGATCAGAAAAACCTTGAAAAGGAGATTGACTCATGAAAGAGAATCTGTAGTAGTCAGAGCTATGATGTTTACTTTTAATGTGTGTCTGAACCCCAGAGAGCCATTCAGGAGTTGTTCACACTCAGGTTCAGTGAAAGCCACGCTCTCATGGGCTTAAAAACACAGAATGTGTGTGGGTAGCAGAGAGTGGTTTTATGAGAGGCCCTGGGACACCAATGTACAGGGATGGCCATTACTTCAGGAATTTCCTTTACAGACCCTCAGCATTCTCATGTCTACACCAGGATGATGAGGCTGTTAGGAGGATGAAATGAGATAAATTCTTTTTAAAAATGCCTTATTTCAGCACTAATCATGTACTAAGCCAACCCAATTTAATGTAACTTTTTTTTTGGGGGGGGTGGAATCTAAGGTCTGCATTCGTAAGAAGCATTCCACAAAAGTACTAAGTCCACAGAAGCATGATACCAACTGCCCTAAGGAGCCTCCAGCTTGTTGAGCAAGTCTGAGGACCAGAGAGCTGGGAGGGTTCACCTAGACCTCGCAGTTTAAGGGTTGTGTCCTGCTGTTATCCAAAGATTCTTGGAAGGTATACGTGGGCTGTTAACTGGGTTTCAAAGTAACCCTCTTATGATGTACTCTCAAGGGCAATACTAATTTAAAACAACTCTATTTCATTTAATGAGCTTTGGATATTTCCCCTTGAGTATACTTATTTGTCTTTACTTATCCCATAATATTTTATAGCTCATGAGAACTCAACTAGAAACCCATCTCACTACTGATTTATAATTTTTATTTTGAAGGAGCCAGCCCTGACTGCAGGCAGAATTGGTTCTTAATAAAGTAAACTCTTTAAAATTTTATTTTGCCTCAGTTTACTTTTTAATAGGATAAAATAAAATAAAATACCCAAGAATGAATCTACAAAATGTGTATAACATATGAGATAAACCACAAAAGTTTTCTAAAATACATGCATGTAGACATAAACAAATGGAAAATAACATCATATTCTTAAGGCTGAAAAACTCAATAGTATCAACAGCAATTGTTCTTAAGGTAATTTATAAATTTAATTTGTTCCAAATACAGATACCATTAGGTATTGGAGGTAGGCATGTCACTGCAAAAAAAAATCTTATACATGAAGACACAAAAATAGCCAAGAAAATTCTGAAAAAGAAAAAAATAACAATAAAAGTAGATCGGCCAGCCCTGAGAGACACCTGATTGATGAATGAAAACACTGATAGATCAGTGGAGCTAAAAATTTAGAAATAGGCCAAAGGGCATAAGAAAGTGCTTAGTCCATTCAGGCTGCTACAAAAAACAAACAAACAAACAAAAAACTTAGACTTAGACTGGGTAATATATAAACGACAGAAATTTTTTGCTCAGAATTCAGGAGTCTGCAAAGTCCAAGATCAAGGCACCAGCAAATTTGGTGTCTGGTGAGGTCCCTGTTCCTCTTGCTGTGTCCTCACATGGCAAAAGGGACAAGGATGCTCCCTTCAACCTCCTTCACAAGGGCACTAATTCTATGTATAGGGACAGAGTCTCCCTGACTTAATCACTTCCTCCAAAGGCCCCACACTTAATACTATCACACTGGGGATTAAGTTGCCCCGTATGAATTTAGAGGTGGGGGTCACAAACATTCAGCTCATAGCAGAAAGTTCATAAGCAATAAAAACTATAGTAAGGATGGCATCATTAATACTTGCAGTGTGGGAATATGATTTTTCCTAAAACAAAGGCAAAAAAAAATTGATTTATTCTTCACCGCCCATAACAAAATAAAGTTCCAATGAAAGATGAATCTATATGTGAAAAAAATCAAATTTTGATAAGGATAATTCTTTTGAGGTTTCTGAGGTGCAGGGCCCCAGAGTTCCCTCTTATGACATTTTCACTGAAGTTACTCATGCTCATACACAATTTAGAAATGGAAAAATGTTTTGTTTCATTATTTAAGAAATTGAAAATAAAGAAGGCTGATTTATGAATGATGCTCAAACAATTATTCAGTCAGTGGTGCTCTGCTCAGGAAGGACACGGAATCTCATACCCTCAGGTATGATGTTCCCTCAGATAGGAGACTCTCCCTGACTCTTCATCTTTCACTCATGGTCAGAGGCTTTCACAGGCATCCACTGCTCTGTGGCCCTACCACACAGGCTTAATTCTGAGAATCTGACCTCAGAAGGTGACTGATGAGCACATGTCCTAGTACTCTGATCTAAAGGGATCCTGCCCCATCTTAATAATCCCTTTCAGGGCTCTGGGATGTTTCCTGGATCCATCTAGCAGATACAGATAAACTGGAAATGTGGACAGAAGCTTTGCTTCCCACTGGGACCTTTGCCCTGTACCACCAGCTTCTCTGGAAATACAACATTCTAATCTCTCCTGAAAGACCCCATCTCAGGGTATTTCTCTGAACCAACATAATGGATTTAGTAAAGTGGGAAGAGAAATAGGCAAGAGTCAGTCTGTGCTGGGGGCTGGGTGTAGGGTCTCCTTACCTGATTAATGTCTCTGATTTACCCAAATACCAACAAATATAGATTCATCTCTTGGTGGTAGAAAAACAGAGGAGGAGCCCCAGCTACAGAGGAAGGAGAAAGTAGCAGCAGTGCTCCACAGATCCAGCTTAAGCTCAGTCAAGGCGCACTAAGTGTCTTTGGGAAAAAGCAATAGTTCTCCATCATGTGAAACAACTGTGGCCTCAGACAGCTGGACACTGGAAGCACACGTTCCTCACTAGAATTCCATGGCTACATCACAGACAAATGGAACAGTCTCAAAGGATTCTAAAGGGTGATGTAGGGAACCCAAAGGAGAAGATGAACCCACATCCCCTGCCCTACCATGTGGCCTAATAAATACTCCCCCAATATTATCCCAGCCTAGGCCCAGCATCATTCTTTGACTCTTCTCTGGGTCTCACTAGGGATGAATCAGAAAGACAAAGGTTATTAATGCCCTTCCATTCCACATAGCTCCTGGGGTCCAACTTGTTCACTGCTCAGGTTTTGGGTTATGGTCCTCTTTCTGCAAAGATTCAGTTTGTCCCATCCCAATAGCTCTAATTATATCTTTACTCTGGTCACTCTCTACTTTCTCCTAGACATTTTATCTAGAACAGCCAGGTGAAATAGGGACAAAGATGTTGTCCCTATATAAAACTTAACCAGAACTGAGTTGAGTCCCATAACCCCGCTTTGGGCTGGGCTGCCACTCAGAGGGTGCACAAACCAGGCTAGCCTAGGGCTGTAGTTAGGGGAAAGAAAGACACATCTTGTCAGGGAATTGTCCATGTGGAATCTCAAATTGGGGAAATAGATCCCTATGGTGCCCAACAATTTTATACTTACCTTGGAGGAAGCTACAAAGAGATAATCCCTTTTTAGGGATAACTGCACTCAATCAACAAATTGCCTAATGAACATGTATGGACAAAGATGAGAAAAAAAATGGTAAAATCAAACAGTCAGCCCTTTTCAGTAGATTATTTGACAAAAGACGTAATATAGAGTGCAAGTAGTCTTGAAAGTCAAAAAGGTAACACAGATTAGTTTCAAAGGTCACACAGTGTGGCTGAAGTCAGCTCACCGTTATGCTAAAGATGTCAAGTGTGGTGAGGCATGACCATTTCCTCAGGAAGTGGGCCAAACATCAGCCATTCTGCTTGGAATGGTCTGGGGCCTCCTTAACCATGAGACAAACAGGTCAACTTTACTGAGTGTCATAAATCTAGCTTGCATTGATAACCTCAGCATTAGGCATGGATTCAGACTCAGTCCATTGCTTGATTGTGGTCAGTCTCTTCACAGAACGAACCCTTGCCACGGACTTCTAATTGAATGACCCAGGCAATTAGATCAGCAGCTAAAATTGTTTGAAGTTTGCAGCCACCAACAAGGGTACCCTTAAATAGACAGTCTATAGTTTTCAATGTGAAAGACCAAATGCCTAGAATGTGGGCAATGACCTAAAACCCTGAGTCCTGACTATTGAGTGGTATGACCAGCCCTGCTTCAGGTTCTGCATGATTGGCATTGAGGTTAAACAGTCACAGCAGCCCAGTGGACACTATGAGGTGGCAGCTTCCCTGACCCATCACTGAACCAGGGTGATGCATTGAGGGAATCCTCAGTGAATTGCCACCCCAATAAGGCCAGCAGCTTTGCTTCAGGCAGTGGAGGGGGGCATAAAATATCTGCTAAAGATAAATCCTAATTTTTCCTTTAGAGCTGAGATATTTCTTTGTCAGTCTAATTTCCTTCCAGAATATATTATTTCTATTTAACAAGTGACTTTCTGAAGTCTTTTGTAGAGGTCAAATTGGCCCACCTCAAAATTGGTATATAAAGCCAAGGAGCGCCCACCCCTCAATGGGTCAGAATTCAGTTTGCCAGGAGGTCTGTTAGCAAGCTCACAGCTGGCTTTCAAACCAGTGTAACTAGTAGTGTCAGGGTGGCTATGAGTCTAAAACCCCAAGGGATCTCTCTAGGTGGAGGCTAAATCCTTTTGCCAGAGCCTCCAACTGGCAAAATCATTAAGTTTTCCTTGATCACTGGAAGAACTGAGCAATGCTAATCTGCCCACATAGTTCCACTAAGCCTTAACTGGAAAGAAGGACTCTGGGTTTTTTTAAGTCTTATCAGCTACCCCTATTGGCTGAGAGATATCACCATCCTAGACAGAAGCACTGAGACAGATGCTTATGACTTGGCAGCCAACAGAACATCATCCACAGAGTGAAAATTCTGGACATCATAGTGTAGAGTCACTCATGATAGATCCTGGTCTGCTCACTATGGCAAATGGCAGGAAAGTTTGTCTTACATCTCTCTACCTGTCCCTCACCCAGATTGGAATAATCCACTCTGGCACTTATGGGATAGAGAAGCACAAAAATATTTAACAATTCCTACTATAGATTCTGATGTAGAAACAACATAGGACATTGAATTAGCCCAACAGGACCCACCTCCATTGTTACGTGATGTTCCTGCTCTCACTGTGAACCCTGCCCCAAACCTGTCAATTGAGTTTTGGTGTTTTTTGTTTGTTTCAATTTGTTTACTTTCTCCTCTATGTAAACATGGTCTAAAGAGTTTACACTATCCCCAGGGCAGGAGAATCAAGGGAACAGGAGGCTACCTTGAGTGCAGGGGATAGGGCCAGGGCAATGGGGAGGTGTTATTCTCTTTGAAATTTTCACCCTAAAATCTGTGCTTCACTCTTTCCTTTGTACCTTCCAGCATTTGGAGAGCATTCAGGATCAGAAGCTTCTATCTTTCTGCCTCTTTTCAGCCATGCTTCCCCCCACTGTCCTCGGCATTTTCACCCCGCTCTGCGCCTACTGCCCCTGCCCAGAGGGCCATGTAGGATGGTACCGTGGACATTTATCTGCAACAGAATTATGAAAGTTTGAGTTGTCCTCTCCCCAAAATTTCCAAATAGGTTCAATATTTTCCATAAAGTTGCTAAAGTGGGGTATATGTGCAGGGAGGGCTCAGTAGGTGTAGGGAATGACACCCTGCATACTTGCAGGGTGTAGGCAAAGCCCCAAAAGCCACTATTTTTTTTTTTTTTTTTTTTTTTTTTTAGTTTCTAGCAGCCTGTTGACTGCTCTCAGAAAAACCACAAGAACTTAAATATTTTTGATTTATACAAAGTGCTATATCAGCTTTGGGGACTTCTTGTTCTTTCTTCCTCCTAACAGGGGGAGAATAAACAACAAATGAAGCCCATTCAGACAGCTCACTTTATTCTCCCTCACACACACATGGTCTCATTAACAGGTCAGAGACTGGAGGGATCCTACTCTCACTTCACTCCCACTTGGTGAGAGCTACTTGCTCTGAGGAGCCTTCTCACATCCCCTAACCATGCCTCGGAAGAATCTTTCTACTCTCCTCTTACACAAAGTCATCTCTCTCTCAGCATCACATCCTCAACACCAAAATTATAAAAAATGTGAAAGGTCTTAGATTTCTACCCTTTTTGCAAGCCAACAAGGTGGACTGTCAGTTTCATGTATGCTAGAAGAAGGCAGGAGATCTCTGGGTCTGATAAAAAATAATTTATCATTCATCACACAAATAGAATAAAGTTTCACATTTGCATTTGTTCCTTATGTTCACAAGTGACACAAGGATGATGCAAATAGATCCAGCTAGATATTTAATGCACAACAGACTTGCATCACAGCTGAGGAATCTCAAGTTAAGAAACCTCAATGTTTTAATGTGTGTTTCACAGAAAACCTTTCCAATCATTACCTCAGACAGAGACATTATCTTTATTAAATTTTTCAGGTATTTATTTGCCCTTTGCCCTGGAGAGAGACACTATTGGTATCTCCCAAGGCTGTTTGTTATTTTTAAAAATCCTTGAAAAGATAGTTTAAAACAGGAACTTATATAAGATATGAAAAAATAAACTCAGAGATCCATGAAGAATTGTCTCCCAGTAGGGTACAACATTCTTTTAAAAATATGAGAATATTGATGCAGCCATTACGAAAAACAGTCCAGTGGTTCCTCAAAAAATAAATAAATAAAAATAAACAAATTAAATTAAATGGAACATATTATCCCGCAATTCCACTTCTAGCTGCAAAAAAATTAAATCAGTATCTCAGTGACACATCTGCACTACCATGCTTACTGCAGCATTATGCACAATAGCCAAGACATGGAAACAAGCTAAATATACATCATTGGATAAATAGATAATAAAATTGTGTTACATATACACAATGGAATATTATTCATCCAAAAAAAGGTAGTCTTGCCATTTGTGACAACATAGATGAACCTGAATGACGATATGCTAAGTGAAATAAGCCAGACATAGAAAGACAAATACTGTTTCATCTTAGATGTGAAGGCTTAAAACTTTGAACTCATAGAAACAGTACACAGTGGTTTCCAGGGGCTGGTGGTTAAGGGAAATGAGAAGATGTTGATCAAAAGGTACAAACATTCAGTTATAAGATAAACAACTTTTGGCAATTTAATGTACAGCTTGGGTAATGATGGATGTTGTCTTAGTCCATTCTTGCTGCTATAACAAAATGCCTTAGACTAGGTAACATATAAACAGCATGAACTTATTTCTCATAGTTATGGAGTCTGGGACATCTAAGATCAAGGCACTGGCAGGATAGGCATCTGGTGAGAGCCCAGTTTCTGCTACCAAGATGGCACATTTAATGCTGTGTTATTATGCAGCAGAAGGGCAAAAGGGTAGAACTCACTCCCTCAAGCTCTTTTATGAAGTCACTAATCCCACTGATAAGGGCAGAGCCCTCATGACTTAACCACCTCCTATAGGCCCCTTGTCTTAATACTATTGCTTTGGAGATTAAGTTTCAACATGAATTTAGGAGGGACATAACATTCAAACCATAGCAAGTATGTTCATTAAATTGATTGTGATAATCACTACACAATGCATACATATATCAAATCATCACACTGGATACCTTAAATATATTCAATCTTTATTTGTCAATCCACATTTTAAAATTAGAAACAAAAAATAAAATAAAATATGAAAATAATTTATCTGCTGAGCAAAAAGGCCCACTGAAGATTTTTGACCAAAACTAACATTGGCTATTTGGTGCTGTGGGCTTCTGTAAACTGAAAGACGAAGAAAGAAATAGGAATAATTACACACAGTCTTCACAGAAACATCAGCTCTGAGAGTGAGGTGACGTTAGCGTGGCTGAGGCAATGAGAGGTGACAGCACATAAAAAGAACCTTAAGCTAACATTTTTAGAAAACATTGAATTTTGTTAGCCTACTGGAAAAATAATTAAATCACTAGCCACACAACAAATCAATTCTGAAGGAATTGCAAAACCAAAATTTAAATATAAATCCTGATTTTTAAAAAAGAAGAGCATCTCTGTGGTCTTAAAATAGGAAAAGATTCATTAAAACAAAAGATATTTAATACACTGGAAGAAACAACAAATGAGATTATATTAAAATTAAGAATTTCTCATCAAAAGACAGGGACATAGAGACAGAAAGCAAGAGTGAGAGCAAGAGAGAGAGAGAGAAAAAGAGAGAGAGCACTAAGAAAGGAACAATGGGGTCATGGACAAAATAAAATAACAATATTCAAAATAGAGGTTATTCAATGAACGAAAAAGTGTAAAAAAATACCCAACTTTCTCAATAATCAGAGAAATGTAAATAAGCCTGATATAATCACACAGCAATCAGCAGACTAACAAAAATGACAAAAAACACTAAATGCTGGCATGGATGTCAGGACACCAGAAAACTAATACACTGTTGGTGGGTGTGAAATTTGGTAAAAACATTTTGGAAAACTGTTTGACAGTATCACCTAAAACTGAAGAGATGTAAACATAAAAAACAACCACTCCACTATTACATATGTTCCCGCAGAAATTTGTTCATGAGTCACCAAAAAATTTTCCAGAATTTACATACCAGCACTATTCCTAATAGCCACAAGTGAAACACAACTCATATGTGCATCAGCAGTGGAATAATTCAGTTAATTGACTGATATTTACACTACAGAATTCAACACTAAGCAATGATCCACATCATGTAAATAAATTCAAAACAACCTATGGAATTTAAAAAGCCATGTATAAAAAGTTCCTGCTGAATGAGCGCTTATCCTTGAGTATGGTGACTGGCTGGGATTTCAGGAGACATCTATGGGCTAAAAATGTCCTTTTTTAATCTAAAAAGTCTCATACAGAATCATATCCAATTTTTCAAATTTCCACTTATTCACTACCCACTTATAACCTGTGCATGTATCTTTAAGTATTTCAAGTACATGTGGGATTTTTTTTTTAAGATGAAGGGAGGCAAATAGATTAATATATTGTCCACAGGACACAGGTATTCAATCACTTGACACTGATTAGTGTTCAAAGGCAAGGTGTAATTTCTAGGTTAAAATCTAAGAGACAAAAAATATACAACTTTCAATGAAAAAGAGGGAAAAGTTTGAATTACGTTAAAAATTAACACACAAGAAAATAAAGAAATAAGAAACTAGAACAGGTTATCATGAAAACCACACAATAAGTAAATAAATCCAGTCCCAAATATATCCATTATTATATTCATCAAAATAGACTAATTGTTCCTATTAGAGACAAATATTATTTGACCATATTCAGTTGGATAACTTAAAGGCAAATTAACCATTAATCACTTACCATAGTGATATAAATATTAAATATAACTGACTTTATGGTAAAGCAGTTTCTCATTGTCATAACTAGTATCACTTTTGCATTCTTAATGTACAATTTTCCAATATTATTGCTGGATAAATAATAAGCATGACCTGTTTGATTGTCAAATACAAATACATATGCCCACATTTATACTTATACACATGTATTTGTATATTTCCTACCAGTTCCTTTTAATGTGATTACTTCATAATTGTGTTTAAAATTCTATGGAGATGAGTGAATGAACAACATTGACCAAATTCACATATTTCTGAGAAGACTGGGGTATTTGTTATTACTTCTCCAGGCAAAGCAAAGCTTGGGTGCATTGGAGTCTCTGCTCATGAGAACAAAGGGCTGACACTGGGAAACCTGCACTGGTTATCAGAGAGATGTGCACCGTCAAGTGACTGGGATTATTACAAAGAGCCAAACAAACTTGAACGATGAGGAGAGAGTGTGAAAAGGTACAAAGGTGCCCACCAGGAGAAGGATGGCTTTGGTAGCTCTGGACCCAGGGAAGGATCTGGGGGAGACATCAGTCAAATGTATGTATTTGTCCTGCTGCTCCTGCCTGTACAGAATGAAAACCAGGGAGCCACTGGCCCAGGGCATGGTCCCCAACCATAAAACACCAGGGAATGGTAACAATACTACATGGAGTGGCTCTCTGGTTTTGTAAGGAGGAACAGCAGAACAGTATCCCAAATCTTTTTGTCTTTGTGGTATCTTTGTTAATTCACTTGTCAGTCACATACACAGGAGAGATGATGTTTACCAGAATTTTGAGGACCCACCACAGGAATATGGAGGAGCCAACATACTCGGAAGATTTCACTTTAAGCTCTGCCCAGCCTCAAGTTACTAGGACTGATTGTAATTGCCTGGAAGACACTCAAGACGCAGGTGGTGCCAGTGGACACACCCCTGCCCACTCTGTGAACATAGAAAATAAGTTTTCATCTGAAATCACTGAGGGAATGTTGCCACCAAAAAACTGCCATTGTCAGTAGACGTCAGTATAGTGCTCACCCTTAAGGACAGTGACTGGCTGGGATCACAGGAGACATCTGTGGGCTAAAAATATCCTTTTTTTATCTAAAAACCTCATACAGAATTGTATCCAATGTAGGGAGGAAGAAAAAGTTGGCTACAATCAGGTGCTCGATAATCAACTCTGTGGATCTTAACCTGCACCCAGTGAAGTAAAGAAAGAGATAATGGCAAAGAAGACAGAAATTCCCCGGGATTCCAAGTATAGTCTGTGTTACGATCACTCATATGGCCAAGTCCTCGCAGCCATTTTCTCAGTTCCCACAGACCGATATTTATCCTTAGAGGCAGAGGATACTGCACGGCAACATGAGGGATGATGTTTAAAATGTCAACTAAAATCCAATACTCATAGCTTACGATTAGTTCCCACTTAGGAATATTATTTAAAGTTTTTCTATTATTAACAGGTTTCCAATGTGAATCTTTACCATTTAAAGTGTTCTTGTAATGTGTTCACCACTGCTATGAAAAGCAGGCATGTGGTAACTTCTTTATTTTTCACAAACCGATGAAGCAGGTGCTGCCATTATAGAGAGAAAACTTAAGCACACAGGGTGACTTGTCGAAATTCAGACAGATATAGGGGAGAGTGGGGACCTGATTCTGTCTGGGCTGATTTCAAGGAGTGCTTGCAACCAGCATGCTCTACTATCAAAGCTAGCTAGCTGAGTTCTTCCCATGACCCAGTATACATTTAGTTTTGATTTTATACCTTGTCAGTGTATTCTACGTTGGTAATATTTAATTTTATATTGTTGGGTTTAACACTTTTCTATGGGTTTGTAAAAAGTACTCCACAGACCAGTATCAATTATGAATAAACCTTTAAAAATTTGACAAAATGTAGATGAACTGATTGCAGTATAATATTACATGAATCTGCCCCATGACCAAGTTGGATTTAATGAATACAAGATTGATTCTGTATGAGGATGGCCACAGAAGGACTCATTTTCTTTTATGCCAGGATCAAAAGCACAATGGCAGCTACTATAATACAAGAATTATTGAACAATCTTATATAATGCCCTAACCTATGGGACATGAAACACCAGTACATGGTAAAATAGTGCAGGGTAGAAACTAAATTACTACCATTTCAGTTCATATACTTATCAATTAATTAATACATAAGTTAAGTAATACAATTAGCAATAAGATGAGATGTATGAAATATATTAACATAAGATATATGGAAAATGAAATATGTAAGAAATGGAATCTTGTGCATTTTGTAAATCAAAATGGTAAATTTAAGGAGTAATATTAGAATTTTTTAATCCAAAGAATATAGTCACATGATACCTTCAAGTCTGGCACCTGGTGTCTGTAACCCATTATTATAAAGTTACCTTTCCCTTCAATGCTACCTCCCTGGCTTCAAGACTGAAAACAGCCTCACCATAATAATACACCACTATGTTTCTAACAGAGACACAACTACTGCCTCCACTTAGCACTTCATACACCAGAGTTTGAGAAAACATTTCTATTACAGCAACTGCCACTCAGATACACCAATTTTGTACAGGATCTGATAGTTCTTGTAAATGCATACTGCTCTTTATTATGAGCATGCATGTGCTATAGGCGCATCTCTAGTAATCCTAAAAATTCTGTTTATGATTTGGGTAAAGTAGGCAGAACAACAGATGGAGTTCAGAATTACAGTAATCAAGCAACTTAACACTCAGATTTTATTAACACATAGATTAAACATCAACAATCACTATCAGTGAGGATTACATTAAATTATATTAGGTACCATGAGGGATTGGTGTGTAAGGTTTAGGATCCCATCTCTCTTAACCACACCTCATGACATAGGAACAATTCCTCCTTCCTGTGTTACTTTGGCACTAGACCAGTACATACCCAGAAGAGTGTCCTTTTCCAATGTGATCACTTACCCATACTCCTGATATACAGGAGGTTCCTAACAGACCTTACCTGTCAAACTGAAATATAAAATGCTCACCTAAATCCATCCCACTGTCTGGGATGGGCTCAGTATGATGGTCATGACAGCCAGTATTGTGTGGAGGGCAGTAGTCATACCACTAGATATGGGTTTGTGATTCCATGACCTGACCTCCCCTCAGAAATGTGATTATCGTTTTACCTGTAGCAGCAACAACAGTGCAGTCTTGGGAGCTGAAAATACATCTAAAAACCTTTTTTTCCCCCCAGTTGGTCATTATCTAAAAAATTACTAACTCCTGGATATTATCTCCAAAGAGATTTTGGAGTGTTTGGAGAGACTATTTCTTTTCCTTGATCCTCAAGGCACACAGGGGCTCACATGGAGGAAGCAGGAAATACTGAGGTCTGACACAAGAGGGACTGGCAGCAAAGTACATGGGTCTCACTGGATTCTGTTTCTCAAAAAAGTTTTTCTAACCCCAATAGAATTCTTTCTAATCTTCAGACTTCTGCACTGTATATCATTTAAGTCATGTGAAGAGAAATGGAATTAGACAAAGTACCTAAGAAGGATTCTCAAAGAGGCACAAGTAAAAGGAAGAACATGATGCCAATAGTTTACATTAGAAATCATTGGACTCCTGTGCACAAATCAATCTAAATTAATATGGAAATTCTGGAGAAAAATACAGTTTACCAATATTTATACTGAGAGTATTATATTAATATATAAAATGCACAAGTATATATTTATATGAATATATAAAATGTAGTATTAGCAACATAGTTTACCAACATACAGTATACCAATTTCCCTTAACAGAAACTATCTCAAATGGTAATAGTTTTCTAGCTGTACTGACAATTTGTTTAAAAATATGTTTTTCATTGTAAAAATTTCACTGGTCTTATAATGTTGTATGCAGATGTGTTCAACCCTCGGTGCTACACCTGTGGTTACGTTACATAATGAAAGGAACTTTGCTGATATAATAAAGATTACTAGTTGTTTGACCTTGAAAAGGGGGGGTATCCTGGACTATCTGGATGGGGTCAATGTGCCCTTCATGCAGAAATATAAGCCAGAGAGCTGTGACAGCAGAGGAAGTTAAAACACAGAAGCATGAGGGTGATTTCATGGGCTGTTGCTGGCTTTGAATATATGGAAACCGTGTAAAAAAAATAAAGTCTGACAACAATCTGAAGGATCCTGGAAGCAGATTCACCACAGAGCCTCAAGAATAGAGACTATGCCTCTGACATCCTGATTTTGGCCTTGTGAGACCAGAGTGCCCAGCCAAGCCCGCGAGACTTCTGATCTGTCAACTGTGAGAAAATAAATGAAAGTTGTGTTAAACTGCTGGTTAAACTGCGCTGATTTGTAAATAGAAAATTAATACACATCTGAACCAATTTAATAATAAAATATTTAAATGATAAAAAGTAGCCATTGTTTGTCTCATAACCAATAGTAGATCAATATCCAGACACAACAATTATCAGTTTGAGGT
The DNA here is from genome assembly GCA_023783475.1 of Daubentonia madagascariensis. Lineage (NCBI taxonomy): Eukaryota > Metazoa > Chordata > Mammalia > Primates > Daubentoniidae > Daubentonia > Daubentonia madagascariensis. Next base: position 1,130,642 of record JAKFHU010001957.1, on the reverse strand, counting down.
GTATTTTCCTTCTTGTGCAACAATATTGTATCTAAAATTCCAGGGGAAATCACATACAAAGGCATATACATATACAAACACCATTAACATATTCTGTTCTTGATTCAATATTTATACATAAATTTCAAAGTCAGATTACTGACTGATTAAATGGTTTTCCTCAATCAACGGTATATTTACACCAGGTAAGACAGACCCATGCATTCCTTGAAGTGCCACATCTTGTTCCAGGGTAACTGTGAATAAACCATCTTCATTGAAGCACTGACTGTTTACACATTGATAGAGCTAAAGGTGTCATATGTTCCCTGAGATCACACACATTAGGCACACGCATCACATTGTTGAGCACATATGGGTTATCTGGGGGTATTCAGACATAGGGCTGCTTCACCATCATGACTGCACATTCTACCTGTGTGTGGCTAAGAGTTAACAGGTTTTGCAAATTTGTGCAAAAGGTCATATCCAAGTAACTATGTACCCAGATTCCTCCACCTTCCATTTTTTGGCCATTTTTTCTTCCATGGCCTTTTCATCTTCCCCACCACTGTGGGATCTGAGGAATCAGGAAGAGTTTAGAGAAGACTAACCCTGAGCAACAAGCTCTCCCTCTGACCTTGTCTCTAGCTACACCTATGCCTGCATAGAGGACGGCAGCACAACACCCCACAGTGATCAGACTCCAACCCTAGCATTGCCCTCCACAGCACCTGTTCTGCTAGAGGTCCCACCCAAATGCCATGCATGTGTCCAGAGGACTCCTAGCACATCCCTATTCCTCCCGTCCCTATAACATGCAGCAGCTGCCAGGTTCCTCCACCAACTTGGACCTTGGGACCACCCACCAAGAATCCCTCAGTCCCAAACCCATAGGACTGAGCTAAAGAGTTCAAACCTGCCTGGGAACAGAATCTGTAGCACAAACTAATCAATTCACTAGCACACATGGCCCCCAACCCCTATGGGTCCATAATCTTCCCCCTCCTCTTTCCCACTCTCCCCTCTTGTCCAATACCGAGTCCAGCCTCTTACAAACCTGAGTCCAGCACTTTCTCCAGCCCATATGGCCACACATAATTTCCCTGCAGTGTGTAAATGAATAAGGCGCCCACCAGGCAAGGCTCTAGAGAGGCCCCTCTCAGACGTCACCCTCGATTCCTGCCTCCAGCTTGCGGTCTAACCCATTTAAGTGCACAGAGCTCAGCTGCCTCCAGAATCATTACCCAGAATGGGGCTTCTCTGCCTGTCAGGACGTAACAGGCCCCAACAAAGCACTGTCACTCCAGGTTTCCTCTAGAATAATCTCTTAAATTAAGAATCTCTTTAGCCCTGGATCCACCTTTCACCATGGTCCTCCCTTCTCAGAACAGCTCACAGGACAGAGTTTAGGGTGCCTTTTGCCTGTCCAGGGCTGGTGCTCAAAATTTACCAACACCTAAACACAGGTAAAGGAGAGCACAGGACTTAAATCTGGCAAGTGACTCTCTGTCCTGATTGAAGCCTGTGCTTCCAGGGTAACTTACAGCTCCCCATCTTCCATTTCCAAGGGTCCACTGGTAGCTCCACATGTAAAGACAAACACAAACAAACCAACAAACCATGAAAAATCCCTGAGAACCACTACTCCACCCTTTCTTTCTGCCTGCCTCTCTTCCACTTATATTTAGCTACTATCACATATGAGATATTGTAAAATTAAAAAAAAATAAAACCCAGCAGAGTCTATTCCTCTTGGAAGGCAAGGCCCAGCATCAGAATCCTCCTGGGACAGATGGGATAGATTATACCCAACTACCAGCATATTAGGAGGGCTCATATAATGTCTGTGGTTTCCAGCACAGTGCCCTGCAAACAGTTCCCCCTAACATATGGGTGAGCACATAGTAGATGCTCAGTAAACACTGGCTTAACAAATGTATGCATGTTGTTTCCCCAGTACAGCCTAGATCAAGCTGTACTGCTTTTGCTAGGACTTTGCTAGCAAAGGCCTTTGCTAGCAAAAGGCTAGCAAAGAATGTAAGTTTTATGGAAATTCCTGAGTATATTATACTGGGAAGCACTGGCAGGAGTGGGGAACCTTCATAATTCTGATTTCAGATTTGTTCTTTTTTAAGCATCAAAGGAGGCAAGAAAATCTTCATCTTTCTCTGCTACATACTTTTTAATAAAAGGATTTGTTCTGTAAAATTTGGATTGAGTCCAAAGGCCACACTTAAGGACCTAAAAGGACACATGTGGCCTTAAGGCTGCAGCTTCCCCACCCCTGAAGGGGACCTGCTTTGTGTGGGCTTTTTAGGAGTTAGTCAATCCAGAAAACATCCCTGTGGCTGTAGGAAAATTTGGGGGCATTCTTGGGAAGGTACCTGAAGACAGAGGAAGAGAAATTCACATTTTGTTTCTCATGTAGGAATTTATTTTCCCTGAATCTCTCCTGTGGCAAATGTTTATATCATTACTTCACTGTTTGCTGAAATTTTCTTATATAAAAGGATCTTTTCTTATTCATGGTTTTGTGGTCATTATTTTTTCTATCATACACATTTCTGTGATCACATTATTTTCCTCTTTAAATGTTAATATGCTATTTTAGTACATCACCCAACATTGAACATTGCTGGAGTAAATTCCATTTAGAAATTTTGTGTATTTTTCTATCAGTAAATTAAAATTGCTTACATTTTCTTTTTATCATTAGCTATGTGTGCTTGACGAAATTTGAAGTTTAATTAGTCTATATTTCATTCTTCCTTGCATTTTTTAAGATCAGTGTTATTAAATACATAAGTCTGACAAAATGAAAAGGGTGTATTCTTTAGACTATGTTTATCAAGATTACACAACATGGAAGCAATGTGTTACTTTAAATGTTCATAGAACTTGTCCTTCAAATAAATCAGATTTTATGCAATTTGGAAGATATATTTCTTAACAGACTCATAACTTGCATAGCTAAATTGAATAATTAGATTTTCTCTTTCTTATATAGTTAATAATAGTAACGTTTTTTTACAAAATAAGTAGTGTATGCTAGATAAATAACCTATAGGAACACATTTAACAGTTCTTTTCTTTCTGATTTAATATTTTTTTCAATTTAGATAGTTGTTAATTTCCAGTGTTTCTATATTTCTTATTTCTTCAATGCAATGAAAACTATTTTTTTATTTTCCCTCAAAAAACCTGTTTATATTTTTATTTTAAAGTCTATTTATGCTTATATGTTACTATAATCTGTTTATACTTGTAATGAATTTTATTTTCTACCTTTATCATCTTTCTACAGTGTTGAGTAATTGTTTAATTTCCAAATTTTTAATAAAGTATACATTTTAATTTTTTTATTTTGAAATAACTTTACACTTACAGAAATATTTGCAACAATAATACGAAGAATCCCCATATACCTTTCAGCCAGGTCCCTCATTCTCTCTTTTGCTCTGTGTTTCTATACATGTATGCAAACACTTCTTACTTTTTTCAGAACCCTTTGAGAATAAGTTAAAGATATAATACCACGATTCCTAAATACTTCAGCATGAATTTTAAACAGGACATCCTCTTCTGATCACACTGTCCAATTATGATTATGTGGAATTTAACATTGCAATTTGCTACTATCTCCTTCTCAGATCTCTTTCAATTTTGGACTGTTACCAATATAATGTCCTTCATAGAAAAAGATGTCTCAGAATAATGTGTTGTCATGTCTCTAAGGTCTTTCAGCCTGAAACAGTTCCTACATCTCTCCACAATTTTTATTAGCTTTTCCTTTTGAAAATCCAGGGCAATTTTTCTTAGAAATCCCACCATTTGAATTTTTAGAAAGGTTTCTCATGATTAGATTCAAATCATTTTTATTTTTGCCAAGAATATCACAGTGGAGTGCTATGTCCTCACAGTATCCTATCAGGATAATATTATATCTATTCATCACATTATTACTGATGTTAACATGGTTATGATGCTGCCTTCCACATTCTTCTGCTAGAAAGTTATTATTTTTTCTATTTGTAATTAATATACATCTTGTGGGAATTTTCTTTGAGGTTATATATAACCTGTTTGCATCAAAATGGTGAATGCCAAATGTTGATTTTCTACTTCCATTATTCCCTCTGTTGGCATTCTACTGTAAGGATGAGCTTTCCATTCTTCTTCAGTTATTTATTTGTTTATTTATAAACATTATTTTGGAGTCATGGATCCATATGTTATTCATTAATTTATAACTGTTATTATTAATTATTTTAATGCCATGATTACTTGGATTTGGCCAACAGAAATACTGTTAAGCATTTTTTAGGTAATTTTTACTACCTTGATATAGCTGGTAAAAATATATAAAGGATTTGTAATTTCACTTGAGTTACCCCAAGTGGTATGTCATCTTCCCATCTTAATTCTGTTCCTAAGTAGAATATATGTTGGTTTACACTACTTAATTCATTTTTCTTTTCATGCAATTTCTACTCTTCTCAGAAAATTCAGCAAATGTGATGTTTCCTTTCAATTTGCAGAGATACCTGTGAGTAATAAATGTTCACATGTTGAATTTGTTTGCTTGTGCTGCAATAATAAAAATATACTAATCCTGTAGCTAAAATAACAGAAACTTATTTTGTCACAGTTCTAGAGGCTCAAAGTCCAAGATCAGTGTGCCCACATGGTTAGTCTCTGGAAAGGGCTCTCTTCCTGGCTTTCAGATGACAACCAGAATTCTCACTATGTTCTCACATGGCCTTTCTTTTGTGCACGTGGGAACAGAGTGATCTCTAGGGTATCTTCCTATTCTTACGTGGATACTGGTCCTAGGAGATTAGGGAAACACTTTTCTGACTTCATCTAACATTAATTACCTCTGCTTGTACAGAGTTTGATAATCAAATAGAGGTGAGAGTTTATGGCCTTCTAGGTTTTTCCTGAGAATTTATCCCCACCTTAAGTATTCACACATGACATTCAAGTCTCAGGAATTGGTGGATACTTTTAAAGCCCCTCATCATCGAAGTATTTAATTCTCCAGTCTTTCCACTTAGGCCTTTCAGTATGTGTATTTTTGCCTCAACTGACCTAGGTTGCACAAGTAGTTTGTCTTTAATTGTTTTTAACATATGTTAGGCTGTTTATTTAATATATTTCTTCTTTTTAAATGTAGGCATTTACTGCTATAAATTTCTCTCAGCACTATTTCACAGAATCCCATAATTTTTGGTATGTTCCATTTTTAGTTTCATTCATCTCGAAACATTTTCCAATTTTCATTTGTGCTTTTCTTTTTGATCCACTGGTTATTTTAGATGTTTAATTTCCACATATTTGTGAGTGTCACCAAATTTCTTGCTCTCTCTCATATCTAATTTCCTTTCATTGTAAGCAGAAAACATACTTTATGTTATTTTTATCTTTTTAATTTTAATGTTTTTCTCTACTATATGGTTGTGCCTTAAGAATATTCTAAGAGCAGTTTAGAAAAATGTATTTTCCACTGCTGATGGATAGAGAGGTCTCTATATGTCTCTTAGGTATATTTGGATTTTAAGGATCTTAATGTCTTCTATTTCTTGTTGATTCTCTCTGTAGTTGCTGTTACTGAAAGTGAATACTGAAGTTTCTAAATATTATTGTTGAATTATCCACATCTCATTTTTCATTTCTGAAATATTTTGCTTCATGCATTTTTGTAGATTGTTAACTGCAAATATTTTATAATTGTATATGTTCCTGATGAATTCACACTTTCATCATCATAAAATACCCCTCTTTATCGCTAGTAACCATTTTTGTGTCTTAATGCATTTTTTCTGATTTTAATATAGCCATTCCAGCTTTCACATTATTTAGATTGCATGTTTAAATCCTTTTACTTTCATCCTATTAGTGTCTCTGCATCTACAGTTGATTGTCTTGCAGGAAGCATATATTTGGATCTTTCTGTCATTTTTTTAAATTCAGCTTGAAAATCTCTGACTTATAATTGGTTATTCAATCTTTTCATATTAAATGTTATCATTGATATAGTTAGATTTGCATCTACCCATTTACTTTTTATTTTCTATATATCTCATACCCTTTGGCTTATTTTATGTTTTCTTACTGTTTTCTTCTGCACTAAGCAAATTTTTCCCATTAACATTTTAAGTTATTTAATGATATTTTTTCTATATTTTTTTATTTCCTTATTGGTTGCTCTAGTGCTTATCATTTATATTTAAGTCATCAGAATCTGTTTCAAATTTATATTAACATAATTCTAATGAGATATAGAAATATTTTTATATAGCTCAATTCCCCCCTTCTTTGATATTAATGCTATACTTATTTCATTAATATATGTTATAAATTTAAAAATGCATTCTTCTAATTATCTCTTTATATAATTTAATTACTTTAATAAAACTTAGAAAAGAAAGTAGACCGATTATATATTTACATTTTTTGTGATAATTATTTTGTTTCTCACATCATGTTCCTGTCATTTGTTCCTACAGATTTCAGTTACTGTCCAGAGCCATTAACTGAGCCCAATACAGGTTGTTCCCTCAACCACCATGTGTAGCTACTGGAAAATATATTATATTTCCATAAACACAGACCCAGTTATTTAAGTATATACATATTCTATATAATTGCTTTTCAAAATAACATAAGAAAGGAAAGGAACTGGCCACCATGTGTGGGTACGCAAGCTTTGCCTGCAGGTTTGGCCTGTGTCTCAGTGTGCCTGGTCTCTGCTGTCCTCTGGCCCCTGGGTACCAGCAAATTCTACGTGAGTGCAGGGCAAGCAGTGTGTTCCGGGCAGAGGGCCAGGGTAGAGTCCAGCCAGCTGGCCAGGTAGGAATCCTTGGGCCACTCCTGGTCTCTGAGCCCCTCTATCCTACTCCATACAGGTGTCAAGGAACATGGCCTCAGTGAGCCCCCTCCCTGACAGTGGTCTTGGCCAGCTCTCCCAGGCTGCAGATCTGTCTGCAGTGTCTCTCCCCAGGCAGCCCATCTTGGGCTGATCCCAATTCCCCTCCCTGAGAATCTTCATGGGGTGAAGCCCAGCAAATCTTCCTGCTTCCTTTATTTAGGCCATAAGCAACAGGTCTGGCTAACTGAGAGCCTAGTTGCTTTTGTTTCCTTAGAAATTTTTCAAGCCTGGTCTCCATTTTAATTTTACTTTAACATTCTTATAAAGTGGATGTACTATTAGCAAATTTTCTCTTTTTTTTTTTAAAAAAATATAACATCTGGAATGGCTTTATTTTCCCTCTATTTTTGTTAGATAGCTTGGTACAGATTTCTTGGTTGATTTTTTTTTCCTTTTCTTTGAGCACAAAACACAAAAGTTTAAAAAGAAGGAATAGAAAAACTTCCAAGATGGCAATGAAATGAAGACCTAAGTAACCACCTGAATTGATCAATGAGTTTGTAGTGACGGAAGCTGATGAGCGATGGAACAGTGTTGGAGAGAGCAGGAAAAATTGTATTTTCAGAGAGTAAAAGTCTGGAGATGAGGCTCGTGGTCCTGGCTGTGGCCAAAGGACTTTTTTGGTAGAGGATCAAAGATGACACATAAGAGTGGCTATAGTTTAAATATGTGTCCCCTCCAAAACTCATGTTGAAATTTTATCCCCAATGTGGCAGTATTGAGAGGTGGGACCTTTAGGAGGTGATTGGGTCATGATGGCCCTGCCCCTTATTAATGGGTTAATCCATTCATGGTTTCATGGATTCATGGATTCATGGGTTATCCTGCATGTGGGACTAGTAGTTTTATAAGAAGAAGAAGAGAGACCTAAGAACACTGGCATGCTTATCCACCTCACTATGCAATGTCCTATGCTGCTTCAGGACTTTTCAGAGTCCCCACCAGCAGGAAGGCCCTCAGCAGATAAAGCCCCTTGATCTCAGACTTCTCAGCCTCCATAACTGTAATAAATAAATTTCTTTCCTTATAAATTACTCGTTTCATGTATTCTGTTATAAGGAACAGAAAATTAATATAAAAGCACACCATGCCAAATCCAAACAGGATGAGCTGGTGCCCTGTACTATGTAATCCACAGTTTTATAGGAAAAAAGCCACTATTTTAACATTGAGTAGTGTTTAATTAATAAAGAAGATCAGAAATGTGGCCAAAATAATTAGGGCTAAGGTTAAAGTCACAGTCAATTATAACAAAGGTGTGGTTGGTCAATCAAACAAAGTTTGGTCACTGCCAAGGAGTGGGTGATCTAACGCTCAGTGCACAAAATAAAACACCATGTGAGTGGAAACAATAGAGGAGACTGGGAGATGGGGTGAAGAGCACATCCCTACTAGAGCCGGATACTTCACATAAAACTAAGATACATGAAGAACGACAGAGCGTATCAGTGCTGCTTAGAGTGGAGCTGTCCTTTACACCCACTATAAATGAATCTGCAAAATACTCCTGGGCAAAAACTATTCTGCATTTTGCTTCCCATAACATGTTCCCTGGCTGAATGGAACCCATGTGAATTTGACATCATTGTGATTTGTCAGGAAGTGAAGGGAGTACTTGATTTTTAGTGTGATTACTCCTCTGGATGGTTTCCTTTATTTAATTTTGCTCCTGAGAAGTACTCATATTTTTCTTTCAACTTTATTTAGAATTTAGAAATTCTTATAACTTTTAGTTGTCTGTATTAAAAGTTTTTGCAATATATATAATTTTTTTCTATAAGCACAGTTATCCACAGTGTACATATGAATACAATATTTCATATAGACATTTTCTGGCAGACAATGCCTCATAAAACTGCAATTTTCTTTTCATTTGGAACATTTTTCTCCTTCAGATATACCATATAGTAATAATAATTTGGAGAGGGTAATTATTTATAATATATAAAGTACTAATTTATATTGTATGCAAATTTTGAAAAGATATACTCCATTCAGTATATATCTTTGACATGTATATGGTCAGAATTACTGTGTTTACATCACCAGGAGCTAACAGGGTACAATCATTTTCCTGAACTCAGGTCTTTTGGCTCCAATCCCTATGCCTCCTCTTTAGAATGTACCTGACTCTAAGAATAATCTCAGGTAAGGTTTTTCACTTAATCAAGAAGTTAACTGAAAGAGACAAATGAAATTTATAGGTGGAAAGATTTTACTGGAGGATTACATTAATTCATAATTTATATAGTCTTATCACAATACCTAAAAAATATGACTTGTTTGATATCTGCTTTAGTAAAATTAATGACATTTTAGGACTAAAACATTACCATTTTTTAAAATAATTTTCTATTGTATTGAAAAATAATATGTATATCATGTTCTGGTGAACAATGCTGTCCATTTGTCATTGTGTTTAATGACCCAAACTTTCTAATAAAATTATCTAATATTTTATGTTCATTTATGCATTGCATACCAAAACATTTTATTTCTATGATGGTTTATGTCACCTAATATTATTATAAATGTGTCAATGTATCATTGTCTATAAATCATTGTGTAATACATTTTAAACTCTTAATAGTTAAGCCTACGTGTGTAAATGACTTAGAATAGTAACACAGTATATGAACAAAATAATTATTTACCACTCTTACTCATCCAATTTCCATTTGTTCATACCATTCATTGTTCACTATTTGTTTAGCATTTGTTCTTATTAAAATTTGTTTTATTATCCTATCTAAATATTGATGAAAAAGATGGAGGCTCAGTATTCTATCTTGATAAAATCTGAAGTCAAATGGCATGCTTCACTCCTATACTGTAGATTAAATAACACATTTTACTTATACAATAAATATAAATATTAAGTATAGCAATTACAGTCCTATGTTTCATCCTACAACAGAGGTAATTTTGGATCAATCATTGATTACACCAAAGCCTCATTCTCCTTCATTGTACTCCCTGAATTTTCAGTGTTAAAAATCTAGAAACATAGAATACTACAAATTTGAAGTGAATACTTTCTTTGATAGGCACAAATTATCAAAGTAAATTCAGAAAGTAGAATATAATTAATAAATAGACATATAATATGTAAAATGACTAAATTAATTTAAAGTCTTTCCACAAAGATTCCAAAGCAGTGAGCAAGTATTAAAAAAAAAAAAAAGAAAATCTTTCCACAAAGAGAAGCCTAGAGCCACATTCCATGACTGGTAAGTTCTACTAAACATTTAGTGAAGAATTAATGCCAACTCTTCATATACCCCTTCAAAAAATAAAAGAACATTATTGGGAATACTTTCCAACTCATTCTGTGAGAACTGTATTACCCTGACACTAAAGCCAGAGAGAATCTTTCAAGAAAAGATGACTATGGAATAATATCCCTGATGTATATACACACAAAAGCCACAAAATACCTACAAAATTTAATCTAGCCACACATTAGAATGATTGCACATCAATACCAAACTGGATTAATTCACAAATGCAATGCTGACTTAACATCTGAATATCAATCAACGCTATACACAAACAGAATTTTAAAAATACTTTCAATAGACACAGAAGAGTGTTTATCAAATCCGACACCTATTAATGATTAAACTCCCAGCAAACTAGTAATACAAGGGAAACTGAAAAACCTACAGCTAACATCATAATTATAAATAATTTACTTTGAAGTTTGAATGTTCATTCTACCACCCTACTTACTCATCATAGGACTGAAAATATTCTCCACAGAAATTATGTAAGAAAAATTAATAAAACTATCCATACGAGAAAAGAAGGCATAGAATTGGTTTTTTATTGCAGATAACATAAACTTGCATATATATGTTTGTAAGAAATTCACTACAACTCACCAGAACAAATAAATGAGCTCAGCAGTCACAAGATTCAAGAGCAACACAAAAAATTCAACTGTGCTTTTACGTACTAGCAATGAGCAATATGAAAATGAAATTAAGAAAACAATTTTACTCATTATGGCATAGAAAAAGAAACATTTAGAAACAAACTTAACAAAAGAAGTGCCAGGCTTTTACACTGATTTTCTTTTTTAATTTTTGATGAAAGAAATCAAAGAACTGTATAAACAGAAAGACATCTAATGCTCAAGGGTAACAATATGGAACATAGTTAAGAGGTCAACACTACACAAATTGATCTAAAATCCTTCTATGGAGTGTTAAAATAACAAAATAGGAGGCATCAGACTGAGCTGCCTCGAGTTCCCTTGGTAGCTACCTAATAATACCAATATCTAACTCAAATGAATTTTTTGTACATTACTATCTTAGAAACAAAATTTAGGCTTAAACAACCATAAACCAACAATTAACTTCTGATTACATAAGCAGAAAATAGCCAGCTGGATAGTCCAAATAAGGTGACTACATAACTGTAACCAGTTAATTACTGAATTTGGTTTGTTTCCTCATGTACCGTACAAAAGCCTTTCCTGTTATTTGGGGACCCCCAAATAACAAAGCATGGTTGGATGCTCCCCGATTCACAAACTGCTGTTTGCTCAAACAAACTCTTCAATGTTTTAATGGTGCCTCAGTTTCATTTTTCACAGGAGAAAGAGGGACTGGGGACCCCACGGACGAACTCGCACACCAAGTGGGCATCCTCCCCTGGTGACCCTTGCGCCATCACCGCACAACCTGGGGGAGACGCAGGGCTGCGGGCGCAGAGCTGCACAGAGAGGGCTCCGGGCTGCGGCCAAAGTCACCGTGCAGGGACAAGACTGGACGGCCGGGGTCCCAGCTGCCCGCGGGTAGAGGGGACTGGGGGCCGAGCTGCGCCTTGCCCAGCGGAGACTGAGGTCCGCTAACCCCAGAGCTGACCGCGGGGAGGCCCAGGTCCCGCCACAGCCGGTTCCGGCGAGTTGAAACCAGCCCTTTCCCCATCTCCGCACACACGTCCGCAAACTCACCATCTTCTGAATTCTGGCGTGTCCCGGCGTCCTCCCTACGAATCTTCCAGTACCTGCCGGTCACAGGGTGACAGAGGCTGCGGCAGAGCCACCTGGAACTCCCAGTGAGAAAGAGAAGGAGCGGTGAAAATAGTCCTCAGCAGCGGACACACCGGCAGGAAAGACAAAGGCCCAGCCACATCCCGGAAGTCGCCCCTCCTTTCCGGCTTCGCGCCAGATAGACAGGCCCCACCCCGGCGGCCCTGATTGGATAGGACTCCAGGCCCCGCCCCCTCCAGTCCTGAGTGACAGGAGACGCGATCCCAGGCATGGCTGAACGAGGCCGGAATGACAGGTTCTTAGCTTTCAACCTGTATTCCCTATTCAGTCCGGTTTTAAGCGGGACTTCCTCTCCGCGCTGGAATCTGGCTTCGCCTGAGGGACATTCCCAATTAACCTTGTATATAAGGTTATATCCATTCATGAATAATATATATAATATTTAAAATTGGAAAAAATGTAATGACAATTATTTTAAATTTAAGATTACATAACCTTCGTGGCTCCTCTGGTCTTTTGTGGAGGCAGCCTGAGCTGTGAAAAATGAGGCCAACCTCTCCGACAGCAATGTCCAATAGAAAGAAATTGTGAGCCACGTGTCAATTTAAGTTTTCTAATAACCACATAAAAGAAAACAAAACAAAACAGATGAAATTAATTGTAATATATTATTTAACCCACTATATTCAAAATATTATTTAAATATGTGATCAATATAATATTATTAATAAAGTTCTTTTGTGGTACTAAATTTTTCAAAGTTACTCTGTATTTTAAGTTTCCAGCACATCCCAATTCAGACCAGCCACATTTTAGATGCTCAGCAGCCAGTGGCTGCCACATTGAAGTGCAGCTCTGAGGGCTCTGACCTCAGAGAAATGAAGGATCTGACCCCACTTTTCTTCCAGATGTGAAGGAACACCCACTAACTGCCAACATCTCTCCTCAGGCCGAAGTGTGGGAGAGACAGTGCCCAAAAGAAGAGCAGTGCCTGCAAGAAGGTATTTGTCCACTGGTAAACCACTGCTGCCCAGCTGATGCTTGGCAGGGCAAAGGCCACTTCCAAAGATCAGACAGTGAATAAAGGGTGTGAGGCCCCAGGAGGAGGGAACACATGTCTTCAGATATGTCCACAGCCTTGACCTCCAGGGCTTAGATGGGGAGGGAATAGATTAAAGGCAAACTTTAATTTTACAATTTGGCCTTGGCCCTAATGGTCAGGCTGTGGTTGTCTGTTTCCTCCTGTGGTGTGAAGCACTGTGTGAGTTTAAGCACCAATCACATGCACACATGTCTACGTGCATTTCTGTATAACTCAACACCATATAACAAGAGATCCAACTTTTAATAAGAAGAAAAGGAAATCAATACATATGGAGTGCCTTCTATTTCTCAGATAACTAGTAATTAATCTGTCACTTAATCCTAGCATCCTATCTGCATGGGGTATATGTGTTAGTTAGCTAGTGCTACATAACATACCACCCAGAAACATAGCTTATGATTGAGCTGTCAGCCATTTAAACTGGGCACAGCTAGGCCATTCTTCAGGTCTCAGTTGGGCTTCTTCAGCCATGTGTGCTCAGCTGCTGGTTAACTAGGTAGCTCTGCTTCTTGGGGTAAGCTGACTGTTAACTGAGGAACTTTAGTTCTTTTCCACGGGGTACCTCATCATCCATCAGGCTGACCTGATCTTGTTCTCACGGAGCTGGCAGTGCAAGAACTTTTGTCCCTAGGCCAAAAAGTGGCACACTGGCATATTTGCAGCTTTCTATTGGCCTGAGCAAATAAGGTCAACCAGATTCAAGGTTCCAGAAACATTCTGTGATGTAAGCAGCTGTAAAAAGGGCATTGGGAAGGGAATGGATACAAGGAGGGATAAAAAATTGCTACTATTTTTGCAAAAGGTATCATTATATTTTTTCTTACAGAAAATACAAGCAGGATTCCTGTGAGATTCACCTCCATCTAATACTCTTTACCACTGTGAATAATCCCCTCCAGAGAATGCTTCTGAAGTGTCTTGGAAGGATATGGAATAATTTGAGGAAATGGCTGAGGGCTGAGCTTAGGAAATCAGAGCCTAATGTTACTTTTTTGTTTCTCATCATAGGAGAAATTTGAAAGCATGTATAATACACTCCACATGTCTACAAATTGTTTTCATCTCTTTTTGGTATTTGTAGGCTATTTATGATTTTCAACATAGACAAATCAAACTGCTGTCCCTGAAACAACCTCTTACTCTGAAAGCAAGTGACATAAAGACAGACCTGCTGAGAAGACAATTCCTCCTGCTGCCATTTATCCAAGCAGCTGAGCATGTCTGAAGTCATCCTTTGATTCTACCAGGGCAGAGCAATTTTCCGAGACCCCAACAGATCACGTGAGTTTTAAGGTAATGACATCATCTCAGAACATTGACCAAATAGACTGTAGGTCTGGGGATGGGATGGTGAGAGGGCCCACACCAGTGAGTGGCTATAGGTCCATAAGTGAGAATCATTCATTAGGTGGGGTGTTTTAGGTTCTGATGTTTATGACAAAAGTAACACGTATATTACTAAAGTAAATTATGTAACATTAAAAATAATGTATCTGTATATAAAGTAAGCATGTCAATAATTAGAATTACTGTTTTTATTTATTGTTACTATAATTATTATCATTATTATTACCACTATTAGAAGTAGTAATTGTTGCTGCTGCTGGTGTTGTTTTAGAAATGGTGATAAAAACACCCAGTAAAGCTCTGCTGCCTCCTCCTCCTGCTGCTTCTCATGCTGCTGGCTTGCTAGCGTGGTGCAGACTCCAGACCTCTTTTGTGAAGCTGCAGCTGAACAGACTTGAAGCTCTGCTATGGAAAAAGAAGAGCCCAAGTCAAGACTGAGACTAATGATCCTATGAACTTAAAGGTGGAGGGTAGGATGGTTCTGGGTGCCGTTGAGGGGGAAGAGGCACACACCACATAGTGAGTGAGGGAAGCCTGTGGTGAATCACAGGGTTTGTCCATGGGGCAGATCAGATTTCAGCCAATCAGTGAAACAGACTCACCTGCACATCTGGAAAGTAGGACAAAGATACAATTGATGTGTTCCAGCAGCAGACAAGAGTGTCTACCAAAAATGAACCTGCTACTTTACCCCAGATCTCTGTTTCTACAGACCAAGCAGACGTTTTTGTGAGGAAAATCCCAATATGGTTCCACCACAGCCTGATGGTGCAGTATCATTTTCTCTGTTCTTTTGCTTTCCCCTTCCCCGTTCCTTTATTGCACATAAAGTATCTGGTGTAGGTGCACAAGCATATAACTGCTTTGTTTGTGTGTTTGTTCTAAATGACCAATGGGAAGTGGTGAGGGACAGCCAGTGGAGACGGGGTGGGGAAAATACTGATTCTGTGAAAAGAATCCCTTTCTCCAGTGGCTGCTTATGCATCTCTTATCTCTATATTCCAGACTTATTTTAACAAAAAACAACAAAACACAATAATCCTTGCATTTATTGTTTAATTGGAGAGTTTTAATGTTTTTAATGTATCATTGTAAAACAAGAACAATTTCATGACTTTTTTTCTATGTAGCTGTTACACATATGGCAAATCTGTCTTTACATAAGGCCAAATAATACTTAAAAAAAAGAATGAATCCCACCTACTTTCCCTTTGAAATCAAGCATCTATCTGTTCAAATACACATCCTATGTAAAATGAAAAAAAGAAAATTAAATGATATATAAATATAAAAATAATTTTAAATATAAATATAAAAATATATAAAAATAATAATAACATATAAATATAAAAATATAAAAAAGAATGAAGTTTCTCTTGCCACTAAGAGTGTGAGTTGGACTGAAAATGAAGAAAGAGGGGTTTCTCTCTACAGGAAGTTCTAAATCCTCCTGGGAGCCCAGAAACCACCAGCACTTTCCAAGGGCTCTTTCCCTCCTCCACCTTCTGCCCCAGCAGGGTGCCCAAGTAAGATTTCCAAGTCTTGGCCCAGGAGGCACATGGAGGGGGAGATGTTGTCTGTCTCATATCCAGGCCAATATCCCTGTTCCAGGACCCCCTGGAAGAATATTTCCAGGGTCCCCTTCAACTTCCAGAGTCAAGCCCTTCCAGAAAAATTATAGGAATAAATTGTTCTTAGGGCTCCATCCATGGGTGATACCAAATGGCATTGCTTCCTGGACAGAAGGCAACTGTCTAATGTAAATGCAAAGTGCAGTAAAGCTACATCAGTTGACAAAATCCAAGAGACGGAGAATAGGACATCCTCCTTGATGCTCTGAAGAAAAGTACAGACTAGAAGTGGTGAGGGTCACCTCTTCTTGACTGCTTTTGTCAGGGTCAGTTGAGAAGTGCAGGAGCTCAGAAAAGGACTGTGCTGCGTAACAAGCTTCAGGGTGTGACGAGAGAGACTAAAAATGGAACCTGTGAAGTAAGATGGAAGTTCCACTTCATGGAAACATGGAACTTTTCTTCCTCAACAATGAAGAAAAAAGAAGGCAAAAATAAATAAGGAAACCTGCAGACCCCCTATTTCTATTTAAAAAGAAAAAAGAAACATTCTATGACAAAGTCCTAATTAGGGTATCGATGTCACATCTGTGCTTTCAAGCGATAATTGGGTGCAAACTGCTACCGGTAAATTTTTCCAATTGAGTGCAGGCTTCCAGAAAATTAAGGAAAAAATGACACTGTGTTTCTTCTTGTCACAGACGTGTAAGAAACTCAATTTCCATGTATTACGTGAGAGGGAAAAAATACTACCGGGATTGAACCAGGAATGGGACTGATCACCCCTGGTGCAAAATACACTCAAATAGATTGAAATGTTACTTCTGGTGTGTGTTTGTGAGTGTGTGTGTGTGTGTGTGTGTGTAGTGTTGTGTGTTTACCATTTAATACCAGAAAAGCCGCCTGCTTGAAGTAAAAGAAATGAAATGAATATAAATAAAAGTAATGCCCAATGGAGCCCCAGAATCCGCCCCGGCTGGTAGTTCCTTCTCCAACCTCAGGTTTCAGCCTCAGCTTCTTTGCGAGTGGCAGCCAGCAGAGCCAGTGCAGTGGGTAGGGGACTCCAAGGAGGAGTCAAGGTCTTTGTTGGGACCAGGCAATAATCACAGAGAATTCTTTCAAAGAACACATCCCTATCCACAACCAGGAGCTAAGTCCTTATCCGAGCTCTAGAGGTATAGTGGCCACTTGTCATCTCTATGCTTACTTCCCTATTTGAAGGTTGTCACCAGCTGATGACCAAAGATTGAAGATCAGTATCGCTAGAACTGTAACTAGCTGCAGATCCTGTGACTTTGTCTTTTTTTTTTTTTGACAAATAATAATTTTGTATGTTTATGGGGTAAAATGTGATGTTTTGATATATCTATACATCATGGAAAATTTCAGTCAAGCTAATTAACTTATCCATCACCTCACCAATTTAACATTTTCTTGTCGTGAGTATATCAAAATTCTATTTTTGCTATTTTGAAATATGCAATACATTATTATTAACTGTGGTCAGCAAGTGCAATAGATCACATATTCCTCCAGTCTAATTGAAACTTTGTATTCTTCCATAAATGTCGTCTCTTTCTTCATCCTTACCTTCCCCCACCCCAGCCTCTAGTAACCACCTTGCTGGTCTCTATTCTCTGTTTCTGTGGGATCGACCTTTTGATTCTACATATAAGTGATGAAACCGTCCTAATGAAAAGCAAACATTAACCTCTAAATAAAATATAGACTTTCAATAGAAACACAGCTAAGCACTAACCAGCTCCCCCATTAGCCCCTTCTTTGTAGTTATTTACAGCTCACCCTTTACCCCTCCCCTTACAGGTGCTTTCTGCCTAGAAGTCAAGTAGACCCTGCCACAAGGCACTAACTTCCCTTAATATTAATAGTTTCTATAAGATAACATCTTGAATGTTAAGAAATCTAAAGTTTCCATTTGAGATGTTTTTTTGATCCTGGATTCCTGTGGGTCTGCTGATGCCAGCCAGTCTGAAGACCCCCTCTGAGGAACTGACTTGGAGCAAGAATGCAGTTTCCATACCCTAATTATTTCATATCCTATTCCCCAACCCATCAGTGACCCCATTCCCTCAGCCCCTGACCCGCCAAACTAACCTCAAAATACCTAGTCCAAGACCCTCGGGGAGGCAGATTTGTGGTTCCCTCCCACCTCCTCATTTGGCAGACATCCAATTATTAAACTCTTTCTCTGCTACAACTGCTGTTTTGGTGTATTGGTTTGTTACCACACAAAGGGCAAGAACCTGGTGGGCCTACAACAGTGAGATCACACAGTGTTTGTCTTTCTGTGACTGGCTTATTTCATTTAGATAATGTATTCCAGTTCCATCCATGTTGCAACATATGACAGAATTTCCTTCATTTTTAAGGCTTAAGAGTAGTCTATTGTGTATATAAACCACATTTTCTGTATCCATTTACCTGTTGATGGACACTTAGGTTGCTTCCATAACTTGACTATTGTAGATAATGCTGAAATAAGCTTGGGAGTGCAGATATCTCTTCAACATAATGATTTACATTCCTTTGGAAATACACCCAAAAGTGGAATCAGTATCACAAGGTAGTTTTGTTTTTATTTTTTTAAAGAACCTCCACACCATTTCCAGAATGGTTGTACTACTTTAGATTCCCACCAGCAGTGTCCAGTGTTCCCTTTTGTACATATTCTTGCCAACACTTGTTATTGTTAGTCTTTTGGATAAGTCATTCTAACAGGCCTGAGGTGATATAATTGACACTGCTGTCTGTTTATTTCAATTGAGTGGTCAGAATGTTGTATTTAAAGCCTCTAAATGGCCTCAAACTCTCAAGTAAAAAACCATTTCTCATTGCATTAGCAAAATTTCAAACTATTTATCAGAACCAACAGAGCCCAGTGTGAGATGACCCAGAGCAGGGAGAGCAGTGAGCAAGCTGTGGCCATAACACAGGCAGGGAAGGAGAAGGGCAGTGAAGCATATGCAGCTGGTGGTGAAACGGAAGAGACAGAGAAGGACTGGACAGAATTAGGAAATGAAGCAAGAGGAATTCCTCTTCCTAAGCTCACGAAGAGTCAGTTGTGCAGCCTGGGAACAGGTGTCCTTTCTCCGCATGCAGAAGCAACGCCACTTGTCCATCTGGGTGATTCAGCCTCTTACCTAGAGGTATGATCTCATTCCAATAAGACCATTTGTTAGCACCACCCCCAACTTCCAAGGAGGAGGAGAGGCTGAAGATTAAGCTGATCACCCATAGCCAATGATTTAATCAATCATGCCTACCTAATGAGGCTTCCATAAATACAAAAAAGGACTGGGTTTCTAGAGTTTCTGGATAGGTGGATACATGGAAGTTCCTAGAGAGTGGGGTGCCCACACTAAGAGAGGGCACTGGAGCTCCAGGTAAATAGCGTCAAAATGGAATTGAATTATAGATCACCCAGCTGGTGTCTGCTTCAGAATTGGTTGTTGATGGGGAGACATCCCCGAACATTTGGTGATATATATAGAGAGATATATGTTTTATTCTATCCAGCCCAAGGCCATTGTGTTTTTGAATATCTATCTGGCCAATTCTAACATCCTTTAAAATATTTGACAAAATTGAGGTTATTGATTTGAAATCTTTCTTTCTTTTTTATGTGGGCATTTACCACTATAAATTGCATTCTCAGCAATATTTTTGCTGCATTCCAATTTCTTATGATGAATCTTTATTTTATTCATCTCAAAATATTTTCTAATTTTCTTTTTGATTTCTTCATTGATACATTGGTTACTCAGGATTTCATGTTTAATGTTCACATATTTTTGAATTCATCAAATTTCTAGTTGTCATTAATTTTCAATTTCCTTTTATTATGTTCAAGAATCTTTGCATTTGTAAAATTCTTTTAATTTTAATGTTGTTTTATAAGGCCTAGAATATAGTCTGTCCCAGGAAATGTTCCATTTGTACTTAAGAAGAATATATATTCTGCTCTTTCAGGGTGAAGCATGCTGTACGTGCATGTTAGGTCTAGTTGGTATGCAGATTAGTTCAAGTCTTCTATTTCCTTATTGATCCTCTGGTTTTTTCTATCCATTATTGAAAGTGCAATATTTAATTCTCTAACTCTTATTGTTGGATGATTTATTTTTCCCTTTAATTTTGTCATTTTTTGGCCCACATATTTTTTGCTCTTTTGTTATATGAATTTATGTTTATAATTGTTATATATGAATATATATATGAGTTTTTATATAAGCACGTATATGAGTTTCTGAAAAGCTTCAAAATACTTTATTTAGATCCAGCTGCATTAAGAGTAAAAAGTAAATTTAGAACCATTATGCCATAATCCCTCCCCTGACAAATCACACTATTAAGTACCATGGAACTCAATTAAAATGCTATAACTTGCTTTCATATAAAATTTAACTGTGGCTTTAACTGCATCTTTATTTTTTGATGCAAAATTATAAAAAAAACCACAGTATTGCAATGCTGTAACTTTATGCAAATGACTTCATCTAACTTTCTTATACATGCTGTGACATTTTTCCTGATATAAAAACTAATTCAGGCTTAATTTACTCTTTTTCTCTGTACTGAAAGCTGCAGAAATACAGCTTTAAATACCAAGACAATTTAGTTTAAACCTTCAAAATTAAAAAAAAAATGTATTAACTTCCACTGCTCTGACTTTGCCCACATTCTTGGTGGTGGTTCTCTGTGAAATGTTAGTAGGTAAGGCAGGCAATGTGTAATCTTTACAAAATAACTCTAGGCAGGCTAAGGCTTCAGAAGCTATATCTTAAAAAGCAATGATATATTTTGTCAAAATATATCATCATTTTCTCCCAGCATATCTGTTTAACGAGCCCAATTAGCTAAGCAACCTTGTGAAAGATGTGTTCACAGAAAGAATAGGTCATTTAAGGTAACAGATACAGATAATAAAAGTTAATAACAGCAGACAAAATACATTTTTTTCTGTTATTTATTTTCCATAGTAAACAGCTTTAGTAAAATAACTTTAGAAATTTACAAATTTTTAAGAGCAGTGTCTGAAAAGAGTTCGATAAAGAATATCAAGGAATTTTTGTTATAATTTTGAATATAATATCCAATCATTTTCTGCAAATTACATTGGGCCACAGTTAGACAACTTACTGATACATGGAAAAATGTCAACTGTCATGTTTTGTATACATTTTACATTACATATATTACTTCCAAACACTTTTGCAGTAAGATTTGTAAAGGTGGAGGAAAATCTAAAGGGCTTGTTTTTGTATTCATTAAAGGTCTAGTCTATTAAAATTTAATTTTCAAAGGGTGTTTCAGCTGACTCTCCAGGCTGCTAGGGTGCAATGATGAATGCATTGCTTCTTTCCAAAGTAAAGAAAGGCATTTAAAAATAATAGAACTGCTATGACATAAATTTTTCAAGCATGGCTTCAATTTGAAACATTAGCATAAGAATTCTAAAGATTGGTATATGGCCACTGCACCGGAATTTCTTTAAACATTCCAATGACTATAGGGAATTTTTACTAGTTTTTTAAAAATTTTACTGAAACTAAAGTTTAACAAAATAACTAACTTACAAACCATAATAAGAGGACAAATATTTAGCCGGAGATATAAGTTCCTCCGAAAAAAGAATATTCACCTCTCGTTGAAATCTTTCTGCAGGTATTTTAACGATTTCATGGGTATGTCATACAATGAGACTCTACCAGTTTTAAGATAAGTCAATAAGGAAAAAATGTAATTAGAAAGCCAGTCTCTACCATGGAGAAACAGAACCACTTTTGACAAATCATTCCCCCAAAATACACACACCCCTGCCCCCAACCGCCCTCCAGCAAGAGAGGCCGAAGGGGCCGAGCGGGCGCTGGGGCCCCCAGGAGCCAAGTCTGGGCGCAGGCGGGGCAGGCGCGCAGAGGGACCGGGACGCCACTGAAGTGCGAGGCCACAGCCGGGGAACCAGTCCAGGACTGGCGTGCACAGCACCTGCCTCCTGCCCCCGTTCCAGGCACGCTTTGGCCAAAGCCACGGGGTGGATTTTGGAGGGTGGGTGTGAGCGCGTCAGCTGCAGCCGGCCCCTGCCCCCCAGCCCCGAGGCTGGCAAGGCGAGGTGACACCCTCCGGCGCCACCATCGTCCCCACCCTGCTCTCCTGACCTGGTGGGCTCAGGGGTCTGCCCCCGCGGGTGCGCGTGCAACGCCAGGCCGAGGTGAGAGGGCGGATGTCCCCGGGGTGTGGGGCCGCTGGCGGTCAAGGTCCCGCAGGACGTGGAAGGTCTAGGAGGGGCCGCGGGGCCAGAGGAGAGCGGACTCGCCAGGTCCCCAGCAGAAAACGTGTGACGCCCGCCTGGCACACGTGCTGCCAGGCTCCAGGCCGCGGGACAGAGAGGGGTGGCCTGGAGCGCGGCTGCCGGGAGCCCGCGCCCTGGGGACAGCCAGCTCCAGCCTGGGAGAGGGGCGCAGGCACCTCCGTCCCCAGCCTGGCAGCCGGGCAGGGAGGCCACGGCCGGGCGGGCGGCCCCGCGGCCTGAGAGGTCTGCGCGGGGAGGAGCCGGGAGCGGCGGCGCCTCTGGTGGGGTTGGGGTCTGCCCGGGCCTCCGGGGCTCCAGGCTCTGGGCGCCCTCCTGGGACCTCGGTTTCCTCGCCTGTCTGAGAGGCCCTGCCATGGCCGGGTCGTTTCAATGATTAGACTGGTAATCCCGGCAAGCCCCCAGCCTGCCCGGCCTCTGGATCTGGATCTGGATCTCTCTCCCCAACTTAGTTAGGAACTTGCTGGAATGCTCCAAGTGGGGAGGCAGGAAGACTGCTGAACTTTTACCCTGGGCTTCAGGGGACCTTCCTGGTGCCCCCTCCTCTTGGGCTCTTTGAAAGCAGGCATCTGGCAACATTTCCTGTACTTCAGAGAGCTGTGAAGAACTTCACGCTTTGTTCCCTGACCCCAGGCCCTCATTTCATCCCCAAACCCAAATCCCTTGGGGTGGCCAGCTTCAGACTGGAGTCTGAATTGGCTGCTTGTTCTCTAGGGTTGACCCAAGGCCCTTATGATGGAGCATTGCTCCACCTCCATACCACTCCTGCGCCTCAACTCTAGTGACCCAGAACTGGGAGCAGAGTTCCTCAAGCAAGACACATGGGCTTCCCCAGCACCCTGGCTGTGGCTTAATGGACATCAGTCCCCAGACCCAGGGCAGGGAGCTTCTCTCACCCCCCCACCCCATACACACTTTCACATGTGGCAGCCATTTAACCTGGTGTCGGGGGGCTCTCTGGGCCCCCTGGCCTTCTGGCTGGGATTTCTACCTTGTGCCATAGTGGGGGAACTGAGACATGGGGCCCGTAAGTGGCAAAGTCAGAAACACTCTGTGATTGGGAAATGCCCTCCTGGTCCAGCAAGGCCCCTCCAGGACTCAGCACCCCTTGGGCTGGACCAGTGGGCTGTTCTTGGCATGAGGCACCTGGTTGAGGTCAGCACCTTGTGGGGGTGAGGGTGCTGACATGAGCAGATACTGTGGAACCCAAGGAGGGAAAAGGGAAAATTTCCGCCCACTTGCACCCTCTCCTGCATTGCAGGAGAGTATCTATTGAAATTAAGAAGAAGTGCTGTTCCATGGAACCCCCACTCAGTTGCCATTTGAGCCATATCTTATGTATTACAGATGCTCAAATGTGTCGCACTCATTTCTATAATTCTCTTGTACCTTGATCTTCTCCTTCCTTTGCTGATAAAATGTACTCATATTCATGTCTTAGTCTGAAGAAACAGTTCCTGACAGAAGCCTTTCTTATATCTAGGACTGTATATAACTATATGTAGCTGTTCTAGTTATATTAACAATGGCTGGATACTTTCTGGACAGCCCTTGTATTTACCCTCTTTGATTGAGATCCTGTACCACCCTGTAGTCTTTCAGCTTTTTCTGCTGGATTGTAAATTCTATGGGGGTGAAAGTATGTCTGTTTTGTTACTGTTTCTTCATTATCTAAGACACCACCTGTTACTTATTAAGTGTGCAATAAATATTTTAAATAAATCAGTAATCATTGAACATTGAAGTGCAGCTTGAATCACGGTGATACCAGGAACAAGGACATTGTAGTAATATAATGAAAATAAGAGTGAAAATTTAGAAATCTGCTTTTAATCCCATAATTTTTTTGGTCGTAATATAAAATGAAATGAAGACTGTAACAGAACATCCATCAGAGATTCTCTACTCCACATATGTTGACATGTAAAAAATGAGAGCCTCTATGTTTTCCATTGCATTTATAAGAAAATTTCCAAAAAAAAATTTCCAAAAAATTTGTGAAAAAATATATTCAAATAAACTTGAATCCTTAAAAGCAAGCAATTATGTGGATTTTGCTGCAGTTTTCAAACTGCATTTATTTTTTGGATGCTTTGCTCAAAATGAAACAACTAGTTCCTTTTTTTTTTCTTTTTTAACATGTCTCTGGTATCCAATTATAATGTACTCTATTAAGCAGAATATTACCTGTGCATATAGCATTGTTTGTTTCTGGCCTGCTGAAGGTTATCTTCGTTGTTCTTCCTTCTGATCATAAAGAAAACAAAACTTCAATGCTGAAATTCTTACATTTTTCATTCCAAAATATTTATTAAATATCTACCATGTGCTAGGAAGTGGTAGCTTCTTCTTAGGAATGGAATTATGGCCCTCTGCTCTTGCTGTCTTATTTACACCGTGGCTCCTGTGTAATGCTGATGTAATTGTTTTGGAATGTGACTATGAGGAAGTTGATGTTAAGCCTAACAACAGGTAGAAGTCTGGGTCCCAAGACTACTTCATAGCTATTGGACATGGTCTGTAGCATAAATCTTTGTCAGAGCCACAGGGGACATGCTTAGGTTCATATTATTTGATGATTCTTTTCCTAGATGTTAGAATAAATACAGAATATTGTGCTTGTTTACTAATTAATTTCAGCTTTTTTTTTAACATAATGGACATTATATGCAGAGAAGATACATCCACATACAGTTCTTCCTTCATTTTTTATTATGGTATAATTGACATACAATCAACTGTACACATTTAAAATGTATAATTTGATAAGTTTCACACAATTTGATGTGAAGACACTTGTGAAGCCAACCATCATTACAATCAAAATAGAGAAATATCTGTCACCTCACAACATTTTCTAATGTCCTTCATAATTCCCACCTCTAGCCCTCCCCTCACTGCTTTGCCCAGGCTGTCACTGACCTGCTTTCTGTTGTTATAGATGAGTTTGTTTTTTAGAAGAATTTTATAAAATGAAAGTAATATATAGTATGTACTCTTTTTGGTCTAATTTCTTTTACTCATCAACAGTATTTTGATATTAATCTGTGTTTTTCATGATTAATAGTTAATTTCTTTTTATTGCTGAGTTGTATTACATTGTACAAATATAATACATTTTATCCATGTATCTATTAGTTGGCATTTGGGTTGGGTCTAGTTTAAGGTTATTAAAAATAGCCATCTTCTAGACACTTTAAATTTTTAAGTTCTACATTTATGTCTGATTCATTCTGAGTTAATTTCTCTATGTGGTGTGAGGTATGGATCCAAGTTCTATTTTTTTTTCTTTGCACATGGTTATCCAGTTGTTCCAGTAACATGTGTTGAAAAGTCTATTCTTCCTCAACTTATTTGCCTTTGTGCCTTTGTACCTTTGTCAAAAATCAGGTGCCCATATACGTGAGAGTTTATTTCTGGATTCTGTGCTAAGTCCTATTGGCTGATTTGCCTGTCTTTATACCAGTATCACACTGTCTTGATTGATTTAGCTTCATATTAAATGTTGAAAACATGTAGACTTAGTTTTCTTTATTTGTCTGCAAGAGCTTTCATTAAAATACCTCCTCCCAAACCACAGTTCTGTGAAAAAAAATACCATAGACTGGGTGGTCTAAACAACAGATATTTATTTTCTCAAAGTTCTGGAAGCTGAAAGTCCACCATGAAGCACCTGCAGTTT
The DNA here is from genome assembly GCA_023783475.1 of Daubentonia madagascariensis. Classification (NCBI taxonomy): domain Eukaryota; kingdom Metazoa; phylum Chordata; class Mammalia; order Primates; family Daubentoniidae; genus Daubentonia; species Daubentonia madagascariensis. The sequence continues at coordinate 1,104,700 of JAKFHU010001957.1, read as the reverse complement.
TGGTTTCTCCTCAGGCCTCTCCCCTTGGCTGCAGATGGCCCCCTCTTGCTGCTTCTTCACATGGCCTTTATCTGTGCACGCACATGTCTGTGTGTCTTCCCCTTCTTATAAGGACTGGTCCTATTGTATTTGGGCCCCATCATTAAGACTGCATTTAACTTTAATTGCATCTTAAAAATATTGAAACTTCCAACTCAACATTTCTTTCTTATACAACCTGACAATCAAAGCATTTAAATATTAGTGATGCCTAAATATTTATCTAGCCCAGATCGACAAGTTCACATTTTTACTAGCACAGACCAAATGACTTGATTAATCTTGGATTATTATCCTTGTCTTTATCTCACGTTCTACAACCAACCTAACAGTAAGTACTTCGGAATATACACATGTGACCTCTTTTCACTACTACAACTGAGTCCACCCTGTTCTAGGCCACCATATTTCCCACAGTGTTGCCTGCATCAGCCTCTTGACTGAGCTCCTGCTGGATTCTCTTCTCTAAATTTACTTTACTTCCCACTTATTAATGCCATAACCCCAAGTTTGAAGAACATGTTCATCATTTTAATTGAGTAAACATGGTATCCCATCAGTATGACACAGAGAGGAAGAGATCACAACTCTATGTGCCATGAGAGGGGGAAATGTGGGTACACAGTCATGTGTCGGCCAGCTTGCAAAACGTGACCACTGTGCACCGTTTCGTTCCCCCAGTTCCAGGACTTTGCTGTGACATGACTGGTCACCATTACCTGGAGGTTTGGCTCCATGACAAGGTCTGGCTATTAAATATCATTTGCACATTCTGTTATGAGATCTGATCCACATGAAAAGTCACCTTTTTCCTACCACTTTGTTTCCTTCATTTCTTCCATTAGGCAGTGTCTTCTCTTTCTCATCAACCTAAGTGTTCTTTGTTATATGGTAAGAGGACATTGGCCATCAATCTGTAGAATACCATATTCTACTTCTTCCTAACATTTTAAAATTTGAGGCTGTTCTCTCTGAAGGGATCTCACTCCATAAGTGGCTTTCTGTCTCTCCTTTTTCTGGTTTTTACTCAAATGTCATGTTTCATGGAGCCAAAATTTTGGTTAGACAAAGGCATTCTCTTCCTCTTCCTCTGAAAACTGAGCAAAATTTTCATCCTCCCTTTATATACATTATTTTCAAGAGTCTATATATCTTTTTTTTCTATCTTGCGGCTGTTTTCAGAATAAAGTGCTTTGGAATATCTGTCCATTTATTTGACATTATTATCAGTAATCATGGCCTATGGCATTTTATTTTTAACAAATATATTTAATTTTGCTACTTTGAGTCTCTAGGCTAAATATTGTTTGTATGTAAAGCATTAAGGTGGATCATGCAAAGTCTATGGTGGTTGTAGACCCCTAGGATTTCAATAACAAAAATTACTGAAACTTACTTTTTATTTGATATTTAAAAAACTTATATTTTATTAAGTATGATAGAGATATTTGCATTAGATTTTTTTATTTATTAGATATAGTTACCAAAATACCTACAAACTAAAGAATGTGGTCTGTTATATTTATTTTAAAATGCCACTAGGATGACTGAAGTTGATCCCTGAAAATGATGGCAAAATAATAAAAATTTTGGAAGCTTTGTAATTGGTACTACTTGTGATGGGCTTTATTATATAATTTTGTCTACTATTGTGCAAGATGTTTGCATTTCTATCATAACATTTAAATAAAGTATATAAACATTTTTATAAAAATATCTAAAGTACTGGTCATCATCCCCATTCCATAAGGAAAAAAAGGGAAACATCTTCCTGCACATTGTAGTAGTGGATTTTGAGGTTCGTCATCAGATCTGGGTGTGACAATTGCAGGTGAGTGAGTAGGGGACAGTGCAGCATTAGAATTGGGAGAGGAACAATCTATTTGTTTCTCTAAGAATGGTCAGCAATGCTACCAAAAATCTCTGTGCAAGATTGTCTCTGTGGTTATTACTGAGAAATGTCATTCTTGGTTTTTTAATAGTTAAAAAAAAAAAAATATATATATATTTTTGAGAGAGAGTCTCACTCTGTCACCCTGGGTAGAGTGCAGTGGCATCATTGTAGCTCACTGCAACCTCAAACTCCTAGGCTCAAGCAATCCTCCTGCCTCAGCCTCCTGAGTAGCTGGAACTACAGGCTCTTGCCACAACGTCTGGCTAATTTTTCCATTTTTAGTAGAGACAGGGTCTCGCTCTTGCTCAGGCTGGTCTCGAACTCCTGAACTGAAGCAATCTTCCTGCCTCGGCCTCCCAGAGTATTAAGATTACAGGCGTGAGCCACTGTGCCCGGCCCAGAAATGTAATTCTTACCTAATGACACCCTTACATATTTCTAACAATCTGTGAATTAAAGCAGTGTGTCCTCTATAAGTTAAAGTGGAAAGGCCTCTGGCTTGAGAACTTGTGCTCTGTGGCCACAGGTCCATCAAGTTATCCCCTGCATGACATGCCAGGCCCATGCCCAGGTGCAGAAGTCCTGCTCAGGCACAGGGCAGATGCCTGCCAGGCCCTCACCAACCATTGCTCATGGGCTCCATGGCCCTGGTTCCCCAGCCCAGCCCTGAGCTCTCTGGTGCTTTGTGCAGACCACAGGAGGAGGAACTGGTGTTGTGCTAACCAGTGCTCTTGTTGGAGCCTCAGGTCCTGGTGGTTGGGTCAGTATGTGAGGGCCACTAATCCCTGGAGGCCCTGGATGCATTTATTGGACTTCAGGCACCTGTCAGAAGTCTAGATCTCATACTTAACCTGCCTGGTCATGGTAATCATGTTTTCAGTATATATTCCATGCTTTGTAGTGTATTTGCAGAGTTATGTAACCACAATCTTGGGGTTCCCTCCTCCTGGGGCCCCATCATTCTTTGTTCAGTGTATGATTTCTGGAAGGGGGATGGATGCCCACCAAGGAGCAGGTGTGTAAGTGGTGGTCTACCTGGTGTTCCACCATGCAGCAGGTGTAAGTGCTTTCTCTTGGGGCACCATCTCCCCCACCCTTGGGCCTGAGGAGAGATGATGGTAGGGAGGGGGTGTTCCATTGCCTCTGACATAAAAGCATGGTTCAAGCCTATTACCTCTCTGAGATCAGGGGAGTCAGAGCCCTCAGAACTGCACTTCAGTGAGGCAGCCATTGGCCATGTGGGGCTACTGAGTCCCTGGAATATGGCTGGTCTGAACTGAGATATGCCACATGCTTAAAACGTAAAATGAGATTCAAAGATACAGTATCAAAAAAAAAAAAGACTTCATTAATAATTTTTTATTGATTAAATATAAGAACAATAATATTTTGGATATATTGGGTAAAATAAACTATTAAAATCAATTTTACCTGTTTTTTCTTGTTTTTTTCTTTTATGTGGCTTATTAGAAGATTTTAAATAATACTCATGGCTCACATTTTATTTCTATTGGACATTGCTGCCTTAGAGGACGGCCTCCATTTTCAAAGCTCAGGCTGCCTCCTCAAAAGACCAGAGGCCAGGAAGGTTACAAAATCCCAAACGTCAAAATAATCGTCATTACGTTGTTTCCATTTGTGAATAATATATATGTTTACTATATGTAATATATATACACACATTCACACACACAAATATATAAATAAAATTCAGAAAAGGATGTAATTGATGTTCAGGGTTGAATATAAATGTCCCCCAGGCAGGGCCAGGACCCTGCGCCTGAAAGAGCTACAGCCAAAAACCTGTCACTCTGCCTTCTTTCATCCCCCTGTCTGATAGCGTCTCCTGTCACTCTTGGCCAGAGGGGTGGGGCCTGGAGCCTTATCCAATCAGGGGCGCTGTCTTGAGGACTGTCCAATGAGATGCAACCGGAAGGAAGGAGGCGGCTTCCGGGATCTGGCGCGGCCCTTGTGTCCTGCGACCGGCATCGAGCTGGGCTCCTCTCTCCGCTGTTGCATCTCTAGGCGGGCCCAGGTGTCTCTGCAGCAGCCTCTGTCACCCTGTGACCTGCAGGTACGGGGAGATCCATGGGGAGGACACCAGGACACCCTGGAACTTGGGAAATGGTGAGTGTGCAGGCCGGGTGTCCCAAGTCGGGGGAGGGGGCTGGTAGGAGCCAGTCAGAAACGGCTGTGGCGGGACCCGGGCCTCCCCTCGTCCCCTCCGGAGCCTTAAGACCCAAGTTCGCCACTGTCACACCGGGGCCCTCAGTCCCCTCCGGCCACAGGGTAGTGCTGGGCGGGCAGGTGGGACCCTGGGCGTCCTGTCCGGTCCCTGAGCTGTGACTTCGGCCCCATCCCAGAGCCCTGGCGGGGCAGCTCTGCACCCGCAGCCCTGCGTCTCCCCCAGATTATCCAGTGGCAACGGTGGGGTCATCAGCGGAGAATCCCGACTTGGTATACGTGGGTCGTGCATGGGAGGAGCTGTGGTACGTGGAGTCCCTATCCCTCCTTTGTCCTGTTAAAAATAAACTGAGGCACCATTAATTATAATGGTAAAGAGTTTATTTTATTTGACCACACAGCAATTCATGAATCACGAAGCCCCCAGCCATGGTTTGTAGTTTGGGGGTCTCCCAGGGGAGGGGGCTTGAAGGAAAGGCTCTTACAAAGTGCAAATGGAAGGAGACCAAATTCAGAAACTGGTTACAGTTTTGTATTTATCTTACTTGGACTATCCAAGTGAAAATTTCCTGGTTTCATAATCAGAATAATTTGCGGTTTGTTAAGCGTAAATTTTGTTTTTCCCTAAGTTAATGTTGTGGTGCAGAAAATGATTCTTTTAAAAATGTAGCTTAGGCAGGCTGACTGCCTTTGGAAATTCGGAAGCCTCAGAAATAAGCCTGAAAATCAAAGTCCTTCTTCTAACCTTGTCTTGTTCCCCCCACCCTAAGGGCAGGGATTTACTCTGTGAAATTTTCTTATCTAACAAAGCTGCTCCCATCCAAATACCAACTAGGCCGCACTCTGCTTAGCTTTCAAGATCAGGACCTGGTCTGTGTGGTATGGCCACAGACAAAACTTCTTGCAAAAATAAATACAGTTGCCTTCTCTTGCCTTCCCGTTACCTCATTATCCATTGCAGATGGATAATAGACTACAACCGGATGTTTTTTTTCCTCAACATAATGCCTGCCTCTCTGGTTCATCCACATTCCAAAAAGAATCATTTACAAGTTAATTTCTTTCTCTCTGGTCCATTCATTCTCTCTAATAATCATTTTTTTTTGCCTCTCAAAAAAATGGTCTACATTCCCCATTTCCTCCCTCTACTATGAAAAAGACTATTTAAGCTTCTGTACCCAGTGGGAGGTTGGGGTAATCCCTCTGTGATTTCCCACACACATTAATAAACTTGTATGCCTTTTCTCTTATTAATCTGCCTTTTGTCAGTTGATATTAAGGGAACCTTCAAAGAATGAAGGGGAAGGTTTTCTCTTGGCCCCTACATTAGTAATTTATAAGAAATAAATTTGAGTTAAATTTTGGTTTCCTTAGGTAAGAAGACAGGGCAGTAATGCCATTTCTGGTTAATTGCCTCCTATTTATTTTAAAACTCCACAGGGGGAATAGTTTTCCCCTGCATTTTTCAAATGTGTGGCAAGCTGGGTCTAAATGCACCAGCCTGTTTCCTTGGCCTAATTCTTCTAGGGCTTGCAGTAAAATCCTAAATTTTCAGTTTCTTTCCCACATTTCCAAATGCCAACTTCCCATCCAATTCGCATTTTCAACTGTGTTTCCTTTATTGCCCATTTCAGACAGGTGCAGTAGTTTAGGTGTTTGTCATTTTTTTATGTAACACTGGGTAATTGTTTTTTAAAAAGTTTGTTTTCTGTTTCCAAACTTTTACATAAAAAGAAAGCAGACAATAATCCCATGACATTCTGCTATCAAAAATCTTTGTGCTTTTCCTCCTTTTATCTTCCCTAGGCACACACACCTTGCCAGAATATCTTTGGGTTGAGGTTCCCCATTGCAAACTTTACAGGATGATGTGTCCTCAGCCACCCTCCTGTCTTTTCCAGGTTCTGGGCTTCACGCTTGACTGGGGATGACCCAAGATGCCCATAGCAGCCATGTTTCTTAGAGTGTCAAGTGACTATAAGTCCCTGGGTCATCTCCCAGAAGACAGCTTGAGGTATGGGCGTGAAGCCTCTCGGGAGCAGATGAATGCTCTTGCAGTTGAGTGGAGACTCCTGGTAAACCCTCACCTTAAAAGCTAACCCATTGGGACTTTAAGATTTTTTTAATCCAAGCCTCAGTTTTCATTTTTTTGGAGAAGCACAGATGCTGGTATTCAGGGGGAAATGCATAAAGCATTCCTGCCCTCTGGATTCTCTCAGACTTGTGAAGGGAGAAAAACTATCCCAAAAGACAAGGATAACCCACCCCTAACAAGGTGGTGCAAGAACCTGCAAAGCAATACACACTTCATGCACATTGAAAGGCACAGTGCAGTTTCTCTTGGGAGGGTGGATGTTGAGCACTTCAGTGAGAAGGATGGGGGTCGGAGAATGTCCCAAGGTATAGGATGACCTTACTTGAACTTGACTCTTGAGTCAGACATATCTGTGCTTCAGTCACGAGTGCCTGTCCCTGAATTTGTTTCTTTGAAAAGCTTTGATCCTTTATTTGAGCTTCAGTTTTTCATTAACTGTAAAATTCAATTCATCCAATACAGCCTGAAAAATAAGAAAATATTTCTGAAAAGGAAATACAGAAGTGAAATTCAGAAAAGAAAATTAGATATGTAGTCATATATGCCACTTCTAAAACATTTTATTTACCCTTTTATTCCCCAGAATGAGTGTAGTAAGTTTCTGAGAGCTGTTCTTTTGCTGGGGTGCTTTCAAATAGAAACCTAGAGCTTAGCTTTGGAATGCTACCAAGGAAAGAAGGAGATAAAGTCTATTTTTCTTTGTGACTGCATAAAATGAGTACATTTCCACAAGAAAGTGTGGTAGGTAAATTGGTGAGTTACACAGATTCACCAAAACATCAGTTCCTCTTTTTTGTAGAGGGGAGAATTTGTGACAGTGGTTAACTCTATTCTGTTTTCTGTCATCTAGAAGTTGGAGTTGAATGCTAAATCCTATGGGATGAGACTTGAAAACTTCTAGAAATGTTAACATATGATTATTTACTAAATGTTTTGTTTTCATGGAAGTAATAATTAAATGACACGACTGTTATCTGACAAGGATAGATAATTTTGCACTTCATGTTGAAGTATGAAATATAAGTGCCTTACAATTTTCTTTGTTCATATAAACATCAACACTGCATTTGCAGGATTTTCCTGGATTTTCAAACACTGGATATTTTCTCCTCCAGAACTTAGTGAATAACCTTGACTGGGAACCAGAGGTCTGAGCCCAGTGACTAAGCTGAGGTCAATCTTGACCTTCCAAAAGGGGGTCATTGAGGGTTCAGGGACGCTCCTCTACAGGTATTCCAGCCTTTTCACAACAGCTTCGGGAGGAGCCCTTTATACTGAGAGAAGCTACAGAGTCCAGGAAAGCTGGGGACCCAGCGGCAGATGTGGTTGAGGTTGGGATGGAAATGGGGGTAGGGTGATGAGATGCTCTTTCTGATGGTGTAATTGTTATTGTCTTGGGGCTGTTGCTAGACATTGTCAAATACAATAAATTAAAAATTACATATTATTGTCCAATAAAATCAATTCTTAATCATTCTAAAGAATTATTGCAATAGGGGAAAGCACCAAGTATAAGATCGGCAAGCATGACGAAGGTTAGGTGGACAAGGGTTTCCTTTCACAGGGAGGAGCAAACAAGATTATGAAAAGGTGGGAGAGGGAGGGCAGAGTGGAGGGTAGAAAATAATATCCTAGGTCAGAGAATGTTTTATCCTGAAGTCGGCCTGTTCTTGGGAGGGGCATAAAGAAGGGTTGGATGTTGGCTCAGACTTAGGATGTGTCAAAGTTCAGGGGCCTGGGGGAAGGAGAGAAACTTAAGCAAAGTTTGGCCAAGAAGTATTTTGTTCTGACCACTGAAGACAAAAATGTTCAGCTAATTGTTTATGAGCAATAAATGGGAATTTTCAGAGTCTATGTCTGGCTTTGTCATAGGTTAAAAAAAGGAAATATCACCTAAGTCATAAGGGAAGGTTGTTCATTGCAGTGAGCTGCTCTTAAGAATACAGAGGATGGGGAAATTTCTTTAATCACAGCTACTTACCAGGATTAACTGTCTTCTCCCACTACTTTCCTTTGCCCTGTACATCTCTTTCATCTGGCTGTTCCTCAGTGGTATCCTTTATGATTAACTGGTGAATGTAAGTAATGTGTTTTGCTGAGTTCTGTGAGTAGTTCTATCAAATTATTAAACTTGAGGAGGGGATCATGGGAGCCCCTAATTTATAGGCAGTTGCTCAAATATATAGATGGACCCCTGGGGCTTGCCACTGGCATCTGCAGTGAAAGCAGTGTGATAGGACAGAGCTCTGAACTTGTGAGATCTGTGCTAACTCTGGATCATACCAGAATTAATTTTGGAGAAATAGTTGATGTTGGAGAATTGGTGTGTGTTCAGCAAACTCCACTCATTTGGTGTCAGAAATGTTGTCAGAGAGAAGGTATCACAGGGGCCTGGGCTCGTGGGAGACTGCAGTTGTCTCACAGAAGGGAGGGTGTGTTCTCCTGCACATAGGCTCTCATACCACAAATTGTCCTGTGGTTCCACATCTCCTCCTGGGGTCAGAGGGGACTGAGGGCTTAGAGGGGAGGAGTTCTGAGGTTAGATACTCTCTCCCTACCCTGCTGCCACCATGTGATTCCTACCCTTTCATGCAGATGCACACTAGGTAGTGATGTGGTCAAACCCCTCCCTGGCAAGGTTCCACTCTCTGGAATCCACTTTTCTGGAATCCAGCCCACAGCTCATTTTCTCCTAGAGTTTCCCACCAAAAATCCACACAAGTGTCTAGAAGACTCCTGGCATATTCCCACCCCAGACTGTGAATATGTATTAGTAACCTGGCTCTTCATCAACCCAGGCTTCTGGACCACCCAGTGATAATCTCATCTGCCTGCATGGCACACGTATGAGCCAGAGCATAGCCCAGCCTGCGATAGCATCTCTAGCACTGACAGACCAAAATATACGACAAAGGTATAAATCAATGGAAGTTTATTAAGGCAAAGTTTGAGGACGGTCCTGTAAAAAACACAAACCACAGATGTGTCTTTGATTTTTCCAAAGGGGCATTTGGGAACTCCAGTATTTAAAGGTGACAGGGCATACAGAAAGAAAAAGGACTAGGGGCATGGGTAGTGAGGCAAAATGGTTAGATTTTTTTGAGGCCCATGAAATTTACATTTTACATAGGATAAGGTGAATGTTTGAAGGAAAAAAGGGAGTGAAGGAAGAGTCAATTATGTAGATGTCCCTGGGGTGGTGGAAGAATAATCTTGTTTTGTCTCTGTCCTACACCTGGGAAGATAAACTTGTAATCAACATTATGAGTGTGGAATTGAACAGGCTTTAGTTTTAGGTGCTAGACTTAGCCTACAGACCCAAAGTTACAATTTACATGTTCTTGTTTATGGGAGGCCAGCAAAGAATTTTCTTTTGAATGATCTGTTGGACAGTCCTTGTAGATGCTTGAGACCTTTGACCTTTACGTGAGGTTCTGGCTGATGCTTAACGTTAGTAACAGCTATTCGTTTAGAAGAAGGTATTGCATGACTCAACCTCCAGGCTTGACTTTTACTTTTGAATAAGGAGTTGGGGAGATGGCCCTGAGATTTTTAGTTTTTATTACAGCACCAATCAATCCTTCCACCAACTCTACACTGTCCCTCACCCATGAGTCCTTGACAGCACCTGCCCCTTTTCTGATTTTTTCTTCCCCACAAACCCTCCTGCATTTGCACACAGTGTGGCTAAAGCTACTCCACTGGCGCCTTAATCCACTGCCTCCTAAAAATATGTCATGACTTCAAGGCCATGGCCCTAGACCTGGGTGTTGTAAGAGCAAACACAAATTAGAAACACTAGACCAAATTCTTGATCTTGAAAATAAGGGAAGAAATTTTCCTCTCTTCCTTTTCCTTAAAAAATTTTTTTTTAGACAGAGTCTTACTCTGTCACCCCATGTAGAGTGCAATGACATCATTATAGCTCATGGCAACCTCAAAATCCTGGGCTCGAGCAATCCTCCTGCCTCAGCCTCCCAAGTAGCTGAGATTACAGGTATGCACACCACCATGACTGTGTAGTTTTTTCTATTTAGTAGATATGGGGTTTTGCTCTTGCTCAGGCTGGTCTCAAACTCCTGACCTCAACCAATCCTCCTACCTCACCCTCCCAGAGTGCTAAGATTATAGGCATGAGCCACCATGCCCTGCTTCTTAAAGCTTTTCATTTAGAAAGTTTTGTATGTAAATATTTTCCCTGCCTCTTCAAAATATATATACATCATTTTACCAGCTAAATAGGATTTTTGTCTTTTTTTTTTAAAACTCAAGGTTGTCTTTCTCTAAGACTCAGAAACCATTGCTGTGAGCTGTAGTCAAGAAGATAGTGTCCTATTCCACAGTTTCTGTTGGAGTGTAGGAGCCTCTCTTTAGCAGGCACCTGGCTCCAGGTTTCAAAACAATCTTCTATCATAAAGACACGTAAAGGTTTCTTTTTTTTTCCTTTGAATATAGCAAATTAGCAAATACAGATGGTCTTTCCAATTACCAGGTGAAATTAGGGTGAACTATTATATATGACAAGTAGTGCTGTGAAGTCTTCCACTTCAGGACTAATTACAGTGACTTTTCTTTCATCTTTGTAATCTCTTAGCAGATTGTCTGAGGTGTACATCACATTTTGTTTTAATTGTGTAATAAAAGTTGCCTTTCTGTTCTGCCATTATAGCGAATTACTCTGGAGTTGGAAATGATTTCTTTCTTAATTTCCCACACACCATCCACAATTGACAGACATGATATAAACATGTATGATGCTTACCATGCCTCACTCTGGAGGGTGCTTTCCCTCTTGGCCTTCAGTCATAAGCCACAGTTGTATAGCAAAGTGCATTCTGTCCCCAGTATCTGAAGGTAGAGTGGTCCCCTTGCCTATTTGCAATCTCCCTTCTAGAGCAGTTAGCCTGGATTTCTACAAACATAACTTCACAGGGCAGCAGTCAGCCATTCCGGCTCTTTCAATTACCCTGGTATCTTCAGACCTGAAACTGATCCAGAGACCAGGTGGCCCAGAAACTCAACCAGGCTCACACATGTGCGTTTGGTGGGCCTGAGAATCTCAACTTACTTCCTCCTCTTTGCCAAATGCCTGTGAATGTGCAGAGGGCATCAGGTGCATCCCCACCCCTCCGAAACCTAAATCTTCAGCTCTAAATTCTGAATCCATGTCCTGTGGTTCTTCAGGACGTAATAGGGCAGCTTCCATGAGGTAAGCTCCTCTCCAGCTTCCCTCCTTATGCTGCAACACCCAAGATTATAAAGCCGGGTTGATTCCATCTGGAATCTGCACATAAGGACTGGCCTTCACCTGGAATTCGTAAGACAGGGCCAGTCTTTGGACTGAGGTTGTACAGAAAACAAAAGGGAGACATTTTCTGCATTGTTGGAGGTCAACATAGACTTTGTAAAGCCCGCTTTTGGAATGGGGCCCTTGATGTTTTTCAGATCTTGTCCAGTGTGCTTCTTCAGCTGTGTGAAGGATTCCTAGTGTAACTAGACTCTGCTGACAGAATATGTAAGTGTAAACAAGCACCTCAGTAGTCAGAGAACAGGGCCACAAAATATTCAGAGCCATGACCACAACTATAGCTACCTTTATACTGTGTTTCTGGAGTGGGGTATTCATTTTCTTCCTCATACCCAAAAGTTAGCTGATCAGGGACAGGTAATATTACACCTAGATCCAGGGTCAGCTGTTCCCCAGGGCAGGTTTATTTTTTATTCTGGCTCCACAGAATCACCCTGAGTCTCTGCTACCCCAATCACCATGGGGACATCATCCCAGGCTTACTGGAGACCATCTTACCAGAACCTGGGAGGCTTTGAAACGTTTGGGGATGTCCTGTGCAGACTGGGGTCAGGCAGATAAAAGGATCTATTCTTCCTTCTGTCTCAGAGGAAGAAACACGGTCATCCAGCAGTTGTTCCTCCTCTCATAGAAAGAGTCTTCTTTGTTGATGCCCAGATTGGGTTGCTCCAGTTTCCTGGCACTTGAGTGAAGAACAAGGAGACGATCTGTAGACACAAACTGATAGATAAACCAATTGCTTCAATTTCATGTGCCCATTAGAAAAAGAAATGACACAGTCATAGTCCCCACTGTCCAGAAAATTTCAGTCTAGAACAAATGGAGAAATGATTGAATTCGGCATCTCATGGTCAATACAAAGAAGGGAGGTGTGCAGGGGATTTTGATTTCACTTAGGCCACTTCCCTTATGTTGTGTGTTCTGATGTCACCATGTGAAGAAGTATTTGTGGACAGAAAAGTTGTTGTTATTACTATTGTTATTACTGTTATCTTGTTAAGAATAAATATTTAGCTTCCATTATTATTGTCCTAGAAAACATTAAGGGTTTTGGTTAAACTGCTTGCTATTGTATATTATAAAATAGACAAAGAAGGCTGGGGGCAGCAGCTCCCAGCACGTTGGGAGGCTGAGGTGGGAACATTTTTTGATGCCAGGACTTCAAGACCAGCCTGGGCAACATTGTGAGTCCTCTGTCTCTACCAAAAAAAAAAAAAAATTAAAAAATCAGCCAGGCTTGATGACACATGCCTGTACCCCTAGCTACTCAGAAGACTGAGGCAGGAAAATCTTTTAGCCCAGGGGTTGGAGGTTGCAGTGGGCTATAATCACACGACTCACTGAAGGCTGGGTGACAAAGCAAGACCCTGTCTCTCAAAAAAGAATAAATAAATAAATACCTAAATATACAGAGAAATAAGTGGCTTAAATAGATTAAAATTATACAAACTTTGGGAGTCATTTTGTTTTGGGCAGGCTTAGGAAAGACAGAACTGGAAATACCCCAGCAGCACAGAGATTGGAGCCTAGGGCCTACTCCCTGCCCTAGTCCTGCCCAGATCCACCCTCTTCTGAGCCTTTTCCAGGTCTGGCCCCACCCTGGAATCTCCCCTCACAGAACTAATGAGAGTTCAAAGTATGGGGTGGCTGCTCCTGGCCTCTGTCCAGAGCTGGTGTTCATGATTTTTGAAGCCTAAAAGCAGACACATGGAAACAACGATCTATATATTTTGACACCTTATTTCTTTATTTTTATTAAAACTAAATTAAATTTTAAATTATTAAATTTTTAAATTAAGATCCATGCTTTTAGAGATATCCCACCCAACAACCTGTTTCCCATTCATGGAGATTCAGTAGTTGCTCCATGAATCACAAGAAAGTAAACATAAACACAAAATGAAAAATCCCTCTGAATTACACTTCACCCTTCCTTTCTGTTTCCCTGTCATCAGTCTATATTTAGCACTTATTCTATACATATTCTTTTTAAAATCAATGATAGAAAAATGGAAGAAGAAATTGGTTCTTGATCTAAATTGTGGAAATTATGGGACACTTAGTGCCCAATTCCTGGGGTGTTAGGAGGATTAAATCACATAATGTGATGTTCCCAACACAGTGCTCTGTAACATACTTTGTGAGCACATAATACATGCTCAATAAATCTAGCATTAATGCATAAGTACATGTTGTTTTTCAAATGCAGACTTACCCAGACATTGCTGCCTTCTCTCACCTCTGGAAATTTTGAAGGGTCAGCAGACAATGCCATGTGTCAGGATGGTGATGGGTGGTCTTCACTTGGACCAGAAGTACTTGTGTTGTTAAAAAAATGTTGAACATAAGGGACTCTGTGCTGTGCCTGCTTTCTCTAGCTGAGTGCTACTATAGTCTCGGGGGAGTAACACCACCAATAACAGGGGACTTGTTAAAGAAATGAATTCATAGGCTTCCTCAAAACCTGCAAAATTTTAACTAAATTCAGGTTTAATTAATCACTGCTCAAAAGCCAAACTCAAGATATAAGAGTTAGTGGAAGAAAAAACAGTTTATTCAAGAGTGGATCACATGAAGAGATGGCAGACTAATGTTGCAAAGACCATCTCAAGTTCCTCAGGCTGACAAAAGGTTTTTAAAGGAGAAAGGTGCTTGGGAAACTATGTGTAGGAGCTGGCTATGTGTAGGTCACCGTGTCTTGTTCCAATGGTTATACTGAGTAATGGGCCATCTGGCAGTCTGGTTTACACCAGCTAGACCACAACAGAATTGATGGTTAACTGCTTAGCATTATCCTCCAAGGGGAGTTCTGCAATCTTGGTTCTATAGCTAATGGATCAATACTAGTTCCTGAAATTCTTAAGCAAGCACATAAATGGGCATTGTAAAAGAAATAGTGATTATTTGCTTCAAGATGGAGTGACTGCTTCTGTTACCAAATCACATTACTTAGAGTGGCCAAGAATACCAGATGATTTATACGCACATTAAAGCCTGAGAGGCAATGCTTAGCTAAGTGGTTATCAGCCCAGGCTTTCAATTAAAATCCATGGCCAGTTTGACAAAATAACACCACCTGTGCCCTCCCCACAGACACTGTCTATTAGTATGGGTGGGAGCATCCACATGGTTTTAACTGTGTCGCATATAATGTTAAGGTGAGGCCAGGGTCAAGCAGAAGTGCTTCCAGATACATTCATGAAGGGTAAGTTCAGCCTTTGTTCCAGGGGGAGGTCACAGGGCCTGCTCCGCTTGGGTCTGGTGGGGGCAGGTAAGCACAGCTCATATTCCATTGCTGTAGCAGAAATTGCTGGTGTCTGTGGCAGAGGAAGGCACCTGAGGGCAGAAAAGGAGAAACTCACAACTTTGGTCCCTATGTAGAAGTTCATTGCTCCTGACTCTCTCTTGTGGTGAAGGACAGGGAAGGGTGGATTTTTTCTGCACTTCAAGGTCCTTCTGCCTGTGGATGTGGTGGTAGCAGGTGAAGGGGCTGTGCTGATGCCTTTGAGGGCATATTATCAAGATGCAGGTGTGATATGTCCAGATAATCTCACCTGAGAAGGAATCTAAGAGAAACAGGAAGAAGAGGCTGGTTCTCAGGTACATGTGTGCCGGGTCCAGGGCCATGTCCACTTTTTTCCCCTGTAATGTCATATAGCTAAAATTTGGAAACCTTTACTTCTCTACTTGTGATGTTTTTGCCTACCGAGTTTGTTTGAACTGCTCTTTTGTCCTTTTCTTTTTATAATAGTCGAGAGGCTCTGAAAAAATTGTTCTCCCCTATGTAGAAGAGTCTTCTTTCTCTCTTTCCAGGCTTCTTGTATGCTGTGAACAATTCTCAACTTAATTTTATAAGCTGCAATATTTAAAATGTTCCCTTTGTGGCTGTTGAACATGGGAAAGTGTGGATGCCCAAGATTCCTATTAGGGATGAGGTCACACTCTCGGATATCAGTGAAGAAGGGGAATATGTACTATTTAGGTTCCATCTGGATACCCCATTAGATCTATGCAGAATAAGATAAAATAAATGCAGTCTTAAAGAGGATGGCATTAATTGCCTGGAATAACTCAAAGTTCTGAAAAAGAATAATTGAAGAGACTTCCTTTTGAGGATGCATAAAAAGACTATTTAAACTATTAGAGATTAAAAACATAAGATATCTGTAGCTTGAACTTTGCATAAAGCTAATGGCTAATGTTCCTTTATGATTAGATTCAGATTATGATTTACTTTTTTTTGCTAATACTATCACAGTAGTGATAATGTGTCCTCCTTTATGAATCAGCACCTGATACTATTAATAATTTGTCTTATTACAGTTGATGTTAATTTTATTCACTCAGTTAAGGTGCTCTTTGACATATTTTCTGCTATGGAGGTAATTATTTTCCTCTATAATTAATAAGTACCTTGGGGAGATTTATCAACTGATGTGCATAAAACATCACATTTGATGTGGAAATTCCGCTTTCTTAGATTCTCTTTTATATAGCTTCCTTTGGAAAATGAAGATTCTCATGTTTGTTTACTAGTCTGATAAACTGGGATAAACCAAGCTTCCACTACTTACTGAATGTTGGAAAAACAATATTTTCATGGGCCAGAGCATTGGCATCACTGGTGAGCTTGTTAGAAATTCAGGTTTCACCCAATATCTTCTGAATAAAAATCTGCATTTAAAAAAGATCTCCAGTTTATTGTTGTCCACGTTAAAATTTGAGAGGTACCTTCTAATTCACCATGACTTTTCCATCTGAGAAATATACACAACTTATCCTGTATGATGTAAATAAAGCACTCAAAAATGTACATGCCTGTATTGGTGGCCTTATTTTTATACTGTGTCATCCAAAAAAGTATAGCATCTACACTGTTTTTGTGGATGTTTTGCCATCCTATTTCCTCAGTATTAGAGAATATATTAAGGAATAATATTTTCTGTTAAAATTATCTTGTTAGATAATTCTAGTCCCTCATATAAGTCAGAACCAGTTCTCTTCACTCTCTTATTTCACCAGAATTGAAATTAACTCTCCCCATGGCTGCTTGGTAAACATATGTTTTTTTTGTTTTTTTGTTTTTTTTTCAGGGACTATTGACATTCGGGGATGTGGCCATACAGTTCTCTGGAAGAGCGGGCATGCCTGGACCCTGCTCAGCAGAGTTTGTATACAGATGTGATGTTAGAGAACTACAGAAACCTGGTCTCCCTGGGTGACGATAACTTCAGTACACATTTTCTATTCCACACTAAGGCTTTCATATCCTTCCTTTGTAGAATGTTCTTAGGGTGTTTCTGCTTTGCATGAATGAGTTTCTCATCCTTGTTTTCAAGGAAAACTTAGGAATTTGTTGTTTTAAAAAAATATTCAAGATGATTTATCTTGACATTTATATTACCCTTTTTTGACCTAATCTGTGTCCTTCACACTAGATTAGTGGTAATTTCAGAAATTCAGTGACAAAATATTGTTCCCCATACCTTAAATCCATTTTCCACCACCAATTTTTTATTCATTAGTACTAAGTAGTGGAGCTAAGGACCCACAAATTTTAAATACTTCCTAAATACTCTGAAGTTTCTGTAAGAAAACAGTATTTTGGGATTATTTATCTAGAATCTTCTGAAATGTTCTCTTTTCTCTATTGAGTACAGTATTATATTGATAATTGGAGAATCCCATCAAGAGTTGTGTTACTTTTTTCTAATAAAACAGGTCTTGCTGTGTCTAAGCCACATCTTATCACCTGTGTGGAGCAAAGCAAAGAATTCTGGAAGGTGAAGAGCCTTAAGACAGTAGCCAAACACCCAAGTAGGTGGGAGGCAATGAAGCAGACAATGCATGTGAGGGTTGCAAAGTTCAAGAAGGAAAGACCTTAAAGTGTAATTTGGGAAGCTTTGCTCCAATGGAAGTAGCTTCTGAGAAACCCAGATTTCTTTCTTTTGTTCTCACATAGGGCATCTCTGTTCTTGTTTTTAAATTCTCCAAGGACTTTATTTCCCCTTTAGTGATTTCCTTCAAGATTATAGCAAGAACTAAAGTGCTATTCATAGCTTATAAGGGACTGCAGGGTCTGAATGCTCTTCCATTGCTTTTAAGGACATGGAAATATCTGTATATTTTTCAAGAACTCTTTAAAACAATTTTTAATTTCTCTCTTACATCATATCTGAAATGTGTGAGTAGAGTGGTGATATTGGCATTTGGTTCAGAAATCCCAGGAACACCACAAATAAATAAATTCATACTCAGTAATTTTATTAGAACAATAAGTATCCCCCTAAATATAAGAAAATCTAATGTTATTTCACTTCAAAATTCTGTTTTTTATGAACCATAATAAATAATTTTAACTCTATATGCCCTAATTCCCCAACTTTAATATAGCTTATGGCATCTACTCCCTACATTTCTTAAATATACTGTGTCACTGGGGAGCTTAGAACATTGCTGAGCATGTATTAAACTCTCACTTGTTACTTATTTTTTAATGACTATTATTTTATAATTTTCTCTTTTTTAAGATGAAACTTACCAGGACTGTCATATATATATATATATATATATATATATGGAATGTCTGGAAAGTATCCACACATGTAATATGAAAAATAGTGTTAACAATGGCTGGATACTTCCCGGACAGCTCTCATGTGTGTGTGTAACCTAATTTTTTTAAGAAGTAAAAGTTGTATAAGTGTATAATTATTATGTACTATGTAATGATTTGATATATGTATACACTGTGAGGTAATTAATAAAATCAAGTTAATGAACATATCTAGCTCCCTTACACTTACCTTTGCTTTTAGTATTGAGAACACTTAAGCTCTACCATCTTTGCAAATTTTGGGATACAAAACATCATCATTAACTATAGTCACGGTGCCATACGTTAGGTCTTCAAAACTTATTCGTCTTATAACTGAAAGTTTGTCCCCTTTGAACAACGTCTCCCCATTTCTCCCACGCCCTGGCCCCGGTAACCACCTTTATACTCTCTGCTTCTATGAGTTAAAACATTTTCCATTCTCCATATAAATGAGATCATGCAGTTTTTGTCTTTCTGTGCCCGTATTATTTTAGTTAGCACAGTGTCCTCCAGGCTGAATAGATGGCTGAATAATATTTTTGAGATGTTGTTGAGATGGCTGAATAATATTTTTTTATGGCTGAATAACATTCTATTTTGTGTATATACCATATCTTCTTTATCCATTCAGCATTTACAAACATTTAGGTAGCTTTCATATCTTGGCAGTTTTGCATGATGTTGCAATGAAGAGGGGGGTGCAGATTTTTTTCAAGATACTAATTTTATTTCCTTTGGTTATATACACAGAAGTGGGATTGCTGCGTTGTGTGATAGTTCTTTTTTTTTTTTATTTTAAAAAATAATTTCCATACTGGTTTTCATAATGAATCTACCACCTTACCACTCACCAGCCATGTGCAGGATTTCTTTTTCTTCACATCCTTGTCAAAACCTGTGGTTATCTCTTCTTTTTGACGTTAGCCATCCTAACAGGTTGGAAGTGATATTTCTTCATTATTTTGATTTGCAATTACCTAATGATTGGAGATGTTGAGCACCTTTTCTGACACCTGTTGGTCAGTTGTATGTCTTTATTCAGAAAATATCTTTTTAGCTTTTGCCTATTCTTAATCAGGTATTTATTATTACTGTCGTTATTGTTTTTGCCTTTGAGTTGTATGAGTTTTTAAATATATTTTGAATATTAGTGTCTTATGAGATACATGATTTGCAAATGTTTTCTCCCATCCTGTAAGTTTTCTTATTTCACTGTTTTCTTTGCTGTGCAAAAGCTTTTTAGTTTGGTGCAGTTCAAGTTGGTTATATTTGCTTTTGTTGCCATATATTTGGTGTTGTATCCAAAAAAATTTATTGTCAGAATCAATATCAAGGAGTTTTTTTATATGTATTATTTTACAATTTCAAGGACCCATGTCTTAGACACGTTTTTATTTCAGTTAGAGTTAATTTGGGGGTATAGTATAATAAAAATTGTCTAATTTTATTCTTTTGCTTATGGGTGTCCAGTTTTCCTAGCACCCATTATTGAAGAGACTATACTTTCTACATTGTGTGTTCTTGGTGCCCCTGTCAAAAATTATTTGATCTTGTATGCATGGGTTTATTTCTGGGCTCTCTATTCTGTTCCATTGGTTTCATTTTTATGCACATACCAACCTGTTTTTATTACTATAGTTTTGAAATATAGTTTGAAATAAGAAAATATGATGCCCTCAGCTTTGTTCTTCTTCCTCAAGATTACTTTGGCTATTGAAAGTCTATTAGAGTTCCATAAAAATTTTAGGATTGTGTTTTTTATTACTGTGACAAGATGCCGTTGCAATTTTGATAGGGAGTTCATTGAATCTCTTTATCACTTTGAAAAATAGAGCACTTTAACAGTATTTTTTTCTTACAATCCATAAACATGGGAAATCTTTACATTTATTTGTGTCTTTGTCAATTTCTTTTATCAATATCTTATATTTTTCACTGTGAAGCTTTTTCAACTTCTTGGTACAATTTATTGCTAAACGTGTTATTTTGATGCTGTTGTAAATGAGATTGGGTTTTTTTCCCTCTTTTTTATTGGATACTTTGTCAGTGTATGAAAACATAACTTATATTTGTATGTTAATTTGATATTCTGCTAATTTACTGAATGGATTTTTTAGCTTAAACAATTTTTTGTTGTATTCTTTAGGATTTTATACATATAAGATTATGCCATCTACAAATGGTTACATTTTTACTTATTTCTTTTCTATTTGGATGGAATTTTAAAAATTTTCTTGCCTAATATTTCTGTCTAGGACTTCCAATAGTATGATAAAATCGAAGCATTGAAAATGGGTACCATATGGCCTTGAATTTGTGTCTGTGTATCTGAAGGAGCAAACACCTCTTCTGGTTTTTATAAACCAGTTTTAGCAATTAAAGGTCTTTCCTTCTTGGGTCCACAGGCTGATAGGATCTCCTGGGTTTGCAAAGAAGAGCAGTTCTAGCTGGCTTACAACACTGCTTCTTGGCCTGCAGTGAGGTCTCCCTTTAGTGGGCCAGTTACCAGGGGCTTGGATTGTTGTCAATTCTGTCTTATTTGTGGGCAGACTAGATTGACTTCAGGACTTTGATCTGTAGGGCAGAGACTTGAAGTTGGATTTGCATATGGTGGGCTTGATGTCAAGTGTATGCATAAGTGTGGCTCCCACGGAATATGTGACTCAGGTCACTGTGTCAGTCCCTAGGTAGGCAGAACTAGCTATGGACTGTGACTAAGAGAACTGGAACTGAGTCACAGAACTGCTTCAGATACCACAGTGAGTGCCAAGGTCTGCAGGCCTGCCTCCCCAGATGCCATAAGTGTGCATCTCTGCCCTTGTCTGTGCATAGGTAGGACCTCCCCTGGACCATGGCTAAGAGGAGTTGAAGACACTTAGCGATATCACTTCAGAATTATGAGTGGTACCAAGTTGATTGGATCATTTCCTGGTCTGTAGCCAAGACCAGGTGTCATCAAGTTTAACACCTGAATGAGGGCCTGACTTCTCAAAAAGACCTTCTTGGTCTTGGGTTTTAGTAGAGTTTTACAACTCCCACCCTTGAATATCCTCCCTCCCCACCCAAAAACCTCATAAAGGCACTTATTTTTTGAGATGGGGGTGTCATAATATCACTTAGGCTAGTCTCAGACTTTGGAACTGAAGTGATCCTTCTGCCTCCACCTCTGAGTAGCTGAGATTATAGGTTTGAGCCACAGTTCCTGGTTCTCATAAAGGCACTTTTGTCCATGAATGGCTGCCAAATTTTTGTTGCTGTTGGGGGCATATACAAGCAGGAGACTTCCTATTCCTCCGTCTTGCTAATATCCATCTCTCTGTGCATTTTCACTTTCTACTTTATTCTATATCAAATTTTGCATACAGGATTTTGTCTAAATATTTTTCTTATCCTTGTTTTGCAATTATATATTACTGTGTTTCCCTTTTAAGGTATGTCCCTTGACATCAGTTTATTGCGTGTTTTGTTTTACCTATGTATTCTAATTTTAGATGGAATTAAAACTCTATATATACATTTTAAGTCAATATTTGGTTTAATTAAAATTCAAATCAGCCATATATCTATCGCAAATTATATATGTGTGTATTTGTCTCTATAAATATCATCCAAAGTTTGTTTATGGCTTATCTTATCTATTTCTTACCTGGCTGATTTTCAGTCATTTCAACGGTAGTCATGGAAATAGTCTTAATTTTATCATGTGTTTGTTGATGAATCTACATTTTCTTCATGTGAGAGAAACACTTTTGTGATTTGAAAGTAATTTTTGGAAAGCTTTATAATTATCTATTTTATTTATTTTTTCAAAAAATTTAATTGTGGTAAAAATATATAACATATAATTTACCATTTTAAATCTTTTTAAGTGTACATTTAAGTGATGTAAAGTATATTTACATTGCTATATACAAGCCCTCTAGAATTTTTACATCTTGCAGATCTAAAATTCAATACCCATTAAGTAACAACTGCCCATTTTACCCTCTCGCGAGCCCCTGACAACCTCCATTCTACTTTCTGTTTCTAAGCACTTGATTACTTCAGATATTTTATATAAGTGGAATCATACACTTTCTGTCGCTCTGTTACTTGGTTGTTTCAGTTAACATAATATTCTCAGGGTTTATCTTTATCATAGAATGCAGCAAGATTTTATTTTTTAAGGGTGAATAATATTCCATTTTCTGTATAGCCCACATTTTTAATCTGTTCATCACTTGAGTGGCATCTGGTCTTCTTACGCCTTTTGGATTTTGTGAATGATGCTGCAATGAACACGGGTGCACAGATATCTCCTCCAGATTCTTCATTGCGTACATACTTTGAATACATACTCAGAAGTGAGATTTCTGGATCATATGATAAATACATTTTTAATATTTTGAGGAACCTTCATACTATTTTTCATAGTGGCTGCATCATTTTTACTACCTACAGTTCACAAGGGTTCCAGTTTCTTCACCTCCTCCACAAACTTTTTTTATAGTGCCAGTTTGAGGTGATGTTTCATTGGGCAATATGGATATCTTCACAATATTAAGTCTTCTAATCCTTGAACAAGAGCACACTCAAGAATTTGTCATTTAATTTCCATTTGTTTGTGGATTTTCCAGTTTTCCTTCTGTTACTGAGCACTACTTTCATTCCATTTTGGTCATAAATAATAGTCTGTAAGATATTAATTTTTAAAAGCTTATAAAAAATTGTTTTGTGGCCCAATGTGTGGTCTATCCAGGAGAATGTTTTATGAGCTATTGATATGATAGTATATGCTGCTGTTGTTTTGTGGAGGGTTCTCTATATGCCTTTTTTTGAGACAGAGAGTCACTTTGTTGCCCCAGCTAGAATGCAGTGGTGTCATCATAGCTCACTACAACCTCAAACTCCTGGGATCAAGCGATCCTCCTGCCTCAGCCTCCCTAGTAGCTGGGACTACATGTGCGTACCACCACACCTGGCTAATTTTTCTATTTTTTGTAGAGATGCAGTCTCGCTCTTGCTCAGGCTGGACTTGAACTCCTGAGCTGAAGTGATCCTCCTGCCTTGGCCTCCCAGAGTGCTAGGATTACAGGCATGAGCCACTGTGCCTAGACTATATGTCTATTAAGTATTATTGTTTTATAGTGCTTTCAAGTCCTCTGTTCCCTTATTAATATGTCTTGCTTTATTATTCAGTACTGAAAGTGGGATATTGAAATCTCCTACTATTATTACATTGCTGTGTATTTATTGCTTTAATACCGTCAATGTTTGCTTCGTATATTTGGGAGCATCGATTTTAAATATATAATAATATATGAAATAATTATATATAAATATATAATATGTATGAACATATATACAGTATTTATTTATATATAAATAAATCACAGGTTCCCAATGAGTGAATATTTGTGTTATTATTTAATGTCCTTCTTTGTCTTTTGTGATGACAGATTTTTTTTTCCAAATGTTAATTAAGGGTGTAAAAGTGGTTTTGTTACCTGGATATTTTGTATAATTCTTAAGTCAGGGCATTTTGTGTGCCTCACCAGAATAGTGTTTTTGAACCCAATACATAAGTTTATCCCACACCCGTCCTCCCACTGTCCCCTCTTCTTGGTTTCTCATGTCCTTTGTATCACTTTGTGCCCATGTGTACCCACCTATTAGCTCCCACTTATTAGTGAGAACATACAGTGTTTGGATTTTCATGCCTGAGATACCTCACTTAGGGTAATGGTCTCCAGTTTCATCCAGATCTCTGCAAATGACATTATTTCGTTCCTTTTTAGGGCTGAGTAGTAGTCATGGTATGTGTGTATGTGTATACATGTATATACACACACACTACATTTACTTTATCCACTAATGAATTGAATGGCACTTAGGTTGATTCCACACCTTTGCAATTGTGAATTGTCCTTCAAATGTGGGTGTCTTTTTGATAAAATGACTTTCTTTCGTTTGGGTAGATAACCAGCAGTGGAATTGCTGGATCAAATGGTAGGTCTACATTTATTTCTTTGAGGAATCTCCATACTGTTTTCCATAGAGGCTTTAGTAATTGGCAGTCCCACCAAGAGTGTATAAGCATTCCTGTCTCTCCGTGTCAGCATTATTGTTTCTTGGCTTTTTAGTAAAGGCATTCTGATAGAGGAAGGTTGTATCTAATTGTAGTTTGAATTTGAATTTCCCTGATAAATTAGTGATGTTGAGCATTTTTAATATGTTTGATGATCATTTGTCTATCTTCTTTTGAAAAACTTCCATTCATATCTTTTGCCCAGTTGATTTTTTTTTTCCTTGCTGATTTGTTTGAGTTGTTTGTAGATTCTAGATATCAGTCCTTCATTAGATGTATTAGTTTGTGAATGTTTTTTCCCATTCTGTAGGTTGTCTGTTCGGTCTGTTGATTATTTCCTTTACTATGCAGAAGCTTTTAAATTTAATTAAGTCCCATTTATTTATTTTCATTGTTGCTATATTTGCCTTTATGTTCTTAGTCATAAATTTTTTGCCTAGGATGATGCCTAAAAGAACTTTTTCTACATTTTCTTCTGGAATTTTTATGGTTTCATGTCTTACATTTAATTCTTTAATCATCTTGAATTAATTTTTGTATATAGTGAGAGATAGGGATCCTGTTCCATTTTTCTGCATGTGGCTATCCAATTTTTCCTGTACCATTTATTCAATAGGGCTTTCTTTCTTCAGTGTATGTCGTTGTCTGATTTGTTGAAGATCAGTTGGTTGTAGGTATATGGTTTTATTTCTGGGTTCTCTATTCTTTTCCATTGGTCTATGTCTCTACTTTTGTACCAATACCATGCTTTTTTGGTTACTATATCCTTGTAGTATAATTTGAAGTCAGGTAATGTGATACCTCTAGATTTGATCTCTTTATTTAAGATTGCTTTGGCTATTCAAGCTCTTTTTGGTTCCAAATGAAGCTTAGAATTATTTTTTCTAGATCTGTGAAATATGATTGTGGCATTTTTATGAAGATTGTATTCAATCTGTAAATCACTTTGGGCAGTATGGACATATTAATGATGTTGATTCTACCAATCCATGAACAGGAGATATTTTTCCACTTGTTTGTGTTATCTGCAATTTCTTTCATCAGGGTTTTGTAGTTCAACTTTTAGAGGTCTTTAACCTTTTTAGGTAAGTATATTTCTAGGTATTTTATTTTTTTCATAGCTATTTTGAATGGCATTGAGTCCTTGATTTGACTCCACTTGACTGTTATTAGTATATAGAAATGCTACTGATTTAGATACATTGATTTTGTAACCTGGGACTTTGCTGAATTTATTTATCAATTCCATGAGCCTTTGGTGCAGTCTTTAGTGTTTTCTACATCATATCATCAGGGAACAGGGATAGTTTTATCTCCTTTTTCCCAAATTTCTTTCTCTTGCCTTATTGCTCTGGCTAGGACATCAAGTACTATGTTGAAGAATAGTGGTGATAGTTGGGCACCCTTGTCTTGTTCCAGTTCTTAGGGGAAATGCTTTCAACTTTTCCCCATTCAGTATGATGTCGGCTGTGGGTTTCTCATAAATGGCTCATATAATTTTGAGTTACATTCCTTCTATGCCTAGTTTGTTTAGGGTTTTTATCATGAAAGGATGCTGGAGTTTACAAATGATTTTTCTGCATCTATTGAGATGATCATATGGTCTTTTTGTTTCTGTTTATGTGGTTAATCATGTTTATTGATTTGCATACGTTAAACCATCCTTGCATCCCTGGAATGAAACCCACTTGATCATGGTGGATTATCTCTTTGATGTTCTGTTGAATTCAGTTTGCTAGTATTTTGTTGAGAATTTTTGCATCTGTGTTCATAAGGGATATTGGTCTGTAGTTTTCTTTTTTTGATGGTCTTTTCCTGGCTTTGGTGTCAGGGTGATACTGGTTTCAAAGAATGAGTTAGGGAGGATTCCCTCCTTCTGGATGTTATGAAATAGTGTTTGTAGAATAGGTACCAGTTCTAATTTGTGGGTCTGGTAGAATTCAGCTGTGAATCCCTCTGGTATGGGGACTTTTTATTACTGCTTCAGTCTCACTGTCCATTATTAGTCTGGTCAGTCAGTGTTTGTATTTTTTTCTGATTCAGGCTTGGGAGGCTGTGTGTTTCCAAGAATTAACCCGTTTCCTCTAGGTTTTCTAGTTTGTTTGCATAATGGTTTTCATAGCATTTATGAATGATATTTTGTATTTCTGCTGTATTGGTTGTAATGCCTCCTTTTTCTTTTCTGATTGAGGTTATTTGAGTCCTTTCTCTTCTATTTCTGGTTAATCTGGCTAGTGATCTATCGATTTTGTTTAACTTTTTCTTTCATTGATCCTTTGTATTCTTTTCAATTTCTATTTTATTTAGCTCTGCTCTGAGCTTTGTTATTTCTTCTGCAAGCTTTGGGTTTGATTTGTTCTTTTCTAGTTACTTGAGATGTTACATCAGCTTGTTAATTTGTGATCTTTTTGTCTTTTTGATGTAGGCATTTCAGGCTATGAACTTTCCCCATAGGCCTGCTTTTTGAATGTTTGTGTCCCCTTTGTCATTCAGTTTGAGGAATCTTTTGATTTGCATTTTAATTTCGTCATTGACACAAGGATCATTCAACAGCACACTGTTTAATTTTCATGACTTTGTGTAGATTTGAGTGTTTCTCTTATAATTTATTTCTAGTTTTATTCCACAGTGGTCTGAGAAGGTACTTGGTATGATTTCAATTTTTTGAATTTGGTGAGACTTCTTTTGTGGCCTAAGATATTCTCAATCTTAAAAAATGTTCTATGTGCCGATGAGAAAAAATGTATATTCAGTAGTTTTAGGGTAGAATGTTCTGTAAATGTCTATTAGCTCCATTTGCTCTAGAGTTCTGTTTAAGTCCAGTGTTTCTTTATTTATTTTCTTCTTCGATGGCCTGTCCTGTTCTGTCTAATAGAGTATTGAAGTCCCTAAATTTTAATATGCTACTGTTCATTTCTTTACTTAGATCTAGAAGAATTTGTTTTATGAAACTGAGAGCTCCTGTGTTATGTGTATATATATTTAGGATTGTCATTTCTTCTTGTTGAATTGCTCCCATTGCCATTATATAATGAATATCTTTTTCTTTTTTGCCGTTTTTGATTTGAAATCAATTTTATCTGACATGAGAATGCCTACACAGGCTTCATTTTGGTTTCCATTTGCATGGAATATTTTTATCCCATTACCTTGAGTCTGTGTGAGTCCTTGTGGGTTAGATGTGTTTCTTGGAGACATCAAATATTTGAATTGTGTTTTTTCATTCCTTCAGCCAGTGTGTGTCTTTTAAGTGGGGTATTCAGACCATTCACATTTAGTTTTACTATTGATATGTGATATGCTGTTCTGTTCAACACATTGGATGATACATTATTTAGTTTTCCCCCTTGTGCTATTGTTTTATAAGAGCTGTGAGCTATAACTTTTGAGTGTTTTTATGCTGGTTAGTATCTATTAATGCATTTTTGAGCATTTCCTGTGGGATGGGTCTAGTAGTGACAAATACCCTTAGTGATTGCTTATCTGGGAAAGACTTTATCACTCCTTTATTAATGAAACTTAGTTTCATAGGATACAGAATTCTTGGCTGGATGTTATTCGTTTAAGGAGACTGAAGATAGGACCCCCTTTCTTTCTGGTTTGTAAGGTTTCTCTTGAGAAGACTGCTGTTAGTTTCATGGTTTTTTTCTTTGTAAGTTACTTGATGTTTTCACCTCACAGCTGGTAGGAGTTCTGCCTTCGTGTTGATTTTGGCCAGTGTGATGACTATGTTTCTGGGTGATTCCCTTTTTGCAGTGAATCTCCCAGGTGTTCATTGAGCTTCATGTATCTGGATGACTAAATCTCTAACAAGATCATGGAAGTTTTTCTCAATTATTTCCTCAAGTAGATTTTCCAAGCCTTGTGCTTATTCTTCTATACCCTCAGGGATGCCTATAATTCTTATATTTGGCCATTTTACATAATCCCTTATTTCTTGTAGACTTTGTTCATTCCTCCTGATATCTTTGTTCTTTATTTTTGACTGACTGGATTAAGTCAAAAGGGTCGTCTTTAGGCTCTGAAATTCTTTCTTCCACTCTTCTTAAAATATTTCACTGTTTTTTGTATGTCCCTAAATGAATTTTTCATTTTTAGAAGTTCTATTTTTAATTTTTTTATATATATATCTCTCTTTATAAATTTCTTATTCATATAGTGAATTGTTTTTCTGGTTTTCTTGAGTTGGTTTTCCATTTTCTCTTGGATCTCATTGAGCTTCCCTACAATCCATATTTGGAATTCTTTATCTGTCATTTCAGTATTTTCATTTTGGTTGGGATCCATTCCTAGAGAGCTGGTGTTCTTTTGGGGTGTCCTTTCCCTCTGATTTTTTATACTTCCAGAGTTCTTGCACTGATTCCTTCTCATCTGGAGAAGGTGTCATTTGTCATTTTTAGATTTTCTTTTCTTTAGATGGGACTTTCCCCCCACTCACTCCTATGGGTGTGTCTGTAGCTTATGTTGGGTAACAACCTTTGGCTTTGCTTGTGGGTACTTTGATGGGGGTCTGGGTTCTGGATGGATACCCTATTATAGACATTTTTAGTGCCATGGCTTTTCTAAATTGCTATTTTTAGGCTGCAGCAGTGGTATACTCTGTGTGTGGGCAGATTTCTTGTCTCTTGTTGACAAAGGAAGATGGAGAACATGAAATTATTTCCCTTTCCCAAGCCCCGTCATCTTCATAACAGTGTGAATTATATGGGGATGCCCAGTACAATCTGTGAGAGAGTAGGTGGTACTTGTGAGTAACATTAGCCATGTCCTCTATGATTGAATCAGTGAATGCTATAATGGGCTGTACAAGGTCTCTTCCCTGCCAGTAAGTGATGTAAGTAAGACTTGCAGGAAAGAGCCAGATTCAGTGGTGTTTTGGGGACTGGCTCTAGTCAATCAGGAGAAGCATTTGAATGTCCCAGGTGTTCAATGGGTCCCTGAAGCTCCTAGGGTATTACTTATTCTCCATGACAGCCGAGGTGGTTGGAGAAGCAATGCTTTGTGGGGCTGGGTCATAGGAGCCTGTGTTCATGCCCCACAAAGGTGGGCACAAGAGCTGTCTCAGCAGAGGTCAAGGGTCAGCTCCCAGGCCACTGGGGAAAGCTACCAGAAAGGGCCTGAAACAGCCCCACCAAGCCAGAAAGTCTGCTCATGGGGGAGGGACAATCTAGGATTCAAAGACTGGCTAGTTCACAAATTTAACCTCTGTGTTCCCAAGAAACACAGTCAAGTCCTGGGGTATGGGATCTGGCCTGTCCCCTGGTCCGCCAAGGTCAATCCTTGACCATGTCATGGAGAAGCATGTTTGTCTTGTGTTGCCCATAGAGTACTCAGGTAGGCTGAACGTCCTTCTGCTTTGGGGTATGCCCTGCTCTGCTGGAGCAGCCAGGCAAGCAGCACTGGGGAGGGTTGGCAGACAGGGAGCTGACAGTCTTAGCACCCCCTTAGTCTGCTGCAGGTATTTAAGAGGAAAGGCATAGGCACCACTCTCTGTGGAAGCCTTGCTGTTATGGACAACATGCCAACAGAGGGGAAGCATCTGCCCTGGAGAGCCTCAGCTCAGTCATCCTTGGGGTCACTCATGTCACGTGCTAGCAGTTGTTGGGGGAGGGAGGGAGAGGAATAGAGTCTGAATGGAGGAGAGCTGGCACCCTGGTCCCCTTTGTCTCTCTCCCCAGAAGGCAGCCCACCCTGAATATCCAAGTTCTGAGATCACGCAGTTTGCCCTGGACCCACCAGCCTCCTGTGGCCACCACAGTCTGGATAGGAGTTTGGAAATGTTTGTGTGAGGACCAGTGACGTGAAAACTGAAGGGTTAAAGCTCCCCGAGGAGGGCAAAGGTACACAACTGATGGAGAAGCAGTATGGTACCCACTGCCTTGGCTCAGTTCCGTGGTGATGGGGAGCAACCCTGAGGGTCATGGCAGCCCAGTGCTTTGTTTTTAAGAAACTCCCAATACACGTGTGGCAGCAGCTTTTGGTGTGGTGAGGGCAGAGAAGGTGTCCAGCAGCTCAGGAGCCTACTGACTACCAGAGGTGTGAAAGGAGTAAAAGCAAAACCCCACACCTACCCTTTCCACAGGACTCCAAGTTTCTCAGGGGTTGATCTCTGCCTAAATCTTGCTCCTCCTTGTTCTTCTCTGCAGCAGCTTCCCATGGCGTCTCCAGTAGGTTCTGGCACTTTTCTCTCAGAATTACACTTGCGCTATATTTCTTTGTCATCTAAAATTATTCCTCCTTTCTGAGATGATCTGGCAATCAATGTCCCTAGTCAGACGTTTTTGACCACCTCATTCAGCAGTTTTGATTTAAAGTATACCTTATGAAATAAGATAGTTTTTGACTTAAATATATTTTATCTAAGTTAATTGTGACCTCTCCTGCTCTCATCTGTTTAACATTCACATGGAATGTCTTTTTTCATCCTGCCACTTTCAATTCATTTTTGTCATTAGATCTAAGCTAAGTCTCTTATAGACAAAATATAGTTGGATCTATTTTTTAAAAATTATCTTAAATCCCTGTATTTAACTTATGTCTTTTGATTAGGATGTTTAGTCCATGAATATTTAAATAATTTTTTCAATGGGGAGGAGTTACTATTGCCATTTTATTAATTGTTTTCTTTGATTCTTTTAGCTATTTTCCCTCTTTTTCTGTCTTCTTTGTGTCTCATTGATTTTTATAGTGACATGCCCCGACACCTGGCTTATGTTTTTTAGTGTTATCTCTATAGGTATTTTCATTATGGTTACCATGGGGCATTACATAAAACCTTTTATAGTTACCACAATATATTTAAAACTTGTAACAACTTATCATTTGTTGTATACAAAAATTCTCATTTCATTTGCCCTCAACTTTATGTTGGTGATGTCTCTAATTATATCTTGTTATACAGTATATCTATTAACAGAATTTCATGATTATTTTTATGCTTTTGTCTTTTAAATTGTAGAGCATAATTAATAAAAGTGTTTTCTGCACCATGATTGTAATACAACAGAATTTTATTCAAACCCAGTCTGTCTTCCAAACTATAACTCCATTCCTTTCAGCACTGTGTGTCATGGAAGAGAGAAACAAGCCTTTGGAAGAGCCCCCAAAAAGCCAGAAGTATGGGTATATGTCCATATATTCTTTCTCTTTTTGGGGGAAGATAGGTGTTTATAGTTTAATTCTGTATGTACCATGCTGTGTTTAGGGGGAAGAAGCCCTGCAGGGGGTAACTGTAACAAACTTTTCTTCTCTTCTATGTGGCTCTTGGCATTGTGCTCTCCTGGGGTGCTGCAAACATTTAAGTGCTTTTTATAATTCTCACAAAGGAAATTTGTTCAGTATATTTTTTTATTACTTTAACGTATCTATGAAGGAATTAGGGCCAGTGTTACATTATTATCCCATTTTGCTAATATTTGTGGTATAATTTTATAATGTATATTCATATGAGTCTAAAAAATAAGTGGGATAATTTGTTATTTTTTCTTTCTTTCTTTCTTTTTTTTTTCTTTTGCTTGGCCAAACTAGAATCATGTTTTTTATTTCTTTCAGCTATGTCTTCTCATTACATTCAAGATCATTTGCCAGAGCAGGGCATCAAAGATTTATTCCAAAAAGTGATACTGAGAAGGCATGGAAAATACGGGCTTGAGAATTTAACCTTAAGGAAAGACTGGAAAAATGTTGTGGAGTGTAAGGGGCATAAAAGCTGTTATAATGGATTCAACCAATGTTTAACATCTACCCATTGCAAAATCTTCCAATATAATAAATGTTTGAATGTCTTTAGAAAACTGTCAAATCTAAATAGACGTAAGGTAAAACATACTGTAGAGAAACCTTTCAAATGTAAGGAATGTGGAAAAGCCTTTAACCAATGCTCACACCTTACTGTACATAAGAGAATTCATACTAGAGAGAAATATTACAAATGTAAAGAACGTGGCAGTCTTTAAATCTTGCTCAAGCCTTACTAACTATAAGAGAATTCATACTGGAGTGAAACCCTACAAATGTGAAGAATGTGATAAAGCCTTTAAACAGTACTCATACTTCACTGTACATAAGAGAATTCATGTGGAGGGAAACTCTACAAGTGTGAAGAGTGTGGCAAAGCCTTTGGACGGTACTCACTTCAATGAACATAAAGGAATAAAACAATGCATACTGGAGAGAAAACCTAATGTGAAGAACGCGGCAAAGCCTTTACTAGGTGTTCTTAGTTTACTATACATGAAATAATTCATACATGAGATGAGAAAAATTCTACACATGTAAAGAATGTTGCAAGTCATTTAATAACTGCTCACATATTACTTGACGTCAGTTTATACTGGATAAAAGCAGTATAAATGTAATGACTGTTGGAATTCATTTCACAAAATAAAATCCTTAGAGTGCATCAGAGTATTTATACCAAAAAATAAAAAATAAACAACCATTACAACTATAAAGAGTGGTAAAATACCTTTACTTATATCAGATCTTTGTACACAGGTACACAGGAGAATTTATACTGGAAGGTAATCCCCCAACAGTTGCTGAAATTTTATTCAACTTCAGAGAATTTGGATTGGAGAGAAACCCTACTAATGTAATGAATGCAGAAAAACATTTGTTAAAACAATACAACTTAGGAAATACCAGAGTTCATACTAAAAGATACTTTACAGATGCAGTAAGTGAAAAAAAAAATGTAATCAAAAATCAAGCCTAAATAAACATCAGAGGATTCAGAGTAGAAAGCATTAACACTTTCAGACATTACTCTAAAAGAGAAGGTTGATTATAGAGAAGAATTCGAAATTATAATAGATAATTTTGTTGTATGTAGGCTTAAAAAGAGGAAGAGATTTTTTGGAGAGTTATAATTACATTCCAACTGTACTTTTGTGCAGTGAAATAATTTTAGATTTTTTTGAAAATTAAATACTGATATAATTGAACCACTCAAATTACTTGAGGCTATGCTTTCATTCCTAGTGTTTCTGTGAAAGCATGTGGTTAGTTGTTGCTGCATCAAAGATATGAAGGTTCCTTCTAAATTACGTGGGCATCATTTATATACTCTTCCAAGAAAAACATTTCAAGTGTCCAAGGACACTTGAAATGTAAGAAACATGAAGAAAATATAAATGGTGAGGCTCTTTCTGAGTGAATAAGTAATGTTTGAGGTGGGTGTTCAGAGTAATAGTCTAAGGAGAGATGTTTTGAATTTTACAAGTAAATTGTTTTACCAATTGCATGTTAAGGTAATAAAATACAGTGGATTTTGAAGTGTATTTCAAGACTATATGTGA
Organism: Daubentonia madagascariensis; assembly: GCA_023783475.1. Taxonomy (NCBI): domain Eukaryota; kingdom Metazoa; phylum Chordata; class Mammalia; order Primates; family Daubentoniidae; genus Daubentonia; species Daubentonia madagascariensis. The sequence goes on along the minus strand of JAKFHU010001957.1, from coordinate 1,071,216 downwards.
TCTTAATTTGCTTTAATAAAACAAAATTATCTTTGTTTTAATATTTGATATTTTGTTTTAATAAAACAAAATTATTTTTAGTGTGTTAAGTGTTGTGTATTAAATGAAATCTTGCCACTAACATTAACCCATCCCACCTTATTCAAAGCTGTAGATGCTACCAATATACTATTGGGTAACATAGTGGAACATAACATCACTAATGATCTTTCTTCTTTCTGCAACTAAAGGGTCACTATAATGGTTATAATGAAAATTATATAGGAGTATAACCAAAAGCCATACAGTTCTGAATAATGAATATTTACAAATTTTCATTGTACATTTTCCCTTGAACATACACATACAGACTTTTAGTTTTTATTAACACAGAGTTAAATATATAAGTTCATTGTTTTAAATATAAAATTTAGATGTAAGACAATTATGAAGAAAGTAATTGTGTTTGTGTGTGTACCTGTTTTTAGAAGAAAAGAAAAATATTGGAACAAAAGAGATGGCTTTAAAAGTTTTGGTAATTTACCAGCAAATTAGGAACCTCAAAGATTCTGAAAGTACATATATATTCTCTGCTTTGTATTGAATTTATTTCTATAAAATCTTATGTCTCCTGGTTCTGAATTTTCCCATGCTGATCCCCTAATGGCCTGTACTTATGCTAGACCTAATAAATATTTTTTTTGTTTCAAAAGTTATGAGGTATTTTTTATATGAGCTACTCAAGAATTATAAGGATAATTTTTATTAAATTTAATGGTGCTTTCAAAATAATTTGAAGATGTAATTCCACAGGGAGTGCATTAAGTTAAATTGTATTAATTAGTACATTCCATTTTTTCTTGTCAATTGGATAACCCAATTTAAGCTATTTTTTCTTTAATTATTGTCCTTTTCACGTTTTGTAATTTACATAATTGAATTGGTTGACTTTATTGGGCCAATTTAGATAAACACTGGGAGGAGGCTTCAAAAGTCATCAGGTTGTTTTGACATTTATATGAAGTTAACAAACACAGGACAGCACCTGGTGTGTAATAGATTCTCCATAGTTAGCCGTCTTTATTCCTGTTGGAATGAGTTTGTCACCCCAGGTAAGAAATTTTAAATAGCTATGTGTAGAAATGGCACTGAGTCTGCATGTGGAGAGAGGTCGCCTGTTCCCAGGCTGCACAATTGACTCTGAATTTAGAAATAGAAATTCTGCTTTTTTCATTTCCTAATTATTTTCTGTTCCTTGCTGTCTTTTTACATTCATCCCCAGCTACACATGCATCACAGCCCTTCTTTGTTGCCTCTGCTATGGCTAGAGTTTTCTCCCTGTTCTCCCCACCCTGTGTTATTTCAGACTGTAGAATTTAGCTTCTGATGGGAGGTTTGAAATTGATTAATGTGGTGAAAAATTGTTTTTATCTGAAGAGTTTGATGTGATTTATAAGTTATAAATGCAAGGTTGTAAGCACGTAATTGAAATAAGGAGGATGAGTGTCTGTGCACCAGTGTCTATGTCTTTGTAAAAGGAAAATGTTATTATATCTGATTCTAACATAAAGTGTGATAATACGAAATAGAATAGATTGGGAAAAGCATTTTATAACAGGGAGCCATATATTGTAAATGCTACAGAAGGAAATACATCAGAATTTGGACATCTTGTAAGAGAAAACATCTTAGAAATAAATTTTTCATGAGAGATAACGGTGGTAAGTGATGAATTTTGAATTTACTTTTTTATGAAATACTTTAGCACCACTTGTCTTTCTATGAGGAATCTTCTATTTTTGAGTGTGTATGTTAAGTGTTGGACAATAGTAAAATTACCTCTGTGGATTTAAATTTGGAATGATCTTTATTTTCCAGATTAATGTTGTGATCTGTGGGAATTTCTCATTCTTATGTTATTATATATCCCTATATTTTAATGGGTACAGTTCACAGTCCACTGTTTTCATTCTTAGTTACACAACTGTATCCAACTCCTTGGTCATTCTCTCTAAAAAACCTGAGAGATCATTGCAGGTTTTGGATTGAAACATTTCATCTGTGCTTTTGGATGCAAACTAGCTTTTCACATTCACAGAGTGGCCAGAGATGGAACTGTTAGCACCACCTGCCTCTTGAGTATATTTCATACCATCACCATCAGCACAAGTAACTCCATGCACCCTGCACTTAAAGCAAAAGCCCTAAAGTACATTGGCCACTGCCATGTTCTGTGCTAGTTCCTGCACATTCTGGTAAATACCAGAATTCCTATACTTATGACTAACAAATGGAATGACAAAAATATCACAAAAGCTAAATATTTTTGATGGCAGTTTAGCTAAACTCAGTATTTGGAATATTGCCATCATTCCATGATATTTTAAAAATTTATTTATTTTTAAATTGACAGGTAAAATTGTGTGTATTTATCATGTGAAACATATGTTTTGAAGTGTATTTATATATATACATGATCAAATGCTTGATTCTAGCTAATTAACTAATGCTTTAATTCCCACACACAGTTATTATTTTTGTGTTGAGAACATTTAACATTGACTGTCTTAGCATTTTTCAAAAATACAATATGTCATAATTAACTGTAGTCACCATGCTGTACAACTGATCTCTTCAGCTTATTCCTTCTATCTGTAATCATATATCCTTTGACAATGATCTCCCCAAGGCCGCCTCCTTCAGAAAATCCCCATCCTCTGGTAATAAAATTCTGCATTCTACTTCAATGCGATCAACTTGTTTAGATTCAACATATGCAGGAGATCATGTAGTATTTGTATTTCTGTGCCTGGCTCATTTCAATTAACATAATGTCCTCCAGGTTCATCCATGTGATGGAAAATGACAGGACTTTCTTATGGCTAAATAGTATTCTGTTCTCTATATATGCCACATTCTGTATTCATTCATTTGATGATGGACACTTGGGTTGATTCCTACCGTGGCTATTGTAAATAAGGCTACAATAAACATGGGAGTGCAGATGTCTTTTAAAATACTGATTTCATATTTTTGAATATGTACTCAATAGTGTGATTGCTTTATCATATGGTAGTTTTATTTCTAATTTTTTCAGAAATCTCCATAGTGTTTTCCATAATGGCTGTACTGATTTACATTCACACAAACAACATGCAAGTGTTCCTTTTCTCTACATCTTTGTCAACACTTTTTTTGGTGGTTTTTTTAATAATAGTCATTCTAACAAAAGTAAGTTGACAAAGTGAGTTAGATTTGCCTTTCCCTGATAATTATTGATGTTTAGCAATTTTTCTCATATCTTTTGGCTATTTGTATCTCTTTTGTGAAATGTCCATTTAGGTCTTTTGCCCTTTTTAAAATAATTGCTCATTTATTGTTGTTTAGTTCAGTTTCTCATATATTTTGAATATTAACCCCTTGTCAGATACACTTTACAAATATTTTCTGCAATTCCAAAGTTGTTTAATCTTTCCGTTGGTTGTGTCTGGTGTTGTGTTGAAATGTTTTAATTTGATGCAATCCCATTTGTCTATTTTTACTTTTGTTAGCTAGGATTTTGAGGTTAAATCCAAAAAAGAAAATTGTCCAGAACAATGCCATGAAGCTATCACCCTATATTTCTTGTAGGAGTTTCAGAGTTTTAGGTCTTACATTAAGTCTTTAATGCATTTTGAGTTAATTTTGTATATGGTGTGAAATGAGGGACTCATTTTATTGTTCTGTATATGAATATCAGTTTTCCAAACACAACTCATCGAATAGAATGTCCGTTCCCCATTGTGCTTTCTTGTCACATTTGTATAAAATCAGTTATCTGTAAATTCGTGATTTGTGGGCTTTCATTTTACTCCAGTACCATACTGTTCGAGTTACTAGTCAAGTAGTGTTATTCCTCTAGTTTTTTTTTTTTTAGGCCCAGCGGTGATGGCACCTCGGAGAAGCCCCGTCCTGCGCAGTCCCTCAGCAGCGGCTCGTTTCTCAGCCAGGCTGCCACGGAGCTGGGGCCAGAGCTGTGGTGCGCAGGTGCTGGGGATGTGTGGGCTGGGCCAGGGCCTGTGCACCCGCTGGAGCTGTGCTTCCTCGGCTCCTGCCTGCAGAACCTGGCCCCAGGGACTACCCCTCGCTGTGCTCTTGGACCTCGGGCCCCACGACCCGCGCAGCCTCAGCAGCGCGATGCACGAGGCGGTGCACAGCAAGCTGCTCCCGTGGCTGGCGCTGCTGGGCTTGGAGCGGCCACTGCAGCTCAGGCACATCCGCTCCATGACCCGCGACTAAGGGCTGCAGCTCAAGGAGGGCAGCGCTGGCGATCAGATCTGCCGCTCCTCACATGGCCTCCGACCACCTGGCCTACAGCATCCAGCAGGAGCAGGTGCTGTCCAGGAGCTCACACGTCCAGAGCAGCCTGAGCGGTGGCAGGGCCACCGGGGCAACAGCGTGCCTGGTCGGCTGCAGGCTGCCCATCTGCCCGGCCTGCCACAAGATGATGGCAACTTTGTCTGGTTCCAGTTTTTAGGGGGAACACTTTCAATTTTTCCCCATTCAGTATGATATTGGCTGTGGATTTATCATATATGGCTTTAATAATTTTGAGGTATGAGCCATTTATGCGTATATTGTAAGAAGTTCTTATCATAAAAGGGTACTGGATTTTGTCAAAAGCCCTTTCTGCATTTATTGAAAGGATCATATAATCTTTGTTCTTGCTTTTATTTATGTGGTGAATTACATTTATAGATTTGCGTATGTTGAACCATCCTTGCATCTCGGGGATGAAGCCCACGTGATAGTGATGGATTATTTTTCTGATGTGCATTTGAATTCAGTTTGCTAGCATTTTATTGAGAATTTTTGCATCTATATTCATAAGGGATATTGGTCAGTAGTTTTCTTTTTCTGTTGTGTCCCTTCCAGGCTTTGGTATCAAGGTGCTATTGGCTTCATAGAATGAGTATGGGAGGATGCCATCCTTCTCGATGTTTTCAAATAATTTCTGCAGTATAGGCACCAGTTCTTCTTTGTAGGTTTGGTAGAATTCAGGTGTGAACCCATCCAGTCCAGGACTTTTTTTTGTTGGAAGATTTTTTATTACTGCTTCAATTTTGGTGCTTGATATTGGTCTGTTTAGAAATTCTATTTCTTACTGATTGAACCTAGGGAGGTAGTGTGTTTCTAAGAATTTGTCCATTTCCTCCACATTTTCATGTTTTTGGGCATAGAGATTTTTGTAGTATTCAAAGATGATGTTTTGTATTTCTGTGATATCAGTTGTAACCTCTCCTTTTTCATTTCTAATTGAGCTTATTAGAGTCCTTTCCTTTCTGCTTCTGGTCAACCTGCCAAGTGGCCTATTTTGTTTATCTTTTCAAAGAACCAACTTTTCATTTTATTAATCTTCTGTATTGTTCTTTTGTTCTCAATTTCATTTAATTCTGCTCTGATCTTGGTTATTTCTTTTCTTCTCCTGGCTTTAGGATTGGCTTGCTCTTCCTTTTCCATTTCCCTAAGGTGATTCATTAGTTTACTGATTTGTGACCTTTTTGTCTTTTGGATGTGAGCATTTAAGATGATAAGTATTTCTCTAAGGACTGCTTTTGCTGTATCCCACAGATTTTGATAACTTGTGTCCCCATTATCATTTAGTTTGAAGAATCTTTTGATTTCCATCTGAATCGCCTCCTTGACCCAATAGTCATTCAGCAACAGATTGTTTAATTTCCACGTTTTTGGCTGAAGATGTCAGTTTCTGTTGGAATGGATTTCTAATTTTATTCCGCTGTGGTCTGAAAAGATACATGGTATGATTTCTATATTTTTTTGAATTTGTTGAGATTTGTTTTGTGGCCTAGGATGTGATCAATTTTAGAGAAAGTTCCATGAGCTGATGAGAAGAACATATATTCATTGTTATTTGGGTGGAGAGTTCTATAGATGTCTCTTAGGCCCAAATGTTCTAGAGTCCTGTTGAGGTCCATTATTTCTTTGCTTATTTTCTGTTTGGAGGATCTGTCCAGTTCTGTCAGTGGGGTGTTGAAGTCCCCAGCTATTATGGCATTGCTATTTATTATGTTGTGTAGATCAAGCGGTATTTGCTTTACATATCTGGGTGCTCCTGTGTTGGGTGCATAAATATTTGGGATTGTTAAATCTTCTTGTAAGATTTTTCCCTTCACCAGTATATGTAGTGTCCATCTTTGTCTTTTTTAACTTTTGTTGCTTTAAAGTTTCTATCATCTGAAATATGGATGGCTACTCCAGATTTCTTTTGGTTTCCATTAGCCTGAAAAATTGTATTCCATCCTTTCACCTTGAGTCTGAATGAGTCCTTGTGTGAAAGATGTGTTTCCTGGAGACAGAAGATACTTGGCTTGTATATTTTAATCCATTCAGTCAGCCTGTGTCTCTTCAATGAGCAATTCAAGCCATTCAAATTTATTGAGAATTGATATTTGGAGTAGATTTCTGTTTATTCTGTTGGGTAGTTTTTTGTTCTGTTTTACCTCTTGAGTCATTGTGAAATCTGGGTTCTGGAGTTTTAGCCTTTGGGTGGCTTTACCCTGGTGGGTGTCTGTTGTGCTGGTTAGTGTACAGTGCAGGTCTAAGCACTTCTTGCAGGGCAGGTCAGGACTTTGCAAATTCTATCAGTGATTGCTTGGCTGGAAGTCTTTATTTCTCCCTCATATAAGATGCTTAGTTTAGTGGGATAAAGAATTCTGGATTGGTCATTATTTTGTTTTAGAAGACTGAGAATGGGTCCCTGGTGATTCCCTTCTGGCTTGTAAGGTTTCAGCTGAGAAATCTGCAGTTAATGTAATAGGTTTCCCTTTGTAGGTTACCTGCTCTTTTTGCCTCACTGCTCTGAGGAGTGCCTTTTTTTGTGTTTACTTTGGTCAGTCTAATAATTATGTGGCGTGGTGAATGCCTTTTCATGTTGAATCTTCCAGGAGTCCTGTGTGTTTCTTGTACTTGGATATTGAGATTTCCGGCTAGGCCATGGAAATTTTCCTCTATTATTCCTTCAAATAGATTTTCCAGCCTATGTGAATTTTCTTCCTCTCCCTCAGGGATGCCTATGATCCTTATGTTTGGCCTCTTTATATAATCCCACATTTCTTGTATGCTTTGTTCATGCTTCTTGTTTTTGTGTTCTTTCTCTTCAACTGATTTATTTAGCACATAGCAGTTATCTTCCAGCTCTGAGATTCATTCCTGTGTGTGATCCAGCCCATTCTTAAGGCTTTCCACTGTGTTTTGTAGATCCTTGAATGCCTTTTTCATTTCTAGAATTTCTATTTGATTTTTCTGTAATACTTCTATTTCTTTAGAAAATTTTTCATTCATTTCTTGCATTTTTCTTGTGGTTACTTTGTGCTGGGATTCAATTTTCTCTTGAATTTCATTGAGCTTTCTTATAATCCATAAATGAAATTCCTCTTCTGTCATTCTACCCATTTCATTTGAGTTGGTATCCATTGCTGAGGAACTAATGATTTCTTTTAGGGGTGACTTTTCACTCTGATTTTTCATGTTTCCTGAGTTCTTTTGCTGATTCTTTCTCATCTGGCCTCTTGGTTGAGAGCTGGGGGTGTTAGGGCTAGTTTATGGCCCTGTCTCCAAGCGCCTGAGGTTCATTCCTTGGCAGAGCCAGGGAGAGGAGTACTGGTCTGTATTGCCTTAGGTGTATTTTTGCAAGTTTGGTGGATATCTTGGGTTACCTCTGACCTGTTGTCTTCTCCTCTTCCCGGTGGAGTGTACTGAGATTGTCCTCCCAGCTTGAGCTCTAAGCTAGTGAATTGTACTTGAGGGTATGAATCCACAGCTCCCTAATAGCTAGGTATTCTGTTGTGCTGGTGGCAGACTCTGATCCCCCAGGTGGGGTATGCAAAAGCCCCAAGCTTTGGGAGGGGCCTTGTAGCTCCTAGGGGTTACTTTGACCCTGCTCCTCCTGAAGTGCGTGTAGAAACACAATTGCTTTTGGCTGCAGTACAAGAGCTGAATTGCGAAAATTATACACAGCTCAGAAGTTACTTATCCAGCCGCATGTGTCTGGCCCTCTGACATCTGTCTCCACGTGACACTGGCTGATAGGGGGATCTCCAATTGTGCACCCCTTTTCCACCACTAGAACCCAAGATGAGGTGGGTGGGCGTCTCTATTCCCAGAAGTCTCCGCCAGGGGGATGTTCCAATGGGGGGAGAATAGTGGCCACTGGAGGCACTCTTGGATCAAGCAAAATTCCCTAATGAAGTGGGCAGGGTTAGGGGGAGTTGCTCTAGTTCAGCCTGTGGATCTTGAGGCATACAGTTGCCATAAGAATCAGTTCTTATACAAAATGAGACACTACAACCAGCAACCTTCAAAATGACCGATCTCTAGGGTACAGGAGGGCTGGGACCTGAAGAGCGGGCACTAGGACCAGCACATAGCGGACTTGTAGGAGACCAGAGCCGGAGTAGCAGGACCAGATGGACGGGCTGCAAACTATTTCTAATACACAAAGCTTCTGCCACTACAGTTCTGGGATCTCGTCCCACCTGGAACCCACAGATGCAGCTGTCCCTGGCCACCAAGGGCGAAGCCTGTTGTGCCCAGGCCGAAGAGCCCCTGGGCCAGGGGTGGGGCGCAGCTAGAGACCTGGCTAACAGCTCCAGGTGGGAGACTTTAACGATGGTTGCTGGCCACCAGTGTGGCATACAGCAGGGCTCAGATTCCGCCCATGAATGCAGCTCTTCTCAACTGGCCTGGGGCCTGCAGAGGCAATTGCCAGCAGCCCCTAAGGCATGTCCTGCTCTCCATTCGACTCCTGTGCTCAGGTCCCACTGAGTTCCAGTAGTGAGGTGCCCGTCTGCAGATTCCTGCACACTGCCCTGGGACGCTGTATCTCCGCCCAGTCCCTACCCGGCCCTGAGCAGTCCCTGTATAGTGCAGCTGAGAGTTCCATATGGCTCTCACAATTGCTTCCTCTCCACAGAGCCTGCTGTCTCGAGCTACAGCTTTGCTGAAACTCTGGGCTTGTCACTGACTGAACGGATGGGAAGTCTGTGGGGAAGGTGCGTAACTGCTCGTAGGTCAGGTTGCACCACGCTAACCTGGTGAGTGCATCCTTCCCACGCGCTGGGGTCTATTGTACTCCCTGCGCTCTCCCATCTTTGTGAATGTATCTCCCAGTCACCTGTTTTCTTGGCCTGAGTGTCCCACGATGTTTCTCTGTAAATTCACAATGCTGCTTTTGGAGTGAGTGATCTGCACCCAGGCAGCCAATGGCATTTTTCACCTCCTTCCCTGGGAGCGGTGAGATGGGAGGACTCTATCAGACCGCCATTTTTCCAACCCCCCCTTAGCTAATTTCCATTTTCCATTTCTATAATTTTGCTTTTTATATTGTTATAAAATAAGATTATATATTAATAATATATAGTCATGTAGATCTGACAATCTTCACTCAGAGAAATGCATTTAAGATTCATACATTCATATTGTAAATTTTCTTCCTTTTTATTGAAAACTAGGATTCTATTATATAAATGCACCAGTTTGTTTATCCATTCATCTGCTGAAGAACATGTGGTTTATGTCTAGTTTTTTCCAAATATAAACACAGAAGGTGTAAACACCTACCAACAAGTTTTTGTTTAAAAATTAGTTTTCAATTCACTAGAGTAATACCCAGGACTGGGATATCTAGGTCATATAATAAATACTAATATGTGGTTAACTTTATAAGAAGTTGGTAAGCTCTTTTCCAAAGTTACTGTGCCAGTTTGCATTCCTAGGGCTAGCTGCTCCAAATCCATACCAGCACTTGGTATTTGCAATTTTATTTTGCAATTGTGCCTTTCTCATAGGTGTGTGGTATCTCATTGTGGCTTGTACTTTATTTTTGAAAGAGTTCTCCTGATTATAGAATGCTGTGTTGATATTAGGTTTTCCTTTCTGCAGCTGAAAAACGTAATTCAAGTGTCATTTGCCTCTCTGGTTTTTAATGGCATATTATTCATCATTCATATTACTTCCCTTGTATGTGATTTTTTTTCCCTCCCTTTGGCTATCTTCAATATTTTGCTTATCTGTAGATTTTAGAAGTTTGACTACAATGTTCCTGGGTATCATTTTATTTGTATTTTTCTGTTTGGGTTTGGTGACCTTCTTAGATCTAAAAATTTAGGTTTTCCACCAATTTCTGTAAGTTTTCATCTATTGTTGACTTTCTTTTTTTTAATCTCATTTAATTTTTCTATATTGCTCATCTTATTTTGGGTCACAATCACACCACAGCTCTCTAAGGGTGTGTTCATTTTTCTTCAAACATTTTTTTTACTCTTTTCTTCAGGTTTGGTAATTCCTATTGCTCTGTATTTCAATGTATTTCTTTTGTTTGTACTATGCCAAATACTCAAAAGTAATTTTTTATATTATCACTTTTATAGTTGGATGTTTTTATAATTCCCATTCTCTGTTGAAGTTCCACATCTGTACATTTATTATGAGAATATTTTTCTAATAAATAGTTATTTATAAGATCTACACTATTTACAGTAGCTGTTTACAATAGCTGTTTTCAAATTCTTTTCTAGTAATTGAAATTCTTTTCTAGTAATTTTGGACATCTTGGGAATACCTTCTACTGCCTGATTTTTATCTTGTGTAGGATTACATTTTTCTGTGTCTTTTCACATCAGGTATTTTCAAATTGTTTAATGGAAATTATAGAGAATAGACTTTGTTGAACTTCTTTCAAGAGTATTATTATTTTACTAGACGGGACTTAACTTGGGTGAAGTCAAATTTCAATCCCTACCTTCTCTTCAGTAGGCAGAGCTAAAATTCTCACTCAGGTTTAATACATATATTATGTATGTATTACATCTAGGTGTGTGTTTCTATATAAATATATATAAAATTTTACCCACATTTTATCATTGTCATGTTAGAATGTTAGTTCAACAAACTGCTCCATCATTACTGGATGTCAGAATCCCAGTTTAATTTGCTTGTTAGATTTTATATGAATTGATACTTCTTCTCTGGGTTCTTTTATACATTATATTTGTGATATTTATCCATGCTGTAGCATGTACCTATACTTTTGTTCATTTTTAAATTATTTTACATTATGGTAAAATACATTTAAAAATTTGCCATTGTAAGCTGGTCCAATGGTAGTGGGTTATCAGAACTTATTAACATTAGTGTCACTAAAGTTGGTATACAACCCCCCACTGCTGAATTTGACTGGCTTCAAAAAAAATAAAAAATAAATAAAAATAAAAATAAATAAATAAATAAAAATTTGCCATTCTAACCATTTTTATTTTATATTAAGTATACTTAATTAATTTAATTAAGTACAGTGGTATTAAGTATATTCACATAATTTTAATGTGTATAATGTTCTGTATGGATAGAGATGATTGCATAATTTGAATATATGTAATATCAACAAACTATACACACAAAAATAGTTAAAATAGTATACTATGTATATATTTGTACAACCATCATCTCTTTGTATACCTTAAAATTATAAATTTTTGTCATTTATGCCTTAATAAAAGTAAATAAAAAATAGAAAATAACAAGTCTTGATGAAAATGTGGAGCAATTGAAAACCTTGTGCACTGTAGGTGGCAGAGTAAAATGGTATAGACTCTATGAAAAACAGTACAACATCTCCTCAAAAATTATAAGTAATCCAGCAATGCCACTTCAGGGTATATACCGAAGTAATTGAAAGTAACATTGAGAAAAAATATGTATACACTCATGCTGATAGCAGCATTATTTACATTGGCCAAAGGGGGAAGAAACCCAAATGCCCTTTGATGGATAAATGGATAAACAAAATGTGGTATATTCAAAGAATAAAATATAATTCATCATTTAAAAAGAAAGACAAATTTGAGACATGCTACAGCATAAACCTTATGGGCATTATTTCAAATAAAATGAACTTGTCAAAAAAGAGAACAAATACTGTGTGATTTCATATTTATGAAGTACCTAGAATCATCAGATGCACCGAGAGTAGAATGGTGGTTGCCAAGGACTGAGGAAAGAAAAGTGGGGATTATTATTTAATGGATACAGAGTTTCATTTTTGCAAGATAAAAAATATTCTGGAGATCAACGGCGGTGATGGTTGTACAAAGACATAAATATACTTAATGCCACTGAAATGTACAATTAATAAAGTGGTAAAATTCAGTATGTATCTTTCACCACAATTTTAAAAAGGAAAGTTGTCAGCCTTATGTATAATAGGCAAATAGTACTGGTCTAAAAATAAGAAGTGATTAAATTCGTCATTTTATAAGAATCAAATCAGTTCTTTTCTGATGTCTTAAAAACATCAGAAAACTTAAAAACATGTCACTAATGAATTAATGATTTATTCAAAGACAAATGACATTATAAAAACACCAAAATAAAACATGACAATTCCATGTGCATAATTGGGAAGACACCTATATGTATAAAAACAGAGGCGTCATTTAGGATAAGAATAACATATTTAAATATGATATTTCTTCAGATCCATTATACAGAAACAAAGTCAAAATCAGAGACCACATAATAAATTACAACTAATTTTGTAAGATAATAATTCATTTAAATGAATACAACAAAGCAAAACTCACAAAAATGCTCAAATTATTTAAAACAGAAACATATATTGTCTAAAAATTCAAGTTATCAAACCCATTCATAATGTAAAATTTGTGATTAGATATGGGATTAGAAGTCCATTTAGATAATTTCACTAATGAATGGGCAGTAAAGGTTTTCATAATATATTTGAGAGAGTGTCAATTGAAAGGGAATTTTAAAGCTGGTAAAGTAGGAGAGAACTGTAGGAGATCCCAAGGATGTGAAGCCAATACTACAACCCACATCTTTCCCTGAAATGGCAAAACAAAACAAAAAAAAAACCAAAAAACCTAAGCCCCCTGGAAGAGATTCTGCTAATCAAAGAAATTACCCTGAAGAAGTTCACCTGTGTGTGATGAGCTGCATCCAGAATAATGAGGCCTGTCTTGCAGGTCTGAGTGTGATCCCATGCATCAAACCTCCAGTGCTGCCACCAGCACTTTTCCCAAATATGCCCCAAGTAGCCCTGAAAACCACATGAGAAATTCTGGTCAAACACTCCCCAAAAGGACCCTATTCTTGAATTATCTCCCCTTTGGACTCTCAAGGGTTCATCCAGTATGTTCACACAGAACAGACCTTCAGTCTAAGACATCAAAATTTAGATTTCAATCCAGGCCACATGCTTATAACCTGAGTGAATATTTAACTGACCTCTGTGTACCAGGGAAAGCACTCAGGCTTAAAAGGTGAAACCACAGAGGAAATCTCACATATGCTGCCCCCTTTCACACCTGTGTAAACAAGACCAAAATCCACTTAAAACCACTCATGGTCACCTGTGTGTCTGACTGCATCTCCAATATTCTTACTAGAGAACACAACCATAAATGTACACACAAACGCTGGTGAGCTAGGTGGATTCCCTGGACAAGCAGCATTAGAAAATTTTAAGAAAGGCAAGTTCTTTGGCTGTAGACCAGAACCACTGAATCAGTAACATGAAGGAGGGGCCCAGAAATCCAAGATATCACAAGCCCTCCAGGTGATTCACATGCATGCTAAATTTAACAACCTCCGCAGCACCCATGGCATAGCTTATTTCTGAGCTAGCAGGTAAGTAATTCTAAGAATTCACAACAAGCACGTGATAATGTTAGTGTTGTGACTCAAAACTTTAAAATGTATAAACATAAATCTGACTAAACATAAATTTTATTGGCTTCTTCCTCTTTCCTATTTCACTTCCTTCACTACCCTCCTTGTGCTTTCTGGAATCACCTGCCAAATAAAACACTTGCACTCATGTCTTGCATCAGAATAATCAAATTTAAAACAACTAATTTGTTTAATATTTAACCAAATTAGATATGAAACACATGACAAAAGATTATGGGAGGCCATATTTGATAATAGGGTAGAATATAATATTCTATCATATTGTGTTTGATAATTTTCCTCATAAAGTCATAAGTAACAATCAAATAAACAGCTCTTGAAGCATCCCTTAAAATAATAAGCACAACATTTGAATATACTATTGAATCTTGTGCATCTGGGATTTGTATAATAAACTTGAGAGACTTTTCATTAAACTGTGTTCCAGTGTGATGACCTTATTGTTGTATCTTGTGAAACAGTTTGATATAGTTGGGATATTTGTCCCACCCCATCTCATGTTGAAATTTGATCTCCAGTGGTGGAGATGGGGCTTAGTGGTACATGTTTTGGTCATGAGGGTATCCCTCCCAAATGGCTTGATGTTCTTGCATGACTGAGTTCACACTTAGTTCCCATGAGATTTGGGTGTTAAAAAATGGGACACCTCCGTCCTCTCTCTTATTTTCCTCTCCCTTCCATGTAATTTCTGTTCTTCTTTTCCTTCTTTTTAGAGTGGAAGATTCCTGAATCCTTCACCACAAGTAGATGGTGCCCTGCTTCTTATGTAGCCTGCAGAATCATGAGCCAAATTAACCATTCTTTATAAATCACCCAGCAATGGGAACTCCTTCACAGCAACACAAATGGACTGAAATGCAGTTCAGGTAAAAACAGCCATTTCCAATCATGTTCTCATGTGTCCTCTTGTGCTTCTGAGAGATGTTTTTGCATAGGGTGAGCACATAATACTTCTAGTCAATGAGATATATAGAGAAATGCCTGGGGAGAATGGGCTTTTCTGAATTTAAAAGTAATGGTTTCTAATCTAATACCATACATGTATTAGATTCACATTTCTTCTGTGTTGCTGTTTGGAATGTGATTTGACACATGGAAGTGGAGCAGCCAAAATTAATAAGCATGAACACACTAAGTGTAGACAGTATCAGAGAGGGTAAATGGAAGCAAACTAGTACCTCATCAGGTCATTACACTATTTCATTAGTCCTGGGCTGCTACCTATCAGTCATGTCCATAAGAAGCAACACACATATTATGATACAATACAATTCTTTCCTTAGTACAGGTGAACAGAATCTAATACCTACAGAAGGAGATGATTATATTTCAATTGTGCCAATATTAAATGTGTGGACATAACCAGAAACCCAACTTTGTTATGCCTATTTCCACAATTCACAATCCACTTTCTACTCTACACAGGTGGGGTGAAAGGAGAAGATGGGAAGTAAAAGAACATGGGGACTTCAATCCCAAAAATTTGGTGAAATGTTTCAGGTTAAAATGCCCAGTGCATCTTACTGGCCAACATGTCCCCCACGTTTCTCAGTGGCTCAAACAGAGTGAGGATGACAAGGCCAGACTGATAAACGGGCTGAGTTGAAATGAAGGAGGTCCCTGCCACCTGTGGGTCAGCTTCCCTGGAAGGTCACCCACCCACAGTGGAACAAACCAAAGTTGGGGTTATACTTTATATTTAGCCCTTGGGAAACTGCAACTGCATGTGTAACCACAGCGCATGCCTAGATGAATCTGCCTAGTACAGTCTCCCACAGGCATCTTCATCTCAAACATCTATTCTGGAAACATAACATTTTAAAGCCATGACTGCATAACTTGATTCATCTACCACTCCATCTACTTCCAACTAAAACCGATCTATGCATGGAAAAGTACAATCTCTGACTCCCAGCAGTATCTGACCTGTACTACGGCCCAGCAATTCTAAGTCATATGGACAGAAGCTCACTTCCCTGATAATCAGAAACTGACTATATTCCCAAAAATGCCCATTCCACCCTTGTTACATTTGTCCATAAGATGACACCGCATGTAGCTACCCTAGGACTTGGAGTCATTAAAGTGAGCTCATTTCCAATCTTCTCCCCACATATCAAAAGTGTTTCCAGTTTTCTTCAATAAGGCTCGTCTCTCTCTCATTAGTGCCATGAGCATGTCTTATTCACCTCCACATCAACCACTGTCCTGCCTGATTTAATCCTCTGGGATATTGGCACTACGTCCATCTTACTTAAATTAAATGGTCAGAATTTTGTGTTTAAAACCAATAAATGGCTTCAAAATCTCCAGTTAAAAATAATTTATCATCACATTACAAAAGTTTTAAACCACAGATCAACAACTTCTTGTGTGAAATGACATGAAGTGGAGAGAGTAGTGAGAAATATGTAGTCAAAATACAGAAAAAGGAGAGGAATTCTGATTCTTATGCAGCTGGGGATAAAACTAAAGACTGAGTAAAAAACTGGAGATAATTAAGAAGCAAAACAAGCAGAATTCTTTTTCCTAAATTCAGAGAGTCAGCTGTACAGCCTGGCAAAAGTTGTCCTCTCTCCACATGTAGAATTCATGCCCCTTCTCCACTCTGGATACTTCAGTCTCTTACCTACATCTCTAAACTCACTCCCATTGGAGCATTTTTTACCTTAACTATGAAGCATCTATTATACACAGCACTGTCCTGTGTGTATGTTCCTTTCATATATATGACAAAATAACTGCATGATTTATGAAGCCTCCCAGTTTCCACCTGAAAGAGTAAGTCCAGTAAAATCAGTACATTTTATGATGGCACAAAAAAGAACAAAAACAATAACAAAAAATATTTGACTGTGGTTTCATCCTCCAGTTGAAAATGGAGAAAAGAAAATGTATTAGTTAAAGTAAATGTAACTAAATATATTACTACAGAATTACACATCTTCAAATTTCTAAGCACCATTAGATTTTACAAAACATTGGATTAACATATTTGCTTATTACATTCAATGTAAATAAACCAAAACATTGTCTATCCATTCATTTGGCCCAGAAATGGGGCATGAGCAAATAAACATATTGGGTAAAATATTATAAAAAGTGATTTAGGATCAGAAAAGTATGGCTTCTAATTATACTCCCATATAATCTTTATTATAACCATCATAATCTTCCAGTAGTTATAAAAGGCAGGAAATAATAAAAAAATAGTAACTATGAGAATGATATTCTCCAAATTACTGGAATTTTAAGTCCTCAGACAAAAAGGGATTACTAGAGAAATTATTCCAATGTGTTACCCAATAAAATATTATTTCCATATGTTAGCCATAATCTTGGTTAACAGATTTCTTTTAACATTGGTGGCAGGATAACATTTCATTCATTGCACATCAGTGTTAAAATATTGTAAAACTTTAGTTTTATTAGTTAAAATGAATTATGTTTACTCCTAACATAAACAAGGCATTTAAAAATCCACTATATTTACCCTGGCCAAAATACAGTTAAAAGCACTCAAACATTAGTGTTATTCCAATACAGTGACTTAAGAGTTCTGCTTTTTTAATTTTAAAAGAGAGATGATTGTTATTTAGTGAATGTTAATTGGAAATACACTTAAAACCTTTCATTCAACAGTTATCTTCACTTGGGTATCTGTGAAGATGCATTTATTTCATCACAGTAAATAATATCCAAGTCTTCTATTATGTCTTCTATTACAGCAAATAATACTCAAGACTTCTACTTCACTCTGCTACAAAGATATCTCAGTATTTTAACTGGCCAGTTTATTCTACTTAAGGGGTAATTAGTAAAATAATTTATTTTGAAATTCATAATGTTCCTTATACTTTAATACAGAACAATGGCCGGAACATGCACCACATGCTTACATGCATCACTTTTATAATTCAAACACAAACAGCATCTTTCTTTACATATTCTTCAAATATTTTCTATTACACATCCATGGCAATATTGATATTAATAATGTCCACGTAATATAAAATGGTGTCTAATACCTCTGATGGAGAAAGAGTAGACCACATATACTCATAGAAACACTAGAGATTAAGACATAGCATCAACTGATTTGAGAATTAAAATACATCAATATTTGTTTTTGAACCACCTCAAATACTGTCCATACAAATAAAATATTCATTGACTATAATTATACCTGCCCCAACATAAATGTACTTCCTCCTTTGAAATATAGAAATAAGTTACCTAATTGATTTGACTTTGGATATTCTCTATAAAAAACACACTGGTTTAGTGTAAGGATCAAAAGTGTTTGTGCTTTAGTCCTTTCTTGTGTGAATACCCTGATGCACTTAGACTTCAGTTTTGAGTAAATACTTCCCCACATTTATTTCATCCACAAAGTTTATTTCCTTCTGATTTCTCTGGTGAATTCTAAGTTGTATATTTTGCATAAAGACATCTACAGAGTTTGTCTACTATGAATTTTCTGATGTCGAGTAAGATGTGAACTCTGGTTAAAAGCTTTGCCACACGTTTTACATTTGTAGGGTCTCTCTCCAGTATGAATTCTCTGATGTTGAGTAAGATTTGAACTACAGCTAAAGGTTTTGCCACATTCTTTACATTTGTAGGGTTTCTCTCCTGTATGAATTCTCTGATGTTGTGTAAAATTTGAACTATAGTTAAAGGTTTTGTTACAGTCTTTACACTGGTAGAGTTTCTCTCCAGTATGAGTTCTCTGATGCTTAATAAGACTTGATAAACGAGTAAAAGACTTACTACATTCTTTACATTTGTTACAATTTTTTCTAGTATGGCTTCTCTGGTGCCGAGAAAGATTTGAACTATAGTTATAGGCTATGCCACATTCTTTACATTTATAGGGTTTCTCTCCAGTATGAATTCTCTGATGTTTAGTAAGATCTGAACTACTGTTAAAGGTTTTATCACATTGTTTACATTTGTAGGGCTTCTCTCCAGTATGAATTCTCTCATGCATAAGCAGACTTGATAAACGAAGAAAAGATTTACTGCATGCTTTACACTTGTAGTATTTTTCTCCAGTATGAATTCTCTGGTGCTCAGCAAGACGTGAACTATACATAAAAGCTTTGCCACATTCTTTACATTTGTGGGGCTTCTCTCCAGTGTGAATTTTCTGATGCATAATAAGACTTGATGGACGAGTAAAAGATTCACTGCATGCTTTACACTTGAAATGCTTTTCTCCAGAATGAATTCTCTGGTGCTGAGTAAGATGTGAACTATACTTAAAGGTTTTGGAACATTCTTGACATTTGTAGGCTTTCTCTCTGGTGTGAATTTTCTGATGTCGAGTAAGATGTGAACTACACTTAAAGGCTTTGCCACATTCTTTACATCTGTAGGCTTTCTCTCCAGTATGAATTCTCTGATGTCGAGTAACATGGGAACGATAGTTAAAGGTTTTGCCACATTCATTACATTTGTAGGATTTCTCTTCAGTATGGATTATCTTATGTTTTTTTAAATTTGATGACTGACTAAAGACTTTCTTGCATTTATTATATTTGTATGAGTTTTCTCCAAAATAGATTCCTTGATGCTGAGTATATTTTGATGGCTGAATAAAAGCTTCTACACATTTATTGTACTTGCCAGACATCTCTTGAATATGGATGCTATGATGGATAATAAGCTTTGAGTATTGATGAAAGACTTTCTCACACTTTTTACATTTGAAATGGTTTTCTTTAAAATGAGTTTTTTTATGTTTTCCAGGGCTAGAGGCTTGGTTAAAGGTTTTCTCAGATTTTTGGCTTTGATAATTTTGGTCTCCAATACATATATTCTGGTAATTATTTAGGGTAGATACCTGGCTAAAGGACATTAAAGTTTTATTATGTATGTAATGTTTTCCCCAAATATCTATTCCCTGATATGGATTAAGCAATGATGAGTGGGTAAAAACCTTCCCACACTGATCAAAGTTGTAGATTTTGGCAATAGAAGGTATTATTGTTTGATGGAAGAATAATAAACTTTTAACAAAGGACCCATCAAATTGATCACATTTAGAAATCTGTGCATTTTTAACTATTAGATCTTCACAAATAATTGATGGGACATTTAATCCAATTCTATATATTAATTGGTTCAGATTATTTGAAATGTGAACTAAGTCACTATTTACATTTTCCAAATTTCCATTCACAGAAAAGGTATGTTCCAAAAATTGATGTTGATATTCACTCACAGAAACGTGAGGTTCAGCAGAAGTATCTGACAAAAGTCTAGTTTTTTCCCCAAATGTTTTACATTTTTTACCTTTGCTGTAAGTGACATTTTTATTATAGGTAGTTGTCCTACTTTTTTTATGTCCATCATTACATCCATTCTGTGCTTCACACTCACCCTCACTTTCCCAGTGTTCTCTTAAGTGTAAATTTTCAAGGCTACAACTCCCAAATCTCTTCAATATCACTTTTTGGAATAGAGCTTCTATGTACTTCTTTGTCCACAGGCTTTGAGTGTAATGAGAAAATATACCTGAAAGATACAAAAAATTTTCAAAATCCCAATTACTGTATTTGGGTAAATATATACTTTACAAATAAAATATACAAAATTATACTAAGCTGAGAACATCAGCATGATGACTGAATCAAAAACCTGAGGACTTGTTTCTCAAGTGATATGTAAACTTAACAAAAATATGCTAAGGAAAAATCAAATGAATTTGCAGTAACCCTGGTGAGTGCAAAGCCAAGAAAGGCCAAATTAAGAAGGGGAAATTTTGTTATATTTGTGCACCACAGCACAGGGGGGAAAAAAAGAAAAAAAACTTGCCCCTCCCTTATTTCTCCCTCAGCAAACAAAGGAAAGAGTGGAACATGTGTCCAAAGTTCTGAGTTTCTCTGGGGGTATCTAAATATTGTTTCCTTTAATATGGAGTGCTAAAGGAAACGGAGTTGTAGTTTAAATGACAGGTTGGGTCCAGTGAAAACAAAAATGAATGCTTTTTACAGCAACAGAGAGAGTGCAGTATCAATTATATTTGCCAAATGAAACAAGAAATTAAATTCTTTTATGAAAAAACATAGGGAATCTTTTTAACAGAAAATTATATACAGTATTGCAGAGGAGATACATATGGCCAACAGGTTGGGGAAACCACCAGAATGTCTACTGTTGTTGAATGGTGCCCATTTTTCCATGTACAAAGCACTCCATAAAGAATAGGATAGGCAGCTGTTTTTTAAATGACCAAAATCTCAACAAAAATCACAAGACATCAAAGAAATAAGGAAAATGACCCAATAAAAAGTCAAAAATATTCAAGTGACCCAAAGAAGTGAAGATCTATTAATTAATTTCAAAAGAATTTCAAATATCTATTTAAGATGCTTAATCAGCTAAATGAGAACACAGACAACTAAACAAAATTAAGAAAACAATGTATAAAGAAAATGAGATTACTGACAAAGACCATATCTATAAAAACACAAACATAAAGTATGGGACTGAACAATAAAATACTAAAGATTTGTTACAGTGGGTTGACAGCTGACTTGATCTAGCAGAAGAAAAAGACAGCAAGCATGATAACAGGTCATCTAAAATTATAGAGAAAAAGGCAAAAAAGAAAGGAAAAGTGAAGAGAGCTCAAGGAAATCTGGGATACCATCATGTAGGCCACTATAATGACAACGGGAGAACTAGAATGAAAAGAGCAAGGAAAACAGGCAGGGAGATTGTTTGAAGAAATAGTGGCTAAGAATTTCCTAAATTTGAAGGAGAAAATAGCATAAAATTTCAAGGAACTCAGCCGACTCTAACTAGGACTAACACAAAGAGAATCACAAAGAGACACATTATAATCAGAAATTTAAAAGTTGCAAAGAGAATCTTGAAATCGGCAAGCAAAAAGTGACTTGGCATGTACAAGTGTTCTATAAGATCATCAACAGATGTTGCAGCAGAATATTTTACAGGCTCAAAAGGTGTAGGATGATATATCCAGTGTGTTGAAAAAATGACAACCACAAAACAAGAACACTATTTCTGAAATGACTGTTATTAAAAATAAATCAGAAATAATTTTCAAATTAATAAAATTGAATGAATTCATATCCACTAGACCTTCCCTGAAAGAAATGCCAAGGAGAGTCCATTTTTCACATTGAAAAATGATGGTAGATAGCAACAAATATCATGTTTATTTGTTTATCAAGATTATTATAACGTTAAGATATTTTATGTAGTATCTATGGTTACCACAATGAACATACCTATAGTAAATAGATACACAAAAGAAAATGAGAAAGAAATTAAAACATGTCTCTACAAAAATCAATAAAAGATAAAGACAGTAAGAGAGGAAAACACAAACAAAATTGCTATAAGATCTACAAAAAATGCAACAGTAAGTAATTCTCTTTCAGTAATCACTTTACATATAAATGAATAAAATCAATCAAAATAAATAACTTAGTTGAATAAACTCAAACAAGTAGATCCAATTCCATGCTTTCTACAAAAGTATCACATTACATCTGAGGACACATGGGTGAAAATGAAAGCATAGAAAAAATGCATTTTATGGTTTTCAGAAGGAAAAGAGACAGAAAAAAGATTTAAAGATAAAATGTCTTAATACTCTCCAAATCTAGAAAAGGATATGGAAATACAGTTTCATGAATCTCAAAATAACTAAAGCAAGAAAAACCTAATGAAGATTGCCTCAGGATGCATTGTAATTAAAATATCAAAATCCAAAATAAGGCAAGAATCTTGAACGCAGCAAAACATAAGAGATTTTCATATACAAGGGAACATCTATAAGGTTATGAGCATATTTCCCAGCACAAACCTTGAAGGCCAGGCAGGAATTAGACAATATATTCAACACGCTAAAAGAAGAGTAAAAAAGAACAAAAACATTGGCATCTAAGATTATATTTGACAAAACTGTCCTTTGGGGAAGATCAAGACATTATCAAACAACAACAAAAAAGTTGAGGGAATTCATCCCCACTAGACCTGTCTTACAAGAAATGATTAAAAGAAATTCTTCAAGTTAAAATGATGGAATGCTAATTAACAATATGAAAACATAAAAGTGTAATTCTCACTGACAATGGTAAATAGTTAAATTCACAATACTCTAAAACTGTCATGGTAGGGCATAAATCACTTTCATCTCTAGTATAAAAGCTACAAAACAGAAGTATTAAAAACGAGTACAACCACAATAATTTGCTAACTCAGATACACAAGATAAAATGTGAAGTGTAACATATATTGTGTAAAATGTGTGGAGGGGCAGAAAGTTTGAATTTTTTATGCATAGAAGTTAAATTGTTATCTTAAACTATAGTGTTATAAATATAGGATGTTTTACGAAAGTCTCATGACAACCACGAGTATTAAAACCCCTGTAGTAGATACAAAAAATAAAAACAGGTAGTGATCAAAGCATGTAACATCAACAAAAAAAACTCAACAAAGCAGAAGGGAAACCACAAGAGGAAGAAACAAAGAAACAGGAAAAGAGACAGAAAACAACAAAAACACAATAGTAAGTCCTTGTCTATAATAATTACACATAAAAAGATTAAATTATTCAATAAAAAAACATTGCCATAGAATAGATGTGACCTCCAAAGTTTGTGTTAAAATTTTATTGCCATTGTGATGGAATTAAAGGGTGGGACCTGTAAGAAGTGATTAGACCACAAGGACTGTGCCCTTATAAATAGATTAATGTTCTCATCCTGGGAATGGGTTAGTTATCATGAAAGTGGGTCTGTCAAAAAAGGGAGCTGTCACTGGCAAACACCTTATTTCTCCCTCATGTCTTCAGCCATGTCATGTTGCAGCAAAAATGCCTTCACAAGATGCCATTGCCATGTTCTCAGCCTTCCCAGCCTGCAGAATCACGAGCCAAATAAACTTCTATTCTTTACAATTTACCCAGCCTTTAGTATTGTTATAGCAGTAGAAAATGAAATAAAACAGACACAGAATGGCTGAATGAATAATTAAAAAAACAAACAAACTAATATTGCTGCTTACAGAAGACTCATTTCGGATTTAAGGACAAACATAGGATAAAAGTTAAATTGTGGACAAGGATATTCCATGCAAATGACAACTAAAAGAGTGCAGGTTAATTGTACTTATGTTAGACAAAATAGACTTGTAAGTGAAATCTGTCACAAGAGTCCAAGGAGTTTACTATATAATAATAAAGAAGTTAATTTGTAACAAGGATATAACAATTAAAAATACATATGTACCCAACATTGGAACACATAAATATATAAAGTGAACATTAACAGAACTGTAGGGAGCAACAGACAGAAATACAATAATAGGGACTTTAATACTAAATTGAACCAACAGCTATACATATAACATTCCATCTGATAGTGTGAGAAAATGTTCTTCTCAAGAACACATGGAAGATTCTCCAGGATAGATCCTTTGTTGGACCAAAAAAAAAAAAGTATTTTCAAATTTAAGAAAATGAAAATCATATCAATTTTTTTTCTGATCATAATGTTATAAAACCGGAAATCAGTAGCAGAAGAAAAACTGGAAAACTCACAAATATGTGGATATTAAACAACATGCTCCTGAACAACCTTTTGATTTCTTCTTCAGGTCAAAGAAGAAACCAAGAGGGAAATAAAAAGCATCTTGAGACACATGAAATTGGAAACACAACAAATGAGCGCTTCTGAGATGCAACAAAAGCAGTTCTAAAACAGAAGTTTATAGTGATAAATTCCTATATTAAGAAAAAAAGAAAGAAAGATCTTAAATAAACAAAATAACTATACTCCCCAGGGAACTTGAACAAAAAGAACAAAATAATTTCAATGTCAGCATAAGGAAGGTAAAAAGATTAAAGCAAAAAGAAATCAAATACAGACTAGAAAGACATTGGAAAAGATCAAAGAAATAGTTGAATTTTTAAATGAAAAGAAAATTGAAAAGCTTTTGCCTAGATTAGCCACATGAAAAAAGAGAAGACTCAAAAGATTATAAATAAAAGGGTAAACATTACAAATACCACAAAAATAAAAAAGATATTAAAAGACTGTTATCAACAACGATATAAGAAACAAACAAATTCTAAGAAATGCACAGCCCATCAAGATTTGATCGTGAATAGAAATACTGAACAGACCAATAAGAAAGGAAATTGAAGAAATAAATAAATCCCTTAAAAAAGAAATCCCAAGGCTGAGTGACCTCACCAGGGAATTATACAAGCACTCAAAGAAAAATTAATGTTTATCCTTCTCAAACACTTTGCAAAAATTAAAGGAACGGAACACTTCCAAACTCATTTTACAAGGCTGTCATTACCCTCATAGATAAGGACACCGCAGGGAAAAAAATAACCTACAAGCCAATATCCCTGATGAAGATACAATCAAAAGTTCTCAACAAAATACTAGAAACCAAACTCAACAACACATGAAAAGGATCACACACCACGATCAAGTGGGATTTATCCCTGGGATGCAAGAATGTTTCAACATACACAAGTCAATAAAAATGATACACCATAATAACAGAATAAAGCATAACAATCATATCATCATCTCAAAAGTTTTATTAAAAGCATTTGACAAAATTAAACACGCTTTCACGATAAAAACTCAAAGCAGTATACTATAGTTCAAAAGTATGCATAAGAAAGGCCACATATAACAAGCCCTCAGGTACCATTATACTCAACAGTGAAATACTGAAAGTGTTTCCTCTAGTATCAGGAACAAGACAAGGAAGCCCAATCTCACCACTTTATTTGACACAGCACTGGAAGATGCAGCCAGAGCAATTAGGTAAGGAAAAAAGAGGCCTTCAAATCAGAAATGGAGTAGTAAAATTCTCTCTGCTTGCGTATGAGGGTGATCATATACATACAAACCCTAAAGGTTATAGCAAAAAAAAAAAAAAAAAGTTAGAATAAATCTATCCAGTAACTTTGCAGATCAAAAAATCAACATGCAAAAGTCATTTCTACACACTAACAATAAACTATCTGAGAAAAAAGTTAAGGAAACAATCCCATTCACAAAAACATCAAAAAGTATAAAATTCTTATGACTCAATTTAACAAAGGGGGTGAAAGATTTGTTCAGTAAAATTGATAACATATTGATAAAAGTAATTGAATAAACAAATAAATGGAAAGATACCCCTTGTTCATGGATAGGAAAAATTAATACCAATGAAATGTTCATAACACACAAAGCCAACTGCAGATCCATTGCAATTCCTAGTAAAACTTCAATGGCATTTTTCATAGAAATAGAAAAAAATTCTAAAATATCTATAGAACCACAAATGACTGCAAATCACCAACACAATCTTGAGATAGAACAAAGCTGGAGGCATCACACTTCTTGAGAAAACTATTACAAAGCCATACTAATCAAGAGTATGGTACTGACATAAAAACAGACACACAGAGCAATGGAAGAGAAAAGAGAATCTAGAAATAAACCCATGTGTATACATTGTCAGCTAATCTTTGACAACGCACCAAAATACACAAAGGGGAAAGTAGTCTATCCAGTAAGTGATGCTAAAAACGTGACTATCCACATGAAAAAGAATAAAATTGAACACAAAAATTAACTCAGAATGGATTAACATCAAATGTCAGATCAGAAAGTATATAACTTCTAGGAAAAGGCACAAAGAACCATCTCTTTGACATAAACTTCATCAAGAATGTTTTGGATATCACACCAAAAAAATACATGCAACAAAAGAAAAAAAAAATGGGATGACAGAAAACTAAAGTTTCTGCACAGCAAAGGAAACAAAGGACAACCTGAAAAACAACCTAATGACTGGAAGTAAATATATTTGATAAGAGTTTAACAGCACATCCCTACAAGAATTGTTAAGAGGAGTCCATTATCTTGAAAAACGTAATGATTATGGACAGCATCATAAAACCACATGAAAATATCAAGGTCCTTGTTAAAGGTAAATCTATACACAGATGCAGAATTCCCTATCACGAGGATACATAAAACCCTTAAAATTCTGCTATGCATTTTTTTTAAATGTGAAAAAATCTTTGTTAATATAAAATGTAAAAGGTTATAATTTGTGACACTGATAATAAAGTGGGGTACGTAAAGAGGTATCATTTTGTATACAGTGCAAGTGATGTTGTTATGAGATTAAAATAACACTTTAAGATGTTTCACGTACTCTCCATTTCTCAAAGTGATCACAGAGAAAATACGTACGGAAGGTGCGCAAAGGGAAATGAGAAAGGAATCAAAGCTCGTCACCCCAAAATCAACAAAAAAATAAAGGCACTAAGAGTGGAAATGGGGGAAATCACAGGTACAAGGAATACAGAAAACAAATAACAAAATATTAACAGTAACTTCATTTCCTTCAGTGATTACTTTAAATATAAATGGATTGTGTTTCCTAATGGAAAGAAAGAAAATGGCTGTATGGATTAACAACAAAAAAGACCCTACGATATGCCTACAAAAGATTCACTTTAGCTCTAAGGAGTCAAATAGGCTGAAAATGAAAGGATGAAAAAATATATTCCACGCAAATAATAACCACAAGGTGGCCATAATTAGAGAAAATACACTTTAAATAAAAAAACTGTCACAAAGACAAAAATTGATATTATATAATGATAAAATTGGTCTATATACCAGAAATCTATATCACACACACACACACATATATATACATATATAACACCACAGCTCCCAAGCATATGAAGCAAATATGGGCAGAAATGTAGCAAATAATACACAGAACACAGTAACTATAGGAGACTTCAAGCCTTACTTTCAATGATGAATAGAAAACTCAGACAGAAGATCAATTAGAAAACAGAAAATTTGCACATTATAGACCAATTAGACCTAATACAAATATAGAGAACTCTCCAGTTAAAAGCAGCAGGACACACAATATTCTCAGTCACACATGGCACATCTCTTAGGACACACAACAAGTCATCAAATTTAAGATGATTAAAATCATACAATGTATCTTTTCTGACCAAAATGGAATGAAACTAGAAATCAAAAGCAAAAGGAAAACTGACAAATCCAAAACTATGTGAAAATTAAAGCTACTTTTGAACATATTTTTGCTTGAGTCAGATGATTTATTATTGCTATGATATCAGTATAACACATAATGATGTATAAATTCAATGTAATTGCTATAAAAATCCCAAATGTGCTCTCTTTACCTGTCACTGGCAAGTTGTGTGGAGGTGGAGGCTTGGGTGTGTTCAAGATTCAGCTTCACCCATAACCCACCACCATGGCCAAGGCAGGCATTTTCTGCTGGAGGTGTAATGAATGTTAATACTGATTTGCAACAGGTGCTGAAGGTGCCCTCATCCTTGCTGGTGGAATTTGTAAAGCTGTCCAAAGCCTCAGACAACCACCAAGCCCATCCTTCTGTACTTGCATCCAACTATGTTGAGCCTACGTATGTCAAGTTGGTGAAGGCCCTTTGTGCTGAACACCAGATCAACCTAATTAAGATTGATGACGACAAGAGACTAGGGTAATTGTTAGGCCTCTGTAAAACTGACAGAGACGGAAACCCCTGTAAAATTGTTGGTTGCAGTTAGGTAGTAAAAGTCTATGGCAAAGAATCTCAGGCCAAGGGTGTCATCAAAGAGTATTTCAAGTGCAAGAAATGAACAAATAAAACTTTGGCTCAAGTTTTATTTGAGCCAAAGTACTTCTTTTATATATATAAAATGGTACTTCTTTTACATATATAAAAAACTCTGTAAAATTTTCTAAGTGACTATAAGTAGCCAAGCACCCTTTTAAAAAAAGAACGAAGAGAAACCATACTTTCTGATTTCAAAATGAAGCTATAGCTATAAAAATAATATGGTATTTTCACAGACAGATAAATAGATAACGGAACAAAATAAGGCAGCCCCAAAACAAACCCTATGTATATGACCAAATTATCTTTCACAAGATTGCCATGGCCACACAATGGGAAAGGAGAGCCTTTTCAACAAACAGTGTTGAAAACTAGATATCTACATGGAAAAAAATTTTAACCCTATACCATATATAAAGAAAATCTTAAATAGACTGAATACATAACCTAAGAAATATAACTATAAAATTCTTAGAAGAAAATGTAGAGGGAAGATCATGCACTGTTTTCTTGGATTTGACATCAAATGCATAAGCAACAAAGAAAAGACCATAAAACTGGGACCACATCAAACTCCAGAACTTCTACACAGCAAAGAAAACATTTAGTGGAATGAAAATGTCATGTAAGAAATTGAGTAAAAATATTTTCAAATCACATATTATGTGAGTTAATATCCAGAATATATAAATAACCCTTAACCCTCAAAAATAGAAAGTGAATAACTTGATTAAAAAATGGACAAAAGATTAGACTGGCATTTCTCCAAAGTTAAGATATAAAAATGGGCAAGAAGCATTTGAAAGGATGTTCAAAATTATTAACCTTTAGAACAAATGAAAAGAAAGACCACAGAAAGACCTCACACCTATTAAAACAGCCACTATAAAACAAACAAAGCTGTTGCGAATATGGAGAAATTGGTACCCATGTGGGGAAAAATGATGCAGGCACTATAAAAAATAGTATAGATGTTCCTCAAAAAAATAAAAATGAAATTACCATATGATCCAGCAATTGAACTTTTGAGTATGTTTCCAAAGTAAACAACACTGGAATTGATATTAGTACACCCATTACTATTGTGGCATTATTCACAAAAGCCAACAGGTGGAAGCAACCCAGATGTCCCTTGACTCGTGAACAGTTAAAAAAAAAAAAGTGGCACATACATACAATGGAATATTATTCAGCCTTAATGAAAAAAAAATCTAGTCAAATGCTATGGTAAGGACAAACCTAAAGAATATTATGTCAACTGAAATAAACCAGTCACAAAGTGACAGTAGATGATTCCACTTATATGAGGTATTTTAAGTAGCCAAACTCTAAAAACGGAAAGTAGAATGGTGTTTGTCAAGGGCTGTCAAAAGGGCGAAATGGGCAGTTGTTCTTTAACGGGTATTGAGTTTTAGTTGGGCAAGAAGTAAAAGTTCTAGAGGTCTAACAATGTGAATATACTTAATACTACTGAACTTTACACTTAAAAAGATTAAAAATAGTTAATTTTATGTTTTGTGTTTTTATCACATTTAAAAAAAAAACTAAAAGAGGATGCAGATGCAAAGTTATAAAGCTTCCTAAAAATTATCTTAAAATCACAAAATTGTTTTTCTCACACAAAGAAAATATAGATGCATCAATAAACACATGGTGCAATTAAGACTATTTCCATGACTACTCACTGAGACAGGATAAAACACCACTGACAACAAGCCAAAAGAGGAAATATACAAGATAAGGCATGAACAAAGTTGGAGTCCTACTTACAGAGACAAACAAACACATTTATAATTTAATTGTGATAGACATAGCTGATTCATATTTGAATTAAACTCCACATTGACTTAAATTTTCAACATATACAAAGTTGAAAATTTTTATTCAAAAGCACAATAAATAGGTAAAAAAACACAAAAAGTTGATGTCAAGGGACCTACTGCCAAATAAAACACAGTAATATGGTGTGGCAAAAAAAGAAAAAAAGTGAAAGAAACATTACCCCATAAAATTCTGTATGAAACACTGATGTACCATTAAAAAATTTTTTCTAAATAACTACAATGTTCAACTGTGACTGTGCACCCATGGGGAGCAGGAATTTTGAGTCATTGACGTCCAGTGTTTGGAAGTAAAACTTCATAAAATAATGTATTACAATCATTAATAAAAGGCCCTAATGAGAAAATTTTAATAAACATTTAAAAGATGCTAAAGATGTTTTATTATATTAATGCACTGATGCTTTCTTACACAGAATAAAAAGACTATAACCCAGCATTTAGAAGCAAAAAAAAAAAGCCTAACATTTCTTTTTTTATTCTCAAAGGAGATGATTTATACTCGTAAATAAAGGAAAAAGATGAATTTTGTAAAATATAATGAGAGTCACTGATATGTAAAATGAATTGGGAATAAATCATATTACCACTTAGCTATAGATTGAAGAAAGTGGATGAAAATTCTAATGATTATTTTTTATCCGCAGTAAACCTAAACTTACAAGTTTACATTTTAATAACTATGAGGTGCCTACTAATTATCTAATTGACTTCTCCCATAATGTATAAATTCAAGCACATTGTTCTGAATGTTTGAATATATATTACATACAAATTTAAAACAGAACAAATCAGAAAGTGAAAACATATAGGGAAAGTGACATCAGCAAGATGGAGGAATGGAAAATCCCTCACTTGTTTATCCCCCCCCACCCCAGCATCTATAATTTGACAGTCATCCATTCACAAAAGTGCATTGTGACATATTTGGGAGTCAGAGAGGGGGCTGTGAATCCCTGCTAAAGCCCAAGACCAAGAAAGGTCATTTTGAGAAGGCAGGCCCTCATCCAGGTGGCTAACTTAGGGACATCTGTTCTTGGCCACAGACCAGGAAATGGCCCATCCAATATGCTCCCACTGAGAATTCTGAAGCTACTCTGTGACCATCTCCAACTCCTCCTAGCCACAGTCTGGGAGTGGTCATGTCCACCCAGAGACCTGGGGTGAGATGCCCATTCATGGCTGGGGAGGTAGGCCTGCAGATTTTTGTCTTTGCTGTGGTCTCCCAAGCAGTTCTGTGACTCAGTTCCAACCCTCTTAGCCACAGTCCTTGGCCACTCCTGCTCACCTAGGGACCGACATGGTGACCTGAAAAAACCCTCCAGGTACTCAGTTGGAGCCACACTTATGCACACACCTCATATCAGGTCCAACATATGTGGACTCAACCGCAGAACACTGCCCTAGTGCCTGTCCTACAGATCAAAGTCGTGAAAGCAATCCAGTCCGCCCAAAAATAAGTCAGGATTCACAAAAACCCAAGCCCCTGGTAACAAGCTCACCAGAGCTGGACTCCATTGCAGACCTGCAGCAGCCTTGTGACCAACCTATAATTTCTGTCCACTACAAACCTAGAAGAAATTTGATGAGCTTGGGGAACCTACAAGGTCTTTACCTGCTGAAATCAGTTTATAAAAATTGGAGAAGGTGTTTGCACCTTCAAATTCAGACACCAATGCAAAGTTATATTGTGCCTACTTTCAATGCTTCTATTTTAACACAATACTGGAAGCCCTAGGCAGAACAATTAGACAAGTAAATGGAAAAAAGGCATCCATATTGAAAAGAAATAAAAAATGTCACAGTAGGTGACATAATCTTATATATAGAAAAATATATGTGTTATACCAAAAAAAAAAAAACCTGTTAAAATTAATCAGCGAACGCAGTAAGCCAGCAGAATATAAAATCAACCTAGAAACGTGTGTTGTGTTTCCATACCCTAACAATCTCATAAAAAAGGAAGAAAACAATCTCATCTACAATATCATCAAAATAATAAATTCCTTAGGAATGCAATTAACCAAAAAGGTGAAAAGTCTTTACACTGAAAAAATGTAAGATATTGATGAAAAGAAATTGAAAAATATACAAATAAATGTAAAAGTATTCTATGTTTACGTACTGGATGAATTAATATTGTTAAACTATCATATTATCCAAACCAACCTATAGGTTTAGTGTGATTCCTATCAACATGCCAAAGCATTTTTTCACCATAATGGAGAAAAACAATACTAAAATTTATATGAACCTACAAGAGATTTTGAATAGTCACAGCAATGTTGAAAAAGAAGACCAAAGCTGTGGACATCATGCTTTCAGATTTCAAATTATTTTCAAAAATATAGTAATAAAAACAGGATGGTATTTGCATTAAAAACTGACACAAAAACCAATGGATGTGAAAAGAGAGCCTAGAAATAAACCCAACATATATGGTCAACTAATCTTTGACAGGGGCACCAAGCATACAAAATACAGAAAGTATAATCTTCAATACTTGATGTTAGGAAACTGCATACCTACAAGCAAAGGAAGGAAATTAGACCATTATTATTACATCATACCTAAAAATTTACTAAAAATAAAATAAAGACAAATAAAATACATGAATCATTAAAATTTGTAAAAGAAAACACAGGGAATATTGTTCCTCATATTGGTATTAGCAAAGATTTTTTGGACACGAGACAAAAAGCACAGCGACAAAAGCAAATATAAACAAGTTAGATGGCATCAAACCAAAACACTTCTACACAACAAAGTAAACAATAAAACAAGAAAACTTACAGGATGGAAGAAAACATTTGCAAATCACATATCTGATAAAAGTTTCATGTCCCAAATAAATAAGAAACTCATCCAAATCAAAGGCAAAGACAATAATGATAATAACTTAACTGAAAAATAAAGGAAAAATTAAATAGATGTTTTTCCAAGAAAATACACACAAACGGCCAACAGGCATATAAAAAGGTGCTCAACATCACCAATGATCAGGCAAATGCAAACTAAAACAATGATGAGATATCACCTCACACCTCCTAGTGTAGCTGATATCAAAATGAAGAGAGGTAGCAAGTGCTGACAAGGGCATAAAGAAAGAGAAATAAAGTACACTGTTGTGGATTTGTAAACACGTAGTCATTGTAAAAACAAGTATGGAGGCTCTTTAAAAAAAAACACAGAGCTACCATACAATCCAGCAACCCCACTTCTCTGTATATAACCAAAGGAAATAAAATCAGAATCTCAAAGAAACGCCTGCACCCCATGGTATTGTAGTATTATTCACAATTGCCAAGATAAAAAAACAACCAAATGCTTATGGACACTGAATGGATAAATAAAATATGATACATACACACAATACAATATTATTCAACCATAAAATATGATACAATCCTGACATTTCAACAACATGATGGACCTAGAGGACATCATGCTAAGTGAAATAAGCCAGAGAGAGAAAGGCAAACGCCTCATGTTCTCACTTATGTGGGGACTCGAAAAACGCTGAACTCCTAGAAGCAGAGAGTACAAAGGTGGTTATCAGCAACTGGAGGTGGGGAAAATAGGATATACTCTCTAAAGGCTACAAACTTTCAGTTGCAAGATGAATAAATTTTGAGGATCTAATGTTTAGTATTATGACTATAGTTAATAACAATATTTTGTATCCTAAAATTTGCTAGGATAGTGACACCTTAAGTGTTCACTACAAAAAAGGTAACTGTGAGGTGATAGATGTGTTTATTAACTTGATTGTATTATTCATACCACAATTTATTATTTGATGTGTCAAATCAACACATATTAATAGTACACAACAAATAGACAATTAATACAAATCTACATGCTGCACACACATTCATATATATAAACGTGTGTGTGTGTATATATATAAGTGATACAGTCAAGGTACACTTCATACTAAACTAGAGAAACTTACAAAATGATAGTTATTGAAAACATAAGGTCACAAGTGGGAGTTTAATATATGCTCAGCAATGTTCTAAGATCCCTAATCACATAGTATATTCAAGAAACCTAGGAAGTGAGTAGATACATTAAACTATATTACAGTTGAGAAATATAAAAATATGGTATAAATTATGAATCTCAGTTCACACAAAAAATAAAATTTTGAAGCAAAATAACATTAGATTTTTTATATTTAGGGAGATTCTTAGTGCTCTGATAAAATTTCTGATCATGAATTTCTGCAAAATAACAATGGAAACCTTCATATGATAAAAAATGATAAAGTAGAAATTGTACATCTGTCCTTGATGTTCCTGGGATTTCTGAAGAAAATCCCAATAACACCACTACTCACACTCTTTTCAGATATGATGTAAAAAGGAACATAAACAATGGTTTAAAGTAGAGTTCCTCAAAAATACAGATACTCCCTTGTCCCCAAAATCAATGGAAGATCACTCAGATCACGCAGTCCCTTATAAGCCAAGAAGAGGACTTAGGCTCAAAGGAAAATCACTGAAGGGAATACGGTCCTTAGAGAATTATAGAGCACGGGACAGAAGATGTTCTTATGTGACAGCAAGCAAAAGAAATCCAGGCTTCTCAGAAACCATTTCGATTGGAGTAGAGCTTCCCAAAGCATATTTTAAGGTCTGGCTTTCTCTTAGGCCTTTAGACCTCTCACCTATATCACACCTACCTGGGTGTTCTGCTACTGTCTCAGGTCTCTCCACTTTCCAGGGCTCTTTCCTTTGCTCCAGACAGGTGATCAGGTCTGGCTTAGAGGCAGCAAGACCTATTTTTTAGAAAAAAGTAACATGACTCTTGCTAAGATTCTCCAATTACCAGCCTAGTACTGTGTTCAGTAGAGAAGAGTGAACATTATAGAAGTTTCTAGAAAATTTCCAGAATACTGTTTCCTGAAAAAAACCATTTAACATCAATATTTAGGAAATATTCTAAATTCCAATATTCCAATATCCAGTACTACTGAATCAAAAATTGGTGGTAAAAATTGGACTTTAAGGTACAGGCAATAATGTTTTATACCACTGAATTTCTGTAATTGTAACCAATCTAGAGTGAAGTATACATATCAGTTCAATATAGGGAAAGGTTCACGTCAAGATGAAACATCTTGAAAGTTTTCTTTTCTACACCAACAAGCCTCCAAGTTTTCCTTGAAAGCAAGGATCTAAAACTCATTCATGCAAAGCAGAAACTCCCAAAAAATATTCCACAAAGAAAGGAAACAAAACCTTTAGGGTGTATTACAAATCTTAAAGGAAATTTATCCTCACCCAGGAAGACCAGGTTCCTGTAGTTCTCTAACATCACATCCCTGTACAAATTCCGTTCAGCAGGACCCAGGCACGCCCACTCCTCCAGCGAGAATTCTATGGCCACATCCCTGAATGTCACCAGTCCCTGGAAAAAAATACATATTTACCAAGCAGCCACGGGCAGCATTCTTAATTTGACTAATGGTGAGATGAGACAGGGAAGAGAACTGGCTCTGACTTACAAGAGCGACTGGAATTACCCAATAATTCACATAGTAATATGCACTAATGTATCCTTTAACTCTGAGGACAGGATAGCAAAAAAATCCACAAAACAAGTGTAGATACTATATTTTCTGTATGATAAAGTATAAAATTAAGGACATCAACACAGGCATATACATTTTTGAGTGGTGTATACACATCACACAATAGGTTGTATATGTTTTTCAAATGGAAAAGTCATTATGAGTTAGACGGGTATTTCTAAAATTTTAATGTGTGCTACAGTGAACTGGAGATCTTGTTAAAATGCGGGTTCTGATTCAGAAGGTCTGGAATGGGGCCTGGGTTTTTGCATTTCTAACAAACTCACGAGTAATGCCAACTCTTCTGGCCTAAGAATATCCTGCCAAACATACAGTAAGTGAGTTTTATCTTAGTTCATCTGAACAGTAAACAAAGATGAGAACCTTCATTTTCCAATGCAAGCTAAAGAAACTAAGAAGAAGAGGAACTTCCAGATTAAATGTACTGATTTATGTACATCAGTCAGTAAAACTCCCCAAAAACTTATTAACAATAAAAATAAAAATAATTAACTTTATAGTGGAGGGATCTGTCAGAGAGCACCTTAACCAAGTGAATGAAATTAATATCAACTGTGAGAGAAAAAATTGGTATGAGTTGCTGATACATACAGGACACACCATGACTGTGAGATTATTAGCCAAATTTTTTTAAAAAGTAAATCATAATCTGAATCTAATCATGAGAAAACATCAGTTTTATGCCAAGGTCAAACCACATATATTTCCAATGAACTGTAATCTCTAATAGTGTATTTAGTCTTTCTTTTAGTATCCTAGAGCAACAGTCCCCAACATTTTTGGCACCAGGGACACTTTTCATGGAAGACAATTCTTCCATGGACTGGGCGGGGGGGATGGTTTTGAGATGATCCAAGTGTATTACATTTATTGTGCAATTTATTTCTATTATGTTGTAATATAAAATGAAATAATTATACAAGTCACCATAGGTTGGGGACCCCTGTCCTAGAGGTCACATCTCTTCTAATTAATCTCTTTTTTAGAACTTTCTAAGTTATCTTGGGAAATTAATGCCACCCTCTTTAAATGTGGACTTTTAAATGCTGTTTGACATAGAGATACTGGTG
Source organism: Daubentonia madagascariensis (assembly GCA_023783475.1). Taxonomy (NCBI): domain Eukaryota; kingdom Metazoa; phylum Chordata; class Mammalia; order Primates; family Daubentoniidae; genus Daubentonia; species Daubentonia madagascariensis. The sequence goes on along the minus strand of JAKFHU010001957.1, from coordinate 1,034,278 downwards.
CATCCTGATGGGATCTCAACAGTACATATTCTTTCCCAAGGGGAATCTTGGGTATCCACACTTTCCCATGTTGAGCCATCAAAAAGGGAACATTTTCAATATTACAGGTCATAAACTCATGGTGAGAATTGTTCACAGTATGTAAAAAGCCTGGATGGAGAGAATGGAGGGAAGGCTGTGGTATATAGGGGAGAAGGATTTTAAAGAGCCTCTTCATTCCTGCATCAATTCCAGGAAAAAAAAAAAATAATAAAGAGCCCCTTCAATATCATAAAAAAGAAAAAAAGTACCTGAGACAATCTTGTTAGGCAGAAAACTCAGAAGTAGAGAAGCAATTGTTTGCAAGTCCTAAATACATGACATTCTAGCAGTAAAAGTGGACAAAGCCCCTGACCTGGGAGACTCTTACCTGAGAACCAGCCATTTCTTCCTCTTCCTCCTCCTCCTCTAGGATTCCTGCTCAGGTGAGATTATCTGGACAAAACACAGCTGCATCTTGAGATTATGCCTTTAAAGACATCAGCACAACCCCTTCACCTGCTACCACCACACCCACAGGCAGAAGAAACTTGAAGTGCAGAAAATGTGACACTCACCTGTCTTTTGTCACAGAAGAGATTCAGGAATATTGAGCTCCTACACAAAGATCAAAATGTGAGTTTCTCCTTTCCTGCCCTCAGGTGTCCTCCCCTGCCTCAGACACCAACAATTTCTGCTGCAGCAATGGGAATATGGGCCACACTGACCCACCCCACCAATCCCAAGCAGAGCAGGCCCTGTGATCACCCTTTGCAAAAAAAAAAAAAAAGCTTGAACTCAATTCTTATAAACAGATCTGGGAGCCCACATGCTTGATCCTGAGCCTCAGCTTAGAATCATGTGGGAAACTGAATTAAAATCACATGGATGGTGCCACCCATACCAATAGACAGACTCTGTGGGCATGACACAGGTGATGGTGTTTCTTCAAACTGGCCATGTGGTCCAAATTGGAGGCCTGGTCTGAAAGCCACTTAGCTGAGCACTGCCTCTTAAGCTTCAACGTGCATGTAAATCATTTGGTGTTCCAGGCCCCAGTCTAAGTAATGTGATTCTGCAGGTGTGGAGGGGGTCCATGGATTGGCTTCATTAACAAGTTTCCTGTTAATGCTGATGTTGTTTCCCCAGACTTGTCATCAGTTGCACTCAGCTAGAGACAGCAGGCACAGCACACAGAGTCTCTTATACCCAACACTTCTATCACAACATAAATACTTCTGGGCCAAGTGAAGATCACCAATCACCATACTGAAAGAACATTCTCTGCTGGCCCTTTAAAGCTTACAGAGGCTGGAGAAGGCAATTATATCTGAGGAAGTCTGCATTTGGAAAACAACATGCACATATGCATTAAAGCAATGTTCACTGAGCATGTACTATGTGCTCACAGTATGCTACAGTGCACTGTGCTGAGAACCTCACATTGTGTTAATCCTCATAACACCCTGGGAGTCAGGAACTAAGGGTCCCATATTTCCCAGCAGGATCCAGATACTGGGTCCAGCTTTTCAATTTTTCTTCTGTTTCTTTGTCATTGATGAAATAAGAATTGTACAAAATAAAAGACATACATTGCTGGGGGAAATATGGAAAGGAAGGTGGAGGAATAATACAGAGGGATCTTTCATTGTTGTGTTTACATTTACTTTCTTATAACTTGTAGAGCATCTACTGGATCTGAAAGAATGGAAAACAGGTTGCTGGGTGAAATGTCTTTAGAAGCACAGGTTTTAATGAAAAAGACAAATTAAATTACCAAAATATACAGTTCTTTGTACCCATTTATCTGCTTTTGCATTTTGGGAAAGTATGAGCACCAGCTCTGGAGAAATGGCAGGAGCAACCACCTCAAACTCTGATCTCCTTTAATCAGTTCTGTAAGAGGAGATTCCAGGGTGGAGCCAGACCTGGACAAGGCTCAGCAGAGGGTGGATCTGGGCAGGGATGGGGCAGGGAGTGGGCCCTGGGCTCTGACCTCTACGCTGCTGGTTTATTTTTCTGTCTTTTCTAAGTTTGCCCAACAGAAATTCTACTTCCAGAGTTTATATGCTTCTTTTAATCATTTCAAAGTACGTTCTTGTCTGTTTCACAACATAACACAACAAGCAATTTAACATAGTGCATCAGGGTTTTCTAGGACAATTAAATTAAATACTAAATATTTATTCTGAATAAGGTAAAAGCAATAGAAATGACAACAACAATTCTTCTTTCCACAAATGGTGACATCAGAACTCACGACAACAGGGAAGTAGTCCCAATGAAGCCAAAGTCCCCTGTATATCTCCCCTTCTTTGTACTGACCACACATGATGCTGAATTCAACCATTTATCCTTTTGCTTTATACTGAAAGTTCCTAGACAGTAGCTACCATGACTGCTTCAGCACTGGTTTTTTTTCATGGTCATTTGAAATCCTGGAAGCAGTTGGTTTATCTATCAGTTTGAATCTCTAAATTTGTTCCTTGTTCTTCATTCAAGTACCAGGAAATTGTAGCAACTTGCTGGGGACCAACCAAGGAGATTTCTTCTGTGAGGGGAGGAACAAACCCTGGGTGACACATTCCTCTCCAACTGAAATGGTAGGAGGATTAGACTCTGTTATTAGCCAGACCCCCATCTGCACAGGACATCCCTAATGTCTCAAAGACTCCCAGACACTCGTAACAGGGTCCCCATGGTGATCCAGACAGGAGGAACTCAGGCTGACTCTGTGAAGAGGGATAGATAATGAACCTGCCCTGGTGGAGCAGCCAACCATGGATCCAGGTGTGATACCTCCTGTCCCTGATCAGCTAACTCTGGGGTAAGAGGAAGAACACCCTACCCCATAACACAGTGTCTAGGCAGGGGAAGTTGTCATCATGGATCCAGATATTTTATGGTTCTGACCTTTCAATGTTAATCAATCTTCTCTCTTTTTATGTTGCATCACGGTAGGGGCTGTTGTCCCTTGAAGTGTTGGATTTGATGATGTGATAATGGTTTTTACTTACAGGTTATACACTGAGCACTGGGAGCCACTTACAGAATTAAACCAGGTCACTGGACAAGATCTGGAAAATTCCAGGGGCTCCATGTGAAAAGGATTTCCAGGTTTACAAAGTCAATGTTGGTCTCTTGTGCTGCAGAAAAAAAATGTCTCCCTTGGGGATATTTTTGTACATCCTCAGTCTGAAGTCTGGCCCTGTCTTGTGAATTCCATGTGGAGGCCAGGTCTTGTGTGCATATTCAAGGAAAAATTACACTTGCTCTGTACTCTTGGGTTTTATAGTGAGGTGAGGGAGACTGGTGCAGCCTGGAAAACCCCAGGCTTTGGATTTAGAATTTGAAGCTGCAGATTTAGGGACCTAGAGAGGTCAGGAAGCAGCAGCACGTGCTGCACATTCCCTGGCATTTGGGCAGGAGGATGCAGCAGACCCTGTGATTCTTAGGCTGCATTGGAGTGCATGCACCCATCTGGGTAGGCAATAGAGCCACATGGTCTCTGAATCACTGAATCAGTTTCAGGTCTGAAGATGCCAGGAACACTGAAAGACAGGGCTAGGACTGCTGATTGTCACCCCATGAGAGTATATTTGTAGGAATCTGGCCTAACTGTACTCTAGGAAGTACTGTACTCCATAAATAGGCAGAAAGGCCAGAAAGCCTATGTATTTAAAAATTATAAAATGTGTATTCATAAGGTGGTAGGATGTGATTAACAGTTAAAATTGCTTATTCCAACCAAGTGCAGTGGCTCATGCCACTAATCCTAGCACTTTAGGAGGCCAAGGGAAGAGGGTCATTTGAGCCCAGGAGTTTGAGACCAGTCTGGGCAACATAGTAAGACCCTCTATCTACAAAAAATAATAAAACAAAATTAGTCAGGCATAGTGGCACATGCCTGTGGTCCTACTCAGGACGCTAAGTGGGGAAGGTCACTCAAGCCCAAGATTTTGAAGTTACAGTAAGCTAGGATAGTGCCACTGAACTCTAGCCCAGGGGACAGAGTGAGACTCTGTCTCAAAAAATTGCTTATTTCTTAGGTCTTCACTATGAATTAAGGTTATTAAAAGTTAAAATTCTGACTAACATATAGTAACTAAAGCTAGAGGGAAAAAGAAAAACAATTCTACATATAGAGTTATAAAGAAAATAAGATGAGCTTTTTGGTGAAAGAGGTTATAAAAAGTAACATAAGGATGTGTTTTTTTTCTTTAAAGAAGTAATTGTGCCTAGTTTAGAGATTATTTAAAGGTTGTATTAAATCAAAAGAATAAAAGAAGGGCAACTTAGATAAACTGAATGAATATAGCAAATTGGATAAAGAAAAAGAATGGGCAAAATTGTACAAGGTCATAAAAGGTTTGTATTAGTCTTGTGTGGGCAGAGCTGATTCAGATTGACTAGATCTATTTAAAAGGTTTTATTAAAATTAGCTTTGATAATAACACTATAACACAAGGGTAAGTTCTGGTTTTCTCTTTTAAACAAGATTTTCATGAAGTATTAATAAAAGATAATAAAAGACTTTGGTTCACCTTTTGAGTAAACTGGGAAAAAATGACCAAATTTCTTCATCAATTGCTTCTTTAACCATGACCATTTTAAATCTTGTCGTATTTTTTCTTGGAGATTTCCTTCTCATCGTCACAGGGATTGAGAAACTCCTTTCATTGGTAAAATAATTTGTCTATTTGCAAAATATGGCCAAATTTTCAGCATTTCCATTGTGCATGCCACCCTCAGTCTTCTGGACTGGTGGAATACACAAATGGGTAACAAGAAGTCAACTGGCAAAGTTTACAGAGACCTTTAACATTCCCTGGTCTAAGGCTCTTCTGTTGCTATTATTTAACATATGTTTTACTCTGTTTGGAAAACATTAGCTTTCTTCCTTTAAAATAATAACAGAAAGGCCCATGCACCTGGATGAAGTAGCCTACAACCAGCTCTCTTTAAAGGTGAGATTCTTCATTATCACTAAGGCCTTAAAAAGCTTCTCACTAAAAATTTTAAATTAATTAAAGATTCTTCTAACAGTGAGCTCCCAGGGGATGAAAACGTCAAAGATCATGGCCAACACCCTGGAAACACCATCAAATAAAAGATTCCCTCCAACACCACTGAAAGGAATCATATCAGGTATTGTTGACTAATCCCTGTGCTACTAAATTATAGAGAAATGTCTCTTAGTATACTTGGTCACTCTTCTACCTATAGACAGCTCTGAGGAAAGCCAACACTATACTAGTTCCCTCTAACTTTTCTCTAGGCATGCCCACCAATCTATTTTAGATGGGGATCCTATTGAGGGAAAAATGCTAATTATCTGCCTGGCCATGAAGAAGATAGCATTTCATTGAAAGGATGCCTTTGCCATGGTGGGAGTCACTTCCCAGAACATGATTAGGAATCTTTCTATAACCTTAAAAAAACTGCTGATAAAACTGCTGCCTCCATCACAGCTCAACAAAAAAACTATTGATTCAGGGGCTGAGGGTGTACAAGGCAATCACATTGCTTTAGATTGGATATTAGCTGAGCAAGGAGGTATATGTGTGCTGGCAAACACCTCTTGTTGTGTATGTGTAAGTACTTCCCACGAAGTAGAAACTCATCTATGATAAATTAGAAAAAAGGCACTTGGCTACAATAAATCTCTAAAGAAGAACCTGGATTTACTATTCTTCATGATGTTTTAGTAGGCTCCTAATGGAATAGGCATTTTGTTATGGAATAGGTTATTGTTCTGGCATACAAATTATTTTCTTATCCTTGTATGCATTATATTTTTATGATTCAAATTATTAATGGTAGGCATTGTTGTTTTACTTCTTCCAAGAAAATTAAAATCACGGAATTCCATAGACCAGAAAAATTAAAACAAGTGTCAGTAGCTATGCAAATTAATTACTTGACTGCTGTCTCATTTTTCCCACTCTGTGATGCCATCCCAATTTGGCTTTTGGGTGCTCTTAAAATTCCTCACTGAAATGTCTCCTCTTCCCCCATCCCAGTGTCAGACAGGACTATACAGGAATGAGCCTTCCTGGCAACAAGGAACACCTTGACAGTCAGACTTTGATTATCAATGCTTGTGAAAAGAAATATTTTGATCAAAAGGAGGACAAAAAAGGAAGTTTTATTTGAGCAATGAAAGCAGCCTCTAAATTATCAGGCCCTGAGAGGCACAGGAATGAGGCAGCAGTCATGTCCCACTTTATCCCTTGACCCTTGAGCTAAGTAATCGTCTCCAAAATCTCTCTGCTATGTGGACTCTGGACTGACACCATGAATAGCTATAAATTAACCTAACAATGTCACATGCTGAACACCATAACTCACGCCCTATCGTTAACAATGTATAGCCCATCACTAATCAACGGTATTTCTGTAAACTGATAAAAATTCCTGCCAATCCACTTCAAATTGGCCCACTCCTTTTCCTCCTTTTTGCCTTTAAAAGTCTATTTATAATAAAGACTGAACAGAGCTCACTCCCAAGGTTACTTTGATCCGAGTCTTCCAAGCAACTCTTCTCACCTGGGCTAAAGTAAACTCTTTAAAATTATGTCAATGAACTTATAAAGGGTTAGCACTTGGGAACAAAAGCAAGAAAGACACTGTTAACAGCATCAAAATATAAACTTGAAACAATGCAAGTCCCATTAGCAGTGGAATGGGTGAGTAAATTGGGTGACCCACAGCTGCAGACAGCACCATGTGTGCAACAGACTGAGGCAGAGAAAACATAAAAAACCTTCACACCATATTATCAATACTAAAGATAATATTAAGTCACTGAAAACTCAAAAGAGGCAAAACTGATAAAAACTTTGCTTCATGATAAATATACGGTCAAGCTACAAAGAATAAGAAGAATCAGTACTGTAGTTACCTCAGGGTGCAGAAAGCAGATGAGATCACAGGGAAATACCAGAACTGCCCAAGGTTGCTTATTTGCCTGAACATGAGTCCAGGGGGGTTATATTCTTATTTAAACTCAGCATAAAATAAATTTACTTCAAGATTTCTCTTTGCTTCTTGAGACCATATCACTCAATCCACTCAGGTTTTCAACTAAGGAAACAAAAATCTTACCCTCATATCATGGAATAAAATTGTTATTATAAATGCTTGGGCAAACTGGAATTATATGGCCGCAAGATTTTATAAAAGAAACAAATGGGAAGCAGCTCAAATGAGCAGCCTAATTCACCCATACTTCACAATGAACCCCAAACTCAGTAGGTTAAACAGGTTTCCAAGCTTGGGGACCACTCTTACTGTGGAGATGTAGCTCAGGGTTCCTCACTCCTAGGTGGGGAACAGAAACCTGAGCAGCTGGGAAATTTACTTCTGGGAGCTTCACATCCTGTCCCCTCCTCACAGTCTGGAAGCATCCTCCTCCAGGGTCACAATTCTCACCAGCAACCAAACACTCACACAGAGTCATAAGGTCTGACCTTGATTTTTTTCTGACACCACATATGTGAGGTTTGCTGAATACCAACCAATTCTCCAACATTGGGTGTCCAACGATTTAATTCTGACACCACCCAGAGTCAGTACAGACCCCACAAGTTCAGGGCTCAGTCCCACATCACTGCCCCCACTGCAGATGCTAGTGGCAAGCCCTGGGGCCCCTCTATACTTCTGAGCAACTGCCTATTAATCAGGGGCTCCCATAGCACCTCCTCAAGTCTAATAATACGGCAGAACTACTCATAGAACTCAGCAAAACCTTTTACTTATGCTTAAAAGTTTATCATAAAGGATACAACTCAGGAACAGCCAGGTGAAAGAGATGTACAGGACAAGGGAAAAGTAGCAGGGGAAGATGGGATGGATGTCCTGGTAAATAGCTGCGAGGAAAGAAATCCCGCATCCTTTATGTTCTGCAAGAGCAACTGACTGCAGACAAAGACTTTTGAATTGTGACTTAGATGATGCTTTTTTTTTTCACCTATCACAAAGCCAGACACAGACTTTGCAAATTCACATTTTGCCTTATAAACAATTAGCTGAACAATTTTATCTTCAGTGGTCAGAACAAAATACTTGTTAACCAGACTTTCCTTAAGTTTCTCTCCTTTCTCCCAGGCCCCTGAACTTTGACTCATCCACAGCCTGAGCCAACATACATCTCCTCTTTCTGCCCCTCCTAAGAACAGGCTGACTTCAGGGTGAAACATTTTCTGATCTAGGACCTGATTTTGCCACCCCCAGCCTGCCCTCCCCCTCCCATATTCTTTCTAGTCTTGTTTGTTCTTCCCTATGGAAAAAAAGCCCTTGTCTGCCTAACCTTTGAGATATTTGCAGATTTTACAGTTGGTGCTTTTACTCTATTGCTATACTGTTTTAGAATAAAGTTACTATTAAGCTAAATTTGAATTCATTTTATTTGGAAGTGTCTAGAATCAGCCCCAGGACAATAACAATTACACTATCATACACCATCAGAAAGGACATCACACCTCACTTCCATTCAAACTCCAACCACATCTGCCTGGGGGTCCCCAGATTTCCAGCTGCTGTAGCTTCTTTCAGTATAAAGGGCTCCTTCCATGGCGGGTGGAAACAGACTGGGACACCTGGAGGGAGGCTCCCCAGGAAGAACTTACTGGGCCTTCAGTGACCTCCTTTTGCTAGATCAGGCGTGAACTTTGCTTGGAGTCTCTGATTCCTGGTCTCTGCTCCCCAATCAAGGTTATTCACTTACTTTTAAATGAGAAAGCAGCCAGTGTTTGAAGAATCCAGCAAAATCACTCAAACTCAGTGTTTATATTTACAGGATGGAAGAAAATTATGAGGCACTTACATTTCACATATCAACAGGAAGAACAAAAGTATCTATCTCTTTCAGAGAATAAACATGTCATTTAATTATGATATCTATGATAACAAATTATTTACTAACCAATTAGGCATTTGGGAACACTTTTAGTAACTGCCAAGTCCTATCCCCTAAAATGTAGCTATAAACACTGCCATCCAGATAACAGGATACAAAACAGAATCGTGCACTGTCAAAAATTATCCATCCTGCATAAGAGAAGATCTGATATTTTGGTGACTATTTGTAATTCACCAATATGTCTACAACACTTTCTCCTGGAAATGTATTCATTTTTCTGCAGCCATGATGTTAGAGACATTTTCCCCATTTCTTCTCCCTGGTAGCATTCGCAAAGTTAAACCTTGGGATTCTGTTTGAAATCACCCCAAAATAGAACAAACCTCAGAACCTTACAGCGCTCACTGTGGAGAAGAAAAAAGGTAAACAAGAATTTTCAACAAATGGAATGTAAGACTAGATTCTTTTTTTCCTGAAAGCCACCTTTCTTGACTCATTGGAAATATTTTCTTTTAAGCTCTACTGATAAAATACATTTTACAGTTCATGAATAAATCTTTTTAATGTGACAAATCCAGGGAGGGGTGTTGCTGACTGCAACAGAGACATAAGTAACTCAAGTATCAAGTCAGGCCATCCCATCACTTGGAACATTCTCCCACCCCCATCCTGCTCATTGAAGGACTCAATGACCACCATCCCAGGAGACACTGCTCTGTGCCTTTGTGTGCCTGAAGTGCAAATTGTTTTGCAGGATTCTGCCCTGCCTCATTGGGGTGGGTTTTCCTTGTCCTTTTGGATACTTTATCCTCCCTTCACAAGTGTGAAAAAATCCAGAGAACAAGAGTCACTTCTGGCCTTTCCCCTCAGTACCAGCATCCTATTAGCTGAGCATCAATGTCTCTCCAAGAAATGGAAGCTCAGGTTGGGGAGAGAAAACCTTTATGTCCCAAGGAGTTGGCTTTTCAGATGAAGGGTATAACAGGAGACTCCTCTCTGTACCAGAGCATCCAGCTGCCCCCCAGAGATGCTCCACCCCCCACACCTCAGGCTGTCCTCTAAGAGATGATTCAGGACTAATATTCACTAGACACTCCAAGAGACACGGCTGCTGTGGGCATCTTGGGTCATCCCCAGACAGTTGTGAAACCATGACCAGGAAAAGACAGAAGGTGGCTGAGGACATATCACTCTGTAAAGTTTCCAAAGGGTAGCTTCAACCTAAAGATATTCTGGTAAGTTGTGTGTGCCTAGGGAAGATTTTTTATAGATGTTTTTTCTTTTCATGTAAAATGTTCAGAAACAGAAAACAAATATTTTTAAAAGAGCCATGTACAGCTCTGTGAAAAAATGAACAATTAAAATACTGTGTCTGTTTGAAAAATAAATAAAGGACAAATAGTCAATAACGTTATGAGTTGGAGAGCAGTAGCAGGCATTTGGGAATGTGGGGAAGGAACTGAAAATTTAGGATTTTCAACAGTCCCTAGAACAGTTAGGCTGGGCAAGCTGGATTTGCGTCTTGGATCTGAGACCCTGCTTGCCACACATTTGGAAACTGCAAAGAAAACCAGTCAGCCTAGGGAGTGTTAAAATAATTAAATAGGGGGCAATTAGACTGAAGTGGCTGTAGTACCCTGGGTTCCTACCTAAGGAAACCTAATTCTAACTCAAATGCATTTCCTGTAAATCACAACATAGAAGAAAACAAAACTTAGGCAAACAACTACAAACTACCAATAAAGCTCTGATTACATAACCAGACAATAGCCACCTGAATAGTCCAAATAAGGTGACTACATAACTGCACCCAATTATTGAATTAGGTCGGCTTCCTCATGCACTTTATAAATACCTTTCCTTCAAGCCCCTCCAGCAGCCCCAAGACCACAAACCATGGTTGGGGGCTTCTAGAGTCACCAATTACCATTTGCTCAAATAAACTCTTTCAAGGTTTTACTCTTTACCATTTTAATTTCTAATAGGAGGAAAGGAGGCGCTGGGGACCTCATGGACACCAGTTCCTCCCGTGCACGAACCCAGCACACCAAGTCGGGATCCTGCCCTCATGACCCTCCCGTCGTCACCGCACAATCTGGGGCAGACGCGGGGCTGTGAGCGCATAACTCCACAGAGAGGGCTCCGGGCTGGGGCCGAAGTAAAAGCGCAGGGACAGGACAGGACGCCGAGGGTCCCAGCTGCCCGCTCTGCCTCACCCTGTAACCGCAGGGCACTGGGGGCCAAGGTGCGCCGGGGGCGAACTTCGGGCTCAAGACTGCAGAGGGGACCTGGAGGCCCGGATCCGCCACAGCCGCTCCCGGCCGCTCCGACCAGCCCCTGCCCCATCTCGGGACCCCGGGCTGCGCACCCACCGTTTCCCAGCCTCCAGGGGTTCCCGGTGTCCTCCCTGTGGATCTCCCAGTACCTGCAGGTCACAGGGTGACAGAGGCTGCGGCAGAGACACCTGGGCCCTCCTGAAGATGCGACAGTGGACAGGAGACCCCCAACTTGGTGCCCGGCGCCAAGAGACAAAGACCGCGCCAGGTCCCGGAAGCCGCCTCCTTCTTTCCGGCCGTGTACCTGATTGGACAGTCCTCACCACAGCGCCCCTGATTGGATAAGGCTCTAGGCCACACCCCCTCTGGCCATGAGCGACAGGGAACACAATCAGACAAGGGGCTGAATGAGGCCAGAGTAACAGGTTTTTGGCTGTAGCTCTTTTTCGACAGGGCTTTGTCCCTGCTTTGGGACCTGGCTCTGTTTGGGGGACATTTGTATTTAACCGTGAATATAAATTATATATTTTTATGAATTATATACATGTATATATATATACAAACACACATATACAGTAAACATGTTATTCACAAATGGAAATAACATAATGACAATTATTTTAAAGTTTGAGATTTTGTAACCTTCCTGGCCTCTGGTCTTCTGAGAAGCCTGAGCTTTGAAAATGGAGGCCGTTCTCTAAGGCAGAAATGTCCAATAGAAATAAAATGTGAGCCACACTTGTCATTTAAAATTTTCTAGTAGCCATATAAAAGGGAAGAAAAAGAAACAGGTAAAATTGATTGTAGTAGTTTATTTAGGACAATATATCCAAAATATTATTGTTTTTCTCTTTGATCAGTATAAAATTATTAATGAAGAATTCTTTGGTACTGTATCTTTAAAACTCATTCTATGTTTTAAGCATGTAGCCCATTTCGGTTCAGACCAGCCACATTGCAGGTTCTCAGTAGCCCCATAAGGCCAGTGGCTGCCACATTGAAGTGCAGCTCTGAGGGCTCTGAATCCCCTGACCTCTGAGAGGTGATGGGCTTTAACCATGCTTTTTTGACAGAGGTGAGGAAAGACCCTCTCCCTACCATCAGCTCTCCTCAGGCCCAAGAGTGGGAGAGACTGTGTCCCAAGACAGAGCAGGGTGCCACAAGCAGGAATTGTCCACAGGTAGACCACCACTTACACCTGCTGCTTGGTGGGTGATCATCCCCCTTCCAGGATCATACACTGAACAAAGAATGATGTGGCCCCAGGAGGAGGGAATCCCAAGATTGTGGTTATATAACTCTGCATATACACTACAAAGCCTGGAATACACACTTAAAACATGTGATTTCTCTGACTGGGCAGGTTGCATGTGAAATCTAGGCTTCTGAGCGGTGTCTGTTGTCTGATAAGTGCATCCAGGGCCTCCAGGGATTAGCAGGCCCCACACACTGAGCCAACAGCCAGATCTTGAGCCTCCGACAAAGGCACTGGTGGGCGTAGCACCAGCTCCTCCTCCTCCTGTGGTCTGTACAAAGCAGAGGAAAGCTCAAGGCTGGACTGGGAAAAAGGGCCATGGAGCCCATGAGCAGTGGCTGGTGAGGGCCTGGCCGGTCTCTGCCCTGTGTCTGAGCAGGACTTCAGCACCTGGGCATGGGGTCTGGCATCACAAAGGGGACAACTTGATGGTCTGATGGCTGTAGAGCATATGCTTTCAGTTCAGGGGCCCTTCTACATCAACTTATAGAAGACTCACTGCTCTAATTCACAGACTGTTAGGAAAAGGTAATGGTGTCATTATGTAAGAATGACATTTCTCGGTAATACCCACAGAGATAATCTTGCACAAAGATTTTGGGTAGCATCACTGTCCATACTTGGACGGACATTTAGAGTGCTGTCTTCCCAATTCTAATGCTGCACTGTCCTCTACATATTCATCTGCAATTGTCACACCCAGACCTGATGATGATCCTCAAAATCCATTACTATGATGTGCAGGAAGATTATTGTCTTTTTTCCTTATGGAATGGGGCTGATGTGAAGTATGTTAGGCATTCTTATTAAAATGTTTATGTGCTTTATTTAAATATTATGATAAAAGTGCAAACATCTTGCACCATAGTAGAGATAGTTATATAACAAAACCCATCACAAATAGCACCAATGAATAAGCTTTAAAATTTTTTGTTATTTTGCCATCATTTTCAATGACCAACTTCAGCTATCCTAGTGGCATTTAAAAGTAAATATAATATCACATTATTTAGTTTGTAGATGTTTCTATACCTATTTCTAATGGATCAAAAAATCTAATGCATATACTGCTATTATTCCAAACAAAATATATAAAAAAAATTCTCTATGTAAAATAAAAACTCAGTTTCAGTAATGTTTGTGATTGAAATTCTAGGGGCCTACAACCACAAGAGATTTTGTATGACCCACCTTAATTCTTACATACAATATTTAGCCTGGAGATTTTAGGCATACAATATTTAGCCTAGAGATTCAGAGTGACAAAATTAAATATATTCATTGGAGATAAAAGGCCATAGAATACGATTAGTGATTAAAGTGTCAAGTGAATGGACACACATTCTAAAGCTCTTTACTCTGAAAACAACCACAAGATAGAAAAAAGATATAGATCATGTTGAAAATAATATATATAAAGAGAGAATGAAAATATTGCTTAGTTTGCAAAGGAAAAGAATGCAGTCTGTAACAAAAAATTTGTCTCCATTTGACATGACATTTGAGTAAAAACCAAAAAAAGGAGAAAAAGAAAGCCAATTATGGAGTGAGATCCTTTCAGAGAGAAGAACCTCAAATTTGAAAATGTTAGTAAGAAGCAGAATATTATGTTCTAGGAATTGATGGTCAATGTCCTCTTACCATATGACAAGGGACACTTAAGTTTGATAGCCCAAAATAAGTGACTGAGGCAAAGGTCTCAATTAATGGAGGTTTATTAAGCCAAAGCTTGAGGATGTGCTCCCCTGTATTTCTGAAGCGGAGTTTGGTGGCTTCGGCATTTAAGGGAAATAAGGCATACAGAAAGAAAAAAAAGGACAGGGGTGGGCAGTGAATGAAGACAACTTTTAGAAGGCCAGAAAGAAACAATACTATACATATAGCAAAAATTCTACTTAACATAGTGCATTATAATTGAATGTAAGAGATATGTTAAACAAGAAAAAAAACCAGAGACCAGTTGTGTCATTTTGAGCAAATCATCTAAAAATAAACTTAGTTTGCAAATTGCCAAATCTACATAATTACTTGCTCTGAAGAATTCAATTTAATTTGAATATATTTGGTAAATTTCCTTGTAACTGCTAGGGACTACATACAGGCTGTCATTTTTACATGTTAATATAAGTTAAGTGTAGGATCACTGATGAATGTTCTGTTACATAGTCTTCATTTTATTTTAGATTACAATTATAAAAAAGATGGTGTTCAAAGCAGATTTCTAAATTTCACTTTTATTTTTATTGTATTATTACAATACTCTTATCCCTGGTATCACCAGGCTTCAAGGTGCACTTCAATGTTCAATGATCATTAATTCATCTAAAATATTTATTGATCACTTAACAAGGGCCAAGTGTTGTCCTAGATAATGAAGACACAGTAATAACAAAAAGGCACAGTTCAAACCCCATAGAATTTACAGTCTGGCAGAAAAAGTTGAAAGACTACAGGGTGGTACAGGGTCTCAGAAAGGATAAATATAGAGAGATACATAGCCCTAAATATAGAAAAGTCCTCTTTCCAAAACTTTTTATTCAAACTAAGTCTTGAATATAAGTATATTTTATCAGCAAAGGAAGGAAGAACAGCATAGGAATGAGTGAGACACATTTGATGATCTGTAATAAGTAGGATATGGCTCAAATGGCAACTGAGCGGTGGTTCCACAGAACAGAATTTATTCTTAATTTTAACACATAATTTTAGGTTCCAGGAATTGTTTAGAATTCATGATCTACTCAGCAAGACAAATTGTGACACTATCACAAAAGTGGTTATAGATTTTATTGCACTTCATTTTAGGGAGGCTTTTCCTTTCAGACTAATATTTAAAATACTCAACTGACTCCTTCCTGCTGCCGGAAAGGTAGTACCAAAAACTTCCAAATGTACAAAATAGACTATTACAGAAAAATCATGGCCAGATGCGCTGGCTCATGCCTGTAATCCCAGCACTTTGGGAGGCCAAGGCGGGCGGATTGCTTTAAGTCAGGAGTTTGAGACTATTACAGAAAAATCTCATCTCTGCCTACACATAGAAATATGTAAAATAAAATACTAGCAAACAAATTCTAATTGATTACCAAAAGCAATTTATAATGAAAAAATACAGTTTATCCCTGGAATTCTAGAGTAATTCAGTATTAGAAAATCCACAGGTAAGATTCATTATTTTCATAGAGATAAACAGAACAGTCACATGATTGTGTTCATAGATGAAAAAATGTCTAAATAGCAGGATTTAACATGCATTACTGTTAATTTGAAACCATCAAAATTAGGAATTAATAAATCTTTTCAAAATGGACAAAATGGTCTTTGTAATATTCATAGAAAACATGAGGGAGATTCCTACCATTTTCAGAAACAATACTAAAAAGCACAAAATTGCCTGTCACGTTCATTAAATTTGCATTGAGTTTAATCCAAGGCAACTGAAGGTGGCAGAAGAAATGACAACAAATATGTAAGACTCAATTTGGAGATGATATAATTATATATCTGGAAACACAAAGGAATTGGTAGAAAAAAACTAATACAAAAAAGAGTTCAGTAAGCTAATACAATATATTACAAAAACAGTAGCCCCTCAATGTATAATTCACAATCATTTATTGGTACAGTGTGACAAGGATACAATAAAGAAGCATAATATAAAGTAAATTTTAAAAAGTAAAACTAAATTACCTAGTAACAAATCTAATAAAAATGCACAAAGTCTGTATGAGTAAAATAATAGAGCATTCCTGAAACATATGAATAAAGACTTTAATAAATGGAAAGTCACATTATGTTCTTGGATAGAAAAACTCAATAATATAAAGAATTCATTTATCCTTAAGCTAATTTCAACGTTGTATTTCATCTCATAATAGATTGTCAGTTTTTTTAAGCTAGCAATAACTTTTCAAAGTGCACATGGAAGAAGAAAATAAAAGAATAGCCAAAATCCCTGAGAAAGGGATATAATGAGGGTTTCTAGTCCTATAAGAAATTAAAACACATTAAAATATTTTATAATTAATGCAGTGTGGTGTTGATGCAAAAACAGGCAAACAGACCAGGGAATTAGAAAATTCAGAAATCGATCAAAGTGCATAAGAGAAGTTATGCCATAAAAACTACAGAGGAGGAGACTTTATTAACACTTGGTGTTTGGGAACTGGGTATTTCTATAAAAAAGATAAAAAGATAAAGAACAAATAAACGAGAAGTGTAAATGGTAAAGAATTGAAAACATAAATGGTATAAAAAATTGGTAAATATTTCTAAAAGCTGTGAAAATAAATCTGACTTGTGACTCTTTTATAACCATTTTAATAAAAGAAAAGACTGATAAAGTACACAATATAAAACCAGAATATCGTGCATGGTAGGAAGCACCATAAGGCAAGTAAAAAGGAAAATGCCAAACGGGAAATCTATTTGCACCTTATATAACAGACAAAGGGAAGCACACATGTCTATTTGTTCCAGAAAATAAAAAAGTTCTGAAAACATGTGGTCTCCTGACACAGGACAAAGGAAGCAATGTGAAAGGTCCCTCACATGATCTAAGATGGGACAATTTGAACTCAAAAAATAAACATAGACTGTAGTGTATGGAATTCCCTCAAATACACAGGCAAAAAAAAAGTTGGGAAAAATATCATTCATATATTTAGTTTGTTTGCTGTAGCAACACTTTCATTATTTTGACAATTGTAAAAAAAATCAAGCTTTTATCCTTCCCTTCCTGGTAGGCTAGTTTTTAATGGAACGAAGAGCTCGTGAGAAAATGCACTTCTTAATAGAAGAATGAGAACTAATACATGCAAAGGTTATAATTAGAAAACTGCAATTTTGCAACTCTCAGTGAAATAAATGAAATTAGGAAATACTAATCAATGAATGCTAAACAATTATATGAACGGGACAGGCAGTCATTCCCTGGACACATTGATCAACCTTAATAAAAATAGAAGTGTAAAAACCAGACATGTGCATCCAATTTTGTTCTCTGTATTGGGATGATCTGGAAGCTTAAAATACAAAGTGACTTTGAAAGATTTAGTACCAAAAAAATTTCATTATTAACATTCTAGATATATTGGATTAAATAAATTGTGAGAATCATTTCACATGTTATTTTCTTCCATGTTCCTACTAGAAAATTTAAAATGACACACGTGGCTCATAGTTTATTTCTATTAGACATCGCTGCCTGAGAGGATTGTCTTTCTTTACAAAACTCAGGCTGCCTCCTTAAAGACCAAAGGCCATTAAGGTTATAAAATGTGACATTTAAAAATAATTGTCATTATATTGTTTCCAATTTTAAATATTACATATATTATTCATAAGTGGACATAACCTTCTATACAAGGTTAAATACAAAGCCCCCCAAGCGGCTCCAACTCCCAGCGCAGAGTCCTCGTTGCAGCCATGAAGTTGTGGGATCCCATCACCTGTCACTCAGGGCTCTAAGGGGCGAGGCCTGGGGTTCATCCAATCAGGGGCGCTGAGGTGGGACCTGTCCAATAGGGTGCCGCAGCGGGAGCGCAGGGGGCGGCCTTCCAGGCCGGGCCTTTGTCTCTCACGCTGGTCTGTCAGTGAAGCTCGACCCAGTCTCCGTTGTTCCTTCTCTGCTCCGGGAAGCTCCGGCGACTGCCACAACCCCTGTGGCCTGCAGGCACGGGGAGGTCCGTAGGGAGGACGCTGGGACACTGCGGAAGGCGAGAAATGGTGAGTGTGTGGGCGGATGTCCCGCGTTGGGGGAGGAGGCTGGTTAGAACCGGCGGGAACCGGCTGTGGCGGGAGCTGGGCCTCCCCGCCGTCAGCTCTGGGCTTAGCGGACCTGAGTCCCGGGCGCTGCTCGGCCCCCAGTCCCGTTTCCCCGCAGGGCGTGGCTGGGCTGGCAGCTGGAATCGCGGGCGTCCCGTCCCGTCCCGTCCCTGCGTAGCAGCTTCAGCCCCAGCCCCAGCCCCGCGTCTTCCCCAGTTTGTGTGGGGACGACGGGCGGGTGCTCTGGGGAGGTTCCCGACCCGGTGTGCGGGGCTCGTGCCTGGGAGGAGCTGTGGACCGTCGGGTCCCTCCTTTCTCCTGTTAAATATTAAACTGAGGCACCGCTAAAACTTTGCAGAGCATTTGAGCAAACGGCGATTCATGAGTGGGGAAGCCCCCAGCCGCGGTTTGTGGTTTGGGGTCCACCCGAGGGGCCGCAAGGCAAGGCTTTCATAAAGTGCGTGATGAAGCAAACCAAATTCAGTAATTGGTTGGGTACGGTTTTGTTGTCTCCTTATTTGGCTTATCCAGGTGGAAATATTCTGGTTATGTAATCACAGGTTAATTGGAGGTTTGTCGTTGGTTAAGCCTGAATTTTGTTTCCACTTAAGTTAGTAATTTATAAGAAATGCAATTTAGATTTTGGGTTTTGTCTTACATAGAAACCCTAGACCCTATAGCCACTTCAGCCTGATTGCCTGTTATTTAACCATTTTAACACTCCACAGGGGGACTGGTTTTTCCCTTCGTTTTCCAAATATGTGGCAATCAGGGTCTCAAAACCACCACATATTCCCCCAGCCTAGCTCCGGCTTGCAGTAAAATCTTAAATTTCCAGTTCCATTTGGATTCCCAAATGCCAACTCCCCCTCACAGGTTCACAACATTATGAGCGACATTATTGTACATTTTAGACATAGTATTTAAATCATTTTTTTCACAGGGCAGTGGATGACACTTTTTTAAAGATCTTTTTTCTGTTTGTAAATATTTCGCATGAGAGGGAAGCAGAAAATAATCCCCTGACACTCCATTAAAAAAAAAAAAAAATCTTCACGCCTCTCCTTCTTTTCTCTTCTCTAGGCACAGACACCTTTCAGAATTTCTTTGGGTTGAGGTTTCACTTTGAAAACTTTACTGGGTGATGTGCCCTCGGCCACCCTCAAGTCTTTTTCTGGTCCTGAGTTGTAGAACTGCCTGGGGATGACCCAAGAAGACCACAGCAGCCATGTCTCCTGGAGTATCTAGTGGCTGTCAGCCCTGGGTCTTCTCCCAGAGGACAGCCTGAGGTGTGGGGGTGGAGCCTCTCAGGGGGGCAGCTGGATGTCCTGGGACTGAGAGAATCTCCTGGTACACCCTGCATCTAAAAAGCTCACCCCTTGGGACATTAATATTTTCTTCCCCCAACCCAGTTTCCATTCCTTGGAGACAATCAGAGGCTGGTATTTAGGGGAAAAGGCAGGAATGATTCCTGCTGTCTAGAGTCTATAAGTCTCATGAAGGGAGAAAAATTCTCCCAAAGGAAAAAGAAAACCCACCCAGTGAGGCAGTACAAGAACTTGCAAAGTAAAATGCACTTTGGGCACAGGAGGGCTCAGTGCAGTGTCTCCTGGGAGGGGGTGGTCATTGAGCACTTCATTGAATAGGATGGGATGGGAAGATGTTCCAAGTGATAGAATGGCCTGACTTGACACTTGAGTCAGACATGTCTGTGTTTCAGTCAGCGTTGCCACTCCCTGAGTTTCTCGCCTTGAAAAGATTTATTCACTTATTTCAACTTCAGTGTTTTATTAAATGTAACTTGCATGTAATCAGAATTTAAAGATAAGAAAATATTCCCAAAGGGCACAAAAAAGTGGATTTCAAAATAAAATTTAGTTATGTATTTTATTTGTTAAAAATTCTTATTTACCTTTTTCTTCCTCAGAGTAAGTTTTTCAGGTCTGTTGTTTTTTGAGGGGGTGGGGGCAATTTAAAACAGAATCCCAGGGCTTAGCTTTGGGAATGCTACCATGGAAAAGAAATAGGGAAAATCTCTCTTCCATTATGGCTGGAGAAAATGAATGCATTTTCAGCAGAAAATGTGGTAGATTAATTGATGAATTACATAGATTCATGAAAATATCAGAAATATCAGTTCCTTTTTTTTTTTTTTTTCTTTTTCTTGCTGGGTGGAGAATTTGTGACAGTGTATATCTCTGTTCTGTTGTTATGGCAAAACTGGGGTAATGTTGCCGAGAGAAACACCAAGAGGTACACGAGGATGCAGAGAGAGCAGGTTTATTTTACGCTGACGGGCTCAGAGGGGACTCCTCCGCCAAATTCTGAGCCTCCAGCTGTGGGTGTGGTGATCTTTTATAGAGGTCTATACCGGGAAGTGTACGGATAAGGAAGTTGCTGCAAGGGAACTGCTGAAGGCAAAGGGGGAAGTACATAGCGGTTTAAGCTGGAGAAACACTTTGTTTCAGTTATCTCTCTTGCAACATCTGCCGTTTTACAAACATTCTTGTGACCAGGAGGTTGTGACAAGCAGTCTTACAGAAGCAGATAAGCAATTTAACATAGACAGGGCTATAGCTTCTCATTTCAGGGTGAAAGGTTTTTAGTGAAATTTCATTTTTCCCTTACACTGTAAGCTATTACCTAGGTGTCCTTGTTTAATGTTAAATTTTATGAGATGTGTCTTGGCACTTCTTAGAAGTATTCACATATGATTGTTTACTAAATGATTTGTTTTCATGGAAATAATTAAATGACCTGTTTTTGTCTGAAAGGTATATATACTTCTGCTTTTTTCCTGTTGAGGTGTAAAACATAAGTACCTTATAATTTCCTTCCCACTCAAACACCATGTTTGAGTGGTTTTTCTGGGTTCTTCAAACACTGGGTATCTTCTCATGTAAAACTAAGTCAATGACTCTGGCTGGAAAATAAAAGCCTGAGTCCAGTGACTCCAGGCCAAGTCAATCTGCAAAAGGAGGTCATTGAAGGCCCAGTTAGTTTTTCCTGGGGATCCTCCCCTGCAACTGTCCCAGCCTGCTCACACCAGCCAAAGAAGAAGTCCTTTATATAGAGAGAAGCTACAGAGCCCTGGAAACCTGGGGACCCACAGGCAGTTGTGGTCAATGTTGATGTGGAAAGGGATTTGGAGGCTGTTTCTGAGAATGGAATTGTTACTGCCCTGGAGATGTTTCTAGACTTTATCAAATAAAACAAATTCCAATTTAGGCAAGAAGTTACTTAATTCTAAGGGAATATTGCAACAGGGGGAAAGCACTAACTGTGTAAGATTTTTGATCTCAGTGTTTAGGCAGAAGAGGGCTTTCTTTCATAGAGAAGAACAAACAAGATTAAAAAGAAGGTGAGAGGGGGAGGACAGGATAGACCATAGCAAAATCAGATTGTAGATCAGAGATCGTTTCACCCTGAAGTCAGCCTATTCTAAGGAGGGGTATAAAGGGCGGTTGTATGTTGGCTCAGGTTGAGGGTGGGTCAAAGTTCAGGGACCTGGCTGAAGAAGAGAAACTTAAGCAAAGTCTAGTTAACAAGTATTTTGTTTTGGAACCTGAAGACAGAATTTTTCAGTTGATTGGGAATTTGCAGTCTGTGTCAGGTTTTTGATAAGTAAAAAAGGGAGCATCATTTAAGTCATAACAGGAAGAGTGTTTCTTTGCAGTAAGCTGCTCTTGAGACGACAAAGGATGGGGGATTTCTTTAATCACAGCCATTTACCAGGATTACCTGCCTGCCCCATATTCCTCCACCATTTTTTTTTCCCTGTACATCTATTCCATTTGGCTGTTTCTGAATTGTATCCTTTATAATAAACTGGTAAACATAGGTACGGTGTTTTGCTGAATTCTGTATGTACTCCTATCAAATTACTGACCCTGAGGAGGGGGTTATGGGAGCCCCAGTTTACAGGCAGTTACTAACAAGTATAGATGGGTCCCTTGGTTTGGGGCTGGCATTTGCAGTGGAGGCAGTGCTGTAGGACTGAGCCCATGAACTTGTGGGGTCTGTGCGAACTCTTGGTGCTGTCAGAATTTAGTTGTTGGACACCCCGTTGGTGTTAGAGAATTGGTTTGTGTTCAGCAAACTCTACACATTTGATGTAAGAAGTGATGTCTGATAAAAGACATCAATCACAGAGGCCTGGGTTGGAGGGAAACTCTGGGTGTCTCGGGGAAGGGAGCCTCTGTTCTCCTGCACACAGGCTGTCACACTGTGCGTTGTCCTGTGATTCCAGCTCTTCTCCCAGGGTGAGAGAAGAGTAAGGACTAAGAGGGAAGGAGTTCTGAGAACAGACCCCCTCCCCCCACCTTGCTGCCACCACATGATTCACGGTAACTCACAAACATACCCATTAGGCAATGCCACGGCCATGCTTTGCCCAGGGCAAGACTCCACCCTCAGGAATCTCACCTGGGTACCTTTGATTTTAGTTTCCTGCCAAAAATCTACACAGGTGCCTAGAGAACTCCTGGCTTATTCCCACCCTCAGACACTGAATTTGTAACAGCATCTTGGTCCCTTCACCAGCCTAGGCTTCTGGACCACCCAATCATAATCTCATCTGCCTGCGTGGCCCCACTTGGGCCAGTATCTGTAGCACAAACCAGTCCTTCCACCAACCCTGCACTGTCCCCCAATAGGTCCTTGATAATAATCTTCTCCCTTTTGCCTTTTTTTCTCACAGACCCTCTTGTGCACACTGTGTGCCCCAACACCACCCCTCAGGTTCCTGAATCCAGCACCTACTGGAATTCAGATGTCCATGAGTTCAAAACCTTGACCCAGACCTTGCTGTTGTAAGAACAAATACAAATTAGAAAGGAGACAATCCTCTAACTTGACAATAAGGGAAGAGATTTTGCTCTCTTCTCTTTTCTTAAAGCATTTAATTTAGGAAACTTCTATATGTAAATTTCTTCTCTACCTCTTTGAAATGTATGTAAATCATTTCAACAGCTAAATAGGCTGTTTGTCAGTCTTTTGACTCAGAAATATCTTTCTTTTAAGACCTGGGGATAATTTTTTTCAAATGTAAATAGCAAATAAGACAGCACCCTCTCCCACAGTTTCTGTAAGAGGGTAGGAACCTGCCTTCAGCAGGCACCTGGCTCAAATTTGTAAAACTAACTCCTGTCATGAAAACATGGGAAGTTTATTTTTCCTTTGAATATAGCCAATTGGCAACCACAAATGGACTGCCTGATTACCATGTGAATTTAGAATGAACCATATATGACAAATGCTGCTGTCAAATCTTCTACTTGGGGACTAATTGTGACAACTTTTCTTTCTGTCTTTACAATTCTCTTAGCAGACTGCCTGTGATTTACTTCACATTCTGATTTAATTGTGTAATAAAAGTTTTCTTTCTGTTTTACCATTTTGAGTTTTTGGGGGGGATTATAGATAATTTTATTTCCCAACACTGCAAGAATTACCAGATGCAATATAAACATATAAGGTGCCCACCAGTCTTCACTACAGAGAAGCATTTCCCTCTCAGGCTTCCAGTAAAAACAGACAATTGTGTAGCAACTGTACACACTGCCTCCAAAATCTGCAGGTAGAATGGTCTCTCTGCCTATTTGGGATCTACAGTCCCTTCTAGGGCAGTTAGACTAGATTTCTGCAAAATATAACTTCACAGGGCAGCAATCAGCTATTCTACCTATTTCAATGTCCCTGGCATCATCAGACCTGAAGCTGATTCAGAGACCATGGGGCCCAGAAACCCAGCTAGGCTCACATATGTGTTGAATAGGCCTGAAAATTTCAACTTCCCCCTCCTCTTGCCCAGATACTCTCAAATGTGCAGATGGCAACTGCTGCTTCCCTGCCGCTCTAAAGCTAATAAAATCCGCAGCTCCAGATTCTGAACCCAAGTTCTGAGGTTTGAGAAAAGAAAATAAATTTTGCCTGAGCATTGCAAGCCCTTTTAATTATCAGGTCCAGAGAGACATTAAAATGAGGCCACAATCCTGTCCTCCTCCTCTCTCTCTGTTATGTATTCATCTCTTGAAACTTCTTGTTATTGCCACAAGCACCTATAAATTAACCTCATAATGCCACACCAGATACTATAACTCACACCCTATAACTTGTAATAGGCTAACATTGTATAGCCAATCACTAATAGATGTTATTTCTGTAAACCAACAAGAATTCCTAACAACTTTGTATCCACCCACTTCATGTTCCCCTTTTTTTGTCTTTAAAAATCCACTTGTATCTGCTACTAATTGGAGTGTATATTCAGGACAACTTGAATCTATTGGGTTGCAATCCTCAACCTTGGCCAAAATAAACACTCTACTCATATTAATTTTGTTTCAGCTTCTTCCTTTCAGGTCGACATATCTTTTAGAATGTGTTAGAGCAGCCTTCATGAGGGAAATCTCTCCTCTGGTTTCCCTCACCTGGCTGTAACGTCCAAAAATGCAGAGCCAGGCTGATTCTACTTGTTGTTCCCACTTAGAACCTGCACATAAGATCTGGCCCCTATCTGGTATTCACAAGACATGGGTGGACTTTGGATTGAGGATGTACAGAAAACCCAGAGGAGACATTTTATGCATCATGAGAGGTCAACGTAGACATCTTAAAGCCCCCTTTTCAGAGTGGGACCTGTTGAGTTTTCCATATGTTATCCAATGACCTGCTGCAGTTGTGTTAGGGGCTCCTGGTGTAAACAGAGTCTAATGGCCCAATCTGTAAGTGTAAACAATTACTTCAGCAGTGGGAGGTCAGGGCCACCATATATCTGGAGCCATGATCACTACTATACCTTCCTATATACTGTTTTACTGAAGTAGGGTATATTTATCTTTCCTCATACCCTACAAGCAGCTGATCAGGGACAGGTGATATCACACCTGGATCCAGGGTTGGCAGTTCCATTCTCTATCAGATCCTCATAGAGTCAGCCTGAGTCTTTCCTGACTGGATCACCATGGGGATGTCAGTCCAAGCTCACTAGCGACCCTCTTACCAGCACCTGGGAGTCTTTGAGACTTTGGGGATGTCCTTTGCAGTCTGGGTTTAGGCTGACAACAGTCTAATCCTCCTGGCATCTCAGAGGAAGAGGAGTGAGTCATCCAGGATTTCTTTTATTCTTCATGGAATCTCCTGGGTTGGTGCCCAGATGGGAGTTGGTCCAGTTTCCTGGCACTTGGGCGAAGAAGGAGGAGGAGGTTGGAGACACAAACTGAGAGATAAACCAGTTGTTCTGATTTCATATGGCCATTAGGAAAACAGATGAAGCAGTCGATAAAGTTTTATTCCAGAGCAAATGGATAAATGGCTGAGTTCAGCATCATGTGGTCAGCACAAAGGAGGGAGGTGTACAGGGGACTCTGGCTTCATCTGGGCCACTTCCCTTAAGTTGTGTGAGTTCTGATGTTACCATGGGAGGGGCTATTCATGGACAGAAGAATTACTATTTCCATTGCTTTTACCTTGCTAAGAATAAATATTTAGCTTCTAATATAATTGTTACAGAAACCTTAAGGGTTTTGGTTAAATTGCTTGTTACTGTATGTTTTGAAATGACCATCAAAGTGGCTAAAATAGATTAAAATTATACAAGCTCTGGGAGTCTAGTTTCTGTTGGGCAGGCTTAGGAAAGACAGACCTGGAAATGCCCCATTGACATATAAAT
Source organism: Daubentonia madagascariensis (assembly GCA_023783475.1). NCBI lineage: Eukaryota > Metazoa > Chordata > Mammalia > Primates > Daubentoniidae > Daubentonia > Daubentonia madagascariensis. The sequence goes on along the minus strand of JAKFHU010001957.1, from coordinate 1,008,428 downwards.
GAGAAGCCCAGGGCCTGCTGCCTGCCCCAGCCCTGCCCAGATCCACCCTCTTCTGAGGCCTCATCCAGGTCTGGTCCCACCCTGGAGTCTCCTCCCATGGAATTGACTAAAGGAGTCACAGTTTTGGGTGGCTGTGCCTGCTAGTTCCCCAGAACTTGTGTTCACAATTTTCTGAAAAGAAAAAGCAGATAAATGGGAGCAAAAAAGTATGTATTTGGCAGTGTTAATTTCTTTCTTTATTAAAACAAGTGCTTCTAGAGACATCCCACCAAGCAACCTGTTTTCCATTGCTGCAGATACAATAGTTGCTCCACAAATCACAAGAAAGTAATTATAACAGAACAAGAAAAAAATACCTCTGATCTACACTGTACCTTTTCTTTGTGTTTTCCTCCCATTTGTCCATCTTTTTCTTTCTTTTTTTTTTTTTTTTTGAGGCAGTTTGTCACCCAAGCAGGAGTGCAGTGGCAACATCCTGTCTTACTGCAGTCCTGATCTCCTGGGTTCAAGCAATCCTCCTGCCTCAGCCTTTTGAGTAGCTGGTACTACAGCTGTGCACCACTGTGCCTGGCAAGTTTTTAAAAATTTTTTGTAGAGATGAAGTCTCACCATGTTGTCCAAGCTGGTCTTGAACTCGTGGCCTCAAGTAATCCTCCCACCTTGGACTCCCAAAGTGCAAGGATTACAGGTATGAGACACCACACTGGCCTATATTTAGTTTTTATTCTGTAGATTTTCTTTTTAAAATCAATGATAGAAAAACAAACAAACAAAAAAAGAAATAGAAATGCTGGGCCCTTCATCTAAAATCCTGGGAATTATGGCACTTTTAGTACCCAATTCCCAGGCTCTTATGAGGATTAACTTACACACTGAGATTCCCAGCACAGTGCACCGTAGCATGCTTGTGAGCACATAGTACCTGCTCAATAAACATTGCATTAATGCATTTGTACATGATGTTTTCCACATGTAGACTTACTCACACATCGGTGCTGTCTCCATCCTCAGTAAATTTGAAAATTATCTTACTGGACAATTTCAGTAACTCATATAAGTCAGAACAAGTTCTCCTTACTCTCTTATTTCACCAGGAGTGAAATTAAGTCTCACCATTGCTGCTTGGTAAGTTGATGTATTTTTTTTTCCCTCAGGGACTGTAGACATTCAGGGATGTGTCCATAGAATTCTCTCTGGAGGAGTGGAAATACCTGGATCCTGCTCAGTGGAATTTGTACAGGGATGTGATGTTAGAGAACTACAGAAACCTGGTCTCCCTGGGTGAGGATAACTTCAATACACAATTCCTATTTTATACTAAGGATTTCATGTTCTTCCTTTATAGAGTGTTTTCTGGGAGTTTTTACTTTACATGAATGAGTTACCAATCTACTCCTGTGATCCGTGGAGAAATCAGAACATTACAGAAGATTTTAGAAAAATAATCCTAAAACACTATTTCCTGACAGAAAGTTTAGATTATTTAGAAGTATTTAAAATTTGTGGGTCCTTAGCTCTATTACCCAGTACTACTGAATCAAAAATTGGTGATGGAAATTAGATTTTAATATATTGGCAACAATATTTTATGCCACTAAATTTTTGGAATTACCACTAATCCAGAGTGAAGAATACAGAACATCTCAAGAAAGGGTAAAATTAATGTCAAGATAAAATACCTTGAATATTTTCTCTTCTATACCAACAAATACCCAAATTTTCCTTGGAAATAAGGATCAGAAACTCATTTATGCAAAGCAGAAACTCCCAGAAAGTGTTTTACAATGGATATGAAATCCTTAGTGTGGAGTAGGAATGGTGTATTGAAGTTATCCTCACTCACGGAGAACAGGTTTCTGTAGTTCTCTAAAATCACATCCCTATACAAATTCTGCTGAGCAGGGTCCAGACATTCCTACTCCTCCAGAATGAGTCCTATGGACACATCCCTGAATGTCAGCAGTTCCTGGAACAACAACAACAAAAAACACATATTTAACATGCAGCCATGGGGAGAGTTAATTTCACTCCTGTTGATAGTGAAGAGAAACTGTTCCGACTTATATGAGTGACTGAAATTATCTAATAAGATAATTTTAACAAAGAAATATTCCCTAATGTATTCTCTAACTCTGTAGAAAGAGGATGGCATTACAACCACCAAACCAGTGTAGACTATTTTTTTGATAATACAGTATAAATATATGGCCACTTGCACAAGCATGTACATTTTTGAGTGCTTTATTTACATCATACAGGATAAGTTGTGTATCTCTCTCAGATGGAAAAGTTATGGTGAATTATCAGGTACCTCTCAAATTTTAATGTGTACAACATTGAACTGAAGATATTTTTAAAATGCACTCTTATTCAGAAGATATGGGATGAAGCCTGAATTTCTGAGTTTTTAACGAGCTCACCAGTGATGCCAATGCTTCTGGCCTATGAGAATATTTGGTCAAACATCCAGTAAGTTGTAGAGCCTGGGTTTATCCCAGTTTATCAGACCAGTAAACAAAGATGAGAGCCTTCATTTTCCAAAGAAATTTATATGAAAGAGAATCTAAGAACAAAGGGGAACTTCCACAGAAGATGTGATGGTTTATGCACATCAGTAGGTAAATCTTCCCAAGGTATTTAATAATATAGAAATACAATTAACTCTATAGTAGTAAGTCTTTCAAAGAGTACCATAACTGAGTGAATAAAATTAACAACTATAATAGTACAAATTGGTATCAGGTGCTGTTTCACAAAGGTGAACACAGTATCACTGCTGTGATGATAGTGGACAAAATAAATCAATCATAATCTGAATCTAATCATGAAGAAACACCAGTTTTATGCAAAATTCAAGCTACATGTATCTCCCATGTTTTGTAATCTCTAATAGTTTATTTAAACAGTATTTTTAGCATCCTATAAATCAAGTCTCTTTTAATTATTCTTTTTCAGAACATTGAGTTATTCTAGGCAATTAATGCCATCCTCCTTAAGAGTGCAGTTATTTCATCCTGTTATGCATAGAGCATCCAGATGAAAGCTAAGCAGTTTATGTTCCCCCTCCTCACTGATACACAAGGACCTGGCCCCATCCACAATAGGAATTTTGGGCATTCACACTTTCTCATGTTCAACAGCCATAAAGGGAACATTTTCAAAATTTCAGCTCAAAAACTTATGGTAAGAAGTTCTTATGGCATATAAGAAACCTGGATGGAGAGAATGGAGAGAAAGATCTGCTATATTGGGAAAATTTTTCAGAGCCTTTGGCTATTCTAAGAAAAAAAAACCAAAAGAGTAGTTGAAACATACTCAGTAGGCAGGAACATCACAAGTAGAGAAGTAAAGGTTTGCACATTCTAAACACATAACATTGCAGGAGGAAAAGTAGACACAGCCCTCGGCTTGGGACACATTTACTTGAGAACCAGCCATTTTTTCCTCTTTGTGCTCTGGGATTCTTTCTCAGGTGAGAGCATCTGGACAAATCACACCTGCATCTTGATTATATGCCCTTAAAGGCATCAGCATGACCCCTTTACCTGCTACCACCACAGCCACAGGCAGAAGGACCTTAAAGTGCAGAAAAAAATCCACCCTTCCCTGTCCTTCACCGCAAGAAAGACTCTGGAGAAAGGAGCTTCTACATGGAGCTAAAGTCTGATTTTTTTTCCTTTCCCACCCTCAGCTGCCTACCCCTGCAACAGACACTAGCAGTTTCTGCTACAGCAGTGGAAACATGGGCTGTGCTGTGTTGCTCTGCCCCCCACAAACCGATGTAGAGCAGGCCCTGTGAGCACCCTCTGGACAAAGGCTGAACTCAACTTTCAGGAATATATCTGGGAGCCCTTGTGCTTCACGCTGGCCTCACCTTAGTATCACATGGGGCACTTAATTAAAACCACATGGATGTCCCCACCCAGTGCAATAGACGTAACAATCTGTGAGGAGGGCACAAAGTGATGGTGTTTCTTTCAACTGGCCATGTGATTCTAATTGGAAGCCTGGGCTGAGAAACCACTTAGCTAAGCATTGCCTCTCAGGCTTTAATGTGCAAATGAATCACTTGGTATCCTGGGCCACACTGTGTAATATATGAATAATTCTGTAACAGGAGCAGTCACTTTTTCTTGGAGCAAATAATCATTTTTCTGTTATAATACACAATTACGTGTTTGCTTAAGTATTTTAGGAAGTAGCCTGAGCAGTTAGCTATAGAAGAAAGAATGTGGAACTCCCCCTGGAGGAAAAATGGTGAGCAGTGAGCCTTCAATTCTATTGTGGTCTAGCTAATGCCAACCAGACCACCAGATGACACATCATTAAGACAACCATTGGAACAAGACATGCTGACCTGCACATAGCCAGCTCCTGTACATAGTTTCCTAACCTCCTTTCCCGTTTAAAAACACTTTGGTCAGCTTGAGGAACTTGAGATGGTCTTTGCAACATTGGTCCATTATCTTCTCAGGTTGCTGGCTCTGGAATAAACCTGCTTTTCCTTCCACCAACTCCTGTCTCCTGAGTTTTGCTTTCAAGCGGTGAGCAGCAGAACCTAAGTTCCATTATGATTCTGCAGGTTTGGAGGAAGTCTATGAATTGGCTTTTGTAACAAGTCACCTGTTAATGGTGGTGCTGCTCCCCCAGGTCCATTATAGAAGCACTCATTTAGAGAAAGCAGGCACAGAACAGAGTTCCTTAAGCCCCACCCTTTTTTTTTTTTTTTACAACGCTGTGGGGTGCAAGTCTCATAGCCAGTGAGGGTACCAGAGTGGGTTCTGGGAATTGGAAGAAGAGGTGAGCAGTGGCAGGCAAATGAGACATACTCTTTATTTTCAGGGCACAACAGAAACTGCAGCAGCAAGCCGGAAGCAACATGGCAAGCATTCATATATATACATGGCTCAGGACAATAGTGGCAATGTGCCCAATCAAAGGGTAGACACATGGGTCTTACATAAGAGATTACATCATAGTTATATAAGTGCTGATTCATGCCTTACCAGAAGGTTGTGCTGGAAAACATACCAGTAGTCATCTTGGTTTGGCCTAAGAAATCTATCGCCTATACAAATGGGTTTTCCCTTACAAACACAAAAACTTTTGGTCCAAAAGGAAGACCACCAATCACTATCCTGAAACATGGCATTGCCTTCTGACCATTTAAAGTTTACAGAGGCTAGAGAATGCAGCAATGTCTAATGTAGTCTGCATTTGGAAAACAAAATGTACTCATTAATGCAATGTTTATTGAGCACGTACTATGTGCTTAGAAATATGTTACAGAGCACTGTGTTGGGAATGTAACATAATGTGAGCTTATCTTCATGACACTCTGGGAGTTGGGTACTAAGTGTTTCATAATTCCAAGGATTTAGATGAGAGGCTTAGGATTTCAGTTTCTCTACCATTGATTTTTAAAATAAAATGTGTGGAATAAAATGCAAATATGGATAGTAGGGATACAGAAAGAAAGGGTGGAGTGTAGTTCAGAGATATTTTTCATTTTTAGTTTGTACTTACTTTTTTGTGACTTCATGGAGCAGCTACTGAATCTGCAGAAATGTATAACAGGTTGATGGGGAATGTCTCTAGAAGCACAGATTTTAATGAGAAAAAAAGAAATTAAGGTGCCAAAATATATAGGACTTGCTCCCATGTGTCGTCTTTTAGATTTCAAAAAATTGTGAGCACCAGCTCTGGGGAGATGGCAGGAGAAGCCAGCCAAAAGTCTGATCTCCCCTAATCACTTCTGTAAGGGGAGATTCCAGTGTGGGGCCAGATCTAGACAAGTCTCAGAAGTTGGAAAATCTAGGCATGGCTGAGGCAGGGAGTGGACCCTAGGATTCTCATTTCTATGCCACTGAGATATTTCCTGTCTTTCCTAAGCCTGCTCAAAAGAAATTTGATTCCTTGATTTTGTATAATGTTAGTTTATTTAAGCCATTTTCTTTTGTATTTATTTATTTATTATTTTCTTTATTTATAGACAGGGTTTCAATCTATTACCAAGGTTGGAATACAGTGATGTGATCATAGCTCACTGCAACCTCAAACTCCTGGGCTGAAGGGTGCTCCTGCTTCAGCCTTCCAAGTATGTAGGACTACAGGCAAGCACCACCACACCTGGCTGATTTTTAAATTTTTTTTTTTTGTAGAGATGGCATCTCACTATGTTGCCCAAGCTATTTTCCAACTTCTGGCCTCAAGCAATCCTCCCAACTTGACCTACCAAAGTGTTGGGATTACAGGTGTGAGCTACCACCCCCAGTCTTCTTTGTGTATCTTATAACATACAATAACAGGCAATTTAACCAAAACACTTAAGGTTTTCTAGGAAAATTATATTAGACGCTAAATATTTATTCTTAACAAGGTAATAGCAATAAACACAAATAAAAAAAACAACTCTTCTGTCATCAATAGGCCTTCATGTGTTGACATCAGAACTCACAACATAAGGGAAGTGGCTCAAATGAACTAAAAGTTCCCTGACTACATGATGCTGAATTCAATCATTTAACCATTTGCTCTAGATTGAAAGTTCCTGGACAGGAAGGACCATGACTGCTTCATTTGCTTTTCTAGTGGCCGTCAGAAATGGAAGCAATTGATTTATCTGTCAGTTTGTATCTCAAAACATCTTTCTTGTTCTTCACTGAAGTATCAAGAAACTTGAGTAATGCCCATCTGGGCAACAAGAAGGAAGATTCTTTCTATGAGAGGTGGAACAAACCCAGGATGACCCATTTCTCTTCCTCTGAGATGGAGGGAGAATTATATCTTGTTGTCAGCCTGACCCCAGCATGAACAGGACATCTCCCAAAGCCCCCAAGCCCCCCAGGTGCTGGTGAGAGGATCCCCAGTGACCCTGGGCTGATGCCCCACAATGATTGAGGTAGCAGAGACTCAGAGTGATTCTGTGGGGTCAGGATAGAAAATGAAACTTCTCTGGTAGAACAGCTGACTTTGGATCCAGGTGTGATATTACTTGTCCCTGATCAGCTAACTTTTGGGTATGAAGAAGAAAAGTAATACCCTACTCTACTAACACAGTATAATGGTAGCTGTAGTTGTGGTCATTGCCCTGAATATTTTGTGACCCTGCCCTCCCACTGCTGAGGTGCTTGTTTACACTTACAGGCTCTTTGCCACTAAGTTCTATTTACATGAGGAACACTTGACAAAACTGCAGCAGTTCACTGGACAAGACCTGGAAAACTTGGAGGGCCCCATGGCAAAAGGGGGGCTTTACAAAGTGTTTGTTGACCTCTCACAATGCAGAAAATGTCTCTTTTGGGTTTTCTCTACAAACTCAGTCCAAAGTCTGGGCCTGTATTGGGAATCCCAGGTGGAGGCCAGAATTATGTGCAGATTCTAGGTTGAATCAACCTGGGTCTGTATTCTTGGGTGTTACAACATAAGGAGAAAAACTGGAGGAGAGATTCCCTTAGGGAGGGTGCTCTATCACATCATGAAGAACCCAAGGACCTGGATTCAGTATTTGGAGCTGCACATTTGGTCTTGAATGGATGTGGAAGCAGCTGGTGCCCTCTACACATTCACGGGCATTTGGGAAAAAGGAGGAGGGGGAAGTTGACATTCTCAGGCCCACTAAATGCACATGTGTCTACCTGGCTGGGTGTGCAAGCCCAATGGTCTCTGGATAAGTTTCAGATCTAAAGATGCCAGGGTCATTGACAGACAGAGCTGGAAGGGCTGATTGTTGCCCTGTGAAGTTATTTTTGTAGAAATCTGGTTGAACTGCTCTAGATGGGAAATTGCAAGTAGGCAGAGAGACCATCCTATGTGTAGATATTGGTGGCAACATGCACTTTGTTGCACAACTGTGGGTTATGACTGGAAGGCCAAGAAGAAAAGGGCTCTCTAGGGTGAATCCTGGTGAGCACTTTATATTTTTGTACCATGCCTGGTAATTATGAAGAGTGTTTAGAAAATAAAATTGAAAACAAAATTGTTTTCAACCCCAGAATAACTCTCCACAATAGTAGAACAGAAATAAAACTTTTATTGTACAATTAAAGCAGAATGTAATGTACCTCTTAGGCAATATGCTAAGAGATTGCAAAGACACAAAGAAAAGTCAACATAATTAGTCCTCAAGTAGAACACTTGTCAGCACCATTTGTTATATATGGTTCACCCTAAATTCACCTGGTAACTGGAACGGTCACCTGTGTTTGCTAATTGGCTATATTCAAAAGAAAAAAAAAAACTTTCATGTCTTCATGACAGAAGGCAATTTTGCAACTTGGAGCCAGATTACTGCTAAAGGGAGGCTCCTGCTCTTCAACACAAACTGTGGGATAGGTGCTGTCTCCCTGAGTATTTACATTTCAAAGTAATGGTTCCTAGGTCTTAGAGAAAGAGAATCCTGAGTTTTTTAAAAAAATGACAAAAAGACCTATATAGCTGTTAAAATGATTTATATATATTTCAAAGATGCAGAGAAAAAAGCACACATAAAATTTTTTAAATAAGTTTTTAAAAAAGGAAAAAAGTAAAATATCTTCCCTTATTTTCAAGTTGAAGTATTCATTTGGCTTTTATAATTTGTATTTGCTCTTACAACAGCCAGATTGAGGGTCATGGCCTTGAACTCATGGACATAATTCCAGAAGATGCTGGATTCAGGCACCTGAGGGGTAGCTTTAGCCTCACTGTTTACACGTGAAAGGGGGTTTGTGAAGAAGAAAAAGCAGGAGAGAAAGTTGCTATCAAGGACCCATGGGTAGGGGGCAGTGAAGAGTTGGTGGACAAAGTTCTTCATGCTGTAAAAGAAAATATTTATCCTGGACCACCAACTCCTTATGCAAAAGTGAAGGTCAAGCCTGGAGGCTGAGTTATGCAGCACCCCCTTCCAAATGAATAGCTATTCCTAACATTATGCATCAGCCAGAACACCACGGAAAGGTAAAAGGTTTCAGGCCTCTACAAGGACTGCCCACACAGATTGTTCATAAGAAAATTTCTTGCTGACCTTCCATAAGTAAGGACATATAAGTTATAACTTTGGGTCTGCACTTTAGTCTAGGTCATAAAACTAAAGTCTGTTCAGCTTCATACTAGTAATGAAACTGACTATATTAAAATAATGTAGAGCCATAAAGTATAAATATTAATCAAAGTCTGATTTTTATAAAAGCACAGATGTAGCTGGAAGTTAACCATCCATGGTTTACTGACTCCCTTACTGCTATAACTGCTTACTGCTTAATGACACCAGCCTCCCTGACAGGCGCAAGACTTCCCCAGCTGCTTCCATAGGTAGCACTCCTATTGTAAAGCCCAAGGCTTGTGCTTCTATAGATAGTGTTGCTTTTATAAAGCCTAAGACTGGTCTTTGAGATATTTTTCAGACTCTGCATTTCAGGAGGACCCACTGATGCCAACCAGACCTGTGGATAGGCATAGGAATGGACCAAACAGCCTTGGGACCCCTTCCCAGCAAAATCACCCAACTGAGAAGATAATCTCTGCTTCTCAACTCTATGAGTTCATCCCCAGCCGATCAGCAGACCAAATTATCTAGCCCTTTGTTCATCAAACCACCTTTAAAAATCTTAGCCCCCAAATTCTCAAAGAAATGGGTTTGAAAAATTCCTGTCATCTCCTCACATGGTGCCTGGGATACAAAACTCTTTTTAACCCACTTTGTCTCAGTGTATTGGCTTCCTCTTGAGCAGTGGGCAATGAACCTGGTTGGGCTATAACAATAATGTTGATTACAAGTTTATCTTCCCAAGTGCAGAACAGAGACAAGATCAATCTTTCCTCTACCTATCCAAGGACATCTATATAATTGTATCTTCTTTCACTCCCTTTATTCCTTCAAACATTCACCTTATCTTATGTAAAATGTAAATTTTCTGGGCCTCACAAGAATGTAACCATTTTGCCTGGCTGCCCACACCCCTCTTTTTTTACATTCTGTAAACCCCATCACCTTTAAATATTGACATTCCCAAATACCCCTTTGGAAAAAGTCACAGATGTCTGTGGTTTCTGTTTTTCCAGATATGTCCTCAAACTTTGGCTCAATAAAGCTCCATTGATCAGTGTCTTTGCTTCAGTCACTTATGTTGGGTCAGTGCTAGAGATACTAGCCCAGGCTAGTGTATGCTCTGGCTCACTCCTGTGTGCATGCAGGCAGACGGGATTATAATCAGGTCGTCCAGAATCCTGGATTGGTGGAGGGCTAGGTTGCTGCTGCAGATTCAGGGTCTAAGGGTGGAGATAAGCCAGGAGTCTTCTAGGCTATTGTGTGGGTTTTTGGTGGGAAATTCCATGAGCAGTTGAGCTATGGTTTGCATTCCTGAGGGAGGAGACTTGCCTGGGAAGAGCATGGCCACATCAATGTCTAGTGCACATGTTCACGAGTGGATGGAAATCACATGAATGGTGTAAACAGGGTGGGGAGAGGGAATCTGACCCCAGGACTCCTCCCCTCTATGTCCTCAGTCTCCTGTGACCCTGGGAGGAGATGTGGAGTCATAGGACAATTTGTGGTGTGACAGCCTATGTGCAAGGGAACAGACTCTCCCTTCCCTGAGAATCCTGCAGTCTCCCTCCAGCCCAGGCCCCTGTAGTGTCTTCTTTCTGATGACACTTCTGTCACCAAATGTGTGGAGTTTGCTGAACACCAACCAATTCTCCAACATCAAAGATTGCTTCAAAATGGGATTCTGACACCCCTGAGATTAAGCACAGAACTCATGAGTTCAGGGCTCAATCCAACCACACACCTCTCACTGCAGAGGCCAGTGGCAAGCCACAGGAGCCCATGCATAATTTTGAGCAACTGTCTATAAATAAGAGGTTCCTGTAACCCCCCCTCAAGTTTAGTAATTTGATGTAACTACTCACAGAACTCAGCAAACCACATTACTTACATTCACCAATTTGGTATAAAGTATACCACTCAGGAAAAGCCAAATGGAAGAAATGTATAAAGCAAGGGAGAGTGGAGGAAAAGATTTGGGCAGGTAATCCTGGTAAGTATCTGTGATTAACCCCCCCCCATCCTTTTTGTTCTGTAAGAGCAGCTTACTGGAAAGAAACATCCTTCTCATTATGACTTAGATGATACTCCCCTTTTTACCTATCACAAAGCCAGACACAGATTGTGCAAATTTCTATTTATAGCCTCATAAAAAATTAGCTGAACAGTTTTAAATTCAGTGGTCAGAACAAGATATTTCTTGACCAGACTTTGCTTAAGTTTCTCTCCTTCCCCCAGGTTCCTGAACATTGAGCCATCCTCAGCCTGAGCCAACAGTTAACCCTTCTTTATGCCGCTCCTAAGGACAGGCTGACGTCAGGGTAAAACATTCTCTGACCTAGGATACTATTTTTCCATCCTCCATTCTGCTCTCCCTCTCCCACATTTTCTAATCTTTTTTGCTTCTTCCTATGAAAGAAAGCCCTTGTCTGCCTAAACTTTGTGATGCTTGCAGATTTTATACTTGGTGATTTTCTCTATTTCAATACATCTTTAGAATAATTCAAAATTTATTTTATTGGACAATAACTTTTATATATTGTATTGGACAATGTCTAGAAAAAACCCAGGACAGTAACAATTACACCCTCAAAAAAGGGCATCTCACCACTCTGCCCAGGTCCATCTCCAAATCAACCACATCTGCCTGTGGATCCCCAGCTTTCCAGGGCTCTGTAGCTTCTCTTTGTATAAAGGCTCCTTTCGTGGCTGATGGGAGCAAGCTGGGACACCTGCAGGGGAGGCTCCTTGGGCCCTCAGTGGCCTCCTTTTGGAGGATCAAGATTGAACTTAGCTTATAGGCAATGGGCTCAGACTTCTGGTTCCCAGTCAAGGTTATTCACTTAGTTTAGGATGAGAAAACATCCAGTGTTTGAAAATCCAGCAAAATCCCACAAACTCAGTGTTGATATTTATAGAAGGTAAGAAAATTGTAAGGCACTTACATTTCATACTTCAACGTGAAAGCAAAATTATCTATCCTTGCCAGACAATAAACTTGTCATTTAATTGTTACTTCCATGAAAATAAATCATTTACTAAGCAATCACATGTAAACAGTTCTAGGAGTTTTCAAGTCCCATACCACAGAATTTAGCATTAAACTCCAACTTCCAGATAACAGAAAACAGAACAGAGTTAACCACTGCCACAAATTCTCCACCCTGCATAAAAGGGGAACTGATGTTTTGGTGAATATGTGCTATTCATTAATTTATCTACCACACTTTCTTGTAAATTGTATTTTTATGTGGTCATAAAGGAAAAGATACTTTGTCTCTTTCTTTCCCACAGTAGCATTCAAAAGCTAAGCCATGGGATTCTATTTGAAATCATTCTCAAAAAAGAACAGATCTCAGAAACTTACTACACTCACTTGGGGGAAAATGTAAATAAGATTTTTTTTGAAATGAAATATATGTCTACATATTCAGTTCACTTTTCTGAACTCCATTTCTGTCTTGCCTTTTCAGAAATACTTTCTTGCTTTTCGAGCTCTATGGATGAATTGGATTTTACAGTTAATTGAAAAACTGAAGCTAAAATATAGGAACAGAGCTTTTCAATGCAACAAATTCAGGAAGTGGCGGTGGTGACTAGAACACAGACATGTCTCATTCAAGTTTTAAGTAAGGTCATCCTATCCCTTGAGAAATCTTCCCACCCCCATCCTGCAATGTTCAATGACCACCCTCCCAAGAGAATCTGCACTGTGCCTTCCAATGTGCATGAAGTATATATTGCTTTGCAGGTTGTTGCACCACCTTGTTGGAGTGGGTTATCCTTGTCCTTTGGGATAGTTTTTCTCCCTTCACAAGTCTGAGAGAATCCAGAGGGCAGGAATCATTTGTGAATTTTCCCCTGAATGCCAGCATCTGATGGGATGACCAGAAATGTGTCTGCAGGGAATGAAAACTGACACTGGGACAATAAAATCTCAAAGGCCCAATTGGTTAGCTTTTTAGGTGAAGGGTGCACCAGGAGACTCCTCTCAACCTCAAGTGCATTCATCTGTTCTGCTGAGAGGCTCCACCCTTGTATCTCAGGCTGTTCTCTTGGAAGACATGATCCTGGGACTGATACTCACTAGACACATCAAAAAATGTGGCTGCTGTGGGCATCTTGGGTCATCCCCAGATTGATGTGAAGCCCAGAACCATGAAAAGACAGGAGGTGGCTGATGACACATCATTCTGTAAAGTTTCCAGAGGGGAAACCTCAACCCAAAGACGTTATGGTAAAATGAGTATGTGCCTAGGGAAGGTAAAATGAGAAAAGGCACAAATATTTTTCATAACAGAGTGTCATGGGATTGTTGTCTCCTTTCTTATCATGTGAAGTGTTCAGAACCTGAAAACAAATGTTCTTAAAACAATCACCCACTGTTATGTAAAAAAATGATAAACACCTAAAATACTGCATCTGTTTGAAAGGGGCAATAAAGGAAAAACAGTTGATAATGTGAATTGGATGGGAAGTTGGCCTTTGGAAAATTGGGAAATAAACTGAAAATTTATCATTTTCCTGCAAGCCTTGGAAGGGTTAGGCTGAGAAAACAGGGTGGTGGATTTAGGCCCAGCCTGCTATACATTTAGAAAATGCAGGAAATACACGTCCCCCTGTGGAGTGTTAAAATAATTAAATAGGAGGCAATTACATTGAAATGGCTCTAGTGCCCTGCATTCCTACCCAAAGAAAACAAAATATAACTCAAATTTATTTCTAATAAATTACTAATATAGGGGCCAAGGGAAAACCTTTCCCTTCATTCTCTTAAGGTTCACTGAATATCAAATGACAAAAGGCAAATAAGAGAAAAGGCATACAAGTGTATTAATGTGTGTGTGTGGGGGAAATCACAGGGATTACACTGTTACGGTGGGGAGCTCACTGAAGTTCATCGTGCAGGTGTAGAAAGAATTCGCACACAAAGATTAGGATAGAAAGAAGTAAAAGTTTATTTTAATTCCTGAGAGAGAGAGAGAAGGGGGGGGGCATGGCATGACACATGAAAGAAAGAAAGGAACATTCTGGCAGGGAAGGCAAGGGGTTTGAGGTTTTTACAGAGGCAAGGGGTTTGAGGTTTTTACAGGGACAACAGAGACAGAGAAAAAAAGTGGTTGTTCCAAGCTGATAACAGAAGGACCTTTGTCTGTTTTCTTGTCTTTTGTTTGTTTGTTTGTTTTCTCTTCTCTGTGAGGCTGCCTTGTCAGGGTCCTTGAACTGTGGTTTGGCAGAAACTGAGGTGGAGAGTTTGCACCCCTGCTGTCTGCTTAGTGCTCTTCAAGGCTATGAAACAAACTCTTAGAGATAACAAGTTAAGCCCCAGGTGGTTGATCAAACAAAAGGGCGGTTGTGTTGTGAGTTTGTTCCTCTTTCTTCTTGTTAGATAGTTCATTTTCTCTGTTAGATAGTTTATTAGCAAGATCAACCTTTCATTACCCCCTTGGCTTTGGTTAGAATTAATATTTTTATTTTAATGGGTTCAAGACTAGGGTATTTGGGCAGAGGTCTGTTCTTTTGTGACTTTTTTCTGTTGACTTAGGGTTGAAGCACTGTTCCTACCTAAGAGTCTGATTGAGAATCCTTAAGGGGGAGGGGTTGAAAACACATGGCCTTAAAAGTGAGGGTAGAGGCAATATGGGGGTTTTGCTGGAGAGAAACAGTTATAGCTTGAATTTGGTTTTGTATGAATGTTAACCAGATAGTGGAGAATGTAGGGTCTGAAAACAAGTATTAAAAGCAGAGCCATTAGGGGTCCAAAAGAGGTGTTAACCAAGAGAACCATGGCCACACATGGAGTTTAAAATACCACCAGTCAAATTCACCAGAATTACCTTGTTAGTAAAGGGTATTTGGTTTTTACCTTTTTTTATGGGAAACTTAGTTAGACAACTTGAAAGTCAAACCTGATGAATAGGGTATTTGAATTAATTAGACACAGGAAAAGTGTCTAAGGTCATGAGTATATAGTGTGTTATAGAGAAATGTGGATAAGAAAAACTAGTATTTTGAGTAGGAGAGTAGATCAGTCTTCGTAACAGCATGAAAAGTTTTTTACCTCCTAATTCCAGTCATGAGATAACAATAAACTGACCAGTTTGTAAAAGATGATTGGATTCAAGTTGTTTTTAACAAAGTTGGAACTTGTTCACACGGTCAAACTTTAGTTGTCTCAATAGGTAATGTAATGAAAACTAGGGACCAAAGTTTTGGGTAAAGCAGTTTTCATGGCAGTTTGAGTTTTTTTTAAACCTCTTTTATCGTTTTTTCACTTTTAAATGAGTTTTTAATGTTCCCACTGCTGTCAGAACTGACTGTTCCAAGTAATCTTGAATAGTGATATCATAGACGTGAGCTCTATCTCAATACCAGTAACTTAGCAGCTATGGTTTTAAAGTAGGCAGAGAAGAAAATACAGAGAGATACAGAGTTTAACAAACTCTACATTTTAACCCTATAGTGGCAGTTTGACCATTTGAGCTCTGAACTTTTCTTGAGGTAATTTCTCCATTAGTTGAAACATGTGTACAAGAACAGAACATAATATATGGAGTCTGAAAAGAGCCTGGAGAAGGAGGTTTATCTAGCTTTTTTGTAGTTCTAAGGAAAGCTTTGTAAGCTGTTGTTTAAGAGTTGAGTGAGCCTTAGGTTAGCATGTTTGACAGAAGTGTCTTGAGCAGTGAGAAAAGTCCCTGGGTTTTTTTCCCAAATAGCTGTGTGAAAGTGTAGGATATAGTAGGCATATTTAGAGTCAATGAAAATATTGTCTTTGATCTGTACCTAGTTGTAAAGCCCTAATAAGGGCAATTAGCTCTGCCTTCTGAGCAGAGGTGCCAGATGGTAAAGAAGTACTCTTAATTATATGAGTAGTTGTAACAACAGCATATTTGTTTTTCAGTGGCCATCTTGGATGTAGTTACTTTTATTGATGTACAAATTATAATCTTAAAACATCTAAATTTTAATAACAATCTTAAAACTAGTTTCATTATCAAAGGTTATCAAAGTTGCATAAAACAAAAGGCATTTGAGTTTTTTCTTATGTTCTTGATAAAATATTTTATTTAAGCACTTATTTTTAAACCAATTAATTAGAGTGCTTTTACATATTTTGCTACTAAAGCATCACATATACATGCCATATATATAGACATACAAACATACAGACATATAGACAGAAGTAAATATTTTTAGGTGGAACAAGGTGGAAAATTTATATTCTGAAAGCACAGAGCATACCAAGGGAAGGAAAAATGTTGTATGTAGAGTTTCCATTAAGCTTTTCCCAAGAGCCTGAGAAAGGAAGCCTGTAGTACTAAAAGGAAGGTAGATGTTTAACTTAACTATAAGATTTTTTCTCAATAAGGGGTAGGGTGATTGGGAGCACTAGAAAAGAAATGTGCAAAGACTGATCTCCCAGTAAGCAGAGTGGTTGTGGAGTACACAGGGGGTTTTGTATTTTACCTTTCACTGCAATCATGGAGACAGGGGAGGGAAGTAGAGGTCCGAAAAGTTCAGGAAGAGAAGAGTAAGTGGCTCTGGTATCTATTTAAAAAATAAATTTGTTTACTTGTGACAGAGAAAGTTACCCTAGGCTTGGCCATTTTGATGTTGTGAAGAGGAGCCAGGTCTGAAGCCAGGGTTTGCCAGTTAGACTGAAGCAGTCCCAGAAGATTCGTGGGTATAGCGTGTGTTGGCTCAGGAGGTCCACCAGTTCCAGAAGGTGAGTGAGGTCCCCTGTTTTAAGGAGAGAGTACTTCCACTTCCTCCCTTTTGCAGAGAGGGCATAGTCCTGGCAGAGGCCACTTCCTGGGGCATGTCTTACTCCAGTGACCCAGCTGGTGGCAGTGGAAGCAGGGTTTAGTTCCTGGACAAGAGTGTGGTCCTTGTGCCTTCTTGCCTGGGTTTTTAGGGTAACTCTGTCTCTGAAAAGTTTTACCTAGAGCGGTAGCTACCATTTGGAAAACTTTTTGCTCTTGGGTCCTGCTGTTGGTCCTACTTCCTCTTTTCTTCTTGCCTCCCCTCATCTCAGTTATTAAAGACCTTGCAGGCCAGGTTTATAAGTTTCCCCTGTGGAGGTTGAGGACTTTTTTCAAGTTTTTGGAGTTTATGCCAAATATTGGGGGCCAACTGGGAGATGAAGTGTATTGCTAGGATGGATTGTCCATCCCTGGCATCAGGGTCTAAATTAGTAAAGAGGCAAATGGCCTCAGACAGTCATGAAAGATAAAGGGCTGGATTTCATCTTGGCTCTGAATGATTTACAATACTTTATGACCCTGCAACCTACCAGAGAGGGAGTTGGTATACAGGCAGGTAGGGATTTTGGAATGGCCAGCCAGAGCAAGCGCAGCCAGGTGAGAGGGGTGGAGACAGAGAAGCAGAAGAAGGAGGGGGAGCAGAGGGAGCTGAAAGAGAAACATCATGTGGAAAGTGGGGACAGTGGGAGAGATGTAGGAGTAGGAAGTAGTATGTGGCAGGCAGAGTGAAGATCAGGATGTCTAGCAAGATCAAAGAAAGACTGAATATAGGGAGTTTCAGACCACTTTCCAATCCAGTGACAATAAAAGTCAGGTGGCAGAATAGTATTATGCTTAAGAGATCTGTTCTCAGGCCAAATCTCCTTGTAAAAAGATTTTTTTTTTTATGAATGGTCATACGTCGACAGAAAAAAATGTCTGAGAGGGCATCCCTGACTCAGACGACCTTTGGAGTTCTGTTCAGACATCAGGTGTCCCTGAATCTGAGTCAGACCAAAACTGAGAGACCTGGCCAGAAAATGGACATCCCTGAGTTCTGACCCAGACTGAGACCAAGAGATCTTCCCGAAAGCCAGGCATCCATGGGTCTGGGTGAAGACTGATGGGGGTGATTAGGAGGCATCCGTCTCAGGCATCCCGGGGGAAGAGTGTTTAGGAAGCATCCCTCCAATGGCACCCACCTGAGTGGTAGACCTGGTGCCAGTTTTCCCTTTTAGACCAAACCTAGACAAAAGCCACTGCTCCCAACTTCAAGCATATGACCACTTCCAGAGCCCAAGACACTCACCAAACTCTGAATGGTATTTGCCCTGAGAAGGATGTCCTGAGAGCTGTGTAGCAGAATAGGGAGCAGTCTTAAGACAGAGGCAGAGAAGTGAGCTCCTGGACAGAGGCAGAGAAGTAGTTTTCTCCCCGTATGGGCCACCAGATGTTAGGGTGGGAGCTCACTGATGCTCATGGAGCAGGTGGAGAAGGAATTCTCATACAAAGATTAGGATAAAAAGAAGTAAAAGTTTGTTTTACTTTCTGAGGGTGGGGGGGAGGGAATGGTGTGGCACACAAAAGAAAGAAAGGGAAGTGCCAGCAGGGAGGACAAGGTGTTTGAGGTTTTTATGGGGACAAAAAAGAAAGAGAAAAAAAGTCATTGTTGCAAGCTGATAACAAAAACACCTGTGTCTGGTTGTTTCTCTCTCTCTCTCTCTCCCTCTCTCCCTCTCTCCCTCTCTCCCTCCCCCCCCCCCCCCCCCCCCCCCGTGAGGCTGCCTTATCAGGGTCCTTGAGATGTGGTCTGACAAAAACTAAGATGGAGAACTCACACCCCTACTGTCTACTTAGCACTCTTCATAACTATAAAACAAACTCTTAGAGGTAACTAGTTAAGGCCTAGGTAGTTGATCAAACAAAAGGACAGTTGTGTTATGAGTTTATTCGTCTTACTTTTTGTTAGATAGTTCATATTCTCTGTTAGATAGTTTATTAACAAGACCATCCTTTCATACTCCAACCTCCTATTGGGGTACATAATCTTAAGTACCATTCTTTATAGGAGAGGGAGGATATGGGGAATGTAGACCATTCTTTTGAGGGGCAAAAAATAATTATTAGGAAAAAGGAATGAAACAGGGAGAAAGAAATTCACTTGTAAGTGATTCTTTTTGGAGTCTGAATGAACTGAGAGGCAGGCATTATGTTGTGAAAAAGACCATCCAGGAGTGGTGGTATTTTCCATCTACTCTAGATGATAAGTTAACAGGAAGGCAGTAGAAGGCAGTTGTGTTTATTGTGGTAAGAAGCTTTATTTGTTAGATATGGAAATTGCAGAGAATCCATCCTTGCTCTTGGGGTGGTGGCACAAGGCAAAAAGGCAAGGTTAGAAGGACCTTGATTTTCAGGCATATTTCTCAGGCTTTCCAATTTTCAAAATTTGTCAGCGTGCCTAAGCTACATTTTTTTAAAGAATCATTTCCTGAACTCCAACATTAACTTAGAAGGAAACAAAATTTAGGCTTAACCAACAACAAACCAGGAATTATCCTCTGATTACAAAACCAAGAAATTTCCACTTAGATAGTCCAAATAAGGTAAGTATGTAAACGTAACCAATCAGTTACTGAATTTGGTTTGCTTCCTCATGCACCTTATAAAAGCCTTTCCTTCAAGCCCCACCCCTGTGGACCCCCAAACCACAGACCATGGCTGGGGGCTTCAAGATTCATGAATTGCTGTTTATTCAAATGAAATACACTGTTTACCATTTTATTGGTTCCTCAGTTTATGTTTAACAAGAGTTAGAAGGGACTGGGGACCCCACAGATCCCAGCTCCTCCCACGCACAACCCCGCACACCCAGGCGGGACTCCCCCCTGATAACCCTCCCACCCTCGTACCACAATCTGGGGTAGCAGAGCTGCCCAGACAGGGTTCTGGGCTGGATCAGGACCCTTGTGGTCCCGTCTGTGAGCCCAGCCCCACACTGAGCTAGAGGGTACTGAGGGCCAAATTGGGCCAGCGGGGACTCGGTTCCACCGACTCTGAAACGGACCCGAGCCCGGGTCCCGCAACAGCTGCTTCCAGCCGCTTTCAACCCCCCTCCACCCCCAGGACGCTCAGCCATGCACACTTACCATTTCCTAGCTCCTGGGGTGTCTCGATGTCCTCCCTACAGATCTTCCATTACCTGCGGGTCACAGGTGACAGGGGCTGCAGCAGAGCCACCTGGGCCTCCGGGAGCAGAGGAGATGGAGCCACAGAGACCAGGCCAAGTTTGGAAGGCACTTGCAGACAAGGCCCTGTGAGACTGTGAAGCCCTCCTCCTCCCCTCTCGTTGTGCACCTGATTGGACAGATCTCACTTCAGTGCCCCTGATTGGATAGGGCTCCAAGCCCTGCCTCTTCCGGTTGAGTGACAGGAGGTGCGATCAGAGGTGAGGTTGAATGAGGCCACAACGGCAGGTTCTGAGCTGCTGCCGTTTTCAAGCAGGTGTTTCTTCCAGAATTAAGGGGTGGCTTCACCCAAAGGGCATTTTCATTTAACTTTGTATATAAGATTATATTCATTTATTTAAAATATACATGTTATTCACAAATGGAAACAATATAATGAAAATTATTTTTAAATTTCAGATTTCATAACCTTCCTGGCCTCTGGTCTTTTGAGGAGGCAGTCTGACATTTGGAAAAGGAGGCGATCCTCTAAGGCAGCAAGTCCAATAGAAATAAGAGCCACGTGTGACCTTTCAGAGCTTCCAGTAGCTGCATAAAGGAAAAGGAAAAAACAAAACAGGTGACATTGATTGCAATAATTTACTTAACTCAATATATCTAAAATACTGCAATTTTAGTATGTGATCAATATAAAATTGTTAAATAAGTTTTTAAAATAATTCTTCAAAATTTCTGTATTGTAAGCTTCTAGCACATCTCAGTTCAGACTAGCCTATTCTAGATTCTTAGCAGCCCCATGTGGCCAATATTGGCACATGGAAGTGCAGCTCTGAGGTCTCTGACTCCCATGTCCTCAGGAAGATGAAGGGCCTGAAGCCTTCTTTTCTGCCAGAGGTGAGAAAATAGTTCCTTCATAGCAACATCTCTCCTTAGGTTCAAAGGTGGGAGAGACGGTAACCCTAGAGAGAGCAGGGGGCAGCAGGGAGGAAATGTCCACAAGTAGACCACTGCTGCCCACCTGCTGCTTGGTGGAGACCCATTCCCCTTCCAGAGATCAAGCAGTGAACAAAAGATAATGAGTCCCCAGAAGAACGGAACCCCAGGTCTTCAGATACGTCCACAGTCTTGACCTCCAGGTCAAGGACGAATGTGGAGGGAATAGATTAAAAGCAAACTTGTTATTTTGCAATTTGGCCTTGACACTAATGGTCAGCCTGTGTTTGTCTATTTCTTCCTGTTGTGTGGGGAACTGTGTGAGTTTAAGCACCGATTACATGCACACAAGTCTACATACATTTCTGTATAACTCAACACCATCTAACAATAGATCCAACTTTAAGTAAGGGGAAAAAGAAATCTACTGGTTCCAGGTAACTTGTAATCAACCTGTCATAGAATCCTGGAATCCTGTCTGCACTGGGTATATATATTTGTTAGCAATTGCTGCATAACAAATGACCTTAAAACTTATGAGTTCTTGGTTGAGCTGGTCAGCAATTTAGTCTGGGCTCAGGTGGGTCATTTTTCTGGTCTTAGCCAGGCTCCTTCAGGCATGTGTGGTCAGCTGCTTGTAGACTAGGTGGGTCTGGTGGTGAGCTGGCTGTCAACTAAGGCACCTTTGTTCTCCTCCCCATGGTACCTTGTCCTCCAGCAGACTATAATAAGCTTGTTCTCATGGAGATGGTAGCTTCCTAAAAGAAAATCTGAAGCATTCAAGGCCTTTTGAACCTAGGCCCAAAACTATCACACTGTCATATTCACGGCTTTCAATTGGCCAGAACTAATGAGGGCAGCCCAGATCCAAGGTTTGGGAAACAGATTCCAGTTTTCAATGGGAGAAGCTGTAAAAGATCATTGCAAATAGCATGGATAAAGGGAGGGATGAAGAATTTCTGCCATGTTTGCCATCAGCATCATTATGCCTTTTCTTGCAGATGAGGTTTATATAACTGTTAAAAGTCAATGAAATTTTCCAAAGCTCCACAGCTACTAAGCAGCTGGGCTGGGACTCAGGATCAACCCCGCCTGACTCCAAAGCGCATGCATATCCATAGACCACACTACTCATGCAGCTCCCTTAGGCCTTGGAGGTTCTGGAGAGTGACTCTTCTGCAATAGAAGCAGGATTTCTTTGAGAATCTTGTCCTTCCAGTACTCTTCACCATTGAGAATAATCCCCTCCGGAGAATGCTTCTGAAGCATCTTGGAAGGACTTGGAATAATTTGGGGAAATGGCTGAGCGCTGAGTTTAGAAAATCAAGGCCCAACATATTATTCATTTATCATCTTAGGAGAAATTTGAAAACACATATAGTTCACTCAATATGTCTGCAAATGTTTCATCTATTTCTGGTATTTGTAGGCCATTCATGGTTTTTGTCAAAGACTAAACCAAACTGCTGTTCTGGAAACAACCTCTTGCTCTTAAACCAAGTGTCATAAAGATAGATCTGTGAGAAGACATTTCCTCCTGCTGTACTTTAGCCAAACAGCTGAGCACATCTTGATGGTGTCCTTTGATTTTTGACAGGGCAAATCTGTTTACCAGGACCCCAAACTCAGGACTGGCCATGGGGAAAATCCCCACAGTACCCAAGGCAATCAAGCACAGCTAATGCATCCCTCACCCTGAACCAGTGGTTGTCATCCCTGGCTGCACATTAGAATCACCTGGGTGGGAAAGTCTTTTAACTTCTCTCAAACTCAAGTTGAAACAGACCAAATAAATCAGAATCCCTGGACTGGGACCCAGGCAACTGTGTTATTTAAACCTCTCCAGGTGATTACTGTATGTGGTCAAGCCAAAAAAAAAAAAAAAAAAAACCCTATGGATTTGAACCAACATCTTTTGATGAGCCAATTGGACATGTTTTCTCAAATGAATGTAAAAATGCTTGCTGATGAGTTGTGGCCTTTCATGCTTACCTGCATTACCTGTTTACTATATTTTGAAGAATAAACCTCTGCTCCTGGTTTTGTTCCTGACTGAATCCAATCCCACATGTATTGAGTGCATACGATGTGCAGGGCACTGTGCTATGTGCCTTGGCTTTAGTGAGCTTCATTGTGGGGGGAGGGATTTGCTGTAAAAATATTGCATTCCAAAAAATCAAAATCATGCTACTTACCAAATTGTGGGAGAAATGAATAGACCTAAGGGGTTGCCCAAGTGGTAAGACATTCATAGATATTAAATATTTAATCTATCTGATTATTACATTAAAATCTATCCAGTGATGTCCTGAGTGAACATATTCCACTTTGAAAGAAAAATCAAAATGCTGCCGTTATTTTGAGATACTGAGTTAGAATTTTTGTGCAAATATGTAATATTTACATGTTTTATTTATGTATAATATTAATACAGAAATAAATGCATAAAACATTCATTTGAAGCTTCATAAAGTATTGCAAAACAAATACACTTGTGTAACCAAGAAATAGATCCAGTCTCACTCATGTACCCCAACAATCACTTTCTCCCTCCTGCCTACCCAAAGGTAACCAAGATCTTAAGAGCTAATATTGTAGGTCAGTTTAGTCTTTTCATACAAGTGTTTTATTACAGAACATTTACACACATACAAAATCAACAAAATAGAATAAATGACCTGCCACCCAACTTCAACAACTACTAATCCTGTGCCATTTTTATTCCTTCTATACCTCAACACTTTTCCTACCCCCTTTAATTTTCTTTTCTTTTCTTTTTTTTTATTAGTGAGGTGAGATGTACATTGAAAAGCACAAATCTTAACTGTGTATTTTTGGCAAACACACCTGTAAAACTTTTTATCCATTTTAAGACTAGAATATTTTTATCATTCTCAGAAAATTCCCTCTTATTTCTTCCCAGGAATTTTATTTTACTCCCAGAGGCTATCTCTGTGCTGATTTTTTTCACCATGGGTTCATTTTACCTGAAATCATACACTATGTATTATTTTATGTCCAGCTTGTCTCATATAGCAGGTTTGTAAGATTCATCCTGGGCCTGTGCTTCCATAGTTTATTCCTTTCTATTGCTGAGTAGTATTCCATTGTATAAATGCTCTACAATTTTTCATCATCATTTTCCTATTGATGGGCATTTGGATTGTTTCCTGATTTTGGCTATTATGACTAAAATGTCTACAAACATTCTTTTACAAAGACTTTTTTATATTCGCTCCCTGCCCTCCCACCCGTTTCCCCCTTGCCCCGGGGCACTCAGAGGTGAGCTGGGTGTGCTACCCCTCCCCGTTGGGTCTGCTCCCAGGCTGGCCAGCACCTTGCCTCAGTGGCTGCACAGCTCCAGTGGGGGCCAAAGGCAAAAGCTGCTCCCATTCACAAGCTTAGGCACAGGCTGAGCCAGCGGTGTTTTCCCTGGCTGGTGGGGAGCTGGTGGCAGGGGAGCCAGTTCATGAGATGCAACCTGGTTAATTCTTCTCCAATTTTATCACATGGAAGATTGTACCTATGGGATCTTGTCCCATTTTTCTGACTTTTGATAAAATAATTCCAGTTGTTAAGACAGTATAATAATTCATGATTTTGTTCAACAGCCACTTTCTCCTCGCACGCCAGCATGTGTAATTTGTACAAAATAAATCTATCCAGGCTAAGGCTTCAGAAACTACATCTTAAAAAGCAATGATGCATTTATTCAAAATATATCATCATTTTCTCCTGACATATCTGTTTAAACAGCCCAATTAGGTAAGTGACCCTGCGAAAGATGTCTTCACAGCAAGAATAGGTCATATACTAAACTAACAGATACACATAATAAAAGTTAATAATAACAGCAGAAAAAATACATTCTTTTCTGTTGTTTTCCATAGTCAACAGCTTTAGTAAAATAAATTTAGAAAATTACAAAAAAATATTAAAAAGAGTACTGGCTAAAAAGAGTTTGGTAAAGAACATCCAAGGCATGACTATTATAATTTTGAATACAATATCCAATTATTTTCTGCAAGCAACAATGGGCCACTGTCAGATAACTTACTGATACATGGAAAAATGTCAACTGTCGTGGTTTAAATACATTTTACATTACATATATTACTTCTTAAAACTCCCAACAGAAAAATTAAAACACAGACTTTGATTTCTGAACACTTTTCGAGTAAGATTTGTAAAGATGGAGGAAAAACTAAAGGGCTTGTTTTTATGTATTCATGAAAGGTCTCTTTCATTAAAATTGAATCTTCAAAGGGTGTTCTAGCTAGCTCTCCAGGCTGCTAGGGTGCAATGATGAAAGCATTGTTTTTTGGGTTTTTTTTTTTCAGAGTAAAGGAACGCATTTAAAAATAGCAGAACTGTTATGAGTTTTTCAAGCACGGCTTCAATTTGAAACACTAGAATATTTAAAAATTCTAAAGACTGGTGTATCGCCACTGCAACAGAATTTCTTTAAACATTCCAACGACTGTAGGAAATTTTTACTACTTTTTAAAAATTTTACTGAAAGTAATGTTTAATAAAATAATTGACTCACAAACTATAACAAGAGGACAAATATTTAGCCAGAGATATAAGTTCCTACAGAAAAAGAATATTCACCTCATTGAAATTTTTTTGCGGGTATCTTAATGAATTCAGATACAATTTAAAATTGTCTTAAAAATAGAAACAAACAAAAGGACTAAACTGACAAAAACTCATAAAAATGTGCTGAAATTTACTGACAGAATCATGAGTACATCATACAATAATTAGACTCTACAAGTTTAAAGTAAATAAGGAAAAAAAATGTAATTGCAAAGCCAGTCTCTCCCCTTGGGGAAACAGCCACTTTTTGACAAGTTGTTCCCCGCACAATACCCGTAACTCCTGCCACCAAATGTTTGCCAGAAAGGGCGTGTCCCTAGCCTCAGCCAGCGAGAGTGTGCCGTCTGGGCGCGGCGGGGCGCGGCCTCCCGCACAGCGCTGCTGCTCTCGCCACCCCTGCGGGTCCGCGGCCGGAGGGACCCGGCGGCCGTTGGGGTGGGCGACAGCCAGGCCCGGGCAGGCGCGGGGCAGAGGGGCCGGGACACGCGGCGGGCTGGGATCCCGAGGGTCCCCCCGGCGGCCCGGCCGGGGCGGGGCTTCCCGCTCTGGGACGTTTTCTGTGCTGCCGCCCGGGAGGCTCCGCAGCATCCGGGGAGGGAGAGCCCTGGGCGGCGTGGGCGGGGGCTGGAGGTCGGAGAAGTCGGGAGCAGGCTCCGGGCCGCCGCTGCTCCCGCCCTGCGCGCTCCTGCAGCCCAGGGGACCCGCTGTCCCCTCCGCCCGCAGACTCCGAGCGGCGCCTCCGCCTGCGGGTGCCCGCGCCACCGCCTGACCACGCCGCGGCCCTCGTGGGCGCCCGGGCCTGCGCCTTGGTTGTCGTGGCGGCACCGCCTCGGGGCCCCGGGCACGGAGCAGAGTCCTGCGGAGAGCGGCAGGTGAGGAGGGACCCAGGGCCCGAGGGAGGGGCCGGGGCTCTGCAGGCAGAGGCGTCGGGGACCCGAACCCCTGGTTGGGAGAGGTTGCCGGGTGTGAGTGGCACCGCGGGGCCAGTGCCCGCGTTCCTGCTCCTCCCAGTCCCCGAAGATCGCCGCCAGAGCAGGTGTAGCGGTTTGTGTGTCACCTGGAGCCGCAGGGCCACCGCCCAACCTGCGAGGCCACAGGTGGGGAACCAGCCTGGGAGATGCGTCCGCAGCCCCTGCTCCTGCCCCGGTTCCTGGTCAGCTTCGGCCAAAGCCAGAGGGTGGACTTTGGAGGGTGGCTGAGTGCGTCAGCTGAAGCTGGTCGCTGCCCCCGTAGGCCGGCAAGACGAGGTGACACCAACTGGTGCCAGGAGTCCGCCCCTGCGGGTGCGCGTGCAACGCCAGGCCGAGGTGAGAGGGCGGATGTCCCAGGGCTGTGGGGCGGTCAAGGTTCAGCGGGACGTGTAGGGTCTAGAAGGGGCCGAGGGGCCAGAGGAGAATTGGCCGGTCCCACCCTGCACAGGAGACCCGTAGCCCGAGATGCTGACAACACGGTCTCCCGCCAGACAGGGCGAGCGCTCCAGGTGTCGCCCGCGGGCACGCGCGCGGCCAGGCTGAGGCCGTAGGGCCGAGAGCAGTGGCCTGGAGGGCTGTTAGAAGTAACCCGCGGTGCCCTTAAGAAGATAGTCAGACACTGCAAATTGTCCCGGCAAGGCAAAATCTTTACTTCTGATCAGAAGGGCGCGTAGGGGCAGCAAGAGCAGCCAGCCCGCGCGCTGCAGGGAAGTTTTTCGCCCTTTTATCCCTAATGCGGCCTGTGGCTGTGTCTCGTCCCATTGGCCTCACCATCTTGTTCCTACCCGATTGGCTAAGGCGTGTCGCTAGGACAGGAAGGAAGGGCGGGTAGGGGGCTCCTAGTGTAGTAATCGTTTACAGTTGGCGGGCAAGTCGGGCACAGAGTGTTACCTCGTGATACTTTGGCAGAAAAGACTAAGTCAAGGTTATCTCTCCCTACAGGGCGGCTGCCGGGAGCCCGCGCCCTGGGGACAGCCAGCTCCAGCCTGGGAGAGGGGCGCAGGCACCTCCGTCCCCAGCCTGGCAGCCGGGCAGGGAGGCCACGGCCGGGCGGGCGAGGGGCTGGGGAGGGCGGGCGGCCCCGCGGCCTGAGAGGTCTGCGCGGGGAGGAGCCGGGAGCGGCGCCGCCTCTGGTGGGGTTGGGGTCTGCCCGGGCCTCCGGGGCTCCAGGCTCTGGGCGCCCTCCTGGGACCTCGGTTTCCTCGCCTGTCTGAGAGGCCCTGCCATGGCCGGGTCGTTTCAATGATTAGACTGGTAATCCCGGTAAGCCCCCAGCCTGCCCGGCCTCCGAACCACTCTTTTATGTTTTTCTTTGTTAAGAACCTGCTGAAAGTCTTCAAGTGGGGAGACAGGCGGGGAGGCAGGAAGGCTGCTGGCCAACTAGACAGCGGTGCTGGGCAGTGAGGTGGAGTCCACTGCAAGGTGAACAGAGACTTTGGTGGAGGAAAACAGCATGAAGGTGGGACCGACCACACTCCCCACCTCGCCATGATCATGGTCAGCACTGCCATTGGTATGTGTGGGGGTGTCTGGGTGTATGGGGGTGGGCAGTCTGAGGGTTGCATTTCACTGAAATCTATCAGCATTGTAGAATTTTTGGAGTAGCCTATGAAAGACAAAATTATGGCACCAGCCAGGATACCAAATCCTCTAGGATATTCCCAATACATAGCATATATCGGTTCTTCTGAATATGAACTTGCATAGAACTTAAAATAGATCCAAAATAATTTATCATATACAGTTTGGTTTTTTTAAAGAATCAGTAGTTTGAGTTTGATGATGACTTTGAAGAAGACTCAGGTCTGCATCGTGGAAACCCTACATGAATGAGCATTTTCACATGTAGAAGAGGAGGTACTGAGTAATCAGAGCCAACTACCACAGCAATGAGACAAATTCAAATGATCAATTTCTATTTTCAAATTTGTTCATTAATATACCACTTACCGTCATTATAGGAGAATAGAATAAAAAAGCGTGGAACTATGATTTTAAATTACTCACTGTATCTATAATCTCTCTTTGAAAGCTCATGATTTAAAAGTTTACACAAATTTTACATTCTACTATATAATGCAGTTGCATTTATTTTAATGCAAAATACTTAAAGTTGCTTGCTATAGAGTAGAATGAGCTCCCCAGGAATTTATGCCATGTTTATTTTATAACTTTGCATATTCCCAGAAACATAGCCATCTACCAAACTAGTACTTCTAAAAAGTTTTACATTTCTGGCAAAGCATACCTTTTCCTCAGGATATAAAAAAATTGTGTGACCAGGAAATCAAATCTGGAAAGCATGGTGTCCTGAACTCATCATTGCAGGTAAGACGTCAACATACTATCATTTTTATGCACTAAATTTGGATAAGTGTAATGCACGTAGCACATTTACTATGAAATAAAAGGAAAAGCCTCCCTAGAAAGTAGTCTAGTAAAATGTATAGTAACCTTCATGATACTATCAAAATTTATATTGCTGGGTAGATCATGAATTCTAAACAATTCCTGGAACCTAAAATTATCTGTTGAAATTAAGAATAAATTCTGTTCCACTGAACCACCACCCGGTTGCCATTTGAGCCATGTCCTACTTATGACAGGTCCTCAAATGTGTCTCACTCATTCCTATGCTGCTTTTCTTCCTTCTTCGCCTCCTTCCTTTGCTGGTAAAATATACTCATATGCAGGTCTTAGTTTGAAGAAACAGTTCCCGAAAGAGGTCTTTCCTATGTTTAAGCTATAGATCTCTCTATATTTACCCTCTTTGGTGAGGCTGTGTACCACCCTGTCATCTTTCAGCTTTTCCTGCCGGACTGTAAATTCTACAGGGTGGAACAGTGTCTGTTACTACTGTGTCTTCATTATCTAGGACAGCACTTGTCACTTGTTAAGTGCTCAATAAATATTTACAATAAATCAATAATCATCGAACATTGAAGTGCAACTTGAATCACTGTGATACCAGGAATAAGAACATTGTAATGGGAGGAGAGAAGGGGCAAAAACCTACAAAATGGGTACAATGGACACTATTTCAGTGATGGGCATGCTCATAACCATGACTCAAGCATTACAAAAGTGATCCGTGTAATCAAAAACATTTGTACCCCTTTAATACTTTGAAATAAAAAATAAATAAATTAAAAATAAATATATCTATGTTGAATGACTCACGGGAAGAATGAATTACCATAGTGTCTGGTTAAGAGATCATGATGGAGGTATCAGCCTCTGTGAAAAGCTTGGAAAAGACAAGATTCTTTGGGGCTAGAAAATAAGAAAAAAGCAAATGTTTAACTCAGGTTTAGACACAGCTCTCATTTTTGATACTGACTTTGATAAAGCAGTGTGACTAATATTTCTTTGTTAAAATGGTATTTCATGTGGACGTATTTTCTATGAATCACCAATAAATTCTTTTGTCCACATTGAAATCTATTTCTCACTCTTAAGAGATGATAAAATATGTAAGGAAAAGAAGAATATTGTAATAATACAATGAAAATAAGAGTGAAAATGTAGAAATCTGCTTTTAACCCCATCTTTTTTTAGTAATAATATAAAATAAAATGAAAATTATAATAGAACATCTATCAGAGATTCTGTTCTCTACTTATGTTGACATGTAAAAATGAGAGCCCCTATGTTGTCCATAGCATTTACATGAAAATTTACAAGAATATATTTAAATAAAGTTGAATCCTTAGGAGCAAGTAATTATGTGGATTTTCCTGTAGTTTAAAAACTACATCTTTTTTTGGATGCTTTGCTCAAAATGAAATAACTAGTTTCTGATTTTTTTCCTTGTTTAATGTGTCTCTGGTATCCAATTATAATGTACTATATTACAGAGAATTTTAACTATGCATATAGCATTGTTTCTTTCTGGCCTGCTAAAGTTTGTCTTCATTGTTCTTTCTTATGGTCATAAAGAAAGTCAAGCTCCACTGCTGGAATTCTTACTTTATTCATTCCAAAATATTTATTAAATATCTACCATGTGCTAGGAAGTAGTAGCTGCTTCTTAGGAATTGAACTATGACCTGTTTCTCTTGCTGTCTTATTTACACCCTGGTTCCTGTGTAATGCTGATTTAATTGTTTTGGAATGTGACTATGATGAAGTTGATGTTAAGCCTAACAGTGGATAGAAGTCTAGGTTCCAGGACTACTTTATAGCTGTTGGACATGGTCTGTAGCATAAATCTGTGTCAGTGCCACTGGAGGACATGTTGGCCCTTTAAACTCATATTATTTGATGACTCTTTTCCTAAATGTTAGAATCAATATAGAGTATTGTGCTTGTTATACTAATTAATTTCAGAGTTTTTAAGTTAATAATGGGCATCATATGCAGAGAAGAAACATCCACATATAGTTTTCCCTCCATTTTTATTGTGGTATAGTTGACATAAAATCAACTGTACACATAAAATGTATAATTTGATAAGTTTGACACAATTTGATGTGTAGACTCTTGTGAATCCAACCATCTTTACAATCAAGATAGTGAAATATCCATCACCTCCCAAAGTTTCCTAATGTCCCTCATGATGCCCACCTCCCAACCCTCCCCTTGCTGCCCTGCCCAGGCAGTCACTGACCTGCTTTCTGTCATTATAGATTAGTCTTTTTAGAAGAATGTTATAAAATGGAAGTAGTATATAGTATGCACTCTTTTTGGTCTCATTTCTTTTACTCATTCAACAGTATCTTGAGATTAATCTGTGTTTTTCCATGCATTAATAGTTGGTTTCTTTTTATTGCTGGGTTGTATCACATTGTACAAATATAATACATTTTATCCATTTATCTGTTAATGGACATTTGAGTTGTGCCTAATTTGAGGCTATTAAAAATAAATACCTTCTAGATGTTTTATATTTTTAAGTTCCACACTTATGTCTGATTCATTTTGAGTTAATTTCTCTATGTGGCATGAGATATGTTTCCAAGTTCTATTTTTTTTTTTTTTGCTCATGGTTATCCAGTTGTTCCAGGGCTGTGTGTTGAAAAGACTATTCTTCATCAACTTATATGCCTTTGCACTTTTGTCAAAAATCAGGTGCCCATATATGTGAGAGTTTATTTCTGAATTTTCTATTAGCTTCTGTTGGCAGATCTGCTTATTTTTATAACAATATCACACTGTCTTGATTACTTTAGCTTCATATTAAATGTTGAAAACATGTAGGCTTAGCTTTTTGTATTAGTCTGCAAGGGCTTCCATTAAAAAATGCCTTTTTCTGAACCACAGTCCTATGGAAAAAAAACACAAAACACAGACTGGGTGGCCTAAACAATGGAAATTTATTTTCTCAAAGTTCTGGAAGATGAAAGTCCACCATGAAGTGTTTGCAGTTTTGGTTTTTCCTCAGGCCTGGGCTTCAGGTGGCCTTTATCTGTGCACACACACGTATGTGTCTCTTCCTCTTCTTATGAGGACTGGTCCTATTAGATTCTGGTGCCATCATTAAGACTCCATTTAACTTTAATTACATCTTATAAATACTGAAACTTCCAACTCAACATTTCTTTCTTGTACAACCTGACAATCAAAGTGATACCTAAATATTTACCTAGCCCGGACCAACAAGTTCACACTTTCACTAGCACAGACCAAATGACTTGATTAATCCTAAACTATTATCTTTATGTTGCATTCTACACCCAATCTAACAGCAAGTACTTCAGAATATACACAACATGTGGCCACTTCTCACTACTGCCATTGTGTCCACCCTGGTCTGGGCCACCATATCTCCCACAGCAATGCCTGCGTCAGCCTCCTGACTGGGCTCCTACTGGTTTCTCTTCCTTAAGTTTACTTTACTTCCCACTTATTAATGTCATTAGCCCAAGTTTGAAGAACATGTTCATCATTTTAACTGAGTAAACACGGTATCCCAACAGTATGAGACAGAGAGGAAGAGATCACAACTCTGCGTCCCATGAGAGAAGGAAACATAGTTATGTAGTCATGTGTGGGCCAGTTTGCCCAAAGTGATCCCTGTGCACAGTTTCAACCCCCCAGTTCCAGGACTTTGCTGTGACATAATTGGCCACCTTCACCTTAAGGTTTGGCTCCATGACAAGATCTAGCTAGTAAATATTATTTGCACGTTCTGTTATGAGATCTGATCCAAATGAAAAGTTGCCTTTTTTCTAACAGTTTGTTCCCTTCATTTCCTCCATTAGGCAGTGTCTTCTCTTTCTCATCAACCTAAGTGTTCTTTGTTATATGGTAAGAGGACATTGGCCATCAATTCCTAGAATACCATATTCTGCTTCTTCCTAACATTTTAGAATTTGAGGCTGTTCTCCAAAGTGATCTCACTCCATAAGTGGCTTTTTCTCTCCTTTTTTTTTTTCTTGGTTTTTACTCAAATGTCATGTTTCGTGGAGCCAAAATTTTGGTTAAACACTGGATTTTCTTCCCCTTCCTCTGAAAACTGAGCAAAATTTTCATCCTCCCTTTATATATGTTATTTTCAAGAGTCTATATATCTTTTTTTCCTATCTTGTGGCTGTTTTCAGAATAAAGTGCTTTGGAATATCTGCCCATTCATTTGACGTTTTTATCAGTCATCTTAGTCTATGGCCTTTTACCTCCAATAAATATATTCAAAATTTGTTACTTTGAGTCTCTAGGATAACTATGGTTTGTATGTAAAGAATTCAGGTGGGTTATGCAAAGTCTATGGTGGTTGTAGACCCCTAGAATTTCAATCATAAAATTTACTGAACTGAGTTTTTATTTTATATTAATTAATTAATTATATTTTATTAGGTATGATTGTAGTATTTGCATTAGTTTTTTTGATTCATTAGATATAGTTACTGAATCACCTACAAACTAAATAATGTGGTCTGTTATATTTACTTTAAAATGCCATTAGGAAGACTGAAGTTTGTCCTTGAAAATGATGGCAAATAATAAAAATTTTGGAAGCTTTTTTATTGTTACTACTTGTGATGGGTTTTATTACACAACTATCTCTACTGTTGTGCAAGATGTTTGCATTTCTATTATAATATTTAAATAAAGTACATAAAAATTTTTATAAAACATCTAACATAGTGCTCATCAGCCCCATTCCATAAGGAAAAAAAGCAATCATCTTCCTGCACATTGTAGTGATGGACTTTGAGGATCATCATCAGATCTGGGTGTGACAATTGCAGGTGAGGGAGTAGAGGCCAGTGCAGCATTAGAATTGGGAAGAGAGCATTCCAAATGTCCCTCCAAGTATGGACAGTGGTGCTACCAAAAATCTTTGTGCAAGATTGCCTCTGTGGGTGTTACTGAGAAATGTCATTCGTACCTTTTTGACACCATTACATTTTCCTAACAATCTGAATTAGAGCAGTGTGTCATCTATAAGTTAAAGTGGAAGGGCTCCTGGCCTGACAGCATGTGCTCTGTGGCCACAGGACCATCAAATTGCCCCCTTTGGGATGTGCCGGGCCCCACGCCCAGGTGTTGATCCTTTGTGCAGACCACAGGAGGAGGAGCTGGTGCTGTGCCCACCAGTGCGCTTGTTGGAGGCTCAAGACTCCATTTTCAAAGCTCGGGCTGCCTCCACAAAAGGCCAGAGACCACGACAGTTACAAAACATGAAACTTTAAAATAATTGTCATTACGTTGTTTCCATTTGTGAATAACATATATATTTACTGTATATATACACACCCACACATATATATAAAATACATAAAAGGATATAATTTATATTCAAGCTTAAATACAAGTGTCCCCCAGGCAAGGCCAGGTCCCAGAGCAGGGACAAAGCCCTGCCTAAAAAGAGTTACACCCAAGCATCTGTTACTCTGCCCTCACTCTTGCCTTTGTCTGATCACCTCTCCTGTCACTCATGGCCAGAGGGGTGGGGCCTGGAGCCTTATCCAATCAGGGACGCTGCATTGAGAACTGTCCAATCAGATGCGTAGCCGGAAAGAAGGCTCCGGTTTCCGGGATCTGGCGTGGCCTGTTGGATCTTGCGCCGGGCGCCGGGTTGGGTCCCCTCGCCACTGTTCCATCTCTAGGCGGGCGCAGGCGTCTCTGCCGCAGCCTCTGTCACCCTGTGACCTGCAGGTACCGGGAGATTCAGAGGGAGGACATCGGAACGCCCCGGAAGCTGGGAAATGGTGAGTGCGCAGGGCCGGGTGTCCTGGTGGGGGCCGGGGGCTGTTTGGAGCCAGCCGGGAGCGGCGGTGGCGGGTCTGGGCCTCCACGAGTCAGCTCCGGAGTCTTCAGACTGAAGTTCGCCACTGGCACACGTGGGCCCTGAGGCCCTTCCCGCCACGCGTTAGGGCTGAACGGGCAGCTGGGACCCTGGGCGTCCTTTCCCTTCCCTAACCGGTTACTTCGTCCCGGGCCAGAGCCCTCTCTGGGCACCTCTGCGCCTGCAGCCCCACGTCGCGCCCACATTGTGCGGTGGCGACGGGAGAGTCATCAGGGGATAATCCTGACTTGGTGTGCGGGGCTCGTGCATGGCAGGAGCTGTGGTCTGTGGGGTCCCCGACCCTCCTTTCTCCTGTTGAAAATAATCTGAGGCACCATTAAGATGTAAAGAGTTTATTTGATTTGAGCGCAGAGCAGTTCATGAATCCTGAAGCCCCCAGCCACGGTTTGTAGTTTGTAGGTCCCCGGGGGAGGGGGCTTGAAGGAAAGGCTCTTACAAGGGGCATGAGGAAGCAAACCAAATACAATAACTAATTTGTTACAGTTTTGTATTTAGCTTATTTGAACTGTCCAGGTGAAAATTTCCTGGTTTTGTAATCAGAGGAAAATTGGCAGTTTGTGGTTGGTTAAGGCTATATTTTGTTTTCCTCTAAGTTAATGTTGGGGTGCAGCAAATTATTCTTTAAAACATGTAGTTTAGGCGTGCTGAGTGCTTTTGAAAATGGGAAGCCTCAGAAACTAGCCTTAAAACCAAGGTTCTTCTAACCTTGTCTTGTCCACCCCCCCACCCCCAAGAGCAGGGAAGGACTCTGTGAAATTCCCTTTTCTAACAAAGCTTCTTAAAAATGAATACAGTTGCCTTCTGTTGCCTTCCTCTTACCTCATTATCTAGTGCAGATAGATACCACCACCACACCTGCATGTTTTTTCCTCAATGTAATGCCTGCCTCGCCAGTTCATTCAAATTCTAAAAAGAACCATTTGCCAATTAATTTCTTTTTCCCTGGTCCATTCATTCTCCCTAGTAATCGTTTTTTTTTTTTTTGCCCCTCAAAAGAATGGTCTACATTCCCCAAGTCCTCTCTCTCCTGTGAAAAAGGATATTTAAGCTTCTGTACCCAGTGGGAGGTTGAGGTAATCCCTCTGTGATTTCCCCACACACACATTAATAAATTTGTATGCCTTTTCTCTTATTAATCTGCCTTTTGTCAGTTGATATTAAGGGAACCTTCAAAGAATGAAGGGGAAGGCCCCAAAATTAGTAGTTTATAAGAAGTAGGTTTGAGCTAGATTTTGGTTTCCATAGGACAGAATACAGGGCACTAGAGCCATTTCAGACAAATTGCCTCCTATTTATTTTAACACTCCACGGGGGCACTGGCTTTCCCCTCCATTTTCCAAATGTGTGGCAAGATGGGTTTTAAATCCACCACCCTGATCCCTTAACTCTTCTAGGGCTTGCAGTAAAATCCAGAATTTTCAGTTTCTTTCCCACTTTTCCAAAGGCCAACTTCCCATTCAATTTGCATTATCAACTGTTTTTCCTTTATTGCCCATTTCAAACGGATGTAGTATATTAGGTGTTTGTCATTTCTTTACGTAACAGTGGGTGATTGATTTTAAAATATTTGTTTTCTGTTTCTGAACAGTTCACATGAGAAGAGAGCAGACAACAATCCCATGACACTCTGCTGTAAATAATCTTTGTGCCTTTTCTCCTTTTATCTTCCCTGGGCACACATATCTTAACAGAATGTCTTTGGGTTGAGGTTCCCTTTTGGAAACTTGAAAGGATGATGTGTCCTCAGCCACCCTCCTGTCTTTTCCTGGTCCTGGGCTTCTCACTTGCCTGGGGATGACCCAAGATGCCCATAGCAGCCATGTTTTCTGGAGTGTTGAGTGAATGTCAGTCCCTGGGTCATCCTCTCCCAGAGGACAGCCTGAGGTATGGGGGTGGAGCTTCTTAGGGGAGCAGATGAATACCCTTGAGGTTGAGAGGAGTCTCCTGGTATACCCTTCACCTAAAAAGCTAACCCATTGGGACTTTAAGATTTTTTTTCTTCCAGCATCAGTTTTCATTCCTTGGAGATACATTGCTGGTCAGCCCATTAAATGCTGGTGTTCAGGAGAAAGTGCACAAATAATTCCTTCCTTCTGGATTCTCTCAGACTTGTGAAGGGAGAAAAATTATCTTGACAGGATAGCCCACCCCAACAAGGTGGTTCAAGAACCTCGAAAGAAGACTTCATCCACATTGAAAGGGACAGTGCAGATTCTCTTGGGAGGGTGGTCATTGAGCACTTCAGTGAGCAGGATGGGGGTGGGAGGATGTCCCAAGGGATAGTATGACCTTAACTGAAACTTGAGTCAGACTTGTCTGTGTTCCGGTCAGCTTCAGTTTTTCATTAACCGTAAAGTGCAATTCATCCATAGAACTTGAAAAAAAAAAAATTTCTGAAAAGGCAACACAGAAGTGGAGTTCAGAAAAGGAAATTAAATATATAGTCATATATGCTATTTAATAAAAAGTCTTATTTCCCTTACCCCTCCAAAGTGAGTGTAGTAAGTTCCTGAGATCTGTTCTTTTTTGGTAGTGATTTCAAATGGAATCCTAGAGCTTAGCTTTGGAATGCTACCATGGAAAAGAAAGAGACAAAGTCTATTTTCTGTTATGGCTGCATAAAAATGAGTACATTTCCACAAGAAAG
This sequence comes from Daubentonia madagascariensis, assembly GCA_023783475.1. NCBI lineage: Eukaryota > Metazoa > Chordata > Mammalia > Primates > Daubentoniidae > Daubentonia > Daubentonia madagascariensis. The sequence goes on along the minus strand of JAKFHU010001957.1, from coordinate 971,072 downwards.
TGTGGTAGATAAATTGGTGAATTGCACAGATTCACCAAAAGATCAGTTCCTTTTTTTTTGCATGGTAGAGAATTTGTGACAGTGGTTAACTCTGTTCTGTTATCTGGAAGTTGGAGTTTAACGCTGAATCCTATGGGATGGGACCTGAAAACTCCTAGAAATGTTCATGTATGATTGTTTACTAAATGATCTGTTTTCATGGAAGTAATAATTAAATGACATGTTTATTCTTTGACAAGGACAGATAATTTTGCTTTTCATGTTGAAATATGAATTGTAAGTGCCTTGCAATTTCCTTACATCATATAAACAATGCTGAGTTTGTAGGATTTTTCTGGATTTTCAAACACTAGTTATTTTCTCATCCAAAACTAAGTAAATAATCTCAACTGGGAACCAGAGGTCTGAGCCCAATGACTAAGTGAAGGTCAATCTTTTTTTAAATTTTTAATTTATTTTTATTTTTTAAATTTTTAATTATTATGGGTACATAATAGTTGTATATGCTAAGGTCAATCTTGATCCTCCAAAATGTGGCCATCGAGGGACCAGGGAGCCTCCACTGCAAGTATCCCAGCATATTCACACCAGCCATGGGAGGGGCCGTTTATGCTGAGATAAGCTACAGAGCCCTGGAAGTCTGGGGGTCCACAGGCAGATGAGGTCATGGTTAGGATGGATGTGGAGGTGGGGTGTGGTGGGGCAGTGATGAGATGTTCTTTCTGAGTGTGTAATTGTTATTGTCCTGGGGCTGTTTCTAAATTTGAAAGTACAACTTATTGTCCAATAAAATAAATTTTTAATTATTCAAAGATGTATTGCAATAGGGGAAAGCACCAAATACAACATCTGCAAGCGTCACAAATATTAGGCAGACAAGGGCTTTCTTTCACAGGGAGGAGCAAACAAGATTATAAAAAGGTGGGAGATGGAGGGTGGAAAATAATATCCTAGGTCAGGGAAAGTTTTATCCTGAAGTCGGCCTGTTCTTGGGAGGGGCATAAAGAGGGGTTGGATGTTGGCTCAAACTGAGGATAGGTTAAAAGTTCAGGGGCCTGGGGGAAGGAGAGAAACTTAAGCAAAGTTTTGGTCAAGTATTTTGTTCTGCCCACTAAAAACAAAACTGTTCAGCTAATATTTATGAGCAATAGGAATTTTCAGAGTCCATGTCTGGCTTTGTGATAGGTAAAAAGGGAGCATCACCTAAGTCATAATGGGAAGCGCATTCTTTGCAGTGAGCTGCTCTGGAGAACACAGGATGGAGATTTCATTAATCACAGCTACTTACCAGGATTAAGTGCCCACCCTATCATCTCCTCCCACTTTCACTTGCCCTATACATATTTTCCTTCTGGCTGTTCCTGAGTGGCATCCTCCATAATGGACTGGTAAACATAAGTAATGTGGTTTGCTGAGTTCTGTGAATAGTTCTATTAAATTATCACACTTTGAGGAGGGAGTTATGGAAGCCCCTGATTTATAGGCAGTTGCTCAAATGTGTGGATGGGCCCCTAGGGCTTTCCACTGGCATCTGCAGGGAGGGCAGTGTTGTGGGACTGAGCCCTGCACTTGTGAGGTCTGTGATAATTCTGGGTGGTGTCAGAATTGAATTTTACAGAAATAGTTGGTATTGGAATATTGGTTGGTGTTCAGCAAACTACACATTTGGTGTCAGAAGTGTTGTCAGAAAAAAAGACATCACAAGGGCCTGGGCTAGAGGAGACTGCAATTGTCTCAGGGAAAAGAGGGTCTATTCTCCTGCACATAGGCTGTCACACCACAAATTGTGCTTTGATTCCATGTCTCCTTCTGGGGTGTGAGGGGGCTGAGGCCTTACAGGGAAGGAGCTCTGTGGTCAGATTACCTGTCCTTACACTGCTGCCACCATGTGATTCCCACCCATTTATGCACATGCACACTAGGCATTGATATGGCCATACCCCACCCAGGTGAGACCCCACCCTCAGGAATCCAGCCCATAACCCCTTTGCTCCTAGAGTTTCCTGTTAAAACCCCACACAAGTGCCAAGAAGACTCTGGGGTTGTCCACAATCCCAGATCCTGAATTTGTAGCAGCAACCTAGCCCTCCATGAACCCAGGCTTCTGGGCCTCACAATAATAATCTCCTCTGCTGCATGGACACTGGAATGAGCAAGAGCATAGCTCAGCCTGGCCTAGTATCTCTAGCACAGACAAAGTGAGTGAGTCAAAGATACGTGAGTGGAGCTTTATTGAACCAAAGTTTGGGGACACTCCCAGAAAAAAACACAAATCACAGAGACATCTTTGACTTTTTGTGAAGGGGAATTTGGAAACTTCTGTATTTAAAGGAGGTAAGGCATATAGAAATAAAAAGGAGAGGTATGGGCAGCGAGACAAGATGATTGCATTCTTGCGAGGCCCAGGAAATTTATATTTTACATAGGCTAAGGTGAATGTTTGAAGAGAAAAAGGGAGTGAAGGAAGATTCAATTATTTGGATGTCCCTGGATAGGTGGAAGAATAATTAATCTTGTCTTGTTTCTGTCCTGCACCACTTGGAGGATAAACTTGTAATCAACATTATTAGTGTAATATTGAACAGACTTTAGTTTTAGGGGTGAGACTTAGCCTGTAGACTCAAAGTTACAATTTACGTGTTCTTGCTTATGAGAGACCAGCAAGGAATTTCCTTATGAATGATCTGTGGGGCAGTCTTTGTAGATGCCTGAGACCTTTTACCTTTCCATGGGGTTCTGGCAGATGCATAATGTTAGTAACAGCTGTTCATTTGGAAGGGGGAATTACATGACTCAGCCTCCAGGTGTGACCTTTTTTTTGCATAAGGAGTTGAGGGGGTGGTCCTGAGATTTTTATTTTTGTTTATAGCACCAACCAGTCCTTCCACCAACTCTGCACTGTCCCCCACCCATGGTCCTTGATAGCACCTGTCTCTCTTCTGATTTTTTTCTTCCCCACAAACCCTCTTTCATGTGCACACAGTGTGGTTAAGGCAACCCCTCAGGTGTCTGAATCCAGTGCCTCCTGGAATTATTTCCATGAGTTCAAGGCCATGGCCCTAGACCTGGCTGTTGTAAGAGCAAATACAAATTAGAAATTCCAGACTGAATCCTCCCAACTTGAAAATAAGGGAAGAGACTGTTCTCTTCCTTTTTGTTGAAGTTTTAATTTAGAAAATTTTCATATGTAAATTTTTTGTCTGCCTCTTTGAAGTATATGTACTTTTACCACCTCAATAGGCTTGTTGTCATTTTCTTAACTCAGGATTGTCTTTCTCTGGGATTTAGGGACTATTAGTTTGAAATGTAAATAGTGAAGAAGATAGCATCCTATTCCACAGTTTCTGTGGGAGAGTAGGAGCCTCCCTTTAGCAAGCACCTGGCTCCCAGTAGCAAAACTATCTTCTGTCGTGAAGACAGGGAAAGTTTTATTTTTCCTTTGAATATAGCCAATCTCTTAGCAGATTGTCTGAGGTGCAGATTACATTCTGGTTTATTTGTGTGATAAAACAGTTGTCTTTCTGTTCTGTTGTGGAGGGTTATTCTGGGGTTGGAAATTATTTTGTTTTTAATTATATTTCCCATACACTGTCCAGAATTCCCAGATATATAAACATACAAGGTGCCCACCAGACTCCACTCCAGAGGGTGATTTTCCTCTCAGCGTTCCGGTCACAGCCACAACTGTGCAGCAGAGTACATGCTGCTCCCAATATCTGCAGCTAGAATGGTTTCTCTGTCTATTTGCAATCTCCCTTCTAGAGCAGGTACACTCGGTTTCTACAAAAATACCTTCACAGGGCCACAATCCGCCATTACAGCTCTGTTGTTCAATTACTCTGGTATCTTCAGACCTATAACTGATCCAGAGACCAGGTGGCCCAGAAACTCCACCAGGCTCACACAGACTATAACTATTTGGCCTGAGAACTCTCACCTTCCTTTCTCTCTTGCCAAAGACCATGACTGTTACGGCACAAGCTGTTCCATGCCCAGCCCTCTAAACCTAATTGCAGCTCCAATCTGAAGCCAATTGAGGTCCAATAGGGTGTAGAGCGAGGTTCCGTGGGGGATAGTTCCTCCGTTTCTCTTACTGTTGTAACCCCAGTAATACAGCAGGTTATCCACCTAGAACTGCAGTGAGGCTGACTCTAGCTGGTGACAAGACCTGGCCAGTCTTGGACGAAGTATGAAGTACCAAGGAAGTCATTTGTTGTGAGAGTCAACCAGAATCTTTTAAAGCCCCCTTTTGGAATGGGGCCCGTCAAGTTTTCCAGATCTTTTTCTGTGAGCTGTGGTTGTGTGAAAAATTCCTAGTGTAAACCGACTCTGGTGGCAGAATCTGTAAATGTAAAAAAGCACCTCAGCTGTTGTAGAGCAGGGCCATAAAATATTCAGAGCCAGGACCACATTAGAGCTTCCTTTACCCTGTGTTACTGGAGCAGGGTATTCTTTTCCTTTCTTAGAACCAAAAGTTAGCTGATCAGGGACAGGTAATAGAACACCTCAATCCAGGGTTGGCTGCTTTCCCAGGGCAGATTTGTTTGTTTGTTTTTTTCATCCCACAGATTCTTCCTGAGTCTCTGCTAGCTCAGTCACCATGGGGACATCAGTTCACACACACTGGGGACCCTCTCACCAGCCTCTGAGGGCTTTGTGACATTTTGGGATGTTCTGTGCAGACAAGGGCCAGGCTGAGAACAGAGTCTAATCTGCCTTCCATCTCAGAGGAAGAAGAATGGGCCATCAAGGGTTTGTTCCTCCCCTCATAGAAAGAATTTCCTTTTGGTGCCCAGATTGGAGTTGCTCCAGTTTTCTGGTACTTCAGTGAAGAACAAGAGGGAGGTCTGGAGACACAAACTGATACATAAACCAATTGATCTCATTTTACATGGCCATTAGGAAAACATATGAAGCTGTCATGATCTCTGCTGTCCAGGAGCTTTCACTCTAGAGCAAACAGACAAATGGTTGAACTCAGCACCAAAGAAGGGAGGTGTGCAGGGGACTTTGGCTTCATATGGGCCATTTCCCTTATGTTGTGAGTGTTGATGTCACCATGGGAAGGGGTAGTCATGGACAAAAGAGTTATTATTATTGCTTTTACCTTGTTAAGAATAAATGTTTATCTTCTAATATAAATGTCCTAGTAAACATTAAGAGTTTTGGTTAAAATGCTTGCTATTGTATGTTATAAAATAAAGAAGGCAGGGGGAAGTGGCTCACATCTGTAATCCCAGTACATTGGCAGGAGGATCACTTGAGTCCAGGAGTTCCAGACTGCCTGGGCAATAAAGTGAAACCTCCATCTCTACAAAAAAAAAAAAATTTAAAAGATTAGCTGAGCATAGTGGACATGTGTGTACTCCTAGCAAGGCATTGGCAGGGGGATCCTTGGGCCCAGGAGTTGGAGGTTGCAGTGAGCTGAGATCATACCAATAACTCCAGCCTGGGTGACAAAGTGAGACTGTCTCTCAGAAAAAGAATGAATGAATGAGTGAATGAATAAAATAAGACAAGGAAATGGCTTGAATAAATTAGAATTATACAAACTCTGGGAATTGTTTGTTTAGAGCAGGCTTAGGAAAGACAGAACTGGAAATACCACAGTGGCATAGAGATGAGAAGCCTAGGGCACACATCCTGCCCCAGCCCTCTCACGGTCCAACCTCTTCTGAGCCTTTTCCATGTCTGTCCCCTCCCCACACCAGAATATTCCCTCACAGAACTGATTAGAGGAGATCAGAATTTTGGGTGGCTGCTCCTGCCCTCTCTCCAGAGCTGGTGTTCACAATTTTTTGAAACCTAAAAGCAGACACATGGAAGCAAAGGCATATGTATTTTGTCACCTTAATTTCCTTATTTTTTATTAAAGTCCATGCTTCTAGAGATATCCCAACCAACAACCTGTTTTCCATTCATGAAGATTCAGTAGTTGCTCCATAAGTCACAAGAAAGCAAATATAAATACAAAATGAAAAATCCTTCTGAACTACATTTCACTCTTCCTTTCTGTATCCCTGCCATCTGTCTGTATTTAGCTCTTATTTTATGCATATTCTTTTAAAAGTCAATGATAGAGAAATGGAAGAAAAAATGGAAAGCCTGGGCTCTTGATCTAAATCCTGGGAATTATGGGACACTTAGTACCCAATTCCTAGGGTATCAGGAGGATTAAGTCACACAATGTAATGTTCCTAGCATAGTGCTCTGTAATATACTTGTGAGCACATAGTACATGCTCAATAAACATTGCATCAATGCATGAGTGCACATTGTTTTCCAAATACGGACTGACTTAGACATTGCTGCCTTCTCTAGCCTCTGTAAACTTTAAAGGGCCAGCAGAGAATGCTGTTTCATAATGGTGATTGGTGGTCTTTAGATCAAAAGTATTTGTTTTGTTAAAAAAGTGGGGCATAAGGGACTCTGGGCGTGTGCCTGCTGTCTCTAGCTGACTGCTACTCATAATGGGTCTGGGGGAGCAGCACCAGCATTAACAAGGGACTTGTTAGAAAAGCAAATTCATAGACTCCCTCTGAACCTGCAGAATTATAACCAAGTACAGGTTTGACTGCTCAACACCTGAAAGCCAAACTCAAGATACAAGAGTTGGTGAAAGGAAAAGCAGGTTTATTCAAGAGCTAGCAACCTCAGGAGATGGCGGACTAAGGTCCCAAAGACATCTCAAGTTTCTCAGGCTAACCAAAAGGTTTTTCAAGGGGAAAGGAGTTGGGAAACTATGTGTAGAAGCTGGCTATGTGCAGGTCAACATGTCTTTTTCTGATGGTTATCTTGAGATGGGTCATCTGGCTGGCATCAGCTGGACTGCAACAGAATTGAAGCTTAACTGCTTAGCATATCCTCCAGGGGAGTTCTGAAATCTTGGTTCTATAGTTAACTACACCAGGCTAGTTCCTAAAATTCTTAAGCACAGAATTAAGCATTTTAAAAGCGATTATTTGCTTCAAGATGGAATGACTGCTGCTGTTACACAATCACATTACTTAGGGGATCCCAGAATTCCACGTGATTTATATGCACATTAAAGCCTGAGAGGCAATGATTACCTAAGTAGTTCTGAAGCTTCCAATTAGGATCACATGGCCAGTTTGAAAAAACACCATCACCTGTGCCTCCTCACAAATTCTGTCTGTTGGTCTGGATGGGGACATCCATGTGGTTTTAATTAAGTGCCCCATGTGATGCTAAAGTGAGGCCAGGGTCAAGCACAAGGGCTCCCAGATACATTCATTAGAGTTGAGTTCAACCTTTGTTCCAGAGGTAGCTCACAGGGCCTGCTCTGGTTGGGTTTGGAGGGGGCAGGTCAGTGCAGCCCACATTTCCATTGCTGTGGCAGAAAATTTTAGAGGTAACTTCTAACTCACCATAACTTTTGCTTCTGAGAAATACACACCACTTACCCTGTATGATGTAAATACAGCACTCAAAAATGTACATGCCTGTGTTTGTGGCCTTATTTTTATACGGTATCATCCACAGATGTATAGTATTCTAAATTGGTTTTGAGGATGTTATGTCATCCTCATTCCTCACTTAGAGAATACATTAGGGGATATTTCTGTGTTAAAATTATATTATTAGATAATTATAGTCACTCATACAAGTCAGAACCAGTTTTATTCACTTTCCTGTTTCACCAGGAGTGAAATTAAGAACTCTCCCCTTGGCCACTTGGTAAATATTTGTTTTGTTTTGTTTTTTCAGGGGCTGTTGACATTCAGGGATGTGGCCATAGAATTCTCACCAGAGGAGTGGATGTGTCTTGATCATGCTCAGCGGAATTTGTACAGGGATGTGATGTTAGAGAACTACAGAAATCTGTTCTCCCTGGGTGAGGATCACTTCAATGCATAATTCCTATTCCACACTAAGGATTTTATATTCATTGCAAAACATTTTCTGGGAGTTTCTGCTTTGCATGAATGAGGTACAGATCTTTGTTTCTAAGGAATAATTGAGGATTTGTTGGTATAGAAAAGAAAATTTTCAGGATGTTTCATCTTGACATTAACCTTTCCCTTTCTTGAACTGATCTGTATCCTTAACTCTAGATTAGTGGTAATTCCAGAAATTTAGTGGCATAAAATATTGTTGCCCACACCTTAAAATCCAATTTCCACTGCCAATATTTGATTCAGTAGTACTGGGTAATGGAGGTAAGGATCCACAAATTTTAAATACTTCCTAAACATTCTAGACCTTATCAGAAAATGGTACTTTGGGATTACTTTTCTAAAATTCTTCTCTAATGTTTTCTCTTCTCTACTGAGCATAGTCCTAGGTTGGTAATTGCAGAATTCCAGCAAGAGTCATGTTACTTTTCTCTAATAAAACAGGTCTTCTTGTCTCTAAGCCATACCTGATCACCTCTCTGGAGCACAGGAAAGAGCCCTGGAAGATACACAGACACAGGACAGTAGCCAAACACTCAGGTAGGTGGGAGTGAATGAAGCAGATGCCACAGAGGAGAGGTCCAGATCTTAAAATGTGGTCTGGGATGCTGTGCTCCAATGGAAATGGTTTCTGAGAAGCGTGGATTTTTTTCTCTTGCTTTCACATAAGGGTATCTCTGTCCCTTGTTCTTAAATTCTCTAACAACTTTATTTCCCCTTCAGTGATCTTTCTTCAAGGTTGCAGTAAACCAAAGTCCTGTTCCTGGCTTATAAGGGACTACAGGATCTGACTGCTTTTCCATTGCTTTTCAGGACATGGGAATATCTGTCTGCTTTTGAGGAACTCTGTGTTAAGCCATTTTTCATTACTTTCTTTTTTGCATCGTGTCTGAAGTGTGTATGTGTACTGGTAATATTGGTATTTGCATCAAAAATCCCAGAAACACCACAAACATACTGTGTGTTTTGTACTTTATGGATGTTTCAATGTGATCATACAGAAATTGATTCTCTGTAATTTTATCAGAACACTAGGTATCTACCTAAATATATATATTTAAAAAATAATGTTATTTTACTTCAAAATTCTGTTTTTTAGTATGAACTGTGATTAATAATTCATATTCTTTATTCCCAAATTCCTCAATTTTAATATAGTTTCATGTATCTGCTCCCTATGTTTCTTAAATATACTATGTTACTCTGGAGCTTAGAACATTGCTGAGCAAATATTAAGATCCCACTTGTTACTTTTTAATAACTAATCATTTTATAATTTTCTCTTTATTATAAAGCTTACTGGGACTGTGCCGTGTGTATACATATATATGTATGTATATGTGTGTATAACCTGGATTTTTTCACAAATAAATGTTGTATATTTATATAATCATTGTGTACAATGTAATGATTTGATATGTGTATACATTGTGAAGTGATTAATACATTCAAGTAAATGAACATATATATTGTCTCAGCCTTACTTTTCTTTTGTAGCGAGAACACTTAAGTCTACTGTGTTAGCAAACTTTAGGATACAAAACATTATTAACTATAGTCATAGTGATATACATTAGGTCCCCAAAACTTACTCATCTTATATACAAAGTTTTTTTTCTTTGAAAAATATCTCCCCATTTTTCCCACCTCAGGTCCTGGCAGCCACCTTTGTACTCCCTGCTTCTATGAGCTCAACTTTTTTGGATTCCCTACATAAGTGAGATCATGCAATATTTGTCTTTCTGTGCCTGACTTATTTCAGTTAGCATAATGTCCTCCAGGTCCATCTATGTTGTTGAAATGACCGAATAATATTTTTTATGGCTGAACAAAATTATATTGTGTATGTATACCATATTTTCTTTATCCATTTGTCATTCACAAACATTTAGGTTGTTTTCATATCTTGGCAATTGTGAACAATGCTGCAATGGACAGGAGGGTGCAGATATTTCTTTGAGATACTGATTTTGTTTCCTTTGGTTATATACACAGACGTGGGGTTGCTAGATTGTATGGTAGTTGTATTTTTTTTTAAAGAACCTCCATACTGGTTTTCATAATCTACCAATTTACAACTCACCAACAGTGTACACAATTTTTTTCTTCATGTCCTTGTTAAAACTTATCTCTTCTTTTTGCTATTAGCCATCCTAACAGATATGAAGTGATATCTCATCATGATTTTGATTTGTAATTCCCTGATGATTGGTGATGTTGAACATCTTCTCATATACCAGTTGGCCATTTGTATGTGTTTGCTGGGAAAATACCTATTCAGTCTTTTGCCTGTTGTTCAACTGGGCTATTATTATCATTATTATTTTTACCTTTGATCTGTATGAGTTTTTAATGTATTTTGGATATTAACCTCTTATCAGATATATGGTTTGTAAATGTTTTATTTCATTTTTTTCTGTGCAGAGCTTTTTAATTTGATGCAGTCTAACTTCTTTATATTTGCTTTTGTTGTCATACTTTTTGTGTTGTATCCAAAAAAATCCATTGTCCAGATCAATATCAAGGAGGTTTTTCATATGTTTTCTTTTAATATTTTTAAGGATTCATGTCTTACACAAGATTTTATTTTGAATTAATTTTTAGATACGGTGTAAGAAAAAATGGTCTAATTTTATTCTTTTGCATGTGGGTATACAGTTTTCCTAGCACCAGTTATTGAAGAAACTACACTTTCTGCATTGTGTATTCTTGGTGCGCCATCAAAGATTAGTTTGCCTTGTATGTATGCGTTTAATTGTGGGCTCTATATTCTGTTCCATTAGTTTTTGTGTCTTTTTTTATGCACATACCATTCTGTTATTACTGTGTTTTGAAATATAGTTTGAAGTCAGAAAGTATGATGACGCCAGCTTTGTTCTTCCTAAAGATTACTTTGGTATTCAAACTCTATTGTAGTTCCATAAAAATTTTAAGATTGTGTTTTTTATTACTGTAAACATTCCATTGGAATTTTGATAGGGAGTTATTAAATCTAAAGATCACTTTGTATAATATGGCACATTAACAGTATTTATTCTTCTAATCCAGAAACGTGGTATTTTAAAATTTATTTGTGTTGTCTTCAGTTTCTCTCATCACTTTCTTTGTAAGTGTAACGCTCTTTCACCTCTTTGGTTAAATTTATTGGTAAAAATGTATCTTTTTTGATGCTATTGTAAATGAGATTGTATTCTTCCTTTTTTATTGGATAATTTGTTTTTAGTGTATAAAAACACAACTAATATTTGTATTTAATTTAATATTCTGTTAATTTACTGAGTGCATTTTATAGTTGAAGTCATATTTTGGTGTATTATTTATATTAATAGTTTTCTATATATAAGATCGTGCCATCTACAAATAGTGACATTTTTACTTCTTGCCTAATAGTTCTGCCTAGGACTTCCAATACTATGTTAAAATAGAAGCATTGAAAATGGACACAATATAGCCTTGCATTGGTGTCTGTGCATTTGAAGGAGCAAACACTTCTAGTTTTTATAGACTAGTTTCAGCAGGTAAAAATCTTCCATTCTTGGGTCCCCAGGCTGATGGGATCTCCACTGGGTTTAGAGAAGCTGGGTTCTAGCTGGCTCACAAGGATGTTACTGGGTATGCAATGTGACTGCCTTTAGTGGGCCTGTTAACAGGGGCTTGGGTGACTGAATTCTGTCTTATTTCTGGGCAGACTAGATTGCCTTCAGGTGATTGATCTGTAGGGTAGTGACTTGCTTTTGGTTCTGCTTATGGTGGGCCTGATATCAGGTTTGTGAATGAGTGTGGCTCCAACTGAGTATGTGGGAGGTTTTCCCCCAGGTCACTGTGTGTGTCTCTAGATGGGTAGGACTGGCCATGGGCAGTGTCTAAGAGGGCTGGAACTGAGTCACAGCACTGCTTCCGAGGCCAAAGTGAGTGCCAAGGTCTGCAGGCCTGACTCCATGGCCACGAATGAACATCTCTCCCCAGGTCTCTGGATAGGCAGGAGCACTCACAGACCAAGGCTGGGAGGAGTTGGAAATGCCTAAAGAGTCACTTTAGAGTGCTCACTGGGACCAAGTGGAGTGAGCCATTTCCCGGTCTATAGTCAAGACCAGGGGCCCTCAAATTTAACTCCTGAATGAGGGCCTGCCTTCTGAAAATGACCCTTCTTGGTCTTGGGCTTTAGCAGGGTTTCCCAACCCCCTACCTGTGTCCCAGAGGTCTCATAAAGGCAATTATTTTTGAGATGTGGGTCTCACTATATCACCCAGGCTGGTCTCAAACTTCTGGCCTTATGTGATCCTCCCACCTCTGCTTCCAAGTAGCTGGGATTACAGGTGTGAGCCAGCATACCTTGCTCTCATAAAGGCATGTTTATCCATGAATGGCTGCCAAATTTTTGTTGCTGTGTGGGAATATAAAATCGGGATTTCCTCCTCTACCATCTTGCTGATACACTCTCTATACATTTTCACTTTCTGTTTTGTTCTATATCAAATTTTCTGTCATTTTAGATTAAAATGTTAAGAACAGTATGCCAGAATTTCACATTATGTAAAAAGCGAATTAGATAATTAGTGGGCATCCCCTATTTATTAAAAGGTTCACTTGTAAGTTTACTTCAGGCAAAAAGATATCATTAGAAGTTACATCCGTTTTCCTCAACCTATATCTAAATTATAATTTTACATCAAATATTTATTTTCTATATTGACTCCAGTCATATTTTACAAAATTCATATTTTTGCTTTATTTAGAAATTCAAGCTCTTTATTTGCTTCTAAAGGCTGTATTACAGCATTTTCAATTGGTGTAAGAATGGCATCAATATGTTAATAAAATAACTAATTATCCTTACTGTTTTTTAAATGCTCATTAATTAAAATTTTCTCATTACAGCCTGTTATTAATGATTGTAGTGCATTTTTTGTGAAATTTTACTGTCATACACCACAGGCCAAATTCAAAATACCTGATTTTCGTGGGTGCACAGTCACAGTTGATATTGTAGTCATCTAGAAAAAAAATTTAATGGTATGCCAATGTTGCATATAGGATTTTAAGTCTGAACGTTTCTCTTACTCTAATTTAGCAATTCCATATTATATTTCTTTTTTAGGGTAGGTTCCTTGACATCAGTTTATTGTGTGTTTGGTTTTACCTATGTATCATAATTTTGGATAAAATTGCAACTCTGTCTATACATTTTAATATGTGGTTTAATTAAAATTAAACACTATAAAGTGTCTGCATCATTTTTCCCAATCAACAGTTCACACTGGTTCCAGTTTCTCCATATTCTCAACAAACTTTATTTTTAATAGTGCCTGTTCTAATGAGTGTGAGGTGATATCTCACTGGGCAGTATGGACATCTTCACAATATTGTCTTCCAACCCTTGAACAAGAGCATATTCAAGAGTGTCTTTTAATTTTCATGTATTTGTGGATTTTCTGCTTTTTTCTTCTGTTACCAATTTCTAGTTTCATTCCATTTTGGTTATAAGTAATACTCTGTAATATTTTAATTTTTAAAAGTTTTGAAGAACTGTTTTGTGGCCTAACAGGTGGTCTTCCCAGAATGTTTTATGAACTATTGAGAAGATTATGTTGTTGTGTGGAGTGTTCTCTATATGACTATTAGGTATAATCATTTTAAAGTACTTTCAAGTCCACTCTTCCCTTATTAACATTGTGTCTTGCTTTATTATTCATTACTGAAAGTGAAGTTTTGAAGTATCTGCTATTATTATATTGCTGTGTTTTCTTGCTTCAATTATGTAAATTTTTAGTTTATATATTTGGAAACACTGATTTTATATACATATATATCAATAAATCATAAGTTCTTAGAGGATGAGCCCTCATGTTGTTATTTAACATTTTTCTTTGTCTCATGACAGTTTTGACTTAAAGTATGTTTTATAAAATAGGACAGTTTTTGATTCAAAATATATTTTGTCTAATATAATTGTGACTTCTCCTGCTCTCATTTGGTTAACATTTGCATAGAATGTCTTTTTCTATGCTGCCACTTTTAGTCCATTTTGTAATTAGATCTGAAATGAGTTTCTTGTAGACAGGATATAGCTGACTTGTTTGTTTTATTTTCTTAAACCACTTTATTCAATTTATGTCTATTGATTGCAAAGCTTAATCAATGAATATTTAAATAATTTTCTGAAAGGGAAGGACATGATTGCCATTTTATTATTAATTTTTAGTTTCTTTGATTCTTGTAGCTACTTCTTCCCTCTTTTCTTCTCTTTATGTATTCCTTTGTGTCTCACTGATTTTTGTAGTGATGTACTTTGACTTCTTTTTTTCAGTGTATTTGTATAAGTGATTTTATTGTGGTTAACATGGGGATCACACGAAACGTCTTATATTTTAAACTGGTAGCAACTTAACTTTAGTTGCATACAGAAATTCTTCCTCATTACATTTGTCTTCAACTTTGTTATTCGTGTTACTCATTTTATCTTGTTACACTGTATATCCATTAATAGATGTCTATGATTATTACGCTTTTTCCTTTCAAAGTTTAGAGCATGACTGAAAGTGTTTTCTGCATCATTATAATACTACGGAATTTTATTTAGGTGTACTTGCATGTCTTTCCCAGAGAGTTACTTATTTTCAAATGATTTTGTGTTGTTCTCTAGCATTATTTTATTTTCAATGAAAGGGCTCCCTTGGGCATTTCTTGTAGGGTAGTTCTAGTGGTGATAGACTTTTCCAGCATTTAGTCATCTTCATAAGTCTTTATCTTTATTTTGAAGGAAAGTTTTGCTGGATATAGTCTTAATGCTTTGAACTTTTTGTTCTTTCAAGACTTTGACTATATCACCCAACTTTTTTCTGTAATAGTATGCAAGGTCTCTGTTGGTAAATCCACTGGTAATCCCATAGGAGCATGTTTATTGATGGCACATCTCCCTTCAAGATGCTGTTGTTGTCTATGACTTTCAAAACATTGCTTATAATCTGTCTTTTTACGGGTCTCTTTGTGCTTATCCTAGTTCAAGTGTGGTGAGCTTAATTTTTTGTCTTTTTAAATTATATTTGAGAATTTTTCAATCATTTTTTCTGTATTCTTCAGCTCCACAATTTGTTTCCTTTTATACTTTTTATCATTTTGTTGATATTCTCAGTTTTCTGAATTCATTTAGTTGTCTGTTTTCCCATTTCACTCATTGAGTACCATTCAGATGGTTATTTTTAATCTTTTTGCATTATTTACACATCTCCATTGCTTTATGGTTGATTTCTGATTTTTTTTTTCTTTGATTGGGCTATGTTACCCTGATACTTTGTATATGTTGTAATTTTTGGTTGCGATTTAAAGATTTTTAAAAAGCTACCTGTCACAGTCTTTATAAAGTAGCTTTGTCTTAGGGTGTCTGACCTCAATTGACTGGACTAGACATTCTGGGAGGCTCTCAAATCTGTTCTCAGGATGTTTCATCTATGAAATTGTGTATTTATTTTCCAGTTAAAGAGATTTTCCCCTGCTGCTTCATAAGAGCCTGCAATCACTTGCTACACCTGGTACTGAAGTCTCTCTGCTGTTGTAACAATCATTTATTTACCTTGGTTTTTCAGCACACCCAGTCTGTCTTCCAAATATAGCACAATTTCTTTTAGTGCTCTGTGTCATAGAAGACATAAACCGGTCTTTGGAAAGGCCTTAAAAAGCCAGAAATGTGAACACATGTGCCACTATTTTCTTTCTCTTTTGAGGGAGAAACCAGGAGTTGGGAGTTTAATTCTGTGTACACCATGCTGTATTACATAGGAGGAAGGGCTGTGGAGAGTAAATGTAACAAGCTTTTCATCCCCTTTTATGTGGCTCTTGGCATTGTGTTCACCTGGGGTGCTGCAGACTCTTAGGGTTTTTATAATTCTCACAGAGGCAATTTGGTCAGTATATTTTTGTAACATTTATGTATCTATGAAGGAATTAGAGCCTGTGGTGTTGTATTATGCCATCTTCCTAATGTGCTTGGTATAATTTTATATATTAGAGATGTAATGTATATTCACCTGAGTCTGAAAGTAAACGTAGGATAATTTGTTATTTTTATTTCTTTCAGCTATGTCTTCTCATTACAACCAACATTATTTTCCAGAGCAGGGCATAAAAGATTCATGCCAAAAAGTGATACTGAGAAGATGTGGAAGCTGCAGCATTGAGATTTTAAAATTAAGAAGTGACTTGGAAAGTATGGGTGAGAGTAAGGGGCAGAAAGAATGCTATAATGAAATTGACTCGTGTTCAAGTACCCATAGCAAAATCGTCCAATGTAATAAACGTATGAAAGTCTTTAGAAATTTTTCCAATCTAAATAAACATAAGATAAGACATACTGTAAAGAAACCTTTCAAATGTAAAGAATGTGGAAAAGCCTTTAACCAGTGCTCACACTTTACTGAAAATAAGAGAAATGATATTGAAGAGAAACCTTACAAAGTTAAAGAATGTGGCAAAGTCTTTAAATCTTGCTCAAGCCTGTCTAGTCATAAGATAATTCATACTGACAAGAAACCCTGCAAAAGTGAAGAATGGGGCAATTCCTTTAATTTGTGCTCAAATCTTTCCAAACATAAGATACTTCATACCAGGAAAAAAACCTACAAATGTAAAGAATGTGGCAAAGCTTTTAGCTACAGCTCAAGCCTTACTAAACATAAAAGAATTCATACTGGAGAGAAACCCTATAAATGTGAAGAATGTGGTAAAGCCTTTAACCAGTGCTCGAACCTTACTATACATGAGAGGATTCATACTGGAGAGAACCCTTTCAAATGTAAAGAATGTGGCAAAGTCTTTAAATATTCCTCAAGCCTTTCTAATCATAAGAAAATTCATACTGGAGAGAAACCCTACAAATGTGAAGAATGTGGCAAAGTCTTTTACAGTCACTCACATCTTACTGTACATAAAAGAATTCATACTGGAGAGAAACCCTATAAATGTGAAAAATGTGGCAAAGCCTTTAACCAGTGCTCACATCTTACTATACATGAGAGAATTCATAATAGAGAGAACGCTTTCAAATGTGAAGAATGTGGCAAAGTCTTTAAACGTTTCTCAAACCTTTCTAATCATAAGAAAATTCATACTGGAGAGAAAATATAGAAATGCAAAAAATGTGGTAAAGCCTTTACCTGATGCTCTTACCTTACTATACATGAGAGAGTTCATACCTGAGAAAAATCCTGGAGATGTAAAGAATGTGGCAAATCCTTTAAAACTGTTCACACATTACTCAACTTCAGAGAGTTCATACTGGATAAAGGCAATATGAATGTAATGACTGTCAAAATACCTTTCGCAAAATAAAAGTCTTAGAGTGCACCAGAGTGTTTATACTGAAAAAATACAACTACAAAAAGTGGTGCAATACCCTGTATCACAGATGTTATTGTACACAGGAGAATTTATACTGGAGGGGATCCCACCAACAGTTCATACTTTATTCAACTTCAGATAATTTGGATTGAAGATAAACCCTACAAATGTAATGAATGCAGAAAAACATTTGTCAAAAAAATACACGTTAGAAAATACCAGAGTTCATAGGAAAAGATATTTAATAGATGCAGTAAGTGTGAAAAATATTTAATCAATAATCAAGTATAAATATACATTAGAGGATTCACAGTAGAAGGCACTAACACTTCCAGACATTACTCTAAAGCAGAGTGCTGATTATAGGGAATAATCCAAAGTTAGCATACCATGAGTTTGATTTTTTTTATTTTTTGGAGAGCTATAATTACATTCAAAACACTTTTTTGCATTGAAATAATTTTAGATTTTTTGAAAGCTAAATGTTGATGTAATTCAACTCTCAAATTACTTGATGCTATGCCTTCATTCCTAGTATTTCTATGAAAGCATCTGGTCAGTTGTTGCTACATCAAAGCTACAAAAATTCCTTTTAAATTATGTGGATGTCATTCTTATACTTTTCCAGGGAAAATTAAGGACACTGAAATGTAAGGTGCATGAATAAAATCTAATAGGCTCTTTGTGATGGACTTAAAAGTGTTATAAGTGATGTGTGAGGTAGGTGTTCAGAGTAATATTCTTCTGCATTATAGTAAGAAGTATGAAATTTTAGAAATTGTTTTACTGATTGTATGTGAAAGTAATACATGCTTTCTTACAGACTATGTGTGAACTTAATTTGTTTTAAAACAAAAATCATTTTTAATATGTTGAATGTTGTGCATAGAATGAAGTGTTATCCTGCCACAAACATTAACCTATCCCACCTTATTCAAGGTAGTAGGTTAGAGATGGTAACAAAATATTATTGGGTAACACTGTGTATAATATCTTTAGTCATTTTTATTCCAGTAGCCTTTAGATTTCAAATTATTCAAAGAATAGAATTTCCATAGGTTACACTTTTTATTCTTTATGTAACTAAATGGTCATTAAGATAGTTATAATGAAGATTATATAGGAGTATAATCAAAAGCTGTACATTTCTGAATCCTGCATAATTAATTACAAAATTTCATTTTACATTTTTCTTGGAACATGTGACCTTTCTGGCCTGCAAAACTCATACATACGTTTATTTTTTATGTACATGTAATTATGTATAGAAGTATATTACTCTAAAGATAAACTTTAGTTGTAAGAGGATTGATGGAGAAAGTAATTGTGTTCATGTGAGTGTGTACCTGTTTTGAGAAGAAAATATTGGAACAAAACATAATTTCAAATGTGTTCATCATTTACTAGCAAAGTAGAAACCTCAAAGATTCTGAAAGTAAATATATTTTCTCTGTTTTGTATTGTATTCATTTCCTTAAAATCTTACGTCTCCTGGTTTAGTTTATCCCCATGAAAATCTTATGTTTTTAATTGCCTCTTACCCATGCTAGACCTAATAAATAATTTTCTCTATTTCTTTTTTCTTTTTCTTTCACTCTATCTTCCACCGTTTCTGTTTCTTTCACTATTTAATTTTGCCTTTTGCTTTCTATCACCCTTTCATGTTTTCCTCTGCTTTCTTTCTTTTCCTCTTTCTATATATCTTTTGCTCTATCCTTTGATCTGTCTTATACTCTTTATTTGCACTTCACTTCTTTTGCTCTTTCTCTTTTGCTCTTTTTCCTTCCTTTCTTTTTTCTATCTTTTGTTATTTCTGTTCTTTTACGATTTGCACTTTTCTTCCTCTTTCTGTTTCTTTTCACTATTTCATTTTCTCTTTTCACTCTTATTTTTTTATTTTACAATTTCTCTTTTGTTCCTCCTTTCACTCTTGCTTTTCTTGCTCCAACACTCTTTTGGTCTTTCACTGTTCACTCTTTTGCACGTTCTTTCCCTCTACCTTTCTTTAGCTTTATTCTTCTTTCACTACTTTTCTTTCTTCTGCTCATTCTTTAATTTGCTCCTTCTTTCTTTGATCTTCCTTTAACTCTTTTAATTTTTTGCTCTTTTCTTTCTTCCTTTTATTATTTCTCTTTTACTTTTTGACTTGCTCTGTTTTCTTTTGCTATTTCCCTTTCTTACTCCCTTTTGTTCACTCTTACACTCTTTGATTTTTTCACTTTCATTTGCTTTTTCTATCACGTTTTGTTTCTTTCACTCTTTTTGTTCTTTTGTCTTTTTGCTCATTCTTTTACCCATTAACTCTCTTTTGCTCTTTCCTTCATTATTTTTCTCTCATTGGCTCTCATTTTTTTCTTTTTGCTCTTTTGTTCTTTTCTTTCGTAGTTGTACACTTATTTTGTACTGCTTTTCCCTTTGCTTTTTTGTTCTCTCACTTTTGCTCATTCTTTTGGTTTCTGTCTTTCACTCTTTTGCTCTTGGTTTTTTTCACCTGAGATTTATTTATTCTACCCTTTCTTTTGCTCTTTCACTGTTTTTGATTTTCTTTTGTGCCTTTTGCTCTTTATTTCCTTCTTTCATGTTATCCTTCAGACTTTAAAAAATCTTTTTCCTTTGCTCTTTGTTTCTCTTTTTATTTTGGACTTTCTTTTTCACATTTTTCACTTTTGCTCTTTTGCTTTTTCACTCTTTAAAATATTTCTTTTGCATTTTTCAGTTTTTTTGCACCCTCTTTAATACTTTTTTTCTTTGACTCTTTCACTTTATTTGTCTGTTCTTTCTGTCTTTCACTTTCCTCTTTTTCTTTCCTTTACTCTTTCTTTTACTCTTTATTTCACTATTTCTTTTGCCCTTTTTTTCATTTTACTTTTTCACCCTTTTGCTCTTTCTTACATTCACTGTTAATTATTTTCACTCATTTTTTTTTTCCTTTGGTCTTTTCCTCTTTCACTTTTTCCTTATTTTGATTTATTCTTTATTTTACTTGTTCTTGCTTTTTTTGCTCTTTCATTTACTTTCTCTCTTTCACTTTTCTGTTCTTTCACTCTTTTTCACTCTTGGTCTTTTACTTTTTTTCTCTTTTTCATTATTCCTTTTACTCTTTCTTCTTTTGTTCTTTCTTTGACATCTCTTTCTTTCACTCTATTTTTCCTTCTTTTTTTCTCTTTACCTCTTTTTTCTTTTGCTGTTTATCTTTGTTTCTTATTTTCACTTTTTCTTTCTTTCAGTCTTCCATTCTTTCTTTTACTCTTTCTTTCACTCTTGCTCTTTTGCTTTGTTTCTTTAAGTCTTCCTTTTTTGCTCTTTCCCTCTTTTTTGCTGTTTCTTTTCCTATTTTTATTCCTTTTTTCTGGTCATTTGCTCTTTTGTCTTGATTTGTTTGCTCTTTTGCTCTTTTTTCCCTGTTTTGGTCTTTCACAGTCTGTTTCCTTAACTCTTTATTTTGCTTGCTCTTTCATTTACTTTATATCTTTCTCTCACTCTTCTGTTCTTACACTTTTTTCTCTTTTTCATTTCTTCCTTTTGCCCATTTTACTTTCTTACTTTCCCTCTTTCTTTGGCTCTTTCTTTCACCTTTTTCTTCTTCTTTATTTCATGTTTTCCTTTTTTACTCTTTTTTGCTCTTTCTTTTTTTTGCATTGTTAATGATAAAATGTCTGACCCCTCAGCCCTGACCCAGGGATGTATAAATTGGGAGGATCTTGGTCTTTTTAGTTCAGGCTTTGTGGGGAAACTGTACTTTTGTTCCACCCCTTCACTCTCTCACCCATCTTCTCCAGTAGGAGCTGTCTTGACTCCCTAAAGACTGCTACAAATGACTGTGCTTGGAAACTGCAGGGCAGACGTGCTACAGGGTGAGAAAACCTGCCCACTTCATTCCTAAAACACTAGAACATGCCCTTTGTATCACAGGCTCTGTCCATGTAATAGTATCAAAGGAAGATCTTAGTATTTTTTTTCAAATTTCAGAGTATTATGAGGGTACAGATGTTTAGGTTACATGTATTGCTTTTGCACTGCCCAAGTCACAGCTACAAGCATGCCTGTCCCCCAGACAGTGCACATTGCACCCCTTAGGTGTGAATTTAACCATCCCCTCCACCCCCCCAACCTGCTCAACATCTGATGAATGTTACTTCCATATGTGTGCATAAGTGTTGCTCAATTAGTACCAATTTGATGGTGAGTACATGTGGTGCCTGTTTTTCCATTCTTGAGATACTTTCCTTAGAAGAATGGGCTCCAGCTCCATCTAGGATAATACAAGAGGTGTTAGTTCACCATTGTTTTTTGTGGCTAAATAGTACTCTGTGCTATACATATACGACATTTTGTTAATCCACTCATGTACTGATGGGCGCTTAGGTTGTTTCTACATCTTTGCAATTGTGAATTGTGCTGCTCTAAACATCTGCGTGTAGATGTCTTTTTCATAGAATGCCTTTTTTTCCTTTGGGTAAACACCCAGTAGTGGGATTACTGGATCAAGTGATAGTTCTAATTTTAGTTCTTTGTGGTGTCTCCATACTACTTTTCATAGAAGGTGTACTAGTTTGCAGTCCCACCAGCAGGGTATAAGTGTTTCTATCTCTCCGCGTCCATGCCAATATTTGTTGTTTTGGGACTTTTTGATATAAGCCATTCTCACTGGAGTTAAGTGGTATTTCATTGTGGTTTTTATTTGCATTTCCCTGATGATTAGACACGTTGAGCATTTTTTCATGTTTATTAGCCATTACTCTATCTTCTTTTGAAAAGTTTCTGTTCATGTCCTTTGCCCATTTTTTAATGGAGTTGTTTGACTTTTTCATGCTGATTTTCCTGAGGTCTATATAGATTCTAGTTATTAGCCCTTTGTCAGATTTATAGCATGAAAATATTTTCTCCCATTCTGTAGGTTGTATAGTTGCTCTAGTGATAGTTTCTTTGGCTGTGCAGGAGCTTTTTTATTTGATCGGTCCCACTTGTTTAATTTTGTTGTTGCTGTGATTGCTTTTGGGGTCTGCTTCATAAATTCTTTGCCTAGGCCAACGTCTATAAGAGTTTTTCCAACATTTTCTTCTAGAATTCTTATGGTTTCATGCCTTAGGTTTAAATCTATTGTGAGTTGATTTTTGGGAGAGGTGAGGATCCTGTTTCAGTCTTCTACATGTGGCTATCCAATTTTCCCAGCACCATTTATTGAATAGGGATTTTTTTCTCTAGTGTATGTTTTTGTCTGCTTTGTCAAAAGTCAGATGGCTGTATGAGGATGGTTTTATGTCTGGGTACTCAGTCCTGCTCCATTGGTCTATGTCTCTTTTTTTTTGCCAGTACCATTCTGTTTTGTCTACTATAGCCTTGTAGTATAGCTTGAAGTCCGGGAAATTGATGCCTCCCAATTTCTTCTTTTTTCTGAAGATTGGTTTGGCTATACAAGGTCTTCTTTGGATCCATACAAAGCATAGAATTATTTTTTCTACATCTGTGAAAAATGCTGTTGGTATTTTGATAGGGATTGCATTGAATCTGTAGGCCACTAAGGTAGTATAGACATTTTAACAATGTTTATTCTGCTGATCCATGAGCATGGTATAGTTTTCCACCTGTTTACATCCTCTGTTGTTTCCTTCTTCGGTGTTTCATAGTTCTCCTTGTAGAGATCCTTTACTTCATCAGTTAAAAATATTACTAGGTATTTTATTTTCTTTGTTGCTATTGTGAAAGGTATTGAGTCTTTGATTTGGTTCTCAGTTTGACTGTTTGTGTACATAAATGCTACTGATTTGTATACATTGATTTTATAATCTGAGACTTTGCTGAACTTATTTATCAATTCCAGTATTCTCTTGGCAGAGTATTTCGGGCTTTCTAGATATAAGATCATATCATCTGCAAAGAGTGATGATTTGACCTCTTCTGGTCCTATTTGGATGCCCGTGATCTCCTTCTCTTGTCTGATTGTTCTGGCTAGGACTTCCAGCACTATGTTGAATAGAAGTGGTGATAGAGGGAATCCTTGTCTGGTGCCAGTTCTAAGCAGGAATGCTTTCAATTTGTCCCCATTCAGTATGATGTTGGCTGTGGGTTTGTCATATATTTCTTTTATCATTTTGAGGTAAGTCCCATCTATGCCTATTTTGTTAAATGTTCTTATCATAAAAGGGTGCTGAATTTTGTTGAATGCTTTTTCTTTGTCTACTGAGAGGATCATATGGTCTTTTTTACTTTTATTTATGTGATGAATTATGGTCATAGATTTGCATATGTTGAACCATCCCTGCATCTCTGGGATGAAGCACACTTGGTCATGATGGATTATTACTTTGATGACCTGCTGACTTAGATTTGCTAGTATTTTATTGAGAATTTTTCCATCTGTATTCATAAGGGATATTGGTCTGTAGTTTTCTTTTTTTGTTGGGCCCTTACCTGGCCTATGTTGGCTTCATAAAATGTATTGGGGAGGATTCCTTCCTTCTCATTGTGGAATAATTTTGCAGGATAGGCACCAGATCTTCTTTATAGGTCTGGTAAAATTCTGTTGTGAAATCATCTGGTCTGGAGCTTTTTTTTATGATGCTTTTTTATTCTTCAATTTTGGTACTTGATATTGGTGTGTTCAGGAATTCTACATCTTCTGGATTGAGCCTAGGGAGTCTGTGTATTTCTACAAGTTTGTCCATTTCTTCTTCATTTTCAAGTTTGTGTACATAGAAATTTTTATAGTATTCAGAGATGATACTTTGTATTTCTGTGGTATCAGTTGTGATTTCTGCTTTATCATTCCTAATTGAGCTTATTAGAGTTCTTTTCTGCTTCTGGTTAATCTAGGAAGAGGCATGTCAATTTTGTTTATCTTTTCAAAGAACCAATTTCTGTTATATTAATCTTCCATATAGATCTTTTGTTCTCAATTTCATTTGGTTCTGCTCTGATCTTGGTTATTTATTTTCTTCAGCTGGTTTTGGGATTGGTTTGCTCATCCTTTTCCAGGTCTTGACATGATTCATTAGATTGTTGATTTGTGATCTTTCCATCTTTTGGATGTAGGTATTTATGGCTATGAATTTTCCTCTCAGAACAGCTTTAGCTGTATTCCACAGATTTTTTTTAGTAACTTGTGTCCCCATTATCATTCAGTTCAAAGAATCTTTTGATTTCCATCTTGATCTCCTCTTTGACAAGAATATCATTTAGCAGTAGGTTGTTTAGTTTCCATGACTTTGTGTAGAGATGAGTGTTTCTGTTGGAGTGGATTTCTAATTTTATTCCATTTGGTTTGAGAAGATGCATGGTATAATTTCTATTTTTTAAAATTTGTTGAGACATGTTTTGTGCCCTAGTCTGTGATCAATCTTAGAGAATGTCCTGTGCACTGATGAGAAGAATGTATATTTGGTGGTTTGGGGGTAGAAGGTTCTGTAAATGTCTGTTAGGCCCATGTGTTCTAGAGTTCTGTTTAAGTCCCTTGTTTCTTTATTTATTTTCTGTTTGGAAGATCTGTACATTGCCATCAGTGGGGTGTTGAAGTAGCTGGCTATTATGGTGCTGCTGTCTATTATTTTGTTTAGATCAAGTAGGGTTTGCTTTATGAATTTGGGTGCTCCTGTGTTAAGTGCATAAATATTTAAGATTGTTACGTCTTCTTGTTTAATTGTTCTCTTTACCATTATATAGTGACCATCTTTGTCTTTCATTATTTTTGTTAATTTGAAGATTAAGTTATCTGATGTGAGAACTGCTATGCCCGCTTTCTTTTGGTTTCCATTAGTATGGAAAATTGTTTTCCATCTCTTCATCTTGAGTTTGGATTCATCCTTGTGGGTTAGATGCATTTCCTGAAGACAGCAGATACTTGGCTTGTGTATATTTATCTATTTGCCCAGCCTATGTCTTTTCAGTGGACAGTTTGAGCCATTCACATTAATTGAGAATATTGAAAAGTGGGGTGGATTTCTGTTCATCCTGTTAAGTTGAACTTTGTTGTTTTGTTTTATCTCTTGAGCCATTGTGGTATCTGGCCTTTGATTTTTGGCTTTTGGGCAATTGTACATTGGTAGGTGTTTATTGTTCTGCTCTGGGAATAACACAGTTCTGAGAACTTCCTGCAGAGCAGGTCTTGTCTTGGTGAATTCCCTCAGTGTTTGCTTGTCTGGGAAAGTTTATTTCCCCTTCATATATGAAACTTAATTTTGCAAGATACAAAATTCTAGGCTGGGCATTAGTCTGTTTGAGAAGACTCACGATGGGACCCGAATCCCTTCTGGCTTGGAGGGTCTCAGTTGAGAAGGCTGCTGTTAGTCCGATGGGTTTTCCTTTGTAAGTTACCTGTTGCTTTTGCGTCACGGCTCTTAAGACCGCCTCTTTCGTATTTATTTTAGCTAGTTGGATGACTATGTGTATGGTGTATTCCTCTTTGTGTTGAGTCTTCCAGGAGTCCTGTGAGCTTCTTGTACCTGGATATCTAGATTTCTAGCAAGGCCAGGGAAATTTTCCTCAATTATTCCCTCAAATAGATTATCCAACTCTTGTGTATTTTCTTCGTCACCATCAGGGATGCTTATGGTTCTCATGTTAGGCCACTTTACGTAATCCTACATTTCTTGTAGGCTTTGCTTGTTCCTCTTGCTTCTCTGCTTTATCTGTGTGACTGTCTTGTTTCATTGGAAGATGTTGTCTTCAAGCTCTGAGATTCTTTCTTCTGCCTGATCTAACCTGTTCTTGAGGCTTTCCAGTGTGTTTTGTAATTCCTTGAAAGAATCTTTCATTTCCAGAAGTTCTGTTTGATTTTTCTTTAATAATTCAATTTCTTTAGTGAATTTTTCATTCATTTCCTGTATTGTTTTTGTGGTTTCTTTGTGTTGGGTTTCTATTTTATCATTTATTTCATTGTTTCCTTACAATCCATGGTTGAAATTCTTCATCTTTCTGTATTCTGCCTTTGGTTGGTGTCCATTGCTAGGGAGCTGATGTTCCCTCTTGGGGGTGACCTATTGCTGTGATTCTTCATATTTCCAGAGTTCTTTTGCTGGTTCCTTCTCATCTGTAACAGGTGTTGCTTCTTACTTTTTGATTTTTTGTTTAGATAATGACATGTCCAATTTAATCTCTGAGCCAGTAGGTGGTGCTTGTGGGTGAGAATCGACCACACCCTGTATGATGAGTCAGTAGATGCAGTAAAAGAGGGTGCAAATTGACCTCCCTCTCAGTAGATGGTGCTTGTTGTTAGGAACAAGCTGCAATGTTGCTTTTGGATCCTGTGATCAGCTCTAGTTCCTCAGAATGAGCACTTGAATGCTGCGGGTGGTGGGTGGGGCCCTGGGACTTCCAGGTGAGTCCTTTATTCATCACCACAGCAGAGTCAGGTGGGAGAATGAGGCTGGGCTGGGTTAGGTTGGGTGACCCCACCCTCAAGCTCCTCAAATATTAGTAAGCCCCTCAAATACGCAGGGGTTAATGGTCAGTTCTCTGTGTCTGGGCTGTGTTGCCCAGGAGGGGCTGAAGTGGCCCCACTGAATCTGAGAGTCTGCTCTCTATCCCCAGAAAAATCTGCCAGGAGTACCTACCCCCAGGCAATATTGGCAGCTCAAGAAACTCTTGGATCAAGCTGAACTCCCTCTTAAAGTGAGTGGTGGTGAGGGCAGCTGCTCCAATTCAGCCTGTGGCACCAGAGCATTTGAGTTGCTATGGGAACCAGTATATGTGCAAATTGAGTCTCTAGGTTCATCAAACGCCAATCTGATATTTCTCCGAGGGAGGGACTGGTTCAGCAAACTTCAATATGAGGGTTCTCAGGGGAGGGGCTAGTTCAGGAAACTCTGGTATGGTGGTTCTCTGGGGGAGGGGAAGAAGTGCACTTACAGATCCCTACTCTCCTGTGCACCTCCACAGCCTCCCAGTGGACATGGACTATTACTCACTGTCCCAATCCTGAAGCCACGACCTCTCCCCCTGCTGTCTGCACCATCAGCAGGTGGACTCGACAAGTGCTGTT
This sequence comes from Daubentonia madagascariensis, assembly GCA_023783475.1. Taxonomy (NCBI): domain Eukaryota; kingdom Metazoa; phylum Chordata; class Mammalia; order Primates; family Daubentoniidae; genus Daubentonia; species Daubentonia madagascariensis. The sequence goes on along the minus strand of JAKFHU010001957.1, from coordinate 943,847 downwards.
CTTCCAGCTTGGGGCAAAGATGTGCTCCCGGTGCTGAAAGGGGGCCACTCAGCACAGCGATCTCCAGCGGCTGCTATGGTTGGGGGGAGGGGACCACAGTCTTTCTGCACTGCTCTCCAGCTGGGGGGAGAGCACCAGTCTGCCCTGCTGCTCCCTATGGCTACTCTGTTACAGGCAGGCTTGGCTGGGAGTGCACTTTCTGTCACCCACAATTGGCCCACTCAGTGCAGGCTCAGCCGGGATCCCCAATCACCTGAGGCAGGCTCAGTCACTCAGGCAAGGCGTTTTTGGCTGTTGCCATGGGGTGGGTGTGACCGTAGGGCTTCCAGCAGCTTGAGCCAACATTACTTCCTGGGATACCAGGAGCATAGGAGGTGCAGAGGATGGGTCATCTAGATGCAGGGATGCCAGTTCTCTGGTGTCTTGTGGCATTCCCCCGGGGATGAGAGCCCTGTGTCCTGCTGCAGGCTCGAGGCACCTGGGTGGGGGTAGGGGAAAAAAAAATCCCTTACCCTTTCCCCGGTCTCCAGCACTCCCTTGATTTGGTTCACGGTGAATTTTCTCTATCCCCTTCTCTCTCAGCTGTTCAGTTCCTGCTGGTGGTATTCTGGACCTGCTGGTATCAGACCCTGTGGTCCACTCCGGATCAGCAGCCCTCCTCTGCTCCCCACAGTCCAACCCTCAACTCCTCCACTGGGAATGTCCAATAAGCCCAGACTCTAATTGGCCATCTTTGATCAATCTTAGTACTTCTGTGGCCTGTTTTTTGTGGTTATATTGACATTTATAATCTTATTTTTAGAACCTCATCTTAATTTTTATATTTGAGTATTTCTATTAAATTTTTTCTAGCTTAGAAACTTTAAAATGCTCTTTGCCTTGATAAGAAAGGATTAGTATGACTACTTAATGATGGAAGAACTTCTAATTCTCAAACTTAGTAATCCACTTACCGTAAGGGCTTTGGTTCCTGGGACTAGGTGTCCATCACTCTGGGCCTTATTTGGTTGTTTTAAGAAGAGAAAGGATGTTTCACATTCATATCTCTATTCTCAGCTCCAAGTGTACATGTTGACCTAATTTCTGAAATTCATTATTTTCCTAAACTTTCTGGTCAATAAAAGTGTCCCAGTCTAAAGAATAATTTTGAATCTTGGACATTAGTAGCTTTGCCTAAGTTCAAAGCACAGAACATAAATATGAATGTTCCCAAGTCCTCCCCTCCTCTGCCATAATGAATATTCAGCTTCTATTGGTGACTTATCTGATCCTAACACAAATCAGGCAACAATCATAGGAATACCTTGTATGATGAACTCAGAGCAGTGTTTACCAAGAGATACAACTGAGTGAGAAATGGCACCACAGTCCGTGGACCTAACCTTCACTGGGCCCTAGTAAGTTTTCTTATCCCTATTTCATGCAACAGGTGTGAGGATCAAACATACATAGAAAAGTCCCTGATCTGTAGAAGACGACTAATAAATGGATGCCACATTCCTTCCCCTCTTCTGCACCGGGGGCTGTTTCCAGGGTCGCAATAGGAGGAGGAGATTTCCCCTCCTGTCTATGGAAACTCTAACACAATCCTCCCGGAATTCAATGGTGCTGGAGCTCTGGGCTGCATCCACTGGGGTTCTGGAGCCCAGGCCCCTCCCAGTCTCTGCTGTCCTCACTCACCTCTGCTCCAGGGATGGCTTGGAAAAAGGATTATGTTGGTGTTGCCAATGCCTGTCCCCTGAGTAAAAGGACAGCTGCCTCTGGACGTCCATGTAAAGCATTCTTTAGGAGTGAGGGTCTTGGCTTTGTGGCTTCCTCAACCCAGCTTTCCTCACTGCCTCTGAAGCCTATCTTTAAATGCCTGTAATAACCCAGCCCCTCCATAAGAACAGGAATACTATCACTTCCATTCAGGGACTGACAGCTTTTTTGTTGGCTTTCGCTGAATTCAACAAACTGACGTTAGGGTTTGGGATATGGCATTGGGACACAGAGTAAGGACATAGTCTTACTGTGCTGTCACAGATGGGGGTGGTGTTTCAATGACTGCAGTCTTGAATTACACAATAGGGTAGATTATTTAGAGGGCAAATTAGTTATATCTCTTGGCCTTCCACTTTGTGGCCATTTTACTGCTCATTAATATGTCCCTCAAACATGGAAAAGAGACAATCTGTCAACCTGACATGTCACTTCCCCAACACTGGCACATGTGGTGGGGCCCAAGAGAACTACAGAAGGAGCAACTCTTTCTCTAATTCTTTCTGGGTTATGCCTCTTTGCTCTATTGAATGCACAATTTGCTGGTAAACTATAGAGTTTAAGTATATGTTTTGTAGAACATCTGGCACTTTGAATAATGTTAATTATATGTGCTGTACATCAAAGTGCTAGATTTTCCTAGGTTATCAAAGATTTAAAATAAACCAATAAATGGTGTAATCCTCATAAATTAAGATATCATTATTTGTTAAATTTAGACAGTGAATTATCCAGAGGCATTTCCCCCAAAGTTTTTATCAGTTAGACTTGACTAACTATGTTAGGGCTCTAAAGATTCAAAAATAAAATGTCTGCAACTAGTATTCAAAATGAACTGACTTATTAAGAAAAGCCATTAAAAGCTGTGTCGTTTGATAATTTTATGTTATAAAAAGGAATCCTATTAAGTAACTATAAAAATCATTATGCATCAAAAATTATAAAATCTACTTCTTACTGAGTTGTATTTGTTTCTTAAATGGGGACCACCCTGAATGAGGCTACTGAGATTTAGGAAAAATATTTAAAATAAATAATAACTGTATAAATAACAACTTTAGCTAATATTCCTTCAGTAAAGCTAAAAGAGAGGAAATAGCAAAATTGTAGAAATTTACCTCTTTTTTAAAGGAAAAGATATAGGTATAACTTTCACTAACACTTATTTAAACAGAGGAGATAACAAATTATGAGCATAAAAGCAGAAGTTTTGTAGAGTAACTATTGAATGTGACACTGTTTTGTGAGATAACACCGTAAGATGGATCAGCTATAACAGTGAGTTGGTTTAACTAATTAAAAAGCAGCTGCTCTCTCAAATATATGATCTCTTTAAATGACATAAAATGTTGTGATTCAATGATTAAATATAAAATGTTTCCACTCAGAAACTCATACTTTATGTTTATATGGAGGATGTACTCAAAAGTGTGACACTGATGATAGGCAGAGTGTGTGAGTCCAGGTTCAACTGCTCAGTGTAAAGGATACTTCCCACTGTGGGGTTGCGCATCACAACCCCAGCGCCAAATGGGTCACCCAGACTACACATCTTACTGCTGCAGGTTATACACAGGATAGTAATAAATCATCATCATAATATTTATGATAACTTCTTGCCTTGAGCCAGAACCAGTTAAAAAACACTTTGAAAATGTGTTCTCTGATAACCTCTTTAAAATAGTCATATAGGGTCAGGCATGGTGGCTAATGCCCGTAATCCCAGCACTTTGGGAGGCTGAGGAGGGAGGGTCAGTTAAGACCAGGAGTTCAAGACAAACCTGACCAACATACTGAGACCTTGTCTCTACGAAAAACAGACAAAAATTAGCTGGGCCTGGTTACATACACCTGTAGTCTCAGATACTTGGGAGGCTGAGGCATGAGGATCACTTGAGCCCAGGAGTTTGAGGTTGCACTGAGTTATGATGATGCCACTGCATTTTAGCGCAGGCAACAGAGCAAGATCCTGTCTCCAAAAAAAATTTTTTATATGGGTCAATTTTATTGAAAATGAATGCACAGAAATAACACAGCAAAAAGAAATTTTCCCAATATGAAACCCTTGATGAGAAGTTTTTAATTCATCATAAAGAAAAGAATTCACCAATAATAGTAGCTACTTATTTTTGCTGTGTTCTCTGCTTTTCCACATGTTCCACAATCTTTTCTTCCAAAAAATATCCTTCCACTTTTGTTCATGTACTTCTGGGCCTGGGTCTCAGAGTCAGCCTTTTCCTCAAAGGGCAAGAACTCCTCCTCAGTGTTTGGCACCCAGAAGGGGTCACTGGGGATGATCTTGTAAAAGAAGGTGATAGAATATGCTAGGTTGGCCAAATATATTTCAACTTCAAACCTCATCTACTAAGCTCTCCAATTTGTACAGTCTTTAGCTAATGAAAAATTTAGGCAATGAACAAACAGTAAAGCTTGCTAGGAATGGTAATAAATCTGAAGAATCATGGGAGATGTGAACAAATATAAGTTGATTCAACACAGCTTGTAACATGTATTATTATTTGCTCATAGAACCATTTCATAAGACTAAGGAAGAAGGAAAATTATTAATTTTAATATAAATTTTAAAAGCTCTCCTTTTCACTACGATATATCTGTTAGTGTCTTTTCATTAACTTTGCTTTTTTTCTCCAACAAAGATAAACACATGTAAGCATATTCTTTATTATCCTGAGATTTTGCTCTAAAATTCAAATGGAGTGCCCAGGTGAGCTGGACCAGAGGCAGACCGGAGCAGCCTCCTTTCCTCTTTTCTCTTGGCCCGTGTCTGTTTACCTGGTAACTACTTTAATGGTGAGAAAATAAATACAAGTCCTGTGGAAGGCCTGCTGAGGATAGTTTTTCCCTGAGGCCACTCTCTGAAAGGAATGGAGAAGGGCAGAGCTTAGATATGGTAAGGAAAATGAGAAAAAGTTAATCTGAAAGCAAGACTGGGTAGATGAGCCCAGCCCCTCTTGGATGGCCAAGAGTCAACTCATGATGTCCAAGGAGGTGGTGAACTTGGACATGAACCTTCCTGAGCTCCACATCCAAGGGACTGACTTCCAGGACAGGACGGAGACTGTGCACGTGCCAAACACTCCCCCGTTCAGTTGTGGGAGGAATACCACTCCTGGTGGTTTCCTTCAGGTAGAGAAAGCTCTGTGAGCCTAACACTTCCTGGCATTCCTGCCTCTTCACCCATGATTCCCCATGGGAATCTGCTTGGTAAAAGTGAGAAGAGAAAACAGACCTGAGTAGCCTGGCATCCTCTTTTTCCTCTTTATTGGAAACAAGCTATCCACAGGAAGTACACAATCTGCTGTTTCTCCGTGCTGTTTACAGAAGCTGACCTTGCCCGTTCAGTAGGAGCCCTGCCCAGTCTAGTCGATTTAATTCTAGACTTTAGTATTAGGATATCCACTTGCCTACAGATAAATACCACATTCTCCAAGATCAGCTTTATTTGTAAAAAAGGTGAAAGCTATTATATATCTTACTCTTCATTTTTCTTACTTATTTGTGGAAAAGATTATTAGGTGGGCACAAATTCTAACACTTTTCAATTCAAAGTATAAAATGAAAAAATATATATATTTTAAAATAGTCATTCTTCAACACAAAAAGGGAGATTCCTGTGGACCAGGGAGAGAGACCAGGGAGCCCACAGTAGTAAATGACAGTGAAAGCCCCATCCACAGCCCACGGAGAGCCAAGACAGATATACGGCAGGAGGGCCAGGCTCTTAGTGCCCACTTAGGAAGAGTCCAAAGCCACATACCCCAAGCATGTGGGACTCGGAGCCACACACTCTTCTCTGGAGACAACATCGATGCCTGCCCAGGGCTGTGGCTAGAAATTAATTGTAGACCATGAGGCAGAAGCCTGGAGACCAGACTTGGCCTGTGCTAAGTCTTGTCCTGCACCACCTACACTGATGCAGGCACTGAGCTGAGCCACTGCAAAGGACACAGCTAGAGCTATGGCACTCAGGAGAGCAGAGGAGATGGTGACTCTGCAATGCCTAACAGGGAGGTCACCCCAGAACAGAGTAGGTGGAGGAGAAAACTCTCACCTGAGATGGCCTTGCAAATAAGAATTACAGAACACAAGGCACTAAAAGAAATCCAGCATATGAAAGACAGCCACCAGAGTCGACAAAAGGGAGAATTCACAATCAAATCAGGAGAAGTAATAGAGTAATCTGTAGAACTTTATAAATAGCAAGTTTACAAATCATCAAAAAAGAAGGGGGGATAGCATCCATTAAACATTAGGCAGTTGTAAAAAAGAAAGAACTAGACAGAGGAGGCAAGATGAATGACTAGAGTCAGGGCTTGTCGGACCTTCCTGGTGGAGGAGTTGAGGGTCGGACTGCGGGGAGCGGAGAGGGGCTGCTGATCGGGAGTGGACCACGGGTCTGACACCAGCAGAGTCCAGGACGCCACCAGCAGGAACTGAACAGCTGAGAGACAGGAGGATAGAGGAGAAAAGTCTGCGGGAACCAAACCAAATCAAGGGAGTGCCAGAGACCAGGGAAAGGGTAAGGGATGTTTTTTCCCCACACCCCCACCGGGGTGCCTCGGGCCTGCAGCAGAACACAGGGCTCTCTTCTGGGGGGGAGTGCCACGAGGAACCAGAGAATCGGCATCCCTGCACCTGGAAGACCCATCCTCTGCACCCCAGAAAGTAATGTTGGCTGGAGCTGCTGGAAGCCCTATGGTCGCATCTACCCCATAGCAACAGCCAAGACGCACTGCCTGACTGTCCGGCGGTAGGGGGCTTGCCCTCCCCTGAATCCCATGCAGAGCGACTGGGCCACACAGTTGCACGCAATCCCTGGCCAAGCTCGCCCTGAGTGACTGGGTGGGTCCTGCTTCCTGGGGGCAGGATGTGCCCTCCCACTGATCCCATGCTGAGTGGGCACAGAGTGACTGGGTGGGTCTCGCTGCCTGGGGATGGGAAGTGCCCTCCTGCCAATCCCCTGCAGAGTAACTCTGCCACAGTTGCAGCGTGCTCCCCAGCCAGGTGTGCCCCGAGTGGGCAGGTCATGCTGCCTGGGGGCGAGAGGTGCCCTCCTGCCGATCCTTGAGAGTGACTGGGCCATGCAGCTAAGGACAAAGCACTCTCGGCCAAGCCTCTGAGGGTCTGGGCCCGTTTCTGGTGGGGAGTGCACACCTGGTGAGCCTGCCTCTAACCGGGTGGCTCTGGAGAAGAGGAGGACAGTGCAGAAGGACTGTGACCCCCCTCCCCCACCATCATAGCAGCCACTGGAGATCTCTGTGCTGAGGGTCCCCCTTTCAGCACAGGAGGTGCAGGGTGCACGTCTCTGCCCTGAAGCAGCAGAGCAGCGCTTGGCGAGCCCGCCTGTGGAAGGCACAGACAGTGGGGCTTGGAGACGTGGGGGAGAGGTCACGGATTCAGGACCGGGTGGGCGAGTGTCCATCCAGAGGGCGTGGAGGTGCACAGGAGAGTAGGGGTCTGTGGGTGCGACCCCTGCATTGGAGAACCACCATACCAAGAGTTTGCTGAATGAGCCCCTCCCCTGAGAACCTTCATATTGAAGTTTTGATCAATCAGCCCCTCCCTCAGAGAAACACCAGATTAGCTTTTGATGAACCTGGGAGACTCAATTTGCATAAGTGCTGGTTCCCATAGCAACCAAACGCCTCTGGTGCCACAGGCTGAATTGGAGCAGCTGCCCCCACCACCACTCACTTTAAAAGGGAGTTCAGCTGGATCCAAGAGCTTCTTGAGTGGCCAATATTGCCTGGGGGTAGAGTCCCCTGGCAGAGTCTTCTGGGGATAGAGAGCAGACGCTCTGGTTGAGGGGGGCCACATCAACCCCTCCCAGAGACAGAGACCTGACCTTTAACCCCTGCATATCCCTTAACGACATCTGAGGAGCCTGAGGACAGGCGCACCCAACCTAACCCCACTCAGCCTCATTCCCCCACCTGCCTCTGTTGTGGTGAATAAAGGACTCACCTGGAAGTCCCAGGGCCTCACCCACCACCAGGGGCATCAGAGTCCTCCCTCCTGAGGAACTAGAGCTGATCACAGGATCCAAAAGCAACATTGCAGCTTGTTCCTAATGGCAAGTGCCACCTACTGGGAGGGAGGTCAAATTGCATGCCCTTTTACTGCACCTACTGACTCATCACAGGGTGTGGTTGGTTCTTACCCACAAACACCACCTACCAGTTCAGAGTTTAAATAGGGTGTGTCAATATCTAAACAGAAGAAAATCAAAGAGTAAGAAACAACACCTGCCCCAGATGGGAAGGAACCAGCGAAAGAACTCTGGAAATATGAATAATCAGAGTGAAAGGTCACCCCCAAAAGGGAACACCAGTTCCCTAGCAATGGATATCAACCAAAAGCAAAATATAGAAATGACAGATAGAGAATTTCGGGCATGGATTGTAAGGAAACTAAATGAAATACTTGACAAAATGGAAATCCAACACAAAGAAACCACAAAAACAATACAGGAAATGAATGAAAAATTCACTAAAGAAATTGAATTATTAAAGAAAAATCAAACAGAACTTCTGGAAATGAAAGATTCTTTCAAGGAATTACAAAACACACTGGAAAGCCTCAAGAACAGGTTAGATCAGGCAGAAGAAAGAATCTCAGAGCTTGAAGACAGCATCCTCCAATTGAACAAGTCAGTCACAGAGATAGAGCACAGAAGCAAGAAGAATGAGCAAAGCCCACAAGAAATGTCAGATTATGTAAAAAGGTCTAACATAAGAATCATAGGCATCCCTGAGGGTGAAGAAGAAACTACACAAGGGTTGGGTAATCTATTCAAGGGAATAATTGAGGAAAATTTCCCTGGACTTGCTAGAAATTTAGATATCCAGGTACAAGAAGCTCATAGGACTCCTGCAAGACTCAACATAAAGAGGAATACACCACGACACATAGTCATCAGACTAGCCAAAATAAATACGAAAGAGGTGCTCTTATGCGCTGTGAGGCAAAAGCAACAGGTAACTTACAAAGGAAAACCCATCAGACTAACAGCAGCCTTCTCAACTGAGACCCTCCAAGCCAGAAGGGATTGGGGCCCCATCGTAGGTCTTCTCAAACAGAATAATGCCCAGCCTAGAATTTTGTATCCTGCAAAAGTAAGTTTCATATATGAGGGGGAAATTAAGTTTTTCCCAGACAAACAAACACTGAGGGAATTTGTCAAGACAAGACCTGTCCTGCAGGAAGTTCTCAGAACTGTGTTATTCACAGATCATCACAAGAAACACTTACCAATGTAAACTAACCCAAAAGCCCTAGACTGATGGCCAGATACCACAATGGCTCAAGAGATAAAACAAAACAACAAAGTTCAACTTAACAGGATGAACAAAACTCCACCCCACTTATCAATTCTCTCAATAAATGTGAATGGCTTGAACTGCCCACTGAAGAGACACAGCCAGTCTGAATGGATAAATATACACAAGCCAAGTATCTGCTGTCTTCAGGAAACACATCTAACCCACAAGTACGCATACAGACCAAGGGTGAAGGGATGGAAAACAATTTTCCATGCTAATGGAAACCAAAACAAAGCAGGAGTAGCAGTTCTCATAGCAGATAACTTACTTTTCAAATTAACAAAAGTAATGAAAGACAAAGATGATCATTATATAATGATAAAGGGAACAATTAAACAAGAAGACATAACAATCTTAAATACTTACACACCTAACACAGGAGCATCGAGATTCATAAAGCAAATCCTTTGTGATCTAAACAAAACAATAGACAGCAGCACCATAATACCTGGGGACTTCAACACCCTGCTGACAGAATGGGACAGATCCACCAAAGAGAAAATAAATAAAGAAACAAGGGACTTAAACAGAACTCTAGAACACATGGGCCTAACAGACATTTACAGAACATTCTACCCAAAAACCACCAAATATGCTTTCTTCTCATCAGCCCATGGGACATTCTCTAAGATTGATCACATCCTAGGCCACAAAACATGTCTCAACAAATTTAAAAAAATAGAAATTATACCATGCATCTTGTCAGACCACAGTGGAATAAAATTAGAAATCAATTCTAACAGAAACACTCATCTCTACACAAAGTCATGGAAACTAAATAAACTACTGCTGAATGACTTTCAGGTCAAGGAAGAAATTAGGATGGGAATCAAAAGATTGTTTGAAGTAAATGATAATGGGGACACAAGTTACCAAAATCTGTGGGACACAGCTAAGGCAGTCCTGAGAGGAAAATTCATAGCCATAAATACCTACATCCAAAAGATGGAAAGATCACAAATCAACAATCTAGTGAATCATCTCAAACCCTGGAAAAGGATGACCAAACCAATCCCAAATCCAGCTGAAGAAAAGAAATAACCAGTATCGAGCAGAACTAAATAAAATTGAGAAGAAAAGATCTACATGGAAGATGAATAAAACAACAAGTTGGTTCTTTGAAAAGATAAACAAAATTGACATGCCTCTTGCTAGATTAACCAGAAGCAGAAAAGAAAGGACTCTAATAACGCTATTAGAAATGAGGAAGGAGAAATTACAACTGATACCACAGAAATACAAAATATCATCTCTGAATACTATAAAAATCTCTATGCACACAAACTTGAAAACGTGGGGGAAATGGACAAATTCTTAGAAACACACAGCCTCCCTAGGCTTAACCCAGAAAATGTAAATTTTCTGAACAGACCAATATCAACTACCAAAATTGAAGCAGTAATAAAAAAACCTTCCTAAAAAAAAAAGTCCTGGACCAGATGGTTTCACATCTACCAGACCTACAAAGAAGAGCTGGTGCCTATCCTGCAGAAATTATTCCACAACATCGAGAAGGAAGGACTCCTCCCCAATACATTTTACAAAGCCAACATTATGCTGATACCAAAGCCAGGTAAGGACCCAACAAGAAAAGAAAACTACAGACAATATCCCTTATGAATATAGATGTAAAAATTCTCAATAAAATAGTAGCAAATCGAATTAAGCAGCTCATCAAAAAGTTATCCATCACGACTAAGTGGGGTTCATCCCAGAGATGCAGGGATGGTTCAACATACCCAAATCTATAAATGTAATCCATCACATAAACAAAAGCAAAAACAAAAACCATGTGATCCTCTCAATAGATGCAGAAAAAGCATTTGACAAAATTCAGCACCCTTTTATGATAAGAATGCTCAACCAAATAGGCATAGATGGAACTTACCTCAAAATGATAAAAGCCATATATGACAAACCCACAGCCAACATCATACTGAATGGGGAAAAATTGAAAGCATTGCCACTTAGAACTGGCACCAGACAGGGATGCCCTCTATCACCGCTTCTATTCAACATAGTCCTGGAAGTCCTAGCCAGAGCAATCAGACAAGAAAAGGAAATCAGTCCCATTGACCTGTTCCACTTAACCTGTTTAGGTCAGAACAAATGAATTCCTTTAGACCTTGGCAGTAAATGCAAGTCATATGTCATGGACATCCACACAGCCTCAAGACTGTGAGAAAAAAGAACACCACTTTGGCAGGGAGATGAGGATTTTTTTAAGTACAGGTTCTCTGGGTGGTGGCAATCTAGAGAGCCCTTAGTTTGTACTCTAAGCCCGTCTGTCTTTGGATACCAAAGAAACCCATACCCTTTCCCTCCAATTTTATGCCCTGATTCTGTATCTTTCATTGAATCTCAGATTCTGCTCTCTTTGACTCAACTACAAACAGTATCAGGGAATCCTTATACTTTATAACTCTTGTCATAAAGGTAGGTAGGCAGGTAGGTATACAAATATAAACTGGACCTTTTCCAAGCCTACTTTGCTAATATCTCCAAAGTGGACCAGCATTGCTTAGCTAAGGTTTTCAGAAGATGGGTCAATCTTGTTTAGATGGTCTATGATGCTAAACAAGTCCATGAAATCAACTGCTCCTTAGTCTTGGTATTATGGAAGGCACTAGGGAAAAATCTTGCAATAATGACATCACTGTCATAATTTTTTTCTTCTCATAGGAAAGATGGAGCTAATAATAGTTCTTAATTGAGTTACTTCTTGGGTCAAGGCTCTCTGGACCCTTTACTCAGAAAAGAGACTACAATAAATGAGGGGAAAAAGTAACAGCTGAAGAACCCACACTCTTTTTTTTAGTGATGTGTAAGCTTGCTATATTTATCTGTATTTGAGAATAGGTAGAAACTTGCCCTTCAGTGTCCTGAAAGAGGTAAGAGAGTTATAACTGTGTCGCTGTAAGATACAGAACCAGGGCTGAAAACTGATTTCAAGAAAGGATTATAGGGAAGTCAGACACGCCCACTCCTGTGGGAACAGAATAACCTGACTTAGCTCTCACCAAGGGAATTACACAGTTGGGGGGTCTATGATTAAAATAGTGGAAGAGATTCCATCTTGGGCTTGGAAGCAGAGTGGAATACCTGAGTGCTGCCTAGTATTGTATCTCAAAGTGAATAAAAGGGCAGTAAAAAAAGCCTTCTGGTTGTGTCTTAGTGGTTCATACTAGGAAAAAATGATCTCCAGAGGCCAGTCCAAGCTAAAGGAGGTAGCACATAATTAATTAAAATATTTAAAACAATGTTTTCTATTAGAACAGAAATAGATATGAAGGACTGATAAGAATTAGTCATGTAGTGGTGGGAAAGGGAATTCCAAGCCACAGTCAAAGCACAGACAAAGCCCTGGAGTGTTCTGGGAACCTGAAGTAGTTTGCAATACCAAGGGCACTGAGTTCAAGTTCTCATGCCAAGAACTTCAGACTTAATTCTGAAGGCAGTGGACATGGAGGGATGCAAAGAAATTAGAGAGAAGTGACATAGAGCTGTCAAGTCTTGGTGGTTTGTTAGAAATTGGGAAGAAGGGATAAGGAGGAAACAAGAATAAAACCCAGATTTCTGGCTTGGACAACTAAGCAGATCATTACTACTTCAAAGCATTTCTCTAGTCTTCTTTTTTTTTTTTTATTTTTGGGGCAGAGTCTCACTCTGTCATCTGGGCTAGAGTGCAGTGGCATCGTCATAGCTCACTGCAACCTCAAACACCTGAGCTCAAGCAACTCTCTTACCTCCGCCTTGTGCGTAAGTGAGTAGGTGGGACTACAGGCATTTGCCACCATACCTGGCTAATTTATTTTTTTCCATTTTTTGTAGAGATGGGGTCTTGTTCTTGCTCAGGCTGGTCTTGAACTTCTGGCCTCAAATGATCCTCCCACCTTGGCCTCCCAGAGTGCTGGGATTACAGGTGTCAGCCCCATACTCTTCTTCTAGGTTTACATTTTTTCTATCATTTGTATTAGTTTTTTTATATAATAAACATTTTAATTCTATCATATTTTTTACTCTAGACTATAGTTTCCCTTTTTATTTTGCTTCTGTTTTTTCTCTATATACTTTTTTGAGCTTTTTCCATTTGGTGTCTAGAAAGCCCAGAAAGTTGTGCTTTCAAAGAACTGATAAACACCTCTTCAACTTTCTGTTATTCTTTCCATGATTTGAGTTTTAAGGACAGGGATACAAAATAGGCACTTCATAAAGTTTCTTCAATGAATGAATAAACATGAGCACAATCCCTGTCCTCAGAGTTTTAAATCTGGTGAGGGACAAAGGCAGATGAACAGACAATTACAATACAATGTAACAGATGCTATAATAATTAAAGTACAGATTTTGTTTATGTGAAGAGAAACTGGAAGGTTACAGATTCCCTGGGGAAGCTGACACACAGGAGTATGGCGATGACCATGCAGAGGGTGTGGGAGGGAGGGCTAAGGTGTGAAAAGTGGCGCAGAGGAGGTCCAAGCGAGAAACCACGGGCGCTACCGACAGCTGCCATGTGAGGCATAAAGCACTACTGAAAAGACATTTTCACCCCATTCATTTCCACTTCTCTGGGTCTTGCAACTGCCACTAATTCTTTTCTTTAGTCAACAAGCATTCTTGTTATACTAGATTGAAATCCAAGGGACTTGAATTTAATAAAGCTCTAACCTTATGCAATAAATGGAAGTAGTGGCAATGTGAGTTATAATGGGCATAGTAGCAGTAGTTTTATTACTAGATTTGTTAATCAAATTTAGAATTTATTTTGGTATATGATGTAAATTGCATAATTTAATTTTTTGTATATTCTATTAACTAGTTAACTATAAGGAAAGACGTGATAACTTCTCTGTGAGGAACAAATTTATATTCAGAATCAAATCCACTTATGAGTTTTGTATCCTGTTCCGCTGACCTAAGTTTACATTTTGTATAGTAACACATTTTTAAGTGATGCTCCTATAAGATGTGCTTTATTCCAATTCAAATGATTTAAATAAATGGGGGAAACATACAAAGTTCAGCAAGTGAGAAGCATAAAGTGCTTAGTATAGTTGAAAACAATGCTGGAAATTTGTTTTAAGACCAAATAAGGAAAGGAGGGGATATGGAAACCAGGAAATCATAACTGGATTCCTTCTACATTTAAACCCTAAATATTTCCAATTTAAAACAGAAAACAGAATCACTTCTGGATGAAATGGCAACTTCAACTACAGGGACACAAAAGATCCTAATTGAAAAGATGAAAAAAAAAAGAAAACTAAGGAAAACCTGAATGAGTAGGTAAAATACCGAATGGCACCTCAAACTGTGAGCTATTTCTGTGAGCCGTGGATCAGATTAAAGGAAAATATCAAGGGTCAGTTTGTAACTCCCTTCTTTAGGAAGCAGTACAACTTCAAGGAAAAAAAAGGACAGCATAGTGACGGTGGTCTGTTAAACAACAGATCAGTGCAAAAGAATGGAGAGCCCAGAAACAGACCAACACACGTGTGGGAATGTAAAAATGATGGAGGCACAAGAGTGGCAGACAGGAGGGCCTCGGCTGTAAACAGACTGAAACAATTAGCTAATAAAATGAAAAATTAATATAACTGCATCTCTATCATACACCACCTAGAAAAATAAATTTCATATGGATCAAAGACCTAAATGTGAAACATAAAAACTGAAAGCACAAATCATAAAATAATACCTAAGACTGAAGACTCATAAATCTCACCATATTATAAAAAACTTAGTAACGAAAGATACCATAGACAAAGATAAAAGCTACAGAATAGGAGATGTTTTCAATGTCTAAAAGTGACAAAGAATTTTAAAGAACAAGTACAAATCAATCAAAAGATAGGCAAAAGAAAAGGAAGACCTAAGTACTCAAAAAAAATACAAAAAAAATCTTAATCTCATTGATAATAAGGTAAATGCAAATTTAAAAAAGATGCTATTTCACACCATTATAACTGGTGTAAGTCGGAAGAAAAGATGCATTGGAAGTATGTGCAGAAAAAGTAGATCTTGTGCACTACAGATGAGAATAAAAATTGTTGTTTTTTTATTACAACTATGTAGGACAAGAATTCTGTAATGTTCAGCAAAGTATGCCCAGGCTGTGCCACTCAACAATTTGATTTCTAGTTGTACATCCCAGGCCGTGTTGAAACAGCAACAATAGTGTACCAACAGTGCACCACAAAGAGTGGTACAACTCCCCTCTAGGTGATTTAGTAATTGGTGGGAGCATTTCTGGTTGGGGCCTACTACTGGCATTTAGTGGGCAGGGACCACTCCCTTGTAATATGTGGAAATGTTCCGTACAAAGAATTACCCTCTTTGTATAGCTTTTGAATATTCTGCTGAACAAACTTGTTAATAATAATCTGAACTTAAATATAATTCCATTTTTTTCCAGTTTAATATACACTAAATTTTCAGGAATGGAATAATCATGTAAATCAAAGGAAGAATGAACTTGTTCTAAAAACAAGCTGTTCACCATTTTACCAACAGCCACTCATAGCCATCTGAGTCATCCATACTCTACATCTGTATCAAACTACATCTGTGACTGTCACAGAAACATGGTGACTGCAAGTATCTGACTTAATTATGTCTTTTTGTACAGCGAAACTGGAATATTTGCGTAATAAAATGCACTTATTTTATTATAAATCACTTCCCTTTTAATTATCCTTTATATTATAGTTACAGTATTATACTGATGTTTTTGAAACTATGTAGGCAAGCACATTATTTTATCTTTGAATTTCACTTCTGTGTGATAAAAGTGTTATTAAAAATTTTGTTATAAAAAGAAGGTTTGGGTTTGATAGAGTTAGGAATTACTGTCCTAGGGAAATTCACCCATGGACACAAGAAAAAATGTTCAGTGGTGCTCACAAGAACAATGTAACAGCAAAAACCTGAAAGCACCTTAAATATGCACCAATAGAAGACTTGAAAAATAAATTACAATGAATTCATACAATGGACTCGACATATAAAAATCCTGGAAAACATGAAACAGTATAATAATGTCACAATACTTTTATGTACCATTAAGCAAAGTTTAAAAATTTTAAAAAAGTATATCTATTGCTTACAAATACATACTAAAATTGCAGATAAGTTTTAAAGCATTGAAAGAGGAAATTACATGGCAACTTTAAAAAAGTGATAATTGTTGGGGGAGGTAGAGTTAGTGACGGAATAAAGGAGGGATACAAAGGGCTTCAGTTAGATAGGTGGCATTTTATTTAGTATAAAAAGAGCTTGTACACTTCTGGAAAACCATTAAAGTTAGTTAAATCTGGATGATGGGTGCATGAATGTTCATTATATTATTTTCTGTCTGAAATATTTCAAAATTTTAAAAAGTTTATGAGTGCTGCATAATTACAGGGTCATAAGTGATTGTTACCTTTTTCTTATTTCTGTAATTTGCAAATATTCTATAATTGACTTGTGTTCCTTAAAAAGTACATCTTTCACCTTTAAAATGTGTGTACTTTATCATTACAAATTTAAATGCATACATAAATATGTAAGAAAATATTTATATATACATAGAAAAAAGAGCTGGAGGACATATTCCAAAATGTCAATAGTGGCTATCTCTGGATAGTAGAATTATACATCATTTTCTTTTTTCTCTTTTTTTAAGAGATGGGATTTTTCTCTGTCACCAGGCCAGAGCGCAGTGGCACGATCATTGTTCACTGCAGTCTTGAACTCTCGGGCTTAAGCGAGCCTCTTGCCTCAGCCTCCCGAGTCACTGGGATGACACATATGAGCCACTGCATCTGGCTCAATCATCTTCACTTTATTTTGTTTTTCTATATTTAAACAAATGGTTCAGCAAATATAGTATTTTATGATGATTAAAAAACTTAAAAAATAACCAGAGATTAAAAAAAATACACAGTCTTTTGTTGCTTCTGTGCCTTGAATGCTCACATTGTTTGAATTACGACAGAGCAACAAACCTGGGATTATACTGTAAATGGATTACATTTGCATTAATCAGCTTAGACCCTAGAAACCAAAGCTGTGGTGTCACCTCTGGACAGCCAGACTTGGATTTCTGGGTGCCTGCTGTCCACAGAGGGATTCCTGGATTCCTATCTGATAAGGAGCTGGAACGTTTCTTGAGGCTAATCAAGGTCCTGAGAGTGAGGAATCTGGTAGCATCAGTCTAGGAAGGCTGTGTAGCATTTTAGTCCCACCCACAGACCCTAATCTGCAGATCTGCTCACAGGCCTCCTTGGCCTTAGATGCCACCCCATGTCCTTTACCATTTGTAATGATCCTGTTTCCAATGGTTAATGTTTTCCACAAATTCCAGAATTATGGAATTTGGAGGGTTCCTTAGAATTATAGTTTAATACATCATGACTTGTTTGAGTGCAGGCTCAAAATAGTTGCTGAAGAAATATTTTGTATATTTTCTGTGATATTTAGATTTATTTTACAAAGTATCCACCAATGACTTACATTTGGAAAACATGAAACAGTCTAATAAGAGCATGGTATACAAGGTCACTGAGTACCATGAGGGGGACAGAAATAAAGATACAGGTCCCACCTTTGATTTTCTCACATTTTTGATATTGTAATTGGTCCTAAAGCATTTTTAAAACTTAGTCACATTATTGCTAATTATTTATTCCAATGAGACTTGAAGCTTGAGATTTTTGAGACTATTGCCATGTGCCCACATCTTGCTGTGGCATAGGTACTACAACACAGATACAGTTCACTTGATATTAGAACCTACTGAAGAAATTTAATTCCTAAAAGGTAAAAGCAGCAATATTAGAATGCTAAGTAATTTTTAAGCAAATATAGGTCATTTCAATTCAAGCCAATACCTTTTCCAGTGCATGCATTACTCCCCTGTGAGAAGAAGCAACTTTCAAAGCAGTTCTCTTATTGGGGACTAAAAATAAAAACAACCTTCATATTTTCTTTGTCATTTAGATCAATGAAATAAGACTTCAGGTTGGATTTTTTATATTAATACCATTTTAAACATTAATGAGGTTTTGCACTATACTAGTTACTGGTTCAATTTTATAATATTGTGAAAACACAGTTGTTGATACCGGTATTGTAAAGCAATCAAGCCTCTTTATAAAGAACAAAGAAATCTGTACTAGAGGGTTGGATTAATAGAGTCGCAGTTAAAAATAAGTGAAAATAACTAAAGATGGGGGCCCCAAATCTATACAGCCATTTTCATTTATTATGTTTTTGTAAAACAACAGGCTCAGTAAATTTCAAAACAAGGTAACTTTTTTTTTTATAACTAAATGAGAATATCCTACATGCCTAACAATAGAGGACTGACTAACTAAATGTAAAATACCTGTCAAAATATTATTCAGCCACTAATAAAATTGAATTTTAAAGACCATTTAGAAATAATGTAAAATATAAAATTCAATGTAAATAGGATCATGTAAATAAAAAGAGAAGAAAAATAACTAGAATTCAAGTGGTAGGAGTGCTAGTATTGAGATTAT
This sequence comes from Daubentonia madagascariensis, assembly GCA_023783475.1. Taxonomy (NCBI): domain Eukaryota; kingdom Metazoa; phylum Chordata; class Mammalia; order Primates; family Daubentoniidae; genus Daubentonia; species Daubentonia madagascariensis. The sequence goes on along the minus strand of JAKFHU010001957.1, from coordinate 925,216 downwards.
GAGTGATATTTTTAAAATAAAGAATATTGTAATTGTTTTTACCATGAAAAGTTATTAGACACAAGTGCTATAAGAACTTTTGAACTTTTTAAAGAGCTGCCATTATTGGAGTCACATGAATGTAAACTATATGAACTGATACGTGGCAAAAGTGACACTGCAATGCAGTGGAGATTTGATAACGGTTCTTAGTCAACTGGAACCATTAGAAAAAAATGGTCATATTGGAAAAAATAATCAGTCTTGACTCCCATATCACATCTGTTACAAAAACCAATGTCAGATGGATTGCAGATCCAAATCTGATAAGTAAAACAAGAAAGCTTATAGAAGAATAACACAGAACATCTCTGCAACTTTAGAGTAAGCAAAGATTTCTTAAACAAAATACAAAAAGCACTTATAAAAAATAGAAAAATTTTAGACTATATTAAAATTAAGAACTTGTGTTTATCAAAAGATACCATTAGAAACCAGAAAGGGGCCAGATGCAGTGGCTCATGCCTGTAATCCTAACATTTTGTGAGGTGAGGTAGAAGGACTGCTTGAGCCCAGGAGTTCAAGACTAGCCTGGGCAATAATGAGACCCCCATCTCTACAAAAAAATTTTTTTTAAAAATTAGTGGGGTGTGGTGGCATGTGCATGTAGTCCTAGCTACTCAGGAGGCTGAGGCAGGAGGATCACTTGAGCCCAGGAGTTTGAGGTTGCAGTGAACTGTGAGGACATCACTGCACACTAGCCTGGGCAACAGAGTGAGACCCTGTCTCAAAAAATAAATAAATAGATAGATAAATAAATAAATAAATGCAGGAAAGCAGAAAGGTAACTCACAGATCAGGAGAAAATATTTGCCAACAAGGGACTTTTATGCAGAATGTATAAAAAATGCCTACAAATCAATCCAAAAAAAGGCAGAGAATCTAAAAGCAGGTAAAGACATAACAGGCATTTCACAAATGAGTAAAAAATCAATGGTCAATACATAAATGAAATGAAGCTTTAACTTCACTAGTCATCAAGGAAACTAACATAGGATACTACCCCATATACACAAGAATGGCTCAAATGGAAACAAAAACAAGTGTTGGCAAAGCTATGGAGCAAGTGGAACTTTCAGATACTCCTGATGAAAGCATCAATTAGTACATTGACTAAGCTTGAATATATACCTACTCTATGACCCAGAGATTTCTCTTCCAACAAAAAGGTGTACATATATTCCAAATACATGTATAGGAATATTCAAAGCAACAATATTCATAATAGCCAAATACTGGAAATTACTGAAACATCCACCAACAGAAGAGTGGATAAATTGTGGTGGTCACGCAACACAGCAACGAGAATGAACCAACCACAACCACATGCAGTGACATGGATGAATCTCACACACAGAATGTCGAATGGAAGAAACCCAACACAAGAGCACATCCTGTACGATTCCATTTATATAAATTTATATAAAGGTTAAAATCGGGTAAGCCTAATTTATGATGTTGAAGCCAGCAGAGTTGCTACCCTTAGGGGTGAGGGGTGCAGGTGGCAGTAAATAGAAAGGAGCTTGGCTGCTGGGATGCTGGGAAGGTTCTGTTTCTGGATCTGGATGCTGGTTACACTGGCATATGTTCAGTTTATGAAAATTCATCAAGCTCTGCACTTAAGATTTACATACCCTTCTATATGCACATTATGCATCAATAAAAGTTTCCTTAAAATGTTATTTGACACAAATTATATGGGTACTTTAAGTATTCTCAGTCTTTTAAAGATTTCACTAACTGCAACTGATAAAAAACCATTTCAAAACCTTTAAAAAGCAATTGGCAGCAAAGGAGAGAGAGCATGGTTTGTCTCCTTGTATCTTTTTCCTCTACATCCTCCAATGACTAATAAAATGTCTTTCATTTCAAAGTCTTTACCCTGATTCTCCTGAGCATGTCTGTCCTCAACCAAATCACTTCCTTATTCAAGTAAGTACAACCAACCTCTTCAGGGCTGCATGCTTCTGTCGTCCCTCTGGTTCCTGACATTCTGTGGCTCATAGGAAGTTTGGTCTTTTTAAATACCCATTGGAAGATGCACAAAAAAGGTCTGGGAAAACCATCCTTTGGTTCTGATCTGTTTCATTGTTTGGGAAAACAAAACAATCCCCAACAAACACCACATGCATCTCTACTGCTGCCTTTATTTATTTATAAAAACCATCCAATACATTAGTCAAAGAATTTCCAAGTGCCTCCTTCAACTCTTACCATCTACCACTGCTGAAATCTAACCATTATTAGAGTAAAACAGTCTCAGCTCACATCATGGGAAACATTTCTTTGGCTCTGATAAAACTGGAGAAAAAGTGCTACAAAAAGTCAGCAAAATAATGTGAAAGTCATTTCAAGTTGATAATTTCCACAATATGGAACATGATGGTCTATGCATATTTGAGTCTCTGGGCAAAGACCCCCAAAATACTGTGAGGTAAGATTATCATTCCTAATTGACCCCAAGTAGGAGACTCATAAGAAGGGATTGTCAGGAGATCCTCCTTTACTTTATCAGGGTGTGTTTTTTAAAACAAATGTTCTCTGATTTATTAGCAAATCTTATCCCTAGTGGAACCTGTTGCAAACTGAAGAATCTCACTGTAACACAAAGCAAAAATGTTAATGGAACATCTGAGAAGAAGCTTTCATAAGACAGACTAATGCAAACCATTTCCTCAAAGCTTCCCAGCCTATGCCTACAAGTGGAGTTAGATTAACACTAATCACCAAATCCCACTGGCCCTCTGTCTTTACCATCTTGGATAGGGCCTTATCTGGAATGTGCCCATCAGCTAGTCTGGGCATCTGAGAGGGTGTTCCTCACGGGCCCATGAGCTCACACTTGCCGTGGATACTTAGACACTAATGTCGTCAGGGTGCCCAAGCTCTGTAGTGGTCTCTGAAGGGTGGAAATGCTTCCTCCTTATGCTTCACTCTCTTAGAAGATATGACACTGCTGTGACCCAATGTCTTACAGAGGTTAGTTCTTCCAGGTTTTACTTTTGTCTTCCAAAGGTCTCAGTCATGGGAAAGGTTTCAGTCACGGGAGCAAAAGGGCTGGACCAAAAGGCAAATCAAGTGGCAAGTATGACACCATTCCTCCCTCTTGAGACTAAGGCTTGGCTATTGAGTTACCCTGTCATGCCTGGTTTCTTCTGCCTTAGGAGGAGTTTTATACCAGAAGGTACCTCACTCATCTTCAAGGACCCATTCTACCAATTCTGTGGACATACCCCTCCCCTGATCCCCAGAAAATATGCAGTCCATGCTGAAGCTGGTCCATGGTATTTAACCTGTCTGACCTTTGTAGGGTTACAATGTCTTATACCCTCTAAGAGAGTGAAGCATAAGGTAGAAGCATGTCCACTACTTCAGAGACCACTGCAGGGTTTTAACACCCTGGCAACATGAATGTCTAAGTATCTATGGCAAGTGTGAGCTCACAGGCCCATGAGGAACACACCCTGGGATTCCACATTAGTTGATGGACACATTCCAGATGAGGTTTAATACAAACTGGTGGAAACAAAAAGCCAGGGGGATTTGGTGATTAGTGTTAATCTAACTCCACTAGCAGGCATAGGCTGGGAAGCCTTTGTGATATGATTCTACATTAAGAAAATGGCTCATGGTATTTGGCTTAGGTGGCAACAGAACAGGGTGCAGCAACAATCCCTCAGGACACTGAGGTTGTGGGAAAAGCCTTCAGGGAGACACAGAAGCAGCCATGTCTGCAGACCCAATACCATATCAGGTAAGCAAAATCATCTCTAAAATGGTTGGTTTTAGTTAACATCAAGGGATTTCTTTAAAGATTTGCAAGTAAGTTTTACAGTTTTCTTGTAAAATAGCATTGTCCCTGATTGATTTAAAGACAGAATGACAAAATGTAAGCTCCAGGAGGTCCTCAGAGCTCATCTGCTTTACTGATGAGAAATCTGAGGGTAAAGTGGGGGAAGACTGATCTCATGTCGCAGTCCCTGGCAGTTCTGGAGCCCCGTTTTCCCGACTCCCAGGCCAGGGCTTTTTCCTCTGTGCCACGTTTCCTAAATGTCTCCCAGATAAGAAGGTTATATTTTCCAAAGCCAAGAAATAGACATAATATTTCCGCTCCTTTCCACAAGCATTGAAATATCACTCACATGCCTTCTTCCACTGAAGGAAAAGTAAAAATGCCAAATCTGGCTGACAGAGGAGAAAGGGGAAGGGAGGAGGACCTGGTGGGGACAAAGAGGCAGTGGGTCACCCTCTCTCCCGTACAGCTGGTTAGTGCACAGGAACAGGGTGCGGCAGGCTGGACAGGATGAAGCAATAATTCCCAAAGACCCCCGTGTCTATGCCCAGAATCATCTTTAGAGAGGGACAAGAGGTCTGGGCAAATAAATATTGGGTGCCCTGTCTACAAATATCTCCAAAAAGGTGAAACTGGTTTTAAGTAAACATCAGCTGGAACCCTGAAGGGACAAATGAGGGACAAAGTGCCTTGACAATGTAAATACAATCAGGCAAGGAATCTGTGAGAGCATTAACTATAGTCTATCCCAGCTTCCACCCCTCTACTGACAACACTTAGAACCTCAGGTGTTGCTTTAAGACCATTTGGCTGTGCTGTCTTCTTTTCTCTAATCTTATAACTCTTCCCCATCCCCACTCCTGCTCGCTACGGCCTTAATGCCTCCCTATGCAGATACTCACCAGAATAGCTATGCTTGGCATCTAGTGGGCCCTCTGAAGGTATTTGTTGACTGAATGAATAAACTCCATTTGTGCTAAATGTTGACTAAAATGAAGCAGTAATTGATTATACTGGCAAACAAACAAACAACAACAACAACAACAACAAAAAACAAGAACACTGCCATGACATAATACAATGATGGTCATGGGAACATGGTCTGAAACAGGAAAAATAATGACCATGGCAACAGACTATTCATTAAAAAGGGATTGGTTTAAAAAATTGTGGTATATTCATAAAATTTACTCAGCCATTAGAAAGAATATGGTAAATCTGAATGTGACAGCAGATTCTAAGATCTAGTATTAATGAAATAGACTAAGATATATTTTGATTATTTTTTAAAAAAGCAAAGTAGAGAAAAACAACATTAATAATGAGATCTCACCCCCACCTTTAACATAGGAAGATACACTTGGTATATCTTGATGTACTTGGCCAGAAGATATACATGGTATATGTGTATATGTATTTGTTTTGATTGACCAGTTATCAAGAATATCAGCTATATTCTTAAAAAGTATCTATTTGTTTTGATTGACCAGTTATCAAAAATATATAAGCTTTATTCTTAAAGAGTGGTGGTATTCTTCCTAAAGAATATGAATGGATAAAATGGTATCCCAAGTTCCTTTAAGCTCTAAATTTCTGGGGTCTTACAATTCTATCAGCAAATTTCCCTTCCACTCCTATATTGCACACTTTATGCAAACTCAATTTAACTAACTATGGCAAAATGATCTCCAGATGACCAATAAGATTTAAGTTAACCTGTATTTCTGCATTTTGCATACAAGCAAATAATTTTTAAAGCCTCTGAAGATTATTTAAGACAAACTTTAATTGTGACTATACTTGAACTTGTGAAGGAACAAAAATGTCAGTTACCTGATACACATCAGTTTTATTATTCTCAGTGACAACAGAGAATAGTGCAATTCATGATATAAACACAGAGCTCTAGAGGTGGAAGAAGCTTGACAGTTTATTGATTTAAAATAACTTGCCTGCAATGTGGAATATCACGATATCCTCAAGAGAAGACTGTCACAGAGCACACGTCCCTGATGAAGAGCAAGAATTCTAACTCACAAATTCACTTATTCATTATGAACATTTTCTCCATGACAAGTTCTCTGGGAGGGCAAAGAATATGACATTGCCTCTACCCCTCAGGCTCCTTCTGGCTTTCTTGTGTTATATTCAAATCACATTCCTTGTTGCGACAGCACTGCCTCTAGTTTTACTTTCCGGAATAACACAGCCTTTAAATGCTTGAAAGCTAGCTACCACATCCTCCCTAACACTGCTGATTTCATAAGTGCCCCCCACCTTCTAATTCCCTCGGTACTCCATGTGTAAATTTAACAAAGCATTGCATTTAGTTCAAAAAATCAGTTGCACACACAGCTATATTTCTAGGCAGCTATTTGTATAAAAAAGGTCTTCAGTTTGTGGTTGACAATAGGTCTGTTGTGAGCTAACAGTCTGAGGTAGCTGCAAACCCAAGCTTAGGTTTTCTTTCATGAAGCACAGGGACTAGTTCATGAAGTAATAGGTTCCTTCAATGGTCACCCGTATCTGAAGTATTATTCTGTTAGAAAGGACAAGTTTGGCAGGAGAGGATGGCAAGTGGCCCCTAACTCATAATTTACAGGTACAAAAGACACAGAGCCAAAGTGTGCTATGAAATCAGGTCCAATCAGAGCAGTCAGCCAGTGAAGGCAACAGCGTATGAACAAGTGGGAGGAACATTTGGGCATCCAACCTCATGGCAAGGCTGCAGCTCCTCTGGCACCGGGCAGTCTCAGGGTCGGAGCTAGAAAGACAACTAGGATGTCTGCAGGTGGAAAGGGACAGGGAGAGGAAGGGAACTGGGAGGTGACAGCCACTGAATACCAAGGTTTCTTGAAAGGGAGCTGGCACAACTGACTGAGGACTTGCCCACAGATTTCTACCATAGAAGCCCTTTGGCTGCATATTAAGTAGCAAAAAGTATCAATTTCTCAAATGTGGGGAGAAAGAAAAGTTGATAATCTTATTTTATAATAATTTTGCCCTTACTGTAAACTTTGTGTTCTATAGTAACTCATACAAAGCATTGCATATTTCAAGGTATAGCTGCCTAATCTTCAAGCACACGAGACACAAATAAACTTGGCAGTGAAATTTGTGGGGTTTTTTTAAACAGGCAGCTCTCTCTCTTATTTCTTTGGAATGTTAATCTCTTTATTTTGGGAGAGATATTTGCCTCCTCAGGAGGTGCTGTCATGAAGCCACTTAGGGCACCTCTCAGTATTAACACTCACTGGCCCATTTGTCCCTGCTCTACTGAACATGTCACACTCCTGCTCCACAGACAGCAGCAGAGGCCAGCTCAGAAGAACAGTTTGGTGCTAACTTGCACCACCCTCCCCAAATCTGCTGGAAGGAGCTAGAAGAAATGTAATAATAATAAAAGTTCTAAGAATGGTCTAGCAAAATGTATTGTGTAGCTTTGAGGCACTGGATGTTTAGCCATTTTGAATATTATCACCAGGTTTACAACAGACCCTTGGGTTCCCTATTTGTGAATAGGGTTTGTTGGTGGCTAGTCACGTTTATTAGGGAATTATTGAAGCCACTATTAAAAAAAAAAAAAAGAAATCCAAGAATTCCCTAAAAAGTGCCAAGCCCTGGGAAGTCTGCCCAGAAGAACAATGTCAGGTCATCTTACAAGTCCAAGAGCAGAATACTCAAACAGTACATATTGTTAATGGAGGGCTCACCTTTCAAAGGTGGCTAGAGCTGGTCATACCTTATCCTCATGATTTTGGTTTAATTTCTATGGGGCTGTAGAACTCTGGGACCTTTACTCAGAGGTGAGTAAAGATGTGAAGGAGGCTAGAACAGTAGCTAAGAAAAGTGACTTATTCTTAGTAGCTATCATTGTAATTAGTGGCTAATAATTATTTTTAATCAAAATATTTTATTACCTTTGAATAGTATTAGGAAAGTCATTATTATAAATGTCTGGTTTGGAAAGGTCCAACTGCTATATTACTGTGCAAAAGATCTTCAGTTGAGATATACAGGATTCTGGACAGTAAACAATAGTCCTAGTAGCCACAGGAAACAGCAGAAGCATAAGGTAAGTGGAAGGAAAGTTCAATCCATGACTGTAGCACACATTCACAGTCACTTCAGGGAGTGATTTATTTAGAAGCATTAATTCACTTTAAGAAAGTTATTCTAATAATAGAAAAGAAAAAAACCCTGCAATCAGGTTAACTTGTGAACTACAATCAGTTTCCTGGTGGAAGTGGGTGTTAATGACCATAGTGAGCCCTCTCCTTGAGAAAGAACCTGTTCCTTCTCCTACCCCATAAGTCATACTTCACCTTAAATTAGGGCCCACCCTCACCCTCCCAGTAGGACCAACCACAAAAATAAACTAAATTCACATTCTAAAATGGGTTGGAAAACAAACTGCCAAAATTAGCATAGGTACACATTTTGTAGTACTCTCTTGTGCCATACTAAACTATTTCTCCAGCATTTTATGCTCATGTTATTTGGAATTTTTTCCCAAATTTGTAGGCTGGAAGAAAGATGATAAAAATTTCTAGCTCCCAAATTCCTCACAATTTGACAGATAAAGGATTACTAGATAAAATGTGTGAAACAATATACAGCAAATTATGTGTAATCCTAAAAATAAAAAAAAAGTAGAGTTTTCTTATCTGAGGACTTAGAGACAGGAATAACTTAAAAAGAGTGGAGTGGTCTGGGCACAGTGGCTCACGTCTGTAATCCTAGCACTCTGGGAGGCTGAGGCAGGAGGATTGCTTGAGGTCAGGAGTTCGAGACCAGCCTGAGCAAGAGTGAGACCCCATGTCTACCAAAAATAGAAAAAGTTAGCCAGGCGTGGTGACACATGCCTGTAGTCCCAGCTACTTGGGAGGCTGAGGTAGGAGGATCACCCGAGCCAAGGAGTTTGGGGTTGCAGTGAGCCATAGTGACACCACTGTCCTCTAGCCAGGGTGACAAAGCAGGACTCTGTCACCAAAAAAAAAATAAATAAATAAAAGATTGGAGTGAATAAGTAGTCCATTGTTCAGCTAATAAATAAGGAGAACTTCATTTCCCCAGACTGTGTGAACATGAAGCAAATGTTTTAGAAAAGGAGAAGAAATCTATTTTTAAATTCCCAACCACAATGGATTTTGTCTCTCAGTGAAGAAGCCAAGTTTAAGTTCTGACTACACAAGTGAACTCACAACATATATATTATCCCCTCCCAGAATACATGCAAATTCTTATGAATGTTTTATGTGTGGACCTATGCATGTGTGTGTGTGTGTGTGTGTGTCCACTTCTCAATTCATAGAGTTAGACTATGAGGTCACCTATTTTCAAAAATTAAAGTTAAAATTGCATCTCTACTCCACACCACGATAAAAATCTAGACAGATTAAAAAGGGACCCCCCCCATACACACACACAACTAAATACAATTATAGTAAATACAATTAAAATACATTTCTTAAGTGAAAAATGAAAAGATGAAGTAAAAAAGGAGAAAGCTAAAATTAAAAAACAAAAAATCCAACTTCTGCAGACCTAAAAGAAATTAAGAAAAAAAAATTAAAAGAAAAATTACATCTTTACCCATAAATATTTTTAACTTCTCTGTGGCAAAAATCATAATAAATAAAGTTAAAAGGCAAGTCAAAAATTGAAAAGAATTGCTTAAAATATAGAACAGAACAAAGATGAATAGCTTCAACATATAAAAGGTTTTTACTAATAAATGAGAAAATGACTAACACAATTTAAAAATACAGCCAAAGTGGACGTTCTATGATAAAGACATCTGCACACGAATGTTTATAGCAGCACAATTCACAATTGCAAAGATGTGGAAACAACCCAGGTGCCCATCAATACACGAGTGGGTCAACAAAATGTGGTATATGTATACCATGGAGTATTATCAGCAATAAAAAACAACAGTGAATTAACACATCTGGTATTATCCTGGATGGAGCTAGAGCCCATTCTTCCAAATGAAGTATCACAAGAATGGAAAAACAAGCACCACTGGCACTCACCATCAAATTGGTACTAACTGATCAATACTTAAGTCACACATGGAAATGATATTCATCAGGGGGCGGGCAGGTGGGAGGGGGGTGGAGGGGATGGGAAAACTCTCACCTAATGGGTGTGGGGCGCACAGTTTGGGGGATGTCCACAATTGTAGCTCTGACACGGGCAGTGCATAGGCAATATATATAACCAAAGTGTTTGTACCCCCATAATATTCTGAAATAAAAATAAAATAAAATAAAATAAAAATACAGCCAAAGGACAGGAACAATTACAGAAATACAAGTGACCAAGTTATATATAAAGTAGTATTCAACCCAATTAATAATAAAATGAAGGCAAATTTAAATTAAAACTCAATACCTGGAGACCATTATCCTAAGGGAAGTAGCTCTGGAATGGAAAAAGAAACATCACAGGTACTCCCTAATAATTGGGAGCTAAGTATGGGCACACACAGGCATAAAGATATGTAAAGGACATTGGAAAACAAGACGGTGGGGGGGAGGGTTAAAAACTTACCTATCAGGTACAAGAAAGACTGTTCTGGGGCACAATAAAATCCCCGACTTAAGCCTTATGCAAAGTATCCATGTAACAAAACCTTTTGTACCCCCTTAATATTTTGAAAAAAGCAGTAAGTACCATTAGTTACTGACATATTCAGGACCCTCTAACTATTCTTAAAACAATTTCATAACATTTTTTCTGGAAAATCAAGGAGCATATTTACATATGGACATTAATTAGCCTTAAAAGGTACACAGCATTCTCTTAAAATTTTAAAATCTGTGCATATTAGTTCATTCCTACTCATTCCTAATTTATGTTTGTTTTTCCCTTCCCTCAGTGAGAAATTTATCTATTGTACTCATCTTTTTAAACACATCTGCTATTTACTTATCAATTCTAGTGCATTTTGTTTAATTTTTGCTTAATTTCTGTATTAATGTCTTCTGTTCTTTTTTTGTGGGTAGGGTGGTTGTTTTTTCTCTGATTTTCTCAGTGGAATGAATAGTTAATTTTTTTCTTATTAAATAATAAAACAACGGCCAGTTTTTTATACTCATGAAGACGTATTGGAACCATATCTACGTAGGTTTTGATATGTAGAATTTTTACATTTGTCAATTGTAAAATCCCATGGGCACCTTCCTTTCCACTTTTAATTAATATCCATAAAATTCAAGGTGTGAGGCCAAAGGCAATAGTGGGGAAAGGTCATTAACATAACACAAAAATATTCTAGCCTAAAGTATGATATTGTCTGGCTGTCTAGTAAGGCCCAACCTAAAAGAACATTCTCTTTTGACTATACAAAACGGCCAGAGAATGGCGGCTTTGGCAGTTGAACACTCTCATGAACTGAATCACTTACAAATATTAGGTCTTTAAGTTTCACTATGCTGTGCTATTGCCAGAAGCACCAGCCACTTATTTTTTATCCACTTAAGTATTTATTACCTTTATTTTTAATATTAATATAATTAACCCAATTATACATTTACATAATTTAATCTTTAATAATGGTTAAACTTTCCATCTACTATTTAATATAGATTTTCCAGACCTGAGCTTTCTATTCCAGCTTTTTAGAGGTTCCAGTTCACATGACTTGGTTTTGCTCTTGTTTCCACATCTGTTTTAGTCTACAACCTTCACAATACTTAGTCCTCTTTGACAACTGGGCCTTGCTTTGCTCTAAATTGCAGGCTCCCTGGAACTGACAACTCATGATGTTGTGCAAATAATCCCAACAATTCAGGGGCTTGTTAGGTAGCCTTTGAACACTCCTTTACTAGAACTTCAGCCTGCTGTGATTTTAGACTAATTCTAAAAGTATGTTGTTTCCCATTTTCTTGAACCTGAATAGAGATCTCTGTGCCCCTTGGATATTTTATCTTCTTACATAAGCTATTTTTGATCTATTTTTAAAGAGTGACTGCACAAATGTTCTCTATTATACATCATCTTACAAAGAAAGTTAGCAGGGGATAGTAGGCACTAGTGCTACTGCAGTGTTTTTCTACAGAAGAGGCACTTACCAATGAGCAAAGAAGCCAACACTGTGACATACACTTGGAGTTCAAGTTTCACTTCTTTCTAATAGTGAAAAAAACCCTTAATTAGGCATAACTTCTCCTTAAGCTGTTTGGTATTTTAATAGCTAACTGATTAGAATTATTTCTATTATTAACTTCAAATTTTAGTTTATTTGGTCAGAAAATAACATAATAGTATGTGCAATTTATGTTTTGGGGATTTTATTGAAATTTTACTTAGGACCTAGTAAATCCAATATTTGAATTAAATTTATACATAGAGTACATTGTTTTATATATACCTATGAAATCAAGATATTGTTCATATTATTCAAATATTCTATTTCCATATTTATCATCAGCCTAATTTACATATCAAATTCTGGAAGGCATATCCAAGTCTCCTAATACAATGTCTACTTTGTACATTTCAGTTTTTATTTTAATGTTTTGCTTTATATATGTGGTGTCTAAAGAGTCTAAAAATGAAAGTATTTAATTTTTATATTTTATTATAAAATAATAAGGTGTTGACTTAGGCTCAGTCATATTATTCTATGGTTAATATTTTTGGAGAAATTTACACTGAGATTTAGGTGTAGGTTTCACATTAGCAAAGAAACATGGAAAAATAGGGATAAATTCATGACCATTTCTAAATCACGTGGCCAATTAATTGTGTTGATAAAGAGGTTGCAAAATGTGTAAACAGAATGTCTACAAGTTCTCACTAAAACGATGACAACTAAAACAAGTGGATCACCTATTAAAATAAGGTAAGTTAATATATAAAAAGTTGAAAGATATAAATTCATTATGAGTTCTTCTAAATATTTTCTAGGATACATCCCATAAAACAGAAACAGATTTCAGTCTTTTCCTTGGAGGGGAAAAAGTTCTTACCATCCATTTGAGATTTTCTCAGGAAAATTGTGCTTGCACTTGGACGGTCAGAAGGGTTCAATTCCAAAAGTAAATCTGTAGAGGAAGAAGATTTAATTTAGGTGAGAAGAAAATATGATTTTTAAAAGAGCTATACATCACTGGGCATGGTGGCTCATGCCTGTAATTCCAGCACTTTTGGAGGCCAAGGTGGGAGGATCATTTGAGCCCAGGAGTTAAAGGCTGCAGTGAGCTATGATCACCCCACTGCACTGCAGCCTGGGTGACAGAGTGAGACCCTGTATCCAAAAAAAAAAAAAAGCTACACACCAATTTTCATCACTTTTAACAGTCTTGAGAGAAGTTTTTAGTAATAAATATGAAGAAAAGATAAAGGCAACAATATAAAAATGTTACTGGGGAATGCAAAGTTGTTGAATACCTCCACACACGCAGACTAAAACTAGGCTATGTCTGTAACTTTTTAAAAAAAACTTGTACCTAAATAATCCAATGCAACTTTTAGATGCATCATATACATACCCTCCTCCTTCTACTTATCAAATAGAAATACAATCACCCTACTCTATGCTGATATTACTAGCACATTTGAAGAACTGTCTTAAGCAGCAAGTGATGCTGTGGTCAGTTACTGTCAGACCCAGCTCAATATATCAAATATGCTAAGACAAAGAAAGTTGTTTGTGGCAAGCATTCTTTAGAACATGGGATTGCTAATTTTAACTCCATTCAACAAGTGAACTTATTTAGTTAGCTGTGGTTTATTTGGGGGATATTCATCACGGCAGATTTAAGAAGACTACATAAAAAGTTCAATGTTCTAAACTATAGGAATACTGCCACGACAGAAAGTGATTTTTAAATTTTGCCCTCAATTTCCAAAGCCAAATTTTACATCTTCCTTCCAATGGACTGATTAATTTGGGGCTTCATCAAAATTATCTTCTGAAGAAGGTCATAGGGCTGCTTCTAAATAATTTTGGCCCTACCTATGCCGGCAGTCCACCTTGCACCACAGTGGGATAATCTCCTATTTATGTGAGACTACAAAACAGATTCTTGAATTTTCATAAAACAAACTTTGCCATCATATGGGATAATAAAAATTATCATGAGGGGAAAAAATAAAAACCTATGACACTCCTCAGCAATGTCCATCTCAAGCCACTTATATTAACCAATCTTGTAGGAAACTGGGCCAAGATCCAGACAGAGTAATGGTTAAGACAATATTTCCCAAACCTTATAATAGTTATTCTAAGTCTTAAAAAGAGGTTTAGCGATCAAATCACAAGACACTATATCCCTGTTTCTTACAGAATCAAAATGCACATTGATATATTAAAAACTAATCAGTCTAGTAGTGAATACTGTCTAACTCAGCATTTCACAAATTTACCTATAATCCTTTTGTTCCCTCCAAGAAATATAGTTTGAATCTTGCATGAATACATACAATTTGTGACTTTCTGGTTTAACAGGATCTGAATCATCCATTTTAATGACACTGCCAGGTCACTAGACACTTACAGAGCTAAACCAATTGCTTTGTTCTCCACGGAAATTCCTTCACTGATTTGAGGTTTATTAAACTGCTTTTGGAGAAAATTATTCTTATGTAAAATACCCACTAAAAATATTTTAAAGGTTTTTTTTTTACATCTTTGAAAAGATGATGAGAAAAAGTTAGCTATTTAGAAAATACTTTCTGTCACAAAGTGACAGAGACTCATAACAGTCTCTAAAGCTTCTGAAAGGATTCATGACTACTTCCTACCACAAAAAAAGCAAATACACTACCATTGGGTCTAAGAAATGAGAAGAAATATCTGCAGAAGAAGCCATATTAGGTATCAGTACCTAAGTCATAATAAAGTTTAATCAAGAATTTTCAATGGAAGTCCAGAAAAATTAGGTACCCAAATCAAGGAGGAGAGGATCAGGCTTAAACACACACAAACACACACACACACACACACACACACACACACACAACCAAGATGTGCTATTATGTATTAAAATACAAAGATCAAGAAGACCATGATAAAGGAAATGACAACATACTGGAAAAAAAAAAAAAAGCAAAATTAGCCCAAATGACAAGCTGGCACTCCCCCTATCCTGAGGTTTTAGGGTGGGCACATGACCCAGGACTGGCCAATCAATCACAGCTCTCCAGGGACTTCCCAAGAACCAAAGGAGAAAAGCAGAGCTGTCCTCTAGGATGTTAGCTAGTCAGGAGCTGCCAGTGGCCCCACAAACATGCACATAGAGAGATTTAGAGAGAATCCAGAAGATAAAAATACATCCATTACCATGCATCTTATATATATGTGAATGCCTTCAAAAATTATTTTTTAAAACACTCTTAAGAATGTTTGAAACTAGGAGAAATATTTTTGATTTCATGATTAGTGGTTATGACTAAAATTGTATTTTAAGACCCGCCACTTAGGTATTATCCATTTAAACTGCAACTTAATTTGACAGCATGACAGCATGATGGAGAAAAAGTATAACTTAAAAAAATTAAACTTAGGTCTTAATGGAAACATCTTTCAGAGGAAAAAATGTGTAAGTCACCATTAACATTGAATATTACTTTTCCTCTAATCTAAGATTCTATTAGGTGTAAGATCCATCTCAACTGCACAGATGTTAAAAATGTAAAAATATATACAACTTAGAATAAATGAAATGCATTATTAAAGACTAACAGTGTGAAAATTATGCAATTGTAGACTGTCAAGAAATCAATTTCCTTGTCAAAACATTAAAGGGAGAGGGCAGTGACCAAGAAATTAACTGACAGAAGCAGCATATTTCAGAGAAAGAGATTGATTTTAATATAATGGTTTCAATATATCCCAATTAAATAGAAGCAGTTTCTGGGCCAACTGCTGGGCATCCACTTACTTATAGTCTCACTGCATTTACTGACCTACTTATCATCCCTGTACTGCACACTGTACCAGTTTTATGGCCCATAACACAAATATTTTAAGTCTCTCAATTACAACACAAAGTGGGATGATTTGGTCTAAGTCCACACTTTCTTACCTGGTGGCCTTGAGCTGGCTGGCCTCTCCAGAGGGCACACAGCCACAGCAGAGCTTCTGTGTGCACTGTCCGTACCTGCCTCTACATCAGTTCTCAGTCTTGCCCTGTTTTAATCCTCAGTCTATGTTTTAGTGAACGTGACTAAGCTGTGACATTTCATATACTGTAGTATAACTTTCTCCCTTTATATATTTCATAATAGCACTTAACTCCTTTTATTAGACTTTTAAGAACAATTCTGGGTAACAAAGTACCTCCATTTTATTTATTATCCAATGTTACTGTTTTAACTTTAAAGCTTAATTACCTTAATATACTTTAAAAAGGTGAGAAGAAAGGTAAAATTCAAAGAGGCTCATTTAAGTCATTCTATAAATGCTGTTCCTATAAGCCATATATCTGGAATTTATATTCTTGATCTACCAAGTTTTATTTTTAAAAAACTTAGAAACTCAATTTATACTTCTCAGAGCCTGTCTTCTCTTATGTAAAACAGGTATAATTTCTATATTACCTAACTGAAAAGGTTGTGAGGATCAAATGAAATTCAAGAGCAGTATATATACCACATAATGCACAATAAATTATAAAACAAAGCATTTCACTAATTTAAAAGTAAAAAGTAAGCTTCTAGCATTCAGTGGAAAATTCATACTAAAATACCTTCTTGGGCAAATATGCACTTTGGCTTCCCACTATGTTAAGGTAAAAATAGTCACACACAATCAAAAATTACTCCCAGTATTGCTTTTTTAAAAAAATAAGCAAATGTATATTTTCCCTGCTTTCCTTCCTATAGATTAATATATGTTCTCCCCCTAGGTTTTTGAAGTAACATACCCTGGGGGTCACTCCACAGCAGGAAAGAAAGATATTATTCTTCTTCACAACTCCACAGTTTTCCTCTGTGTGGATGTACCAGTTTATTTTACCAGTCTCTTACTAGACATTTAAGTTATTGCCAACATTTTTCTATTGAAAATAATGCAGGCTGGGTGTGGCGGTTCATGCCTGTAATCCTAGCTCTTTGGGAGGCTGAGGCGAGCGGAAAGCTTGAGGACAGGAGTTTGAGACCAGCCTGGGAAACATACTGAGACCCTATCCCTACAAAAAAATTAAAAAAATATAGCCAAGCGTGTTCATCTGTAGCTACTGGGGAGGCTGAGGTGGGAGGTCGCTTGAGCCCAGGCGTCGGAGGCTGCAGTGAGCTACGATCAGGCTACTGCACTCCAGCCTGGGTGACAGAGTGAGACTCTCTCTCTTAAAAAAGAAATTTTAAAAAAGCAACAAAAACTTTGTACATAGGTTTTTTCTTATTTGTGGGATGTACCTGCAGGATAAATTCCTCAAAGGAGGATTTCTGCATTAAATGCATTTGCAACATTGTGAGATTGGGTCACATTCCTCTTAATGAAGTTGAACCATTTTGCATTTCCACCAGCAATATACGAATGCAGCTTTCTTCACAACCACACCAAAGATTGTATTATAGAGTTTTGGGATTTTCTCCCAATAGGAGAGAGACCGCAGTATAGTTTCCATTTGCCTTTTCTCTTACAGGTGAAGGTATGTTTAAGGATCATCTGCATTTCCTTTTCTGTGACTTGTGTATTCACAACCTTGTTATCTACTTTTATATTCACTTAATTTCTTAAAGTCAGCATATTTGAGGTCCTTATTTATTTATTTATTTATTTATTATTTTTTTGTTCACTGTTGGCTCTCACCTGAACTACTCCACCAGCCTCCTAGCTGGTCTCCCTTCTTCCACCCTTGCCTGCGTGACAGTGTGTTCTCTGATCAGCTACTATGATATTTTTCTCAAAGAATTAACATTACTCCCCAGGCTCTAGTCCTCCAGTGGTTTCCCATCACAACTATGTCCACATTCTTTGTCAAAGTCAACTATGCACACAGGGCTTAACCCACCATATTCCTCCTGGCATCCTTTTCACTCAGCTGCAGCCACATTTGTGTCTTGCTGTCCATTGCCCAAACCAAGTTTGTTCCCACTTGAGGAACTCCAAAGGAGCTATCCCTCTGCACGGAAGCCTCTGTCCCCCCCGCCCTCACATGGCTCCATCTCACTTTTAGGACTGCTCCCAAGTCACATAAGGAGAACAGTCATCTTACACACACACCCCTGTAAAACTGCCCTCCTCCCCTACCCATTACCCAATTTACTTTCTTCCCAGCACCTCACTACCTGACGTTCTTGATTATTCATGTGTTAACTACCTCTAGCTCCCTCTGGAATGTAAGGATCAGAGGTAGGATGAGGGCTTTGTCTGGTATACCACTGTTTGCCCTGCATCTAGAACACTGCCTGGCCAACCAAAGGTGCTCAACAAACATCTGCTTCAGTGTACCCCAAACTAGTTTAGTTTCTCCCAGTTTCCCCACATCTTATAAGATTTCTTGTAATGCTGTCTCTTGATTCATCATCTAAGACCAGCATAAGACATGTTAAAATGGTAGCTATTCAGAATTAAAGACATGAGATAGGCTACCAAGAACCACAAGCACCTAAAGGAGGAATTCTAATGTCCAGTGAAGAGTCAATGGTAAGTTCAATCTAGCATAAGAACATTTAATACTAAAATACCTTTACTACAAAATGACTCATCCCATGGATTTAATTACATCGTAAGACAAAAATTCCATATGAATTCTACAGGGAAGTAAAATGCATCAAAATACGTTTTGATCTGTGTCCCCAGAATCAAACATAATGGGACAGTGTATGATTTTACTATAAAAGAAGTTCAATCATACAGGGTGGGTAAATACATGATGCTGCAACCATTCGATGATACACCAAGGAGTTATTAAAAGGCACGAGGCAGAGCAGTGCGCACTGGCATGGAAAGACATCCTGGAGTGCTCTCCGGGGGTAAGTACTATGTCATTATTTCACAGCTTTAAGTTACAAAGCAGCACATATAAAGTGAGCCTCATTTTTGTAAAATAAACAAAATGTTATATTTATATGCATACAAAAGGCTCAAGAAGAATCAATACCAAAATATTAATAAAAGTTAGCTCTGAGTATTCTGAGTATAATGAATGACTTTTCTGTGTTTTCTAAATATTTTACATCAACACATCGATATTGTTATAAAAAAGACAAGCACTAAAAAGGGTTTAAAATAGTTACTGGAAAGAGGAATGATGTGTTGCTCAGAGGTTTCTCCCCATCATATGGCCAAGTCTCTCCCTGTTCACCCTTCAGGGGGAGGGAGAGGAAGCGGTCACTTGAGAGAGCACATTTATCTGGCAAATTAGCAAAGCTCCTAAAGTGAGAACATAAAATCCTGTATGAAAAGTTGATGTGTAATAATGAAGTTGGATAATAAGATCTTAGCATCTTATATTGTTTTACTGATACTGCCATCGGTTATCTTAAATATACTGTTAAATAAAGGCAAGGTGGTAGAAAATATTTTTTAGTTTTTCTGAAACCCATACTAGATTCTTAGGAATATCGCAACTGACTTGAAGATATCATGTTCTTCCAAAATGTTTCAGAGGAAAAGAACAAAGCAGAGCATCATCTACATATGATTTTGTCTAAGTAACCAAAATAATTCAATTCTCCATTGTAGAAAAGCTAAAATATTTTATATCTAAGTAGGAATTTCTCAGTTTCCAGGGAAACTAGTATAAAATTATCTGAAATAAAGATATTAAAAGTGAATTTTCAACATATCTGTACTTTATATTTGGTGTTCTGTGTTTCTATGGAAACTTAAGAATAATAGGGAAATATTAAAATTGAAGTTTCTCTTACCACTTTACTGAATTCCATAAAATTAAATTTTAAGACACACACTGAAATGAAAATTTAACTGTCATTCTAATAAACATAAAATGGTAAATTCTGTGCTCACAAACTATTCTTTTCAACTTTTCTGATTTAACACTGTTTGTCATCATCCTATGCTTAATGTCTGGTATCTCACTTGCCCTCTTGCCAGCTTCTCCTAATATTCCTCTGTCCAGGCCATTCCTCGATACACAGTTACCAGAACAAACTCTTTAAAATTTATTAACCCCTTTATTTGACTAACAAATTTAGGCCATTTTGTTACCGCTATTTTATTCTCATCTATGGAAATGACTATATAGAAATAAGATAAAATCAGACAAGGTGGCCCCCACCTGGAGTCACAGTTACTCAGAAGGCTGAGGTGGGAGCTTGAGCCCAGGCCAGGAGTCTGAGGCCAGCCTGGGCAACAGCGAGACCCCACCTCTTTAAAAAAAGTGATGGAGAGGCAAACGTTGCCTCTGAGTTGTGTAACATAAACTTTGAATGGAACTAGTCAAACCAGGAGTAAGTTTGAGGAGACAGGTCTACTTTATGGGTAAAATACAAGATGCATCCCTCAGTTTTTTAAGTTCTTTAAGAACCAGATTTGGCATACCTAACACCTCCGTGTCAGTCTGAGGACTTAGAACCTTTGTTCCATTCAGTCAGATCTCTAAGTCCTTGTTTCTTCATCAGCAACACAGGGAAAATATGCACATGCCTTATTTGTATGTGGAAGGGCCAAATGAGATGTACACAAAAATGTGTTGTAAATCCTAAAGAACGATATAAAGACACTATTTTGGGCTGTCATTCTATGCTACCCATCCACTAACTAGTTTGTAAAATCAATCGGAGACTTGCCTTACACCATCGAGCAGAGCAGTTTTCACTAGTACTTACATGCTTTGTGTATAAAGGTACAATTAATTCACCTGACACATTTGTTCATTCTTTCACAATTTTTGGATGTTCTGAAAAGCGAATATAGTGCTTCCCAGTTACAAAGGCTCATCCATCGTGTCATGAGGCTTAATCATTCTAACTTGTAAATAGACTGAGGCCAATGAGGTTTAAATAGAAGAGCTATAAGACATTTCCTCTGTAGTAATAAAACCACTGGCATTTAAATGAAACAAATGAGCCAACCACATTTGAACATCTTTATGATACAACGTTTTCTACTTCAAAATACTTATTTTTTTAAATTAAAGAACCACCTTGTTACCCTGAATTATTTGTACCTAGATTCATCCCTTTCCAAAATTCTAGAAGTAAAAAATCAAATGTTCCCTCTCTTTTCCCCCGACCCCAGTGGTTTAAAATCTGAAGAAGTTTTACCTCAACACTCTTATCTTTGACCAGGATTCTCCCGAGGGGGTGGAGGAGGGGGAGGCAGGGAAACAACAGTCTTGCACAGGCAGGGTCTGGCATTTTAACCCAAAACCTTTACACCCCCTCTGCTTTAGAGGAGGAAAATGAAGTCTGTTATATCATCAGAATAGGGCTGAAGATATATGTTTCAAAGTGGGAATTTTAAAGTAATCAGAACTCCATGGGTAAACTATTTTGGTTAAAAAGAAACAAAGCAAAACAAAATTTCTGCAGTGCTGGCAGTGACATTCACACCGTCCACAGTTATTTTAAACACCCCCCTACAATTTCCTTTCTTCATGTTCAAATTATAGTTGGAAGGAATAAAGCAGACTATTAAGAATACCATATAAATTCTCCTATGGCAACCTCTGTTTTAAATTTAAGTAAGAAACCCTCAAATACTCGGGTGTGAGCTACCCCGAGTGTCAGCTGCCTGACTGAGGGGGGAGGGAACCAGGCCCCTCCCCGGCCGTGTCACTCAGGACGGGGAAGGAGAGGGGCTGGGGCGAGCGCACCCTACGTCGGGGTAGTTGGATGTTCACTGGGAAATGGGAGCGAATACACCGAACAGTCTTCATCAGTTCCCGTGGGATGATGACTAGAGCTGCAACCAGAAGAGCTGGGGACCGCAGGGTCCCCTGGGGGTAGGGACGATGGGAAGAGGGGGCAACGACTGGGCATCTGGGCAGGGAGGAGGGACAGAAGCCGGCCAGACACGGAGGGAAGAGACAAGGGGTGGGGACACGAGGCAGAGCCAGCCTTCACGCCCGGTGCCCAGCGCTGGGAAAGCAGCTCCAGGTGGGAAGGGGCCTGAGGGTGTGGATGCCTCAGGGGACCCCGGGGGAGGCAGGAGCCAGAGCTGTGCCTCTTTACCTTCAGGCATCTCCGGGTCACTGACGTGCTGCAGGTGGTGGCCCTCACCAGCTCCAAAGTCCAACGCGGCAGGCTTCATGGCAGCGGGTGCCGGCGCCCCTGCCACTGTTTCCACCCACTGCCTGTAGATCTCAGACTCAAAGTCCAGCTCGGCTGGATGGGTGCACCGGCCCAGCTGAGGCCTGGCACTGGGAGACACAGAACAGCTCAGCGTGTCCCCCGGGGGCGCCTCCGTTGCTGCCTGCGCCTTCACTCACCCGCCAGCTCAGCCACGCTCAGCAGCCCGCCGCTTGCTCACTGCTTCCCGGGGGCCCTGCGGCCCTGCCCGTGCCAGCCACAGCCGCTGCCAGGAGAGCGCGGTCACAGCTCCCCCTCGGTCCGCGGCAGCCTCCAGACTGAAGCCTGCTTGCCCAGGCCGGTGCTCGCCAAGCAGAACGCGTGCTGTGGTCGCCTGGTTACAAGCAGCCAATCACATCCAGAGTTCCCGCTACGCGCCCGCCGCAGAGCCCAGGCACGTGACTCACAGTGCCCCGCCCCTCGGCCGCCCACCCCGCCCCCCGCCCCTCGGCCGCCCCGCCCCGCCCCTCGGCCGCCCCGCCCCGCCCCTCGGCCGCCCCGCCCCGCCCCCTCGGCCGCCCCCCCCCCCCTGCCGCCCCGCCCCTCGGCCGCCCCGCCCCGCCCCTGCGTGGTGAGCGCCGGGCTCTGGTTTTCATTCGTCACAGGCTGCCAGGACCTCTCTGGTCCTGCGGAAAGTGCCTCGGGCATGTGCTCCTTGAAGCCATCCTCGGCAATGGACTCTAGAGAAAACCCCTGTTAGTCAAGAGTCGGTTCCGTTAGCAAATTGGTTTTTTTTTTCCTAGTCTAACACGTTTTCTTTGCTCATCAAACTTACTTACACCTGAATTGTTGACTGTTTTGTAACTAAATGCTTCCTCCAGTGAGTTTTTGTTTTCACTTGCGACTTGACCATAGCAACGCTCGGGCCCTGGGCCTATCCCCAATAAAGACTGTGGTTGTGCGTCTTGAATGAGACCTGAGGACATGTCACCCCTCCACTTCCTTGTCTGTAAAACAGGGAATAAACTTGTCCCTCCCAGCTCTGAAATGCTGAGACTCACCCACTCTCTTCCATGGCAGGAGTATCCAGATTTTCCTTCTTTAACTAATAACCCATAAAGCACAATTTTCTCATACAAAATTGAAAACCACACAGTGGGGTACAATGAAGATGAATAGTTAACATCTGGCAAGCACTTTGGGCCTGATACTGTTCCGACTCTGGTATACTCATTTAACCCCACAAAATAATCCCATTTTACAGATTTTACAAAAGTAATTGAGATGCACAAGTTAAGTACCTTCCCCAAGGTCACATGACTGCTCAGGGTGGGGCTAGGATTGGATCCCAGGCAGTCTAAATTCCCACAAGCCCCTGGTCCTAATGATCAGAACATAAGGATAGAAGTCAAGTTTAGCGGAGGGGAGTGACGTTGTATATCAGTGTACTTTTTAAAAGGACAATTTTTTGATGTGGACTTTGAAATATCTTCCCTTCATGTCACATTAAGTCCCTTCCATACACCAGGTGCTGTATGTATGAAACAGTCCCAACCCTCAGTGAGTCCAGGCAGATGAGAAAATAAAGGCTTAAGAGAGTCCGGTTGGCTGAGGTCACATGGCTGGACAGTGCTTGAGTCTGGGATACAAATCCAGATCTATCTGACCCCAAATTGAATGCTGGGGTCAAAAGTTTGAATGTTATCCTGGAAACATGGGATCCATTTAATATGTTAAGTTGAAGAGTCACTATCAGATGCATTTTATGTTTGCATTGAGGTCACTTGTACAATAAGGAGGGATTGAGGGAAGCACCAGGACCAATTAAGAGACTATATGTTCATCTAGGAGAGGAGTGAGGATTCAAATGAAGGCCATGGCAGAGACTGAAGTGGAGGGAAAGGATTTGGGGTCATTTGGGAAATAGAGAAGGAAGTTCTTGGTTATTGTATGTGGGAGAATAGTGGAAGTAGGAATTTAATAAAGGATGCTAAGCCTCTGGTGTGGGGGACTGGGTAAATAGCAGTGCCTTTCTCCTAGACAGAGAATGCAGGAAGAGGAATGGGTTTGGGGAAGAAGACAGTTTTTGACTCTAAGAGGCACATTGAAATGGAGCTCTCTGGTTGAAAGTTGGATATAAACCTCTGTAGGCTAAATCCCTTTTGTGACAGTCCAACTTACATTTTCAAAAATAACACACATACTAAATCAAGTCATTAAGAGTGACTGGGGCAATTTTCTTAAAGCCACATGCTAAGAACATCACTTTCTTGGGACAGTGTCTCACTCTGTTGCTCAGACTAGAGTGCAGTGGCCTCATCATAACTCACTGCAACACCAAACTGCTGGGCTCAAGCTATCCACCTGCCTCAGCCTCTCTAGTAGCTGGGACTACAGGTGTGTGCCATCACGCCCAGCTTTTTAAAATGTTTTTGTTGTAGAGAGGAGGTCTTGCTATGTTGCTCAGGCTGGTATTGAACTCCTGGTCTCAAGCAATCCTCCTGCCTCAGCCTCCCAAAGTGCTGGGATTACAGGCATGAGCCACCACATCCAGCTGAATATCACATTTTTTAAGTGATTATTTTTATGGAGTAACTTTGGATCTATGGTTTTAGCAAATGAAGTGTTATGTAAAATAAAGCTGTTAAATGGAAACAACAGTTAAAATTGTATTGTCATCACAGCATATAGAAAGTAATTGAAGGTATGGGTATAAAAGTGATTGTTCTAAGAAGTTGTGTATAATAAGGGGTTTGGGAAGGAAAGAGACTTAGAAAATAGGGAGGGTTGAGTGGCATTAAGTGAAGCCTGCAAAGGTGAGCAGTGGAAGTCAAGGGACCTGAGTATTAATCAGGAAGGGCTGATCAGGTGAGTCCCATCAGCATGGGGAGGACACCTGCTTCTCATTTCTGTAATGGCAGCACCTAGCGCAGTGCCTGGTCAATAGGCACTCAGCATGTCATACCCCGAGGAACAGAGTCAAATGTGGCCTGGAAGAGAGGAGGCCACAGATGCCATTGGCTACGGCAACTCAGTGGCTGGGGATGCGTGTGAGTGGGCTGGACGCAGGCACAGGGGAAGGAAGTGAACTGGAGGTGAGAAAGAGAAGACGGAAACTGAGGCCTTCTTTTCCCAAATGTTTGGCCCAGAAGAGAGATGTGGTAGTAGTTAAAGGGAAATGTATGGTGAAGGAAGCTTTTTTTTTCCAAGATAAAAAAAGATGAGTATAGTTCTATGTGAAAGAGTAAGAGCCAATGGCAAAAAAACAAAACAACAACAAAAAAATGAAGTTAGAGGAGAAAAGAGAGTTAATGGCACAAGATCCCCAAGAAGGCGGAAGTGGACGCAATCCAGAGCAGGACAGATTAGCTTTGGGCAGATGCAAAAGCAAGGAGGGAGAAAGGACCCGGGTGACTACAGAGTCATTGCTGGTGGAGGAGACGTTTAGGAAGAGCTCTCTTGATGACCTCTATCTTCCTCCATTTTAATAGACTTCTACTTGGAAAACTACTCTGGGAAAGAGGGAATTCTGTATGGAGAAGTCCACACTCCAGAAAAACTCAATACACCTAAAAAAAACCCCAAATAATGTCTTTCCTCACAGGTGGATAATTGGAAAAGAAATTTGAACAAAAATCAAGGCACTCAGACATAAATATGTCACAAAAGTAGAAGATGGGCTAATTATTTCCTCAAAATAGTTAAAAGAAGCAGCAACAATTTTAAGGGAAGAGTAAAAAAAAAATTAAGGAGAAAATGATACATAATTGCAAAAAGTGTGAACATTTTCAAACCCTATAACCACATAAGGGACCACAAAAAGGGCCAGAGGGACTGTTAGTGTATTAATTCAACAGGAAGAAAAGGTCAATTCAAAAAGCATGGAAGCAGGGAGGATTCATATTTAACTTAACTCTGTTTAAAAGATTTAAGTAAAGTTTGAGGACAAAAATAGGTGATACGTTGAAATGTGGGAGACCACAGTGGAATGGGAAAGGATTCAACAAAGTTCAGTTTCAGTAACTAACATCTAGTTAAATCCTCAGAACCTAGTGACTGTATTCTGTGACAATAATAATGTCTGAAGTTCTAGTAATGCCATCAGATGCCATTTTGGATGGTTCTTGTAGACTTGCCATGATGCCCATTATAAGTTACAAAATAGTGCCTACATTTAACAACAAACACACACAAAAATGATATACATGACCTTGAAAACTGAAGAATTTTAAAGTTATTAAGCAGGAAGATATTGGGAAGCACTGTTAAGAAAATAGATTTTAATGATATTTTGTTTGAAGGGAACATTAAGAAAAAAAATCTTATCCTTCCACAACGGCGGTAAGTCTGGGAGAGCAAAAGGAAGCAAATAGGAGGAATGTGATTTGAATTAAGCAAGAGTTTGATTCTGTGAAAGAAGTGAGACCTTTTTTATATGGGTCCAGTAAACTCACTCACTCATCCGTTCGTTCAGTAATCATTCAATACCCGAGCCCTTTGCACATGCCACATACTTTTTAAGTTCTGGGGACGTTGTTTTGACCAAGATAAACAAGGTTCCTGTTCTTGAAAAACTCTTCTTCTAGTAAGGGAGGCAGCAGACAGTGTTGCCCATCACCACCACCTTCATGGGCTAGGATGGCTATTGATCTGCAGCTACTGTATCTTCATTCCCGACAGCAGGGTGCAGGAAGGGAAGAAGGAAGATTTTTCAGAAGGTCCACATGGCACAAGGCTTACAAATCACCGGCTTACAGCTTAGTTACATGGCCATTCCTAGCTTCAAGGGAGGCTCAAAAAAAACATAATCACACAGCTGGAGTGACTAATGCAGAAGGAACAACTGGATATTGGAAGGCAACTGGAACTCTGTGCCACAATCTTTAAGGAAAGATTAGGGAAGATTCAGCTTAAAGCAAGAATAATCACAATAAAATTTCATAGCCCTTTGCAAGCATATGTGAAACACATACAAGGAGTTTGTAATAATCTTTGCTTGAGCTAAGAGTGTAGAAAAAGTGAAGACAGCCTAGAATGAAACCTTATGTTAGATGCAAGAGAAATTTTATGGTGGTCAAGAGATCAGGGTTAAACAGTCTGTTATGTGTGTATTGTGGTTAATTGGGTTCCATCTTGGGCATCATATTAGTTGTTTTAGTAGAATAGGATTTGTGTGTAAGTCATGTGTACATTTTTGGGGGGACAGAGAGTCTATAGTTATCATCATATTCTCAAAGACATCTGTTAACAAAAATGTTAAAAGTTAACTATTATACCTGATTTGATGTAGAATAGCTTGACTTCTCCCATTTCCAACTTCAAATAAACAAATGTGTTCAGTTAATAAGTGCACTATTTTATAAGAAATGGTCAGGGAGTCTTATTTGATAAGGGGCTGTTATGAGCTGAGTTGTGTCCCCTTCCCCCAAAAATTTACATGTTGAAGTCCTTACTCCCAGTAACTCAGAATGTTACCGTATCTGGAGACAGAAGAGGAAATTTGGACACAAGCACACACAGGGAAGCTCACATGGAGACACGGGGAGGGGACGGCCATCTACAAGCCAGGGAGGGAGGCCCGGAGCAGGTCCTTCCCTCGTGGCCCTCAGAGGAAACCAATCCTGCTGGCACCTTGATCTTGGACTTCCAGTCTCCAGAACTGTGACAAAATAAATTTCTGTTGTTTAAGTCACCCAGGCTGTGTTATGACAGCCCAAGAAGATTAATAAGGGGACAGAAAGGATCTGAAAGCGTGACAGGGCGCAAGCCCTGTGGGCATCTGGGGAGCAGCACCAAGAGCAGAGCTTGGCAGTTTGCCTTGGAGGGAAGCCAGGGGCCAGCAGGTGCCTGGAGGGGCACTGAGGGGCGAATGGGAGGGGACAGGGGCAGAGGAGGCAGCAGGGGCCACTAGGTCCTCATGTGCCCACAGGCCTTGAAAGGACTTGAGAGAATATTCCGGGGTAGGGGAAGCACTGGAGAGCCACTGGACCTGACATACTTTATAGGGGGTCCTTGGCTCCTGTGTGAAGGCCAGACTAGGTGTATCTAAAAAGTTTGTAACCCTCTTATTAATCAAGCAAATGGTTTAGTAGTGCAGCTGAAAGGTTTGCAGTGAGAGGCAAGGAGAGGGGCTTCTGAGGCACTGACCCCAAGTCCTAAGCCCTCCTCATGTCACCACATCCCACTAGGCCATCCTACTCCCCATCGGACAAAGCAGATGAGCCATCATTTTAAACCAGCCCCAGACTTTCCCGTGAGTCCTCTCCACAGAGGCCCTCAGTGGGACCTCTCTTTTCCCACTTTAAGGCCAGCCGGTTGCTGTCCCTTTCCCCCCCACATCTGCTCCCTGTCCCTGTGTCTCACGCCCAGGCTCCCCATCCTCAAGCCGTTTCGGTTTGCTGGCACCCACCGCCACCTGCCAGGACTCCAGGGCTCACTCGCTCTCCACCCCCATTCCAAAAGCCATGTGGAAGAGAGAGACACATTTAACTACATGAAATTAAACTCCATAAAACAGAGTGAAAAGATGACATTGGGGAAACTATTTGCAACACTTTCATATGATAATTTTCCTTAAACAGCACTAATTTCTCTAACATATAAGGTTTAGTAAGAGAAAAAGTTCAACTCAACAAAAAAAATGGACAAAGGATACACAGAAACAATTCACAGAAGAAACGTAAAAAGTGAATGTACTTTAAGGCTTCAGTGCAAAGTCAAAATATGAGATAACTTTTCACTTATTAGATTAGCAAAGATTTCAAAGGTGGCTGAGAACATCTATATCTTTGTCAATGCTGGTTAACAGCCAGTCTCTCGTTCTGCTCCTGGACTGTACATTATCGGATGTTATTTTCATGATAACCATTAAATTGTGAAACATGGATACCTGTGACCCAGCAACTCTACTTTCATGAATTAATACTATTAAAATACTATTTTTACATGACAAAGGAAGTTGCTGAATAATAGAGTCTGCTAATTATCTTTGCTAACTGGATAACAAAAAGTCCAATAATTGTCACTTTTAACAATTTTTAAAGCACTAGAAGAATTAGATACAGAACTGTTAACAGTGTTCTCCATGGCACAAATATAGGCAAACTTTACTGTTTGAATGATGAACAATTTGCAATGACCACCATTTATTTTTTAAAACAGGAATTATTAGAAATGACAAATGCACCCCCTCAAATGTAACATTGCACTCTCTGTCCCTTGCCCAGGTCATGTCTGAGAGGGTAACTAACATGAGGAAAGCAGCCTGAAGCCGCGTGGTGAGCAGAGACTGCTCCCAAATGAACTCAGACCCTACCCTGATTGCTTTCATTCCATTTGAGACTTTATTTTTTTCTACAACTGCAATAACTTCCCGACATTCAGAAGCGCTTTGCTAGTCACAGCCTCTTTGGAGAAGTAGATCAAATCATCACTCATGCCATAATCACTGCGGTACCTTGTCACAACACTGTATAGTTTCAACTTAGTGTCGCCTGAGATGGGTAAACAATGAGGTTACGCTGGCCACAAAAGCAAGCCCACGATACAATTAAGCCCTAGCAGAGGAAGGCAGAGTACACAAGCATCCATCAGGGACAGGTGCCTAATGGGCTGGACTTGAGACACTGATAATGCTGCCAGGGAGTGGCATGTTCAGAACATAGGGTTTAGGTGGCAGACAGAACAGATTCCTCTGAGGGGCACGGGTGGTGGACACAATGGGGAGAGTCCTGACTCCACAGCCAGACTGCCTGGGTTTGAGTCCCAGCTGTTCTACTGCCATTTGTGTAACCCTGGACTAGGTCTTTCCCCACTCTGTGCCTGCTGTCCTCTGTAAAATGGAGATCGTAATTGTTGCTCCCCAAGAGAGGTGCTGGAGGGTTAAGTGACAGAACACATGGGCATGTATAGACCTCTGAATGGCTGACACAGGTTAGGGTGTACCGTAATTGTTGTTAATTTTATTATCATCTGGGGAGTCATTAGAATGCACTGTTATTACTATTACCTTCATTCACTGACATCTGTAGCAGCAGCAACAGCCTCAGAAGACTGGGAAATGTCTCAACAAACATGGCACTGGAAGAGGTTCAGGGCTTGGGCAGGCAAGTCTGGCCCAGAAGCAGTGCAAGTCCTCCGCCACTCAGTGATGGATTGAGAACCACTGTTGCAGCCACTGTCCTCTGAGTCCTTGATGCACCATCTCTGCCTCTTCTCAGACACAGGAGAAACCTCAGGTACAAAGGTCATGCTGCAGGCATGGACTGTTAGTGCTGCGTGGCGCTGGAGCTCAAGCTGTCTGTGAAAGCCAGTAAATTACAAATCAGACCCAGATCAATGAAGCAATTTGCTCCAGGTTACAAAGTCAGCTGTGCAGGTGTTATGCATACGGCCTTTACAATGCTGCCTTCAATAAGTGACTCCATTTCTGGTACTGTTTCTGGTTTCTCTTGTGGAATTCATCTTTTTAGAGGTTCGAGAAAGCAACTAAGGAACCACTACCATGAATTCAATTCCTATATAGGAGAATTGGGACAAAACATCCGTAACCTTGGGAGAAAGCAACTGTGTAGTTTTGAGCACCAGGGAGGGCCAATCTGCCAGAATCAAAAGTGTATCCCCGATGTTAGGAAGATGGGTTCAAAAACAACTTAAAGAAAGGAGGCGCACAATTTCATTACATTCTGAAAGGCCGATTTAAGACGGCTGGGATTCTGTTTTTCAGAGTTTTCCAAGCACACACTGAAATTGATACTGATGACAGAGAAAAGGGAAAAAGATGTAGAGACATCTTTTCACATTGCTTGGCACAGATAAAAGTACAGAGTGGAAATAAGGCAGAATGACTCAATGGTGGCACAGACCCCAAAAAAGACAAATGTTCAAAATCTGCAAAATGCTACCTATGGTTAAAAAGCCTTTTAAATTTATGCTGGGAAGAGGAAGAGAGAGGAACAAGGAAAGGACATGCCTTAGTTTTAAAGTTGAAAAGCAAACAACTGATGACACCAGCATTTCTCAGACTGTCCACATTCTACTAAAGCTCCTTGAACCAGCAAGTTCATTAAAAAGAACAACGAACGCTATTTCCCCTCGTTTTGACCACGTAAGTGTAAGAGGAGGAGAAGGAATCGAAGGCTGAGGTGGGTGGCGGCGGCTGCACTGCTGTCCTCAGGGGGGACCCGCCTTAGGGCAAAGGCGAGGCGCCCACAGCCCGCGCCCGCCCTGCCGCCTCCCCAGAGGGCGACTGGATGCGACTCCTACCCAAGGCCGCTCCAGGAGTTTCTTTTCCACGCCCGGCCGAGGCAGCTATAAGACACGAAGTCAGTCCGGCTGCGGCGCGGCCCTGCCCTCGCCCGGGCGCCTCCGCGGTGGCCCCGGGAAGCTCAGCGTGGGACGGGACAGCGCAGCGCGGCAGCCTCGGCGAGCGCCCGGCCTCCTCCTCGGGGACGTCGCGCTCCTCCAGGAGCCGCAACCGGCTGGGCCGCCAGGTGCCGCACGGCCTGCCCGCATTAGCCGCCCCGCGCACCCGCGTGCGACCTGCGCCGTTCCCGTCACCCTCGGCCGGGGATCACCAGGCCCGCGCCTGGTGTCCTTGGCCCGTCGGGGCCGTTAGCGCTTAGGGGTGGGCAGATGGCACCCGTTAGTGCCCGGGGGAGGCTGGGGGAGGCCGGGAGCCACATCACAACGGGCGCCCGGGGCCGTCCGCCTGGTGCTGGATACCGTTTAATACTGTTTGGACAATAGACGCTCACAGGTAAAGATTTAATGAACTGGCTACACGGCAGGCATGTATTTACCTCCAGAAGGTACCACCAAACAGTTTGCTAGTTGAGGATAAGAGTTCAAGTCGCTCCTATTCAACGCCGAGTTGGTGGTGTTGTCATTGTCATTTGGGGCACTCTGGTGGGTGTGTGTGGGTGTCTCACTGTGGTCTGAATTTGCGTTTCCCTGACAACTGATGACGTTGAGCCCCTTTTCACATGTTTTTGGCCATTTCGAGCTCTTCTTTGTTGGAGTGCCTGTTCCAGATCTGTTGGCCATTATTAAATTGAGTTGTGGGTCTTATTGACTTATAGAAATTCTTTGTATATTCTGGACACCAATTCTTCATCAGATAGAGGTATTGTTCATCTGGCTGACCTTGTCAGTCACTTAATAATTCCTTTTGATAATCAGAACTTTTTAATTTTAGCGAAGTCTAATTGTCAATCCTTTCTTATATGTTTAGTGCATTTTGTGTCCTAGTTAAGAAATCTATGCCTATTCCATTGTCCACAAGACAATATCCTGTTTTCTTTTAGAATCTTTATTTCACATTTAGGTCCACAACCTGCTGGGATTTAGAGTGTTGTGCATGGAGTAAGGTAGGGGTCAGTGGGCCAGTGTTCATCACCCTCCCACCCCCCACCCCCCACCCCCCGCAATGAATATCCAGTGGACTCAGCCTCTACCTGGCAATGTCACCTTTGTGGACAGTGAGGTGTACAAATTCTCTTGTGGAATTCATCTTTTTAGAGTTCTCCATTCTCTTCTATTGATATTTCTGCCCATCCTTATTCTATTCCATCCTATTTAAGTTCCAGTACTTTTACAATATGTCTTACTACCTGGTAGTAGAAGCCCTCTGACTTTGTTCTTCAAGATTGTTTAGGTTTTCTCGGACTTTCGCTCTGTCATATAAATTTTAGAATCAAATTGTTAATTTACAAACATGTACAAATCCTGCTGGGATTTTAACTGTGCTCACATTCAATCTATAGACCAATTTGTTCATTGTTACTGTTAATCTTAACGATATATCTTCTAACCTGTAAACATTTAGTTCTCCTTTAATTCTTCTCAGCAATGTTTGGTAGTTTTCAGTGTATAAGTATATAAAATGTCTTCTGTTAGATTTAATCCTAGATATTTGATGCTTTTTAATGTTGCTGTAGATGCCATTTTTGAGTTTCATTTTCTAATTCTTTATTATATATAGAAATACAATTTATTTTAGTGTACTTACTTGGTATTGGGTGACCTTACTAAATACATATACTAATTCTAATAGCTTGTGGATTCATTTAGGTTTTCTACATACACAATCATCATCTACAAATCTTTTCAGTCTTTATACCTTTTATTTCTGTTTCTTGCATTATTGCATTGGCTAGTACTTTCACTATAATGTTGAATAAAAATAGTACAGTATACATCTTTGTATTGTTCTCAAATTCAAGTGGAAAGTGTTCAATATTTCACCATGAGGTAGGATGTTGCTGTAGGTTTTAAACGAAATTCTCTTTTATTCCCACCTTCTAACATGCCTAAACCCTCTTATACCATGTCCTTCACACATGACTTGTGTGGGTCACCTTGCTATTTCTCTGCTATCCCCATCAGTCTGCTTCTTGGAGACTGTAGTTAACTCCTGGAGGTGATGCTAACTCTAAGACTCAGAATGTAGATAAGCCAGCTAGCACTTGGCCCAGAAACTCCTGAAGTCACTTAATGGAGAAAGGAACTTCTACACCAACTTGCAAATAAGGAACTGTTGTGTTGCCTGTTTTGTGTTATCTCAAACCATCCTGTATCCTGCTGGAATTTCTATTTCCATTTTGTTTCTCTCATTCTATTAAGTATTTGGGGGGGTAGTATATGTTAGACTGTGTGTAATTGATTAGTTAACAATGTATGTAAAATATGAATAATTAGGATGTCTCCTACAGGATGGATGCTCAAGTATTTTTTGCTAACAGACAAGTGTAAACAAAAATTTAGGGAGACAAATGAGAAAACTGGTCATTATTTGGCTGTTTATCTTTGGCACAAGGGAGAAAAAATTATACTGAATATCCAGTATTTCCCACTAAAACAGTAGTGACTGTCCTGCTATTATGGTATTTGGGAGAAAGGAGGGCAGTCCAGAGAAGGCAGGAGGGAAGGATGGGAGGAAGCTGCAATGTCCGGAGTAGGGGCTGTCCCAGCTGGAACGCATGCTTCCCAAACTGCTGGGCTTGGGCAGACTGCAGGTGTGGGTGTGCGTGGGTGCTGCTGCGGGTGCTGGTGCGGATGGAACTGGCTCCGCAGCAGCCCCCGACCCAGGAAGGCGCCCCCTTTGCTGGCTGCTGAGGCAAAGAGCTTCTCCGAGCCCACGATGCCTGGCGTATTTCATTATTCTTGTCACTAGGACTTGTTTTCCGAGGAGCATATCTTCACGTGTTATTACAAATTTTAAAAGTTGTGTTTTCTCTTATCGTCTCACATTCATGCCATTTCCTAAAACTGCACTTAAGCCCACTCATTCTATTTTCCGTATGTTTTAACCTCTTTATTTTAATGTATTTTCTGTTCATGTTTTCTCTCTGCCATGACTTGTGACTATTCACTTAACTCTTCTAATTCATAACTTCTTTCTACAACTATGCCATTTTTCTATTTCTTGTATCCTTTGCGTTTTAAATAATCTTTTTACATTTAAAAAATCAAATTATACTGGCAATGTTTTATTTTGTTAATACTTTTAAATTATCCCTAGAATTTCTTTGGACATTTTAACTAAACTTATTGCTTCCGTACTTTATATACAATATGGGAATTCCTTGGGGTCTAATTGTACAGTTGTATTTTGGTTATTTTTGTTGTTTCTGAACAACTTTGACCTTAATAACTTTTACGTCACATATTTTTAAAATACATTGTGTGATTATGACTGACCTCAATTAATGAGAACATTGAGGGGCTGGGTTGAAGTATCTTCCTCCAGTGGGAAATTGTCTGTACATTTAATAGTGTCCCCATGAAAACCACCTGCCAAAAACTTAAGTTAATGTATTTACTTAAATTTTCCTAACAAAACACGATTTACATCTGAACCATAAACTAACATGAGAGCAGACCATAATTACCAATACAGCCAAAGAACAGAAACACCACTTTCACTGTTGTATTTATTTTTATTGTAGAATCTATGTTCTAACTCATTTTTCTAAAGTTGTGGAAATTTGAGGATCCTGGCTTTAGCACAGTCAGATCCATCTTCCCCCCCATTCATGCTGCCGTGACATGAGACTCATCAATCAGACGTGTTACATCCTTACAACCTACGCTTCCATTATTAGCAAGCCCCACAGGTAGCAACGACTCTTAAGTATTTTTCATTTCTGCTGTTAGTGTTTCTCCAGTTCTTCCCTGAAAATTCATTTGTGCAGATAAATACAACTGAAGTTTTCCAGCATGTATGGTTATCTGTATTAAATGGTTGAAAGTAATGTAAGATTTTTTTAGATTTTCTTATCAGAAATCCTGACATCCACACTTTAACTTTGAAAGCCTTGATTATCAGACTACCACTCACATATATATGAGGGCTGTCCAGAAAGTATCCAGCTATTGTTAATACAATCTTTCATATTACATGGCTGGATACTTTCTGGACAGCCCTCGTATTTAGAAAAAACATATAAGCCAGTGCACTGCAATCTCTGCAGGGAGTTGCAAGCAAAGGATACAGGGACCTCGCTGGCCAGTAAGGCTCGTATGTATTAATAGATCTTTATTCCCAGCTCAGATACCTACATTCAGAGGCCTCTTTATGAGGTTCTTTTGGCTGAGGCCTTCCTCAGGCACCTTTCCTGATATCCCTTATCTGGAGAAGGAGGGGAACCTTGATGATTTTTCTACACTCTTACTCGATATTTTTCCACTCTTATCCCTAAAACTTCTCCTCTACCCCTCCCCTGCCCCTTTGTCCACAAAATGGCAGGAGTTTCTTATGGATGGCTACCTCAGCAGCAAGACAATGCCCCCATCTGTGCTGATCCACCTGACTCTGCCTTGTGTTGTTCCATCTATGTGAAATTATTTTTGACAATAGTTCCAAGACCATTGAATAGGGAAGGAACGGCCTTTTCAACAGATGGTGCTGGAACATCTGCGTAGCCACATGCAAAAGAATAAACTTGGATCCTGGCTTCACACCATACACAAACATTTACTCAAAATCAATCAGAGATCTAAACATGCAAGATAAAACTATACTGCTTTTAGAAAAAACATAGGGAAAAATTTTCATGATCATGGATTTGGAAAAGGATTCTTAGATATGACAACGAAAGCTCAAAGACAAAATACAAAATTTGCAATTCATAAAATTTAAACACTTTTTGTTTCAAGAAAAACTATTAATAAAATGAAAAGACAATGTACCAAATGGAAAAAAAATTTGAAATCACATATCTGTTAAGGGATTTATATCCAGAATATATAAGAAATCTTACAACACAATAGTAAAAATACAAGGAACACATTTCTTTTTAAATGAGCAAAAGCTTCTGAATCGACATTGCTCCAAGAAAGATATACAAATGGCCAAAAAATATATAAAAACATGTTCAACATCATCAGTCTTCAGGGAAATACAAACCAATACCACAAAGATGTACCACTTCACTCAGACTAGGATGACGAGAATTACAAGTTGGTAAGGATGTAAGAAATTGGGTCATAGGGATACCATAGTTAAATTTTAGGTTATCTCCAGGTATAATTATTTGAGCCCATATAGATTAAGGACACAGAGATTTCCCAATTAATGCATTTCAACAGATGTTGAAGTTAATTCACAATCTGTTTTGTAGATATATAAAACCCAATCAGCACTCATTTAACTCTTTATTTTATGTATTATTTTAGTAATTTGGATTTCCAATTGGGTCAGATTGTGAATTTTTGTTTAATAATTAACAAAGACTTTTTGTCAATTGCCAAATAATCACAGAATAATGAAACTACATAAAAATTAAACTTACATATTAGAAATACATTTCAATTCACCATGGATCCAACACACTTTTAAATGGATAGGAAAAAAATTTTATTAATGGACTTCAAAAGAAAGCACTACCTATTAAACTAATGTACAGCTGCTTAAGATATACCTACAGAATTCTCACCTCATTATTTCCCTGCAAAGTAAGAGGAAATCCATAGGCCAGAGGCCCTCTTTATTAATAAGCCACCCATAATTTAATATATTTATAACTTGTATAACATTTCATTCATGTGCACTTTTTCAAGCATTACACAATAATTAGTTTGCATCAGGCTTTCCAAATTACCTACATTCATGTAATTTCTTTCTGGTGAAAGTTTTCACCTAACTTTTTGAAGTAATTGTTAAAATTCAAAACTTTCCTGTATTTTCCAAATGACTGGGTTTTCAATCCAGTGTACTCTCTTATCTTCCTAAGGTCTCTGTGCAGTGTGTGTTGTGTGTCTCTGAGTGGATGAGGGAAATCAATGCATCGTCCCATTCTGTACATTCACAGCATTTTTCTCAAAAATGCGTTCATGTCTTTCAATGCAACTGGAACAACTAATTAATTGAAGGCCTCACCACACGCTTACATTCAAAAGTCTTTTGTCCACTGTGAGTCATTCCACGTTTAGAAAAAGGAACAGAAAAACCAAAGGCTTCACCACATTTCTTACAGTAAGAGGGGTTTTCTCCAGTGTGAAGACTTTTACGTCTTTGAAGGCAACTGGGAAAACTGAATCCTTTACCACAATTTTTACACTAAAAGGGTTTTTGTCTACTATGAGTCCTTTCATGTTATCAAATATTACTGGAAAAACTGAAGCCTTTATCACACTGTTTACACTGGTTTCTCTCCAGTGTGAGTTCTCCGATGCATTTGAAATAAACTAAGGAAATTAAAGGCTTTTCTACACACTGTACATTTATAACGTCTATTTCCAGCGTGAGTCACCATGTGTCTTTGAACACTTGCGAGGGAAATTAATGGTTTCCTGCATTGTTCACATTTATATTGCTTCTTCACACATTTCTTACATGGTTGGTGTCCAGAGTAAGATATGATATGTCTGCTAGAGAATGAATTACATATAAAGGCTTTTCCACACACACTGTATTCACACGGTTTAATCTAGTAGAAAATTTTAAAATTCAGATTAAGATTTGGAATCTAGCTGAAGGTTTCTCTACAGTGACTACTTTCTTTACTTTCACAGTCTCTCTACCATATGACTTTGATAAAAAATGACAAGCACATTACTAGTGGTTGTTCATTAATGATTTTCTGTTTATTAATGGTCTTGAACTTACATTGCTACTAATATCAGGAAACATGCACATTTTCTGCCGTGACTGCATAGTTTGAAAGTAAACTGACTGATTACTCTGCAACACAGCTCCCTCCCCCATAGCTATTACCACAACAGTAACATTTATATATATAGTTTCTCCCTACTGTTACCAAGTGGACTATTTTGAAAACACTAAACAGCCATGTTACATTATACAAAAGTATATACTTTTGGTGAAATTTTCTAAGAATAAATAAATTTAAAGTTGTGCTTGTCTTGTTTGCTTGTTTTAAAAATATTCATGACATGCTAAGATTCCCTTGAGGGATATTCCTTCTTCTTCTGAGTGCAAATGTTCTGGTCTTCCTGTTTCCCAAAATGTAGAGAAATAAAAATTATTATGAATTATCAGAAAGTATAGAAACAAATTACTAGATTGGCGTTCACTGCACACTGCAACCATGCCCGATTTATTCACCAAAGTATACCCTTTCCACATTCTAAACTGTAGAACAGTATTGATGACCAAAAAACACTTATTTTCTAATTGATCAAAAATATGTTGACATTCTTACCTATACAAGCCAGGTTCCTGAAGGTTTATCATGTCTCTGTAGAGATTCTTCTGAGAAGGATCCAGCAAAGCCCACTCCTCCTGGGTGAAGCTCACGGCAACATACTCAAGGGCCACTGAGTCCTAAACATCTCACACATGTGCAGAGAAGGATTATTAAGAGGGTACTGGGAATCCATACTCAATTTATAAGACATTCATCACATTTTTTTGGTCTCCAAACATTAATTTTGTGACTTGGGTTTTCAGAACTCTTACACTGCGTTCCCACGTACTTTTTACCTAACAGTGGTTCTGATGCTAAAATTAACTATTCAGAAAGGCAACAGCAGAGTAAAAACAACCTTCTTGGTGGGTCCAGAGAGTAAAATGAGCTGCTACATCACCCATAATTTCTCTTTGTAGAGTGGATCTTTAATACCTGTCTAAATATGGTCCTACCCACCTGATCTTCACAAGAAAGTATTATTTTAAGTCCAGAGACTACTTATCTCTAGAAATGCCTGTTCACAATGTTTGGCCTTTGCTTGTTTCAGGGAGCTTAGATTTGGGGAGGGGTTCAACCAATCTAATTGATAAAAGTAGCTCACCGTGACTAAACAGTTTATCCAAACAGTATGGTATTTGCTGAACTTCTGTTTTCCTTCTGAAAGCCTGTTATTTTGTTCCATTCTTGCAATGGTGCATAAGGAAATCCACCCTGAAAAACCACTCTAAGCCACTCTAAGCACTGAGTCTCTAATGAGCTTCCCTGGTAGAAAATGTTTTCCAAGTGTTGTCACAACTTATTAATTGAGGGATTCAGCCCATCCTTATGATTATGCCCAGGAACAATATTTGAAAGCTTCCAAGTGGTTTACTCCAGACCAAATTTAATCAAGTGACAAATAAAACTAATAATCAATACTTAATGATCCAAACAGAACAATATTAAATTTCTATTGGGTAATGCCAAAGCAGAATAAACTAACTGGCAAAAAGGCAGGTGATCTTTGAAAAAACTCCATATCACCAAGATGTCATCTCTTACAATAGATAACCTTATAAAATTCATGAGTCCTCCAAACATACATTTTAGTAGTCCATAAAAAGCACTTTTCCAAGCCTAAAAAAATGAATTTCCAACAATTGTCAAAACTTCTGAATAGGGTAATATAATAACATGTCTAATATATACCAAGTATTTTCAAACTATAATATTCAGGACAGCATTGTATTAGCAGAAAGGTAAATAGTCAAAGGAATAGAAAAAGAATCTTTAAAGAGCTGGAATTTTTATGGAAATTTGATTCATGATAGAGCAGGCATTGCAGAATAGTGGAAAAAATCACAAGTAGGTTAGAACATAAGGCAAAGCAAAGGGTATCTAATTAGAAAAAGGCACTGCATTCCCCTCTGTCCCATAGACAATAATCAATTTTTTGTGGATTCAAAATGTGAAAGATAATGCTAGAATACTTCAGAAGTCACAGGCAAATTTTTTATAAGAGATTGACAAATTCAAATATATTGAAATTAACAAAATTTAAAAACAAAAATCAGTCAAACAAAAATCTGCAATACATGCAATTGAGAATTAGTGTGCAGAGTGAAGAGACACATGATTAAAAATGGGAAAATAAGCAAAACATACATAACAGAAAATGAAAGACCATGTATTATACAAAAAAGGTCCTTCCCTTGGTAATGAAGAAATACCCAAATAAAAAATCAGATGACATTCTACAATGATTAGAAAAGTATTAGTCAATTGGAGACTCCTAAGTGGTGATAACTATAGTAAACAAATACAGTTATACAAGAAGGAAGAGTCAACTGATACACTCTACTGTTATTTCCCGGAGTTTGAACTTTACCATACTCTACAACCCAGTATTTTTTCTCTAATGTCCAGAGAATTTGCTGTGCATTTGTACTTGGAGACTGACATAAAATGATAGCAGTATTTTTTCCCAAGAGCAAAAAATAAACTTGAAAAAGCCCAAACGCCATAACCAGTGGAATGGTTGAGTGACCTGGGACAGCCCACTGCCTCAGACACTAGCATGTGTCAAACACGCTGAGGACAGAAAACCACTGACAAATCTTTTCATTTTAATTCCATTAATACTCACATGGAAGTTCAAAGGAGGCAAAATTAGGACACTGTGCAGTAAAAAATAACAAATGGTCAAGATTGGAAAATTAGCCACGGAAAGAGGACAGTTACCACTAAGAGCCAAGGTGGAAGTTCGTCTGGAAGAGGGATACTGGGAAACTCACAACTGCTCAAGGCCTGGTTACGAATCTTAGTGATGATTTCAAGAACGTGTCTATTATTATTACTAAAACTTATGAGAAGTGTTTTATTCATTATCTTCTGATATTTCATGATAAAAATAGAATTAATTAAATTTGGAAAAGAACACAATTTGTATCTTTGCCCTGTAATGTGGAAATCTGAGTTTTAACTCACAGATTGGGCAGGTAAGAAGGAAACAGGGCAGCACAGCACAAAGCACAAGCTCCTTAGCAAGAAGCAGGTCAAAGTGCATGCCAGACATCAGGCAGCACAGCAGGTTAGCAAGTCAGGGCAGGGGAAGGCAGACCCACAGGATGGTCAGTA
This sequence comes from Daubentonia madagascariensis, assembly GCA_023783475.1. Classification (NCBI taxonomy): domain Eukaryota; kingdom Metazoa; phylum Chordata; class Mammalia; order Primates; family Daubentoniidae; genus Daubentonia; species Daubentonia madagascariensis. Next base: position 883,960 of record JAKFHU010001957.1, on the reverse strand, counting down.
ATGTCTGGATGTCCTACTCATGGCACCAATTGTAACAGTCACCTGCAGAGATATGGTTTGGAAAGGGTAGGAAATTATTACTCACATAATTGACATCTGTGGGGAGAGTAGGCTAGTCCTCTCAGTGTCTGGCATTGCTTGAGTGAGCAAGATGAGGAGCCTAGACTGGGTTTCCCGTTGAGGTTAGGTGGGAAGCCAGGGTGAGAATTCACTACCATGGGCAGGGGTTTGCATTATTTGGATCTGCTCCTGGTGCCAAAAGAGGGGCCACTCAGGTTTCTTTTCACTGTATATTGATGTGAGGCCACACGTTGAAAAAAAGAGAGTGTAGGATTAAAAGACGAGAGCAATCAACAGAAAATGGAGACACACTCTGGCTTACAATCTCCCCTATAAGAACATAGAAGGTGACATTCACATCCATGTAAATAAAATGCAAACAAACTTAGGTCAACAACTCTTCTTAGATCCATTAGAGATTTAAGTTTGCAGGGCAAACCACTATCCCAAATTGGAGAGACAAAGAGGCACACCCCAAGAATCATAACTTACTTGATCAGAAAACTGTAGGGAACCAGTGTTTTTCTACTTGTGTCGAAAAATCTATACACTATAATTGGTGAATTGCTGGAGTTTGAGAGTCAAAATCTCCAGGGTGCTCAGTGTTAGGATTCCCCACAAATTTGTAAGTTTTTCCTCCAGAAACATTACCAGGCTCTCACAGTGAAGATCACAAAAAAAAAAAAAAAAAAAAAAAAACCCAAAACACCACATCCTGCTTTCAGTGGGAGGAGGGAAAAAGTACCCATTTTCAAATATGCTGAGAGAACCATGTTCTTCTTCACAGTCCTGCCTTCAAAAGGAACTATTTTTTAAAAGCCTAACCAACTGAGATTTTACCAGAGCCAAAATTCCGGGGGTAATAAAAGTACTCAATCACATCTACCTAGAGGTAACCTTCTTGACTCAATTAAAGAAGGTAAAAACGGAGAAGTACATATGAAAATCATAACTGAGGGAGACACAGTCTTCCTAAAAATGAAGCCACATCATAGGTCAATAGAATGCTTCCCCTTACCTCACACATTAACACCACACCAATAGCAGCAGAATACGTACATAACAACATCAGAACACAACTAAAAGAACTGTATACCTAAGACCTTATTTAAGATGTCTCTAAGGGAATGCCAGAAAATTGAATAACACTGATGAAATGGACAGATGTATAGAAATATACAATGTAATGAGTCTGCATCATGAAGAAATAGAAAAATCTTAGCAGACCTACAGTTATAAAACATTGATGCAGTGATCCACCCCCCAACAAATAAAAACTCAGGACCAAATAGTTGCACTGCTGAAATCTAACAAACATTTAAATAAAAATTAAAATCAATCCTCCTTAAACTCTTTCAAAAAACTAAAGATGCAGGAACACTTCGAAACTCATCCCATGAGGGAGACCAAAATTACACTGACACCAAAAACAGAAAAAAACACTACAAGAAAGAAAACTTATTTATAAACTTTATAAAATGTCATTTATAAATAATGACAAAATAAATACTAGCAACACATATCTGACAACCTAATAAAAGGATCATACACTGTGACCCATAAAAATTTATCCTCGAACTGCAAGGATGGTTCACCGTATAAAACCAACCAATATAATACACTGTATTAGCAAAATGACTGGAATACAACAACCATCTCAATTGATGCAGAAAAAGCATTTTACAAAATAAAACATTGATTCATGATAAAAACATACAACCAACTAGAACTATAAAGAAACAACCTTCATATAATAAAGGTCACATATAAAAAACCCACAGAGACATCATAATCAATGGTGAAATACAAAAAGGTTTTCCCCTAAGCGCAGGAACTAGACTAGACACTTGCTTTCACTACTTCACTCCACACAGTGTATGAAATCTCAGCCAGAGAAATTAAGCAAAAATAAATGATAAAAGAAAGAAATCCATAGAAACTGTAGAGAAAAAAAGTAAAATTTATCTCTGTTCACAGTGATCATACATGTACACAATCCTAATGACTGTACACAAGAAATAAGAAAACACCCAAAACACAACTAACAAATGGATTCAGCAACATTGCAGGACAGAAAATCAGCGTACAAAAATCAGTGGTATTGATAACACACTAGCAATGAACAATCTGAAAAGGAAATCAAGAAAACAATACCACAAACAGCCTTGAAAAGGTGAAAATAGTCAGGAATTCAAGAGGACAAAAGATTTGTACACTGAGAAGTACAAAATGTTGCTGACAGAAATTAAAGAAGGTACAAATAAATGGAAAGACATCTTGTGTCGACAGGTGTTAAGGTTTAATACACAATTCCTCCCTAAATGACTGGCACATTCAATGCAATCCCTTCCAAAAGCCAAATGAACTTTTTCTTTCTTTCTTTTTCACAGAAATGGAAAGTACCATCTTAAAACTCATATGGAATCTCAAGGAACCAAATAGCCAAAATAATTGATAAGGAAGAAAAAACTGGGAAGTTTTACTTTCCTGATTTCAAAACTTACTCAAAACAGCTTGGTAATGGCATAAAGATAAACATAGACACCAAAAAGATACACTCCCCTATATGATTAAATGATTTCATCAATGTGCCGGCATCACGCAATGGCAAAAGGAAGTCTTTGGAAAGAATGTTGTTCGGAAAATTGGATATTGACATATACGAGTATAAAGCTGGATCCATACCTTACACCTTATACAAAAAAAGAAATCAAAATAGATCAAAGACCTAAAAGAAAGATCTAAAACTAAGCAGCTATTGGAAAACAACACAGAGCAAAAGTTTCATAACATTGGATTTGGAAATGATTTCTTGCATATGAAACTATAAGCTTGGTCAACAAAAACAAAAAATTTAAAAAAATTTTCACTCAGAGGACACTATTAATAAAGTGAAAAGGGAACCCACAGAAATGTAGAATGTACTTGCAAGTAACATATCTGGCAAGGTGTGAATATTGGGAACCTGTAAAGAAAAAGCATTTGACAAACTTCAATGACCTTTCATGATGAAAACACTCAATAAACTAGAAATAGAAGAGCTCTTCCTCAAGACACCATAAGGCATCTATGGAAACGCCACAGGTGACACCACACTTGATGCTGAAAGACCACATGCTTTCTCCCTCAGATCAGAAATAAAAGATGTCCACTCTTGCCACATCTATTCAACATGGTAAGAAAGGTGCTACCAAGGAAATTAGGCAAGAAAATGAAATAAAAGGATTGCAGATTTTAAAGTGCATACACAAAATCACACAGATTTGTCACTGCACATGCAGGTGGATACACCCAGACACAGACACACAAGCTCACTGTCAGACATATTGGCCCAAAGACACCAACAGATGCTCAGACACACATCCAGCCTAGGCCTCTGCTCTTTGATCACCTCTCCCTGTCAGCTTCAAGTGGGCAAGATTATTTGTCCTGTTTTAGTCACTGCAGCTTCTACTAGAAGTTACGTTACACAGGAGGAGATTAATACTTCATAAATCGCTAGGCTCAAATTCACATGTACACACATACTGCTTTTACACAAACCTCACCATAAGCCATCATCCACTTGATTTTTCATAATGTGAACTGCTCTCGACCCTGTCCCATGTGGCAGAGAGGGGTCTCCTGGACTCCGGACCAATACCCAAAGGTTAATTTACCCAAGTAAGTTGAAAGTAGAGGTCCACACAGAAAACTGCACAGGGATGTTTACGGCAGCATTAATCATAATTTTCAAAACTTGGCAACAACTAAGATGAGGATGTGTTCACCAAGGTCAGAGGAACAAAATTATACCAATTCTCCTTCTATACACTTACAATGAAGTATATAATAATACTGTTAAGGCCATAAAGTCTATTTACAACAGCATCCAAAGAAAAAATACATAAGGAATAAATTTAACAAAAGAAGTACAAAACTGGTTCTCTGAAAACTACAAACCTTGTGGGAAAAACCCGAAGGTCTAAGTAAATGGAAAACCATCCCATGTTCATCAATCAGTAGGCTTAATATTATTAAGATGGCAAAAACTCCCCCCCAAAAATCCACAGATTTAATACAATCCCTATCTGAATTCCAGGTACAAATTGAAAAGTTGATGCAGTTGATGCACAAATTCATACGGCATTTCAAGGGATTCATAATACCACAAAAATATGTAAAGTAAGAGGACTCAAACTTCAAAACTTGCCTCAAAGCAACAGTAATCAAGATAGTGTAGTAATGGCACAGGGAAAGCCATTTCGATCAATGAAATACAACAGAGTCTAGGGAGAGTAAGGTCAGCAAAATGGCAGAGTGAGATGCTCTAAACACCCATCCCTCCACAGAAACATGGAAAAAATAAGCAGACCTGTCAGGAACAACTTTGTCAAAACTCTTGAGAACCATCAAAGGTTTATAGCAACCATGTGAATTCAGAATAAAGAAAAATAATGAAAAATGTGAAGAAAGCCTTGCAGACTTTTTACTTATCATTTCCCCAACTCTTCCCCAACTTGGTGCCAGTCCTGAAGACAACAGCCTGAGTTTCCAGTGTGGGACCTGGGTCACTGATTCCAGAGGGAGCAGAGATCTTATTTGCAAATCATTGCATTTTTATGTTACAATCTATCTGGGGGTCTACCAAAGGTCTGAAACAAGGCTCTCTTCTGTTTTGTCTAAGTGAGAAGCCAATCAGTGTGAAAAATTGGCAGAAATTGCTTGAAAATGTTAAGGAAATAAAAAGCCTGCACTTTCCTTTTGCTCTCTCTTTGCTGCAACAGTGGGTCCGGTTGTCATCTGTGTCATATTTATCTCGCTCTGTAAACCTGTATCTTGCTCTTGGTCTATAATCTTACCTTTCTCTCCTCAATGAACCTCATTTTTGTGCTTGCCTCAACAACAACAACAACAAAAAAGGCTGCAGCTTCCTGGAAGATTAGATTATGGTTGACATATATAAAAGGTGACATAAAGCTTGGGAGGAAAAGCTGGAGTGAAAAATTCTTTCAGAAATTAGAGTATTCAAAAGCATGCAGATATACTGTGGAATTAAGAAAGCCCTGTGCATGCCCAGGAAAAAACACATTTTCCAAAAAGGCTTGAGAAGACCCCCATGTTCAGCGCTGGCTGATCTCTAGGTGCAGTTCAGCAGGAAGTGAAGGCTAAGGCAGAGTTTTAAACAGCCTGGCTGTGTGTTAAAGGAATGCACCGGCACAGAGCCAGCCACAAAAACTGGAAGAGGTGAGAGTTTTCTTTGTTCATTTCTTGTTTTTCTTTTTCAACTCCAGACATTCAAGAAAATCTGTCAGTTTGTCTCAGTTTCATCACATAGATCTTTGTCATACAAATTTCTAATGAAAGAATCAAAGACGACTTAAATAAATGGAGAGAGAGTCCATGAATAGGAAACCTCAATATTGTTAACATGTCAATTCTCCTCAATTTGAATCAGAGATTCAACACAAACCCAATCAAAATCCTAACAAGTTATAGTGTCAATAACAGAAAATTGATTCTACAGGTTACGTGGAAAGGGAAAAGATCCAGAATGGTCAAAACAATAAAGAATTAATTCACAGTGTTGACACAACCTGACATTATGACTAATGATAAAGCTACAGTACTAAAGACAGTGTGACACTTGGAAAAGACTAGACAAATATATCCCAGAACAGAAAACCCAGAAATAAACCTACACAAATATAGCTAATAGATCTTTGACAAAGGAGTAAAGGAAATTCAATGTAGAAAGTATATTCTTCTCAACACATGTTGCTGGAACACCTGGAAATCCATATGCAAAGAAACAAATGATACACAGACCTTGCAGCTTTCACAAAATTAACTCAAAATGGATCATAAACATAAATGTAAAATGCAAACTTTAGAACTTCTCGAAGATAACATAGAAGAAACTCTAATTGTCCTTGGGTTCGGCAATGAGATTTTAGATGCAACACCAAAAGTGTGACCCATGAATGAGAAAATTGATAAATTGGACTTTATTGAAATTAATTTTTTTTTGTGAAAGACACTGTTATATAGCGGTGAATTATTTTTTTTTGATGAGCTGAATTTGATTTGCTAGTATTTTATTGAGAATTTTTGCATCTATATTCATAAGGGATATTGCTCTGTAGTTTTCTTTTCTTGTTGGGTCCTTACCTGGCTTTGGTATCAGGGTGATGTTGGCTTCATAAAGTGGATTGGGGAGGATTCCTTCCTTCTCAATGTTGTGGAATAATTTCTGCAGGATAGGCACAAGATCTTTGTAGGTCTGGTAGAATTCTGGTGTGAAATCTTCTGGTCCAAGACATTTTTTTTAGGAAGGTTTTTTATTACTGATTCAATTTGGTACTTGGTATTGGTCTGTTCAAGAAATCTACTTCTTCCAGATTGAGCCTAGGGAGGCTGTGTGTTTCTAAGAATTTGTCCATTTCCTCCATGTTTTTAATGCTGTGTGCATAGAAATTATTATAGTATTCAGAGATGATATTTTCCTATGGTATCAGTTGTAATTTCTCCTTTATCATTCCTAATTGAGCTTAATAGGGTCCTTTCTTTTCTCCTGGTTAATCTAGCGAGAGGTGTGTCAATTTTGTTTATATTTTCAAAGAGCCAACTTTTTGTTTTATTAATCTTCCATATGGATCCTTTGTTATCAATTTAATTTAGTTATGATCTGATCTTGGTTCTTTCTTTTCTTCTGCTGGGTTTAGGACTGCTTTGCTCCTGCATTTCCAGGTCTTTGAGATGATTCATTAGATTGTTGATTTGTGATCTTTCCATCTTTTGGATGTAGGTATTTATGGCTATGAATTTTCCTCTTAGGACTCCTTTGGCTGTATCCCAGAGATTTAGGTAACTTGTGTCCCCATTATCATTCAGTTCAAAGAATCTTTTGATTTCCATTTTAATTTCCTCCTTGATCCTACTATCATTCTGCAGTAGGTTATTTAGTTTCCATGACTTTGTGTAGAGATGAGTGTTTCTGTTGGAGTTGATTTCTAATTTTATTCCACTGTAGTATGAGAAGATTCATTGGTATAATTTGTTTTTTTTTTAATGTGTTGTGGCCTAGGATGTGATCAATCTTAGAGAATGTCCCATGCACTGATGAGAAAAAAGTATATTTTGCGGTTTGGCGGTAGAATGTTCTGTAAATGTCTGTTAGCCCCATGTGTTCTAGAGTTCTATTTAAGTCCCTTGTTTCTTTATTTATTTTCTGTTTGGAGGATCTGTCCAGTTTCATCAGCATGGTGTTGAAGTCCCCGGCTATTACACTGCTGCTGTCTATTGTTTTGTTTAGATCAAGTAGGACTTACTTTATGAATCTGGGTGCTCCTGTGTCAGGTGCATAAATATTTAAGATTCTTATGTCATCTTGTTGAGTTGTTCCTTTTAACATCATATAGCGACCATCTTTGTCTTTCATTACTTTTGTTAATTTGAAGATTAAGTTACGAGATGTGAGAACTGCTACTGCTGTTTTGTTTTGATTTCCATTAGCATGGAAAATTGTTTACCATCCCTTCACCTTGAGTCTGTATGCATCCTTGTGGGTTAGATGCATTTCCTGAAGACAGCAGATACTTGACTTGTGTATATTTATCCATTCGGCCAGTCTGTGTCTCTTCAGTGGGCAGTTCAAGCCATTCACGTTTATTGAGAGAATTGATAAGTGGGGTAGATTTTTTTCATCCTGTTAAGTTGAACTTTGTTGTTTTGTTTTATCTCTTGAGTCCTTGTGGTATCTGGCCTTCAATTTTTGGCTTCTGGGTGATTTTCCATTGATTAGTGTTTATTGTGTTGCTCTGTGAAAAACACAGTTCTGAGAACATCCTGTAGGGCAGGTTTTGTCTTGACAAATTCCCCCAGTGTTTGCTTGTGTGGGAAAGACTTGATTTCCCCTTCATGTATGAAACTTAGTTTTACAGGATATAAAATTCTAGGCTGGGCATTATTCTGTTTGAGAAGACTGATGATGGGGCCCCAATCCCTTCTGGCTTGAAGGGTCTCAGTTGAGAAATCTGCTGTTAATCTGATGGATTTTCCTTTGTAGATCCCTGTTGCTTTTGCCTCACGGCTTGTAAGAGTGCCTCTTTCGTATTTATTTTGGCTAGTCTGATGACTATGTGTCATGGTGTATTCCTCTTTGTGTGAGTCTTGCAGGTGTCCTATGAGCTTCTTGTACCTGGATATCTAGATTTCTAGCAAGGACAGGGAAATTTTCCTCAATTATTCCCTCTAATAGATTATCCAACACTTGTCATGTAGTTTCTTCTTTGCGCTCAGGGATGCCTATGAGTCTTATGTTAGGCCTTTTTACATAATCCAACATTTCTTGTAGGCTTTGCTCATTCCTCTTTCTTCTCTGCTCTGTCTCTGTGACTGACTTGTTTAATTGAAGGGTGTTGTCTTCAAGCTCTGAGATTCTTTCTCCTGCCTGATCTAAAGTTTTCTTGAGGCTTTCCACTGTGTTTTGTAATTTCTTGAAAGAATTTTTCATTTCCAGAAGTTCTGTTTGATTTTTAATAATTCAATTTCTTTAGTGAATTTTTCATTCATTTCCTGTATTGTTTTTGTGGTTTCCTTGTGTTGGGTTTCTATTTTGTCATGTATTTCACCAAATTTCCTTACAATCCATGCTCAAAATTCTTCATCTGTCATTTCTATATTCTTCTTTTGGTTGGTATCCATTGCTAGGGAACTGGTGTTCCCTTTTAGGGGTGACCTTTTGCTCTGATTCTTCATATTTCCAGAGTTCTTTCACTGGTTCCTTCTCATCTGGAACAGGTGTTGCTTCTTAGTTTTGATTTTCTTTCATTTAGACAACGACATGCCTAGTTTACTCTCTGAGCCAGTAGGTGGTGCTTGGGGGTGAGAACCAACCACACCCTGTGATGAGTCAGTAGGTGCAGTAAAAGGGCATGCAATTTGACCTCCCTCCCAGTAGGTGGCACTTGCCATTAGGAACAAGCTGCAATGTTGTTTTTGGGTCCTGTGATCAGCTCTAGTTCCTCAGGAGGGAGGACTCTGATGCTCCTGGTGGTGGGTGAGGCCCTGGGACTTCCAGGTGAGTCCTTTATTCACCACAACAGAGGCAGGTGGGGGAATGAGGCTGGGCAGGGTTTGGTTGGGTGAGCCTGCCCTTGGGCTCTTCAGATATTGTTAAGGGATATGCAGGGGTTAAAGATCAGCTCTCCATCTCTGGGCTTAGTTGCCCAGGAGGGGTTGATGTGGCCCTGCTCAACCAGAGAGTCTGCTCTCTGTCCCCAGAAGACTCTGCCAGGGGACTCTACCCCCCGGGGAGTTTTGGCAGCTCATGAAACTCTAGGATCAAGCTGACCTCCCTTTTAAAGTGAGTGGTGGTGGGGACAGCTTCTCTGATTCAGCCTGTGGCACCAGAGTTATTCGGTTGCTCTGGGATCCAGTACTTATGCAAATTGAGTCTCCTAGCTTCAGCAAACTCGAATCTGGTGTTTTCCAAGGGAGGGGCTGATTCAGCAAACTTCAATATGAGGGTTCTTGGGGGAGGGGCTAGTTCAGGAAACTCTGGTATGGTGGTTCTCTGAAGGAGGGGGCAGCTCACTTACAGATCCCTATTCTCGTGTGCACCTCCACACCCTCCTGATGGAGCCAGTGTCTCACTTGCCAACTGATCGTGAATCTGCAATCTCTCCCCCACGTCTCCATGCCCCACTGTCTGTGCCTTCTGCAGGCCAACTTGCCAAGTGCTGCTGTGCCAGCTCGGGGCAAAGATGTGCCCCCTGCACCGAAAGGGGACCACTCAGTACAGAGATCTTCAGTGGCTGCTATGATGGTGGGGGAGGGGCTCACAGTCTTTCTGCACTGCTCTTGAGCTGGGGGGCAAAAACCAGTCTGCCCTGCTCCTCTCCACGGCTACTCTGTTAGCAGCAGGCTTGCTAGGTGTGCACTCCCCGCTGCCGGACACAGGCCCAGATCCTCAGCATGGGCTTGGCCGGGAGTGCACTTTTAGTTGCCTGGGCCCTGCCCACTCACTCAGTGATGGTTCAGCGGGAGGGCGCTGCCCACCCGAGGCAGCATGACCAGCCCAGTCACTCAGCATGGGCTTGGCCGGGAGTGCACTTTCTGTAGCCTGTGCGGCCCAGTCACTCAGCACGGGATCAGCGGGAGCACACTTCCCGCCGCCCCAAGCAGGTTCAGTCACTCAGGCAGTGCGTCTTGGCTGTTGCTATGGGGTAGGTGCAGCCATAGGGCTATCAGCAGCTTGAGCCAAAATTACTTTCTGGGGGTGCCAGGATTGTAGAAGGTGTAGAGGATGGGTCTTCCAGATGCAGGGATGCCGATTCTCTGGTTCCTCGTGGCACTCCCCCCCAGAAGAGAGCCCTGTGTTCTGCTGCAGGCCCGAGGCACCCCGGTGGGGGTGTGGGGAAAAAACATCCCTTACCCTTTCCCTGGTCTCTGGCACTCCCTTGATTTGGTTTGGTTCCCGCAGACTTTTCTCCTCTATCCTCCTGTCTCTCAGCTGTTCAGTTCCTGCTGGTGGCGTCCTGGACTCTGCTGGTGTCAGACTCCCGATCAGAAATCTTCCTCCATTCCCCTCAGTCTGACCCTCAACTCTTGCACTGGGCAGGTCCTGCAAGCCCTGACTCTACTCAGCCATCTTGAGCTCTCCTCAAAAAATTATTCTCATTTTGATACATGCATTTTTGAATTCGAGGATTCATGACTGGTTTTCGATGTTAGAAACTTATAAATCACCAGTGCTTTGACTATTGCCTTTCATTTTTCATATATTCTACATAAATAATAAGATGTGGCCCATTTCTTCTTATTCTTGTCTTCATACATGTATAATTATATTTGTATTTTCTATAACTTTTTCTTTTTTTACTGTATTTGACTACATTAATTGTGCTCAATATTCTAGTTTACTAACCTCATTAGCTCAGTATTATTTAGTGTTTAATCCACGTTGTTTATTAAGTTAATTAATTTTATTTTCAATTGTTTACTTTCTATTTGGCTATTTTAAAAAATATGTCTTGTCAAGCTTACGATTTCTTGTTTTTTTCCACATTTTTTTCCTGTTGGATTGACTTACACATTTTAAACATTATTCCTATATCTGAAATTTATGTGATATTGAATTTCTTCTCATCCTCATCCTGATAATTTCTTTATGTGCAACATAAATTATAATTTGGTTCTTACACATGGGAGTTATTTCATTTGGGATGTCTGCAGTCAGTGTTAAAAGTGTAGATTTTTAAATGTTTATACCACAAAAAATTATAAATATGTGAGGTGATGGATTATTTAGCTTAATATTTTCACAATGTAAACACACACCAAAACATCATTGTACCAAATAAATATATGCAATTATTTTTTTAATTAAAAATAAAATTTTTAAAAAGTTGATTTTTTTTCCAATGAATCTTTGAGCTATTTATTTTAAACTTTTGTATATTAAGTCTGTATAGGCTTAATGGCTGAGAATAGTGTGTAACATATTGTGTGTCTTAAATACTAACCACATTTATTGTAAAATTTTCTTTTGTACATACCATTCTTCAAATACAATATTATTTTTTATTTTTTCTAAGTTTTTTCTGTCATCTAAATATTGGTAAAAAATAAGATTTTTTTGCCTGCTTTATAAATTCCAAAGTCAAACGGCACTTTCACTAATTTTTTATATGTCTCACATAGTAAATATGAGTTTTAAGTAACACAATTATAGTCATATTCATTATCCTAACAATGGAGGGAATTTGAGTCATTTATTGGTTGGGCTAAAGTCTCATTCTTTATTTTCATTCCAGATAATTCCATGTCAAATGCCTAGAATATTAATTTTTATAATAGACAACAAAATAGAAATAAATGTATTGATAGTCATAAATTATGAAAGTAAACTAAATAAACTGATTATATGAATAGCCATATATATAATGAAATAGAATATATAAACAGTCATACAATAATAAAAAGAAAATACTAATTAAAAATATTTCATCATAGAAAAGTTCAGTATCAAATTGCTGAAATTGTAAATTCCATCAATATTTAATGAAGAATTAATATTAATTCTTTACAAAAACTTTCAGCAATAGATGTAACAGTTCCCAATTCATTGATTAGCCAGCATTACCACAATACTACAACCAGACAAAAGCATCACAAGTAAAGAAGAATATGGGCCAATATTCCATATGAATATAGACACAGAAATCCTCATAAATACCAGCAAATTGAACTCAGCAACATATAACAATGATTATATATTATGACTAAGATTTTTTTCACAAATTCAATGTGAGCATATTAAAAAATCAACCAATGTATTGTAAAATATTATTTGAATAAAGAATAAAAAGTAATAATTTAAATAGACACAGAAAAATTTTGACAAGTCCAACACCTATTTGTGATAAAGTGCCCAGCAAACTACTAGAAGTGAACTTCTGAGACTTGCTAAAACGCATCCATAAAAAAACCTACAGCTAATATCATACTTAATAATGAAAGACTAGGTGCTTTACCCATAACTTGGGGAACAAGACAAGAATTTCCACTTTTACCAGTCTCTTCAACATTGTACCAGAAGTATTAGCCAGGAAACTATACTCAAAACATAAATAAAATTCTCCAGACTGGAAAAGAAGAAACAGAATAGACTTTTATTGCACATTCCATAATATTGTATAAAAACGGGTAAGGAATTTAATTTTTAAAAAACTACTTAAGCTAATAAACAAGTTCATTGTCACAAGATAGAAGCTAAGCATACAAAATTTAATGTGCTTTTATATATAATAAGCAACCAACAAGCTGAAATTAAATTAGTAAAATCATTTTATTAATAATAGCATCAAAAAGAAAGAAACATTTAGAAATAAATTTTTAAAAATAAGTGCAAGTACTTTACATGGAAAAATTATTAAAAATGCTGAAAGAAATCAAAGAACCAAATATATTGAGATACAGTCAATGTCCAAACATAACAATATTTAATGTTAACATCAAAATACCCAACTAATTGATCTATAGATTCAATGCAAATTTCCAAGTAACTTTTCTTTAATAGAAATTGAAAAGCTCCCCCTAAAATTCATATGCAAATAAAATCAAATACACACAAGAATTTTGAAAAACTTCTGATATGAATTCTCACTACAATATTACAGTAATGAAATAGTATGGTACTAGTTTATGGATAGATTTATGTGGATCAAAAGAATAGAATAGAAGGTCCATTAATAAATACATGAATTTGTGGTAAAACTGATTTTATCAAAGATGTCAAGTAATTTTAATCGTGGGAAAAAACTGTTTGACAAATGATACTGGAAAAATTGAATATCCACATGCAAAAAGAAGTTGGACCCTTAACTCAAATCACACACATACAAAAATACTCAAAATGGATTATATACCTAAATGTAAGAGATAAAACTGCAAAATTTTTTGGAAAAATATTAGAGTAAATTTTTGTGATCTTCAGTTAGGAAAAGACTTTTTTAGATATTACACCAAAAGCACAATCAAGAAGAGAAAAAAAATCAATTATACCATATCAAATCGAAAAAAATAATTATTTGAACATAATAAATATTAAAAGATAATTGCTTAGTGAGAGAAAATATTTTAAATTATATATCTGTTTAAGGTCTAGTAGAGAGAATATATAGAGAACTCTTACAAGTTAGTAATAAAACAAAAATTTACCAATTAAAAATGGACAAGGATTTGAATAGACATTTTTCCAGAGATATAAAAATTGCTAATTTGCATGCAAAATATACTCAATATATTATTCATTAAGAAAATACAAATCAAACCACAATAATAAAATAATTAACACCCACTAGAATTGGCTATACCCAATACAGGAGGTCTGAGCATTTTACTAGAATGTGTTTCCTGAAGGGTGGGTATGCCTTATTCAATTTTATTCAACTTCTATTGCCCTTGGCACAGTGTAATGTACATGATTTAACATAATAAATGCTCCCTGGGTAAATGCATGAATATCTGGAATGTCCTGGTTTGACTCTCCCAGAGTTAGGCTCTTTTTCCACCAGCCAAACCAGAATTCTTCCTGGCCAGAGTTAAAATCCTTGTGGTTGTTGCCTAACCTGGCAGAGGGCTTCTAATATACATGGGATAACTGTCTTCTTCACAGAGAATTTCTCCTCTTGACAGGGATCCCTGTTCAGAATGCTAATAAATGCTTCCTGTGCCAACTTCCTAGAATAAGTGGTCATTCTGTCTAGATTGGTATTTGAAATTAAGCAACAGCAAAAAGAAGACTCTTATTTTCATTCTTTGGTTCTGAGTTTTATAAACAAGGTGAAATACTGTAAGAGAAATTGGATTAGTTTTAACTAAAAAAGTGTGGGTAACATAGGGAGGGATTAAAAACACAGTAACAAATAGAAAATATCCAGAAATTATTTGCAATTTCCAATATCTCTGTCCTGTCCCATAATTTCCTTCTGCTTGGGCCTTGTACATTAAAACAGTGTTTCTCTGCCCAGATGTTCTTTGGGTTCTAATTCCTGGCTCCTTATTTCCTTCCTTTCTTACTACCTTCCTTTCTTCCTTCCTTCCTTTTCTTCTTTCTTTCCTTTCTAATTATATGTATATAAATATATGGGCATAAATAAATTATATATATATTTTTTCTGATTAAGTGACATACTTATTTTTAAAAATTAGAAAATAGAAAAATTTAACAGAGAAAATAAAAATAACCCACAATCCCACCACTAACAATCTACCTGGAATTGAAACTTGTTGACAGTGTGAGGTAGGATTCAAGATTCATTTCTTTCCCATATGAATAATCAGTTGACCCCAGGCCATTTAATGAGAAGACTTTCTTCTCCCCACTGCTCTGCGGGGCCTCCTCTGAGTTGGGCACTCTATTCTTTCTACTTCTCTTTGTGTCAATTCTTGCACTACTTCCACACACAGCCTTGATTACTGAAGCTTTAATCTAAGTCTTACTACAATTGGCAAAACACACTAATCCACAGTTCACAGAAAGTATCAATAGGTTTACATACATAAAATATGCTCAGGCTCCATCATAATATGACATAATTGTCTAAGTCAAATTTTGACAACACATTCTAAAGCTATGGAGAGAAAGAAAAGTTGTTTTCTGCTCTCCAGGCCTACCTGGCCCAGCGCCATGGGAGCCCCACCTTATTGCACTAAGGATGTCCATGGGCCCCAGAGGAGGTGGGGTACACAGAACAGGCAAAAACTGGAGGTGGATGATCATGTTAGGCTTTAGGAGAAAAGCCCTGATGCATGGTAAATGTGTGTGCACACACCAGGTGCATGCACTGGCATCTGCCCTGGACAGTAGAAAGGGCTATGAGTGACATGGACCATGCTCCATGTCACCTTACATCAACCATGTCAGGAGGCCTGTGTACCCATGCACACCTGAGCCTGCCCTCACAACACCCCATCCAGTGTTAATGGAACCTGACTCCATGTCCTCACTGAGCATGTGCTTATGCATTTCTGCATCCAACTCTTCTTTGTGCAATTGTAAAACTGAGGTCTGGAAAAAGGAACTGGCCCAGACCACTGGAGGCAGACAGAATTCAGGGTATTTGGTAGGGCTCAGGCTTCCTAGGCCTTGGCTCCACATCCTCCCACAAGGTTTGCTTCATAAATGAGAGCTTCTATGATCCTCAGGGACTGCTGCCCACTCCCTCTCGACATGGGGCCATTTTTTCTCCATATTTCCACATAAGCACAGACAAACACACATATACACACATGTACACACTAACTTCTCAGGTGGGGACCATGGAGGTGGTATCAGAGAAAAAGCAGGCTGTGACAAGTGACAAGAGGAAAAGAAGAAATAGGTTGGAGGCAGCTGTGCCACGGAACAGGGCACCCATCCTCCTAGCTACATGCCCAGGGACCCAGAGCATGGGCAGGAGGACCCTCCAGGTTCCCAGGGCTCTGCCTGGGCCAGGGCTACCAGCACAACCTAAGACAGGACAGGGTCCTGCTATCCACTTCTTTGGGCACCTAGAACCAATATGAGCCCACCCACCTTAGTGTAGACAGGGGTTATGGGAGAATAGACCTCAGTTTTCTACTATATCAATTCAGCTACTTGGAGTGGGTGAACACAAGGGCCACACATACTCAGAAATTGCTCGTTAGCCTTGATTCTGCACTGAGGAATTACTCTGCTCTGAGAACATGGGAAAATATTCCCACTACCTGGAGGTTTGTCAGAGCAAAGGGAGCCTTGGGGGCTTGGATGGAATAAGGACTTGGAGCAGAACATATTGTCCCAGAACACAGACCTCTGAGTCTGGGATCAAAGGAAGAGACCAGTCCCTGTTGGATCCTTGCGGTCCTCATTTAGAAGTGGTGGGAAGTCATTGTCCTGGCCAAGGTGAGGATACCTCATGAGTGAACTCACACCCCAGGAGGTGGAGGAAAAGGGGAGACAAGGGAGGCTTCTGAGGCCCCTCTTATTGCCCTGGAAGCCTGCAAATCCTGCTCCTTTGTCCCCTGGGACTTTGGAGAGCCACTGTTTTGAGGAATCCCAAATTTAGGTGCCTATTTTGTTCTGCAGCTCCTGCCTGGGGCTGCAGTGCCAGTTATGGCCACCAGAGGCAGGCACTTCCTGTGTCCCTGGTGCCCACTGAGCTTGGCTGGAGCAGATGGAGCCAGGGGAGTCATGCCCAGGTCATCCTGGCTGTCCCCTGCCTCAGACCCAACTTGCACCTCCTGATATTATCAATGATCTCCACATTATGAGGTGGTCAGAAGAAGGAAATGAGCTTTGAGATTCCCCCATTTATTCACCCAATAACTCTGCCTCAAGAATTCACCCTGTGCCAGGTGCACTAGTGGGCCCAGCATATGGTATGGAAAATGACCAAGTGGTCCCTGATCCCCTTCCAGGAGCCCAAAGTCTGAGGACAGCTGGACAAAAACACTAAAGCAAGTACATGTGAAAGGAAAAAGCAAGTACTATGCTGAAAATCATGTAGGATGTAGGGAAGGAGTGCTGGTGAGTCACTGTGTGGGGGACCCAAATGCCTCACTGAGGTGATATTTATGCTGTAACCAGAATGACAACAGAAAGCCAGCCCTGAACAAGTCTGGGAACAGTGTGTCAGGGAGAAGCCACCCCTGGTGCAGAGACTCACAGGTAGAAGTAACTTCAGGAAAGGAGGTTAGAAAGGGGCCTGGGGAAGAGAAGAGCAGAGGGAGGAGGGAGGATCCTGAGCCTAAGAGATAAGGGGAGTGACTTGCTTCTCTCTGACAACCCTGACCCAAGACATAGCACTTTAAACAACTATTTAATGTCTCACAATTTGTGTGGACAAGAATCTGGGCACAGCGTAGGTGGGAACCTCTGCCTCAAGGTCTCTCGTGAGCCTGGGGCTGTGGCTTCAACTGAAGCCGGACTGGGGGAGGATCAGCTTCCAACTCACTCATGTGGGCACTGGCAGGATTCAGAGTAGACCAAGATGCTGAGTCCCCCCATCTGCTGGCCTGGACACTTCTTCAGTTCTCTGCCATGGGGGCCTATCATAGGGTAGCTCATAGCCTCGGAGCTTCCTCAGCTTGAGGAACACAATAAAGAAGAAGATGGGGGAGGGAGGAGGGGGAGAAAAGGCGACAGAGGGAGAGGGAGGAAGGGAACAGAGGAGAGTGAGTAGGAGGTAAATGACAACTTTTTTGTAATAAAATCTTAGAAGTTACAATAGACTAACTGCCTCCCATAAATTGTATGTTGAAATTTTAACCCCCAACATAATGCATTCAGCTTCCCTTGGCTGTTAATATCTTTTTGATTTTTTGCTAATCTGGTGTCTGTGTGGCAAACAAAATCACATTGTTCCTTTCATTTCCAGTTTTCCAAATGATACCTGTGAGTCACCTCTTGGTTGTTTAGTATCTATTTGGATTTTCTCTTCCTGGAGTCATCTGTTCGGATCCTTGGCCCTGTGATGGGCTTTCTCTCATGCTGGAGTCGCCTACCATTTTCCCCATTACCAGCTTAGGATTGTTGAGGCTGTTTCTTAAGGCTCCCTTTACGGAAAAATAAAGGGAAGCAATTACGTTTAAGTCAAAAATGTTTCTTCTAGAGTGTCTTTCCCTGTGCATGTACCTAAAATATGAAGAAAATGAGGTTCCCCCAGGCCCTTCCCCTCCATGTTAAAAGAAGATGGAGCCTCAGACAGCTTAGGGACAGAATTTCTTGCAGCCCTCACTGTGTAAGGTTCTCTATTCTGATCTGTGTGCTGGTGAGCAGATGGGGAGTCACTCACATTAGACACCATAAGGTCGTCATGTCCACAGAATGTGAGATGTGATGCCCTCCTGAAGCCTTTTTCTCATCTCTACAATAAGAATTTTTTTGAGTACATAGTGGGATAATGCTTTTCACACAGGCTATGAATACAGGTGGGTGCTGTTGCTCTACAGCTGACAAAATACCATGGAAATTCCAGGAAGGTACTGTTACCTTCAAGGGTGCAGGCCCTTGGGCTGGCTCACTATGCAATAGAAATTAGCCAGAGGCTAAAAGAGAGTCACAACCAAGTCTTCACCAGGGCTTATGTTCAACATAATTGAGGCAGCACAAAGGAAGAGTCCTCATGCTGACTCCCCAAGGGGAGTTCAGGGAGAGTTTAAAGAGGCTTTAAACTCTGGGAAAAGGATGATGTGTAAGGATGCAAAAGTGGAGATTTTCTTGTGCCTCTGTAGCTCTACTACATGCTTCTTTTTCCATTATGTGTCTCATTAGCATGTTAAATCTCCACCCCTGGGTGTGATTTTTAGCATTCAAATGGGAATAAAATGAGTGAAAATCAAGGTAAGTTCAGTGTGGGGGTCCTTTTTGGCTTGAGGCAGTTAGATCTGGATATATCTGGTTTTTTGGGGAGGGGTTGTTTTTTGGTTTTGTTTTTGTTTTTTTTTTGCAGCCAGGTTCTTCAGCTAATGTCAGTATCTTGTTTCAGTGGTCTTGAATAAACATTACTCAAGAGACAGATTATTTGGCCTCCCTCCTTATATGGATATGGGCTGAATTCTAGTAGCTAGGAGATCATTTTTTTCATTTGTTTGCTTTTGCTCTTCTACAGCTAATTAGGCTGGGCCATGCTGCCCCATTTTGCCTCCCTTTGTCAGAAGTGACGCACAAGTCCTTCCCTGTACTGTCTCAGTATTAATAGGTTATTTTCCACCTTCACATGAAATTTTTACTTTGAAAGCCTAGAACATTTTTCACCATGGAAACCCATGTTCTCAACATGCCCAAGTCCCCAAAAGGTTGTTCCTGGTCTGAGCTCCAGGCCCCAAACCTCTGGTAGTTTGTGGTGCTGTCACTAACTATGTATCACTTTTTATCCTCACTAGTATGAAAATGAGTCTTCCCTGAACCTAGAGGAGACCATGATGTGGAATCTCCAGATAGACACAAATGAGATGCTGGTGGACTCCCCAGTTCCAGCCTTCCTGGGTTGAACCATCTCCTCTTTTACCACTTTCTCGGGCTTCTACTGGGACTTTGCCACCATCCCACCTTTCCTGGAGCAGCTGTTTAGCAGGTAAGCATCTGTTCCCTCCAAAGTATAGTGGTGACTCTGCCACCTACTAGCTGTCATGAGGATGCCACTGCAACTCTCTGAACCTCAGTTTGTCCTCTCAAAAGTGGGGTGATCAAAAGGTGAACCTCACAGGGATTTTGTAGGGACTAAATGGACTAAGACACGACAAGCAAGTCCCTAGTGCCTGGCTCTGTGAAAAGGCTGCAGGGTATGATGTGGTTGTTCATTTACATTATTTTCTCTCCCACCTCACTGAAGAAGCTCTCTACCTCATGTCTCAATGGTCCATGTTTCCCTATGTTTACAAAAGCACATAGATAGCAAATCTTTTTTTTGCATTTGTAAATTATGTTATTTATGCAGTCATCTTTCTGGATTCTTGGAATAATTCGGTAAGCAAAGGAAATGAAAATCCCTTAGCTTCAATTTTATTTGGGGAGCAAGACACTCACAGGAGACATCACAAGGAAGCCATGTCGACAGAATGTGACATATGATGCCCTCAATGACCGCTCTAGGTATGGATTCATCCTCCCAGATTCTGGCAAGGATGACAGTCCCCAGGACCAGCTATAACATTTCAATAGACGCAGAAAAAGGATTTGATTAAATTCAAAATCCCTTCATGATATTATCTCTCAACAAATTAGGCACAGAACAAATTCACCCCAACCCAATAAAGGCCATGTATGACAAATGCACAGCTAACAAAAGGGGAACAGTTGTAAGGTTTTCCTCTAAAAGCTGGAACAAGTCAAGAATTTCCACTCTTGCTATTTCTATTCAACACAGAAATGGATGTCCAAGACACAGCAATTGAAGAACAATATAAAAAGCATCCAGATTGGAACGGAAGAAAGTAAATTATCCCTTTTTGCAGATGACAATATCTTATATACAGAAAACCTTAAAGACTTCACAAAAGAACTGTTAGAGATAATAAACACATTCAGTAAACTTGCAGGACACAAAATCGACATACAAAACTCACTAGCACTTATATGCACTAAGAATAAACTATCTGAAAAAGAAATCAACAAAATAACCCCATCTACAATAACTGTGAAAAAATAACTTAGAAATAATTTTAACAAAAAAATGAAATATCTCTACCCTGAAAACTAAAGAACATTAAGTAAAAAATTAAAGAAAACACAAATAAATGGAAACATATCCCTGGTCATGGATTGGAAGAACTAGTATTGTTAAAATGTATATACTACACAAAATGATCTGCAGATTCAGTGCAATACCAATCAAAATACCAATGACATACTTCAAAGAAATAAAAACTCTAAAAATGTATATGATTCCAAAAAAGACTCTGAACAGTATAAGAAATGGAGTGGGAAAAAAAACTAGATACATCACACTACTTGATTTTGAAATATACTACAAGCCTATAGTAACCCAAACAGTAGTATGGCACTGGCACAAAATCAGACACATAGGATAATGGAACAGAATAGGGAGATCAGAGATAAATTGATGGATTTACAGTTAACTGATTTTAGACAAAGGTGAGAAAAAAACACAATGGGGAAGGGACAGTCTCTTCAATACATTGTGTTGGGAAGACAATATCCACAGAAAAATGAAATGAGTCCCTCACCTCACACCATATACAAAAAAATAACTCAAAATGCATTAAAGACTTAAGTGTAAGACCTGAAGCTCTGAAACTACTACAAGAAAATTTAGGTTGACAGCTTTATGACACTGATCTAGACAATGCTTTTTTGGATTGAACCTCAAAATCCCAGGTACCAAAGTAAAAATAGGCAAATGGAATTACTAACTAAAACATTTCTACACAACACCAGGTACAAACAACAGAATGATTAGACAACTTATAAATGGGAAAAAATATTTGCAAATTATACATCTGGCAAGGGGTTAATATCAAAAAATATATGAGAAGCTCAACTGCACAACAAAAATTGAGTAATTATTTCAAAATAGGCAATAGACCTAAATAGACATTTCTCAAAATAAGACATACAAATGGCCAACAGATATAAGAAAAATTGCTCAACATCAATAATCATCAGGGAGAGTTAAATCTAAACCACTATATCAACCCACTCTTGTTAGAATGACTATTATTAAAAGACAAAAGATAATAAGGGTTGATAAAGATGTGGAAAAAAGGAAACACTTGCATACCGTTGGTGTAACTGTAAATCAGTGCAACCATTATAGAAAAAAGTTAGAGTTCTCAAAAATTAAAAAAAAATTAAACTACCATATGATATGGCAATTGCACTATTATGTATCCAAAAATATAAGATCAATATGCTGAAGGAACAACTGTACTCTCATATTTATTGTAGTCTGATTTACAATAGTCAAGATATGGAATCAACCTAAGTGTCCATAATCAAATGAATAAAGTAAGTGTGTGTGTGTATAATATTTATACATATATAATGGAATATCAATTAGACATAAAAAATCCTGTCATTTTCCATCAAATGGATGAACCTGGAAAACATGTTAATTGAAACATATTAATTGAAATGGGCCAGCCATAGAAATACAAGTATCTCATGATCTCACTTGTATATATAATTGAAACAAGTTGATCTCACAGAAGTAGATAGTGGAATGGCATTATGAGAGGCTGGAGTTTTTATGAAGGATGAGGGTTTGGGGAGTAACTGTCAAAAGATACATAATTACAGTTAGAAAGAATAAGTTCAAGAGAGCTAGTGTACAGCATAGTGACTACAGTTAATTATGATATAGTATATATTTGAAAAATGCTAAAACAGTAGATGTTAAGTGTTCTCACCAAAAAAATAACTTATGTGAGGTACAGTACTAGTTAATTGGCTAGAATTAAGCATTTGATAATGTATATGTACTTGAAAACATCATGCCTTACATGGCAAATACATAAATTTTACTTGCCAACTTAAAAATAAATTAATTTTTAAAAATCATGGAATAATGGAAATATTTCAAATATTGAGTCTGTGTCTTTGTCATAAGATTAGCTAAAGTCCATCAAAAAATGTAGTTTTTGTCATTCCATTTGTTGGTCACAAGTATAGGAACTCTGATATTTACCAGTATGTTCAGGACCTAGAACAAAAAAGGGCAGTGGCCAACGTACTTTAAACATATGGTTCATGGAGTTCCTGGTGCTGATGGTAATGGTATGGAAGACACTTAAGAGGCAAGTGATGCTAACAGTTCCACCTCTTCCCACACTGTGAACATGAAAACCAAGTTTACATCCATGAGAAAATGTTTTAATCCAAAACCTGCCATGATCTCTGAGATTTTTCTAGAGAGGATGATGAAGGAGTTGGCTATGGTTAGGTGACTAAGAATGAAAACAGTGCACTGTGAACTGTACCCATTAAAATAAAGGAAGATATAATAATATAAGAGAGAGAAATTCCTCAATTGCAGTATCAATCTGGAAAAGAAAGATTATTCCAAATTTTAAATCCATAAAGGTCATTTTATTACTGTCCAACAAAGCAACACAACAAAGCAACACACAAGCAACAAAGCAACACAACAAAGCATAAACACTCAAAAATAAAAGACTCTGCCTAGAAACACACATTTTGCTAAAGTACTTCATAAAAAATTAAATTCAAAATTCATCACTTACCATTATCTCTCATTAAGAATTTATTTCTAAGATATATTTTCTCTTAGGATATTTTCAAATTCTAATGTTTTTCCTTAACATAGCATTTACAATATATGGCCCACTACTATCAATGCTAGCAATTACCCAGTCTTTTAATTACCTAGTCTAAGTAATTTTATATTTACCACACTTTGTGTTAGGATCTAATAACATTTTTTTTCCAAACAAAGACAAACAATGCTAACTGCTTGACTTAACTTTCTTGCCCATGGACAGTAAATCCTTACCTCAATTTCAGAATGCTATATTTATAACCTAAAAATTGTCTAAAACTCTCCAGATAAAATAAAAATTGACCACATTAAAAAAATCCTAGCATCTCATAAGAACTTATAAAGTACTGTGTGAAGTGGCATGTGTGGAGAGAACAGTGAGAAAGCTGTAGCCATAAAACAGGCAAAGAAGGACTGCAGTGCATCTGTAGCTGGGGGTGAACATAAACAGACAGCAAAAAACTGGAGATAATTAGCAAACGAAAGAAGCAAAATTTCTCTTTCTAAATTCAGACAGAGTAAATTTTGCAGCCTTTAAAGAAGTGACCTCTCTGCACATGCAGAATCAATGTCCTTTCTTCACCTGGCTATTTTCAATCTCTTACTTGGAGCAACAAAATCACTCCAACAGAAATATTCACTGCTAATTATGTAACATCTATTACACACCTAGTACTGTCTTGTTTTTTCATTCAAATAAATGTCAAAAACAACCTGATAACTTATGAAGCCTCTTCAGTGTTTATCTAGATTGGTCCAATAGTCCATCAACTCTATGTCAATTATAAAAAGCAAAAGAAATAGCAACTAAAGAGAAGTTGGCTTAAACAGGGTTCTCCAATTGAAAAGAAAAGAATGAAATATACTAATTAATGAAATTTAACTTAGCACACTCACTATGGAATTACATCTTCAAGTTATTTTGGGAACACCATTAAATTCCATAAAAATTATTCATATAATTCCTGAGTAAGTCATATGAAGAATATTTAATAACTTTTGGAACAAGAAATTATTTATTAGATGTAGCACAAATAACAGGCATTTGAAAACAGATGATTTGCATCTGGAGATTCAGAACCACGAGCCATAAGATTTTGGAGAAATAAATTCAATTCAAAGCAGAGAAAATATATTTACTTTCGGAATCTATGAGGTTTCTAGTTTGGTAGTAAATTATCAACAATTTTAAAATTACCTTTTTTATTCCAATATTTTTCTTTTCTGCTCAAAATACGTACACACACAAACACAATTACTTCCTCCATAATTCTGCACTTAAAGTTTATCTATAGAGTCTATAGGTAGTTTTCAGGCCAGGGAGTTTGCACGTTCAAAGAAAAATGTAGAATGAAAATTTGTAAATAGTCATTCATTATTCAGCAATGTATGACTTTTGATTATACTCCTATATATTCTCACTATAATCATTTTAATGGCCCTTTATAGTTGCAAAAAGAAGAAAAATATAACCTACAGAAGCAATATTATTCAAATTAATTGAAGCTTAAAGCCTCTGGTAAAAAAGATCACTAGTGATGTTATGTCCACTATTTTACCCAATATTATATTGTTTATATTTTTTATCTAGACTTTGAATAATGTTGGTGGCAGGATAACACTTCATTCAATGCACAACATGTAACACATTAAAAACAATTTTGTTTTATTAAAACAAATTCAGAACACAGATAGTCTTAATAACAGCATTTCAAAGTCCACTTGGTTCTATTACTTAATATACAATTGGTAAAACAATTTACTTCTCAAGATCAAAATGTCTCTCAGAAGAATATTACACTAAAAACCTACCTCACAGATTACTTTAAAACAGTGTTATAACTCGATCACAAAGAGCCTCTCCACTTAGATTTTCTTAACATATATTACACTTTGGTGGCCTTAATTTTCCTTAGAAGAGTACATAAATGATGGCCATGTAATTTAAAAAGCTCTTTCATAGCTTTGATGCAGCAAAAATTGGCCACATGCTTTCACAGAAACACTAGGAACGAAAGGAGGGCAGCAATTGATTTGAGTGTTGAACTACATCAATATTTAACTTTTAAAACATCTCAAATTATTCCAATGCAAAATAGTATAACTTAAGTGTAATTATAACCCTCCAAAAATCAATATTCTGCTCTTTTTAAGCCTACATACAATTAAATTATCTAACTACTTTAACTTTGGATTATTCTCCATAATCAACCCTGTGCTTTACAATAATGTCTGAAATTGTTAGTGCCTTGGTGCTTCCTACTGTAAATCCTCTGAATATTTATTTAGACTTCAATTATGATTAAATATTTTTTCACATTTTTTGTATCTATAAAATATCTTTTAATATTGATGCTGGTGTTTTCTAAGGTATATTTTTTGAACAAGTATTTTTCTGCAATCATTTCATTTGTAGGGCTTCTTTCCAGTCCAAATTCTCTGAAGTTGAATAAATTTTAGGCAGTTGTTGGAGGGGGTTACCCTCCAGTATGAATTCTGTGTACAATAAGATCTGTGATATAAGTAAATGTATTGCACTACACTTTATACTTGTAATTTTTTTTTCTGTATCAATATATGGTGTACTCTAAGACTTTTATTTTGTGGAAGGTATTTCAACAGTCTTTACATTTATACTTCTTTTATCCAGTATGAACCCTCTCATGTCAAGTAATATGTAAGCAGTTATTAAAGGATGTGACACATTTTTACATTTGTAGGATTTTTCTCAGGTATGAATTATGTCACGTATAGTAAGGTAAGAGCACTGGGTAAAGGCTTTGCCACATTCTTCAAATTTGTATAATTATTCTCTGATGTGAATTATTTTATGTTTATAAAGGTATGAGTACTGGTTAAAAGCTTTACCACATTCTTTACATTTGTAGGGATTCTCTCCACTATGAATTCTCTTATGTGTAGTAAGGGTTGAACGCTGGTTAAATGCTTTGCCACATTCTTCACATTTGTAGGGTTTCTCTCCAGTATGAATTCTTTTATGTACACTAAGAACTGAGTAATCCCTAAAGGTTTTGCTACATTCTTCACATTTGTAGGGTTTCTCTCCAGTATGAATTCTCTTGTGTGTAGTAAGGCCTGAACGCTTGCTAAATGTTTTACCACAATCTTCACATTTGTAGAGATTCTCTCCAGTATGAATTCTCTTATGTTTAGTAAAGATTGAGCACTGGCTAAAAGCTTTGCCACATTCTCCACATTTGTAGGGTTTCTCTCCAGTATGAACTCTCTTATGTATACTAAGACTTGAGTAAAGACTAAAGGTTTTGCCACATTGTTCACATTTGTAGGGTCTCTCTCCAGTATGAATTCTCTTATGTGCGGTAAGGACTGAGCACCAGCTAAAGGTTTTGCTACATTCTTCACATTTGTAGGGTTTCTCTGCAGTATGAATTCTCTTGTGTGCAGTAAGGCCTGAACGCTTGTTAAATGTTTTACCACAATCTTCACATTTGTAGACATTCTCTCCAGTATGAATTCTCTTATGTGTGGTAAGGTTTGAGCACCGGTTAAAAGCTTTGCCACATTCTTCACATTTGTAGGGTTTCCCTCCAGCGTGACTTATCTTACGATTAGAAAGGCTTGAGGAAGATTTAAAGACTTTGCCACATTCTTCATATTTGTGATGTTTCTCTCTAGTATGAATTCTTTTATGTTCAGTAAAGTGTGAACATTTCTTAATGGCTTTTCCACATTCTTCACATTTGAAAGTTTTCTCTACGATATGTCTTATCTTATGTCTATTTAGTTTTGATAATTTTCTGAAGACTTTCAAACATTTATTACATTGGAAGATTTTGGAATGGGTAGTTGTTGAAAATTGGTTAAATCCATTATAATACCCTTTCTGCCGCTTACTCTCACCTACACTTTCCCAGTCTTTTCTTAAGCTTAAATTATGAAGGCCAGAGCTTTCATAATTTCTCAGTATCACTTTTTGGAATGAATGTTTTATGCTTTTCCCTGGCAAATGGTCTTGAAGGTAATAAGAAGACACAGCTGAAAGAAATAAAAATAACAAATTATCCCACTTGTTTGGGTTTTTTTCAGAGTTAGATGAACATATACTATAAATCTAGTATATAAAATTATAGCAAGCACATTATCAAGATAGCATAATAAAATATCACAGGCCTTAATACATTTACAGGTACATTAAAATTAATAAAATTATATTGACCAAATTGCTTTTGTGTGAATTTGAAAACCAGTTAAATATTTGCAGCACCTTGGGAGAGCACAATGCCAAAAGCCACATAGAAGAAGAAAAGTTTGTTACATTTATACACCACAGCTCTTCCTCCTCCTTAATATAGCAATACATACTATATATCTAGCAAAACTATCCTTCTAAAAGAAGAAAAAATAAAGACTTATCAACATAACCAGATGCTGAAAAAGTCTGTCAGCAATACATCTGTCCTAAAAGAAATGTCAAAGGGAGCCTCTTTCATTGAAAATAAAATGATGAGAAAACAACAATATACACAAACGTGGTGTATATAGGTTTAAAAAATCAACTCCTGGCTTCTCCCAAAAAGGAGAAAGAAAATAGTGGCATATGTTTACACTTCTAGCTTTTGGGGGCCTTTTGAAAGACTGGTTTCTGTCTCCCATAACACAGAGTGCTGAAAGTAATTGTGCTATACTTTGGAAGATAGACTGGTTTTGCTGAAACCAAAGATAAATGACTGTTACAGCAGCAGAGAGACTTCAGTATAACTGGCAGACAATAGGTGTAGCAAATGATTACAGAGTCTTCAGAAAAAACATGGAAAAGTCTCTTGAACTGGAAAATAAACATACAATTCCACAGAATAAATATCCTGAAAATAGATTTGGGAGGCTCCAAGAATCTCTAGCCCAAGCAGTTTGTGTCAGAATCTCCCAGGACAGAGCCATTTTATAAAGATTGTAACAGATGACTTTTTATTTAATCCCAAAATATCAACCAAACATTACAACATGTACAAAGTATCAGGGTATCCTAGCCCAATAAAAGAAACAAAATAAACAACCAGAAATTAACCATAAAGAAATAAAGATATATAAATTACCTGAAAAAATTAAAAATAATCATCTGAATGGTGCTCAATGAGTGAAATGAAAACACAGACAACTAAATGAAATCAGGAAACTTGGAGCATCAACAAAAAGTATAAAAGAAAACAGAAACTGTGGACCTGAAGAACACAAATAGAAAAGACTGAGCAATTCTAAAACATAATAAAAAAGACATAAAAAACCAAGAAGATCAACACACTTTAACTAGGATAAACAAAAAGACCCATAACAAGACAGATTATAAGCAAAGTTTTGAAAGTCACAGAAAAGAGAACCTTAAAAATTGCAAGAAAAGGGTAATGTGTCATCTGTAAGCATGATTCTATGAGATCACCAGTGGATTTATCAACAGAAGCCTTGCACTGCAGAAAAGAGTTGGGTTACATAGTCAAAGTGCCTAAGAACAAAAACTGCACTGCAGAAATACTACATCCAGAAAAACTATCCTTCTAACAAAGGAAAAAATAAAGACTTATCAACATAACCAGATGGAGAAAAAGTCTATCAGCACTAGATCTGCCCTACAAGAAATGCCAAAGGGAGCCCTCTTCATTGAAAATAAAATGAAGAGAAAACAACACAGGATTATATAAAAATAAGTAACGTAAGCGGGGAGAGGGCAAGATGGCCAACTAGAGAGGTCACTAGCTAGAGCATCCTGGAGGGAAGGAAGGGTTTTATATAAAGGAAAGTGAGGAATGGGCACAGCTCATGTATAGTTCAGAGGAGGTGCCAGAGCCTGCTGGGTACTTCACAGAGGGAAATTGTGAAGCAGAACAGGAAAAAGAAAAAGAGAATAAATTGGTGAGAATCAAACCCAGGGAGTCTCCGAGCCCAGAGAAAGGGATAAGGGGGTACCCCATTTCTCACTCCCACACACCTTTGGTAATCAGGGGGCTACTGAGTTATTTGGAAGCTTTTGCACATTTGTGAGCACGGACACTGCTGCAACCACTGAATTGCCTGGAGAACTGGAGTGGTCCTGAAGCTTGGACATCCCATGCAGGCTTCCCTCCAAGGAAGGGGCTGGAGGAGCTGGGGGTCCTGGCTCTCTTCCACCCAGTCTCTTTTCCCTCCCGGCCCCTCCCCCACCCACTGCTGTTGGGAGGGCAGATTGAGACTTTGGGGAGCAGCCACCTCTCATCAGCTGCAGTGTTCTCCAGGCTGGGGTTTCCATGGAGAGTGAAGCCCACACCTTTCTCCCTGGGGACCTGTGGTTGACCCAGGGGTGCCCAGTCTGGAAGTTCATTGTGTACTGGCACTCTATGGAGACACACACCAGTGAGTCAGACAGGCTGGATCCTGTGCCCCCAGGACTTGAGTGGATTGCTAGGGGACACAAGGGAGAGATTTGAGAGCTTGACTTGGTAGGCAAGAGAGCCCACATGGGCAAAAATGATGGGAGAGTACAGTGGGGGTTAGAGCCACAGCAATCTGGTGGGGTGCCCATACTCCCGGAGGAAAGTCATGCTGTCAGACTAAGGTGGGTCCCCCGGCATGAAGTTCCCAGCCTGTGGTGCCCTTGCAGCTGTGTGCAGTGTGTTTGTGTGCCCATTTGCAAACAGACACTGGTGGGAGCCTCTCGGGGAAGGCGTAGTGTGTGAGGGGCAGAGCTCACCCCAAGATCCAGTTGGTGAATTATAGATAGCCCCTCCCTCATGAGCAGTCTTTTTAGTTTTGAGAGACCTCTTTGGCCCCTCTCCCAGTGGCTTTTTCCAGGGCCCTGGGACAAGACATTTGAGCCCTGCTGAGACTTTGCCGAGCCTTCAGGCTTGCCCAACCTAACCCCACCCAGCCTTGCTCCACC
The DNA here is from genome assembly GCA_023783475.1 of Daubentonia madagascariensis. Lineage (NCBI taxonomy): Eukaryota > Metazoa > Chordata > Mammalia > Primates > Daubentoniidae > Daubentonia > Daubentonia madagascariensis. Next base: position 853,762 of record JAKFHU010001957.1, on the reverse strand, counting down.
ACTCACCTCTGTTGTGGTGGAGAACAAGCAATCCCCTGGGAGCTTCAGACCCCTCCCACTGCCTGGGACAGTCAAGTGTTTCTCCTAAGGGGCTAAAGCCCATTAGAGGCACAAAACATCTTTGCAGTTGTTTTTTCCTGCAAGCATCAACCACTGAGAGGGAGAACAACTGTATAGCTCACTGCAGCACCTACTGACTCAATCAAACAGGGTGTAGCTGATTCTTACAAGCACCACCCACCAACTCAGAGATTAAGCCGGGGGTCCCAATACGATTTACACTACTGGGAAGAGGGGAAGACAGCAGATAGAAGCAACATGAGGCAGTACTGCTTTTTAGGAGAGGAATAAAATTTGCAGACAGCTTGAACTGTGAGGGGTCTCCTTCATCCAAAGCAGACCTCTGGGCTGATTAGGGAGCTGCTCAAGTCTATGCAGAGATATTGTACCAGATAGCAGGAGATGCTGGCATGGATGCAGAGAGAAAGAAATGCTTATACGCTGTTGGTGAGACTGCAAATTAGTACAACCACTATGGAAAACACTATGGAGACTCCTCAAAGAACTAAAAGTAGACCTACCATTTCCTTCAGCAACCTGAAATACTAGGTATTTAATGAAAGGAAAAGGAGTCTTTCTTATCAAAAAGGCACCTGCACTCAAATGTTTACTGCAGCACAATTTGCAATAGCAAAGATGTGGAATCAACCGAAGTGCCCATCAATTTATGAGCGGATTAATAAAATGTGGTCTATGTATACCATGGAGTACTACTCAGCCATACAAAGGACAAATTAATGCCTTTTGCAACAATTTAGATGTAACTTGGGACCATTATCCTGACTGAAGTATCTCAAGAATGGAAAAACACCACATGTACTCATTATTAAATTGGAACTAACCGATGAGCACTCATGTGCACACAGGGAAGTAAAACTTGGTGGAAATCAAGCAGGGGGGGAGGGGGAAGAAGGAGAAAAACAAAAACCTGTCTAATGGGTACAATTAACAATATTTGAGTGATGGGCACACGTATAGCCATGATTCAACCATTACAAAAGCAATCCATGTAACCAAAAATATTTGTGCCCCCTTAATATTTTGAAATTAAAAAAAAAAACTCTCTGGGAAAGATATGCAAGTACATCTAAATAAAGTTCTGCAGTATTAGAATGATGGTACAGAAAACACTTTTAATCATGCTCTAAAGTTTATAAGATAAAAGCATAAAAATGATCAAAAACATCTGTTAATGGATACACAGTAGAAGAAGATAAAATTAGAGGCATCAATAACATAAATTTTAAGGCAGATGTAATGAAGAAGAATCTTTGTACACAAGTAAAGATAAGTTGTTACTTACACGTTTAAAGTATATTGTTGTAACTCTAAGAGCTTTTATGTAATCCCCAAGGTAACCACAATAAAAATACCTATAAAGATACACTAAAAAAAAAAAAGGATCAAAGCATATCACTACAAAAATCAATGAGACACAAAGGAGGACAGAAAATGAGGAAAAAAGGGACAAAATAGCTACAAGAATCAAAGAAAACAATTAATAAAATGGCAATAGTAAGTCCTTCCCATTCAAAAAAATATTTAAATATTGACTAAAATTCCCAATCAAAAGACATAAATTGAGTAAAGGAATTTAAGGAAATTAAAAAAGCAATATCCAACTATATTCACTTCATGAGACTCACTTTAGATCTACTGACAAAAATGGACTGAAAGTGGCAGGATGGAAAAAGACACTCCATGCAATCGTTAAGCAAATGAGAGCAGGAGAGGTCACAATTATATTAGGCAAAATATATTTTGAGTCAAAAGCTGTCCTATTTCATGAAACATACTCTAAGTCGAAACTGTCACAAGAGACAAAGAAGTTCACTGGAAACCTATGATTTTTATACACACACACACTCTCTCTCTCTTACAAAATCAGCATTCCCAAATATATAAAGCAAACATTGACCAAATTGATGCAAAAAATACACAGCAATATAATAGTAGGATACTTTGATACCCCACTTTTAGTAATGAATAATAAAGCAAGACACAATATTAATAAGGGAACAGAGGACTTGAAAGCACTCTAAAACAATATACCTAATAGACTTATAAACCACACTCCACACAACAATAGCAGAATACAGTATCTTCTCAATAGCTCTGAAAACACTGTCCTGGATAGATCATCCATTAGGCCACAAAACAAATCTTTACAGACTTTTAAAAATTAAATTCTTACAGATTGTTATATATGAGCAAAATGGAATAAAACTAGAAATCAACAACAGAAGGAAAACTGAAAAATCCACAAATAAATGGAAATTAAATAACACACTCTTGAGCATGTTCTTGTTCAAAAAAGGTTAGAAGACTTAATATTGTGAAGATGTCCACACTGCTGAATGAAATATCACCTCACATTCATTAGAATGGGCAATATGAAAAATAAAGTTTGTTGAGGATATGGAGAAATTGGAACCCTTGTGAACTGTTGGTGAAAAAAATGATGCTACGAAAAATAGCATGAAGGTTTCTCAAAAAGTTAAAAATGGAATTATCATATGATCTAGTAATCCTACTTCTTGGTATGTATTTGAAGTGTGTGAAGCAGAATCTAGAAGAGATATTCAGGCACTCATGTTCACTACAGCGTAATTCACAAATGCCAAAAGGCATAAGCAACCCCTATGTTTCTCAACTGATGAAAAGATGAAAAGTTGTGGCATATATAGACAATGGAATAACAGTCACCCTTAAAAAAAGAAAATCTTGCCACATTCTATGATAAGAATAAACCTTCAGAATATTATGTTAAATGAAACAACCCAGTAACAAAGTGACAGATAACATATGATTCCACTTACATGAAATATCTTAAATAATCAAACTCATAGAAACAGAAAGTAAAGTGGAGTTTGTCAAGGGCTGGAGGGAGGGTAAAATGGGCATTTGTTAATGGGTATTGATTTTTAGTTTTGCAAGACTTAAAGGTTCTGGAGGTCTTGTGCATAACATTATAAATATAATTAACACTATTGAAATGCACAATTGAAAAGATTTAAAATGGTAAATTATACTTGTATATTATGTTTTTACCACAATTAAATTTTTTAAAAAGGATAAATAAAACATATAATTACAAACCTTTGTAAAAATTGCCTTCAAATCAGAAAAGTATTTCTCTCACACAAAGAAAATATAGATTAATATATAAACACATGGTAAAATTAAGACTATTTCCATGACTACTCACCTAGAAAGGATAAAATGACCATTGAAAATCAGCCATGGAAACAAATACACAAGATAAGCTATAAAGTCATATTTAGAGAAACAAATACACACATATATAATTTGTGATAGACATATGGCTGATTTGTATTTTAATTAAGGCACACATTGACTTAAAGTGTATATACAAAGTTGCAATTTCATCCAAAATTATAATATAAAGGTAAAACAAAACACATAATAAACTAATGTCAAGGAACACACCTTAAAAAAGAAATGCAGTAATATGTAATTGCAAAACAAGAAATGTTTAGACATAAAATCCTGTATGCCAAATTTGACATAGAACAAAATAGAAAGTGAGACTGTATAGAGAGAGTGACATTAACAAGATGGTGGAACAGGAAGTCTCCTACTTTTATATCTTCCCACAGCAACTAAAATCTGGCAGCCATCCACGGACAAAAGTGACTTTATAAAAGCCAGGCATCATGGCTCAAACACGTAATCCCAGCTACTCAGAGGCTGAGGTAATAGGATCACTTCAGTTCCACAGTTTGAGACCAGCCTGGGTGATATCATGAGACCCCCATCTCACAATCTAAGTGCCTTTATAAGAGCTTTGGGATCTAGGAAGGGGGCTGTGAAACACTACTAAGCCCAAGACCAAAGAGGGTCATTTTGAGAAGGCAGGCCCTCATTCAGGTGGCAAACTTGAGAACCCCTGGGCTTGGCTACAGACCAGGAAATGGCTCACTCCACTTGGTCCCACTGAGAATTGTGAAGTGACTCTATTAGCATCTTCAACTCCTCCCTGGATGGTCCTGCCTATCCTGAACCCTGCAGGGAGATGCCCATTTGTGTCCATGGCGCTTTGCCTTCAAGTGGTGGGAGACGGTGCCTTAGACGCAGGCCCTGTGCTGCCTGCCCCACCCCGGCATGAATGGCCCACAGCCACCATGCAGCAGCATGCCTCCTTGCCCAGAATGGGAAGCTGCAGAGTCAAGGCAACACAGTCCTTCCCTGCCTTGTCTGCCCCTGTCCCTTGGACCCAGTAGGGTGACAAATGTCACCAGCTCAAGCCCCTGTGGGGGGAAAGATGGAAAACTATCTTCAGCCAAGAAGTGTTTACTGAATGGCCAATAAAGCTCTAGCTGTTCCGAATGCAAAAAAAAAAAAAAAAAAAGGCGGGCCTGCAGACCTTGGCACTCACTGTGGTCTCTAAAGCAGTTCTGTGACTCAGTTCCAGTTCTCTTAGCCACAGTCCATGACCACTCCAGCACACCTAGGGACGGACACAATTCCCTGGGAAAAACCTCTCACATATTCAGTGGGAGCCACACTCATACATACACTTGACATCCTGCCCACCATATGCAGACCCAACTCCAAGTCCCTGCCCTACAGATCAAGGTCCTGAGGGCAATCTAGTCTGCCCAGGAATAAGGCAGAATTGACAACTACCCAAATTCCTACTAACAGACATACTAAAGGGAAACATCAAAGTTGACCCACCAGCAGCTTTGTAAGCCAGTTAGAACCCCTATTTTTTGCAAGCCCAGAGGAGAACCCATCAAACTGTGGACCCAAGAAGGAAAGATCTTTACCTGCTGAAATTGGTTTATGAAAATTGGATGAGGCATTTGCTCCTTCAAATGCAGACACAAATGCAAGGCTATATTGTACCCATTTTTAATGCTTCTATTTTATCATAACATTGGAAGTCTTAGGCAGAAATATTAGGAAAGAAAAATTTTTTAAAGGCATCAAAATAGAAACGAAAAAAGAAAAAAAAGTTACCATTTATAGATGACATGATCTTATATATAGAAAACCCTAAAAAGTACAACAAAAGATCTGTTTAAACTAAAAAATGCACTCAGTAAATTAGCAGAATATTAAATTAACATACAAATATCAGTTATGTTTCCATACACTAACAACAAACTAACCAATAAAAAAGAAAATAATCTCATTTACAGTAGCATCAAAATAATAAATGTTTCAGCAATAAATTTAACTCAGGAGGTAAAAGAGATTTACACTGAAAAATATAAGTTGGTGATGAAAGAAATTGAAGACACAAATAAATGTAAAGATTTCTCAGGTTTATAGATTAGTAGAATACTGTTAAAAGTACCATACTATCCAATGTCATCTAAAGATTCAATGGACTCCCTATCAAAATTTCAATGGAATTTTTTCACAGTAATAACAAACACAATCTTAAGATTTTTATTGAAATATAATAGACTTTCAGTAGCCAAAGTAATCTTGAGGAACAGGAACAAAGCTGGAGGCCTCATACTTTCTGATTTCAAACTATATTTTAAAACTATAGTAATAAAAACACGATGGTACATGCATAAAAAATGTCAGAAAAACCAATGGAACAAAATAGAGAGCCCAGAAAAAATCCATGCCTGCAAGGTCAACTCATCTTTGACAGGGGCACCAGGAACACACACTGCAAAAAGTACAGTCTCTTCAATACTTGGTACTAGAAAAACTGAACACCCACAAGAAAAAGAATGAAATTAGACCATTTCTCATATAACACACCCCAAAATTAATTCAAAATATAGACTCATGTAAAGGTAAGGCACGAATCCTTAAAAATCACAAACAAAAACATAAAGGATGAGGGAAAATGTTTGCAAACAATACATCTGATAAGAGGCAAAAACAATAATAATAATGATAATAATAACCCAATTGAAAAATAGGAAAAAGACTAAAAAGATCTTTTCCCAACAAAGACAAAGGGTGGGGAAAACGGAGAGATGTTCAAAGGGTGCAAACTTTTAGTTAAAGGATGAATACATTTTGGAGACTTAATGTAGAGCACCATGACTACAGTTTATAATAATGTTTTGTATCCTAAAACTTGCTCAGACAGTAGACCTTAAGTGTTCTCAATACTAAAAAAAAGGTAATTGTATGTTGATAAATGTTCATTAACTTGATTTTATTAATAATTTCACAATGTATACAAATGTCAAATAATTACATTGTATACAATAATTACATACAACTTTTATTTGTGAAAACATGTTACACATACATACACACACATGTATGTGTGTGTGTATATATATATTTATGAATGACACAGAGTAAACTTCAAACTGAGAAAATTATAAAATGATAGTTATTAAAAAATAAACAAGTGGGAGTTTAATACATGCTCAGCAATGTTCCAAGCTTCCCAAAGACATAGTATATTAAAGAAATGTAGAAAGAAGGCAACTTAAACTATATTAAAGTTGAGGAATTTGGGCATATTAAGTTTAAATTATTTATTATAGTTCACACAAAAAAACAGAATTTTGAAGTAAAATAACATTAGATTTCTTACATTTAGAGAGATACTTAGTGTTCTGATAAAATTACTGAGTATGAATTTCCTGTAAAATCACATTTAAAACCTCCATAGGATAGGATACCCTAAAGCAGAAAACATACCACATGTGCTTGTGGTGTTCCTGGGATATATGAGCCAAATACTAATATTACAACTTCACTCACACATTTCAGATATGATGCAAAAGGAAAATTAAAAAATTGTTTGACAGAGAGTTACTGAAAAATACACAAGATATTCCGATGTCCTGAAAGGCAATAGAAGAGCACTCAGATCCTGCAGTCCCTCATAAGCCATGAACAGGACTTTGGTTCTCACAGTAACCTTCAAGGAAGATCACTGAAGGGGAATTAGTCCTTAGAGAATTTAAAAACAAGGAAAAGACATGCACTTATGTGAGACCAAGAGAAAGAAACCCAGGCTTCTTAGAAACCATTTCCACTGAAGCAGAGCTTCCCAAACCGTATTTTAAGGTCTGGCGTCCTTCTTAAACTTTGGGCCTCTCTCACCTTTATCATCTGCTTCATTCACTCCCACCTACCTGGGTATTTGGCTACTGTCACGGATTTCTTCACCTTCCAGGGTTCATTTCTTTGCTCCAGGCAGGTGATCAGGTCTGGCTTACACACAGCAAGACCTATTTTATTAGAAAAAATTTACATGACTCTTACTGAGATTCTTCAATTACCAATCTAGTACTGTGCTCAGTAGAGAAAAGAGAACATATGGAAAATTCTAGAAAAATAATCCCCAAATACTGTTTCCTGACAGAAACCTTAGAATATTTAGAAAGTATTTAAAATTTGTGGGTTCTTAGCTCCACTACCCAGTACTACTGAATTAAAAATTGGTGGTGGAAATTGCACATTAAGGTGGGCAACAACATTTTATGCCATTAGCTTTCTGGAATTACCACTAATCTAGAGGGAAAGATACAGATCAGCTCAAAAAAGGGTAAGATTAACATCAAAATAAAACACTTTTAATATTTTCTTTTCTATACCAACAAATCTCAAAGTTTTCCTTGAAAACAAGGATTAGAAACTCATTCGTGCAAAGCAGAAACTCCCAGAAAACATTTTACAAAAAATATGAAATCCTTAGTGTGGAATGGGAATTGTGTATTGAAGTTATCCTCACCCAGGGAGACCAGGTTTGTGTAGGTCTCTAGCATCACATCCCTGTACAAATTCTTCTGAGCAGGGTCCAGGCACGCCCACTCCTCCACAGAGAATTCTATGGCCACATCCCTGAATGTCAACAGTCCCTGAAAAAAACCACAAATTTACTAAGCAGCCATGGGGAGAGTTAATTTCGCTTCTGGTGAAACGAGAGTGAAGAGAACAGGTTCTGACTTATCAGTGACTGGAATTATCCAATAAGATAATTTTAACAAGAAAATATTTCCTAATGTATTCTCTAACTTTGTGGAAAGAGGATAGTACAACAACCAGAAAACCAGTGTAGATACTATATTTTTTAGATAATGCAGTATAAAATTAAGGCCACCCAAACAGGCATAGACATTTCTGAGCGCTTTATTTACATCATATATGATACATTGTGTATATTTCTCTGAAGGAAAAGTCATGGTGGGTTAGAAGGTACCTTTCAAATTTTAATGTGCACAGTAATGAACTGGGGATCTTGTTAAAATGCAGATTTTGACTCAGAAGATATGGGGTGAAACCTGAATCTCTAGCAAACTCATGAGTAATGCTAATGCTTCTGGCCCATAATATTTTGGCAAACATCCACTGAGCAGTAGTGACTGGGTTTATGCCAGTTTATCAGACCAGTAAATAAAGATGAGAGTCTTCCTTTTCCAAAGCAAGCTATATGAAAGAGAATCTAAGAACAAACAGGAACTTCCAAATTAAATGTGATGGTTTACACACATCTCCCCAAGGTATGTATTAATAGAGAAAAATAATTACCTCAATAGTGGAAAAATCTGTTAAAAAGCACCTTAACTAAGTATATAAAATTAACAACTATAATAGAACAAATTGATATCAGGTGATGACTCACACAAGTGTACACAACATCACTGCTGTGATGATAGTGGCCAAAAAAAGAAAATCATAATCTGAATCTGAATCCAATTTTGTGCAAAGCTCAAGCTACATATTATCTCCCATGTTTTAAATCTCTAATAGTGTATTTAAAGTATTTTTTTAAAGCATCCTTGGAAGGAAGTCTCCTCTAATTATTCTTTCTTAAAACCCTGAGTTATTCTAGGCAATTAATATCATCCCATTTAAGAGTGCATTTACTTCATCCTGTTATGCATAGAGCTGATGGAGCATCCAGATGGAACCTGCAGTTTCACGTTCCCCTTCTTCACTGATATCCAAGGACCTGACCCTCCCAAGTAAGAATCTTAGGCATCCACATTATCCCATGTTCAACAGCCACAAAGGGGACATTTTCAACACTGCAGCTCATAAACTTATTGTGAGGAGTGTTCATGGCACACAAGAGGCCTGCATGGAGACAATGAAGAGAAAGCTCTGCAATACAGGGAAGATTTTTCAGAGCATCTGGACCATTATAAGAAAAAAAGGACAAAAGAGTAGTCGAAACAAACTCATTAGGCAAGAACATCACAAGTAGAGAAATAAAGGTTTTCATTCTAAACACATGACATTTCAGGATGAAAAGTGAACATGGCCCTGGACCTGGGACATATGTACACAAGAACCAGCCATTTCTTCCTCTTCCTTCTCTGGAATTCTTTCTCAGGTAAGAGTATCTGGACAAATCACACCTGCATTTTGATAATATGCCATTAAGGCATCAGCATAGCCCCTTCACCTGCTACTGCCACACCCACAGGCAGGACCCTGAAGTACAAAAAAATCCACCCTTCCCCGTCCTTCATCAGAGTCATGAGCATGGAGTTTCTACATAGAGACCAATGTGTGATTTCTCTCCCTTCCTGTGCACAGGTGCCCTCCTCTACCAGACACCAGCAATATCTGCTACAACAATGGGAACTTGGTCTGTGCTGTGCTGCCCTGAACCTACTAAACCCATGCAGAGCAGGCTCTGTGAGCTCCCCCTGGAACAAAGGCTGAACTCAACTTTCATAAATGTATCTGGGAGCCCTTGTGCTTGACTCTGGACTCACTTTAGCATCATGTGGGGCACTTAATTAAAACCACATAGAATAGAATCCGTAGGGAGGACACAGGTGATGGTGTTTCTTTAAACTGGCCATGTGATCCTAACTGGAAGCCTGGGCTAAAAACCCCTTAGCTAAGCATTGCCCCTCAGGTTTTATTGTGCATATAAATCGTTTGTTATTCTGGGCCACACTAAGTAATATGATTGTGGGATTACAGGTGTGAGCCACTACCCCCCAGCCTTCCTTGTACATTTTATAACATACAATAACAAGTAATTTAACCAAAGTGCTTAAGGTTTTCTCGGAGAATTATATTAGAAGCTAAATATTTATTCATAACAAGGTAAAAGCAATAAAGAGAAATAAAAACAACCTTTCTGTTCATGAATAAGCCTTCATGTGCTGACATCAGAACTCACAACAGAAGTGGCCCAAATGAAGCAAAAGTCTCCTGCACAACTCCCTTTTTTGTCTTGACTACATGATGCTCAATTCAACCATTTAACCATTCGCTCTAGACTGGACAGGAAGAACCATTACTGCTTCACTTATTTTTCTAATGCTCATATGAAATTGAAAGAACTGATTTATCTATCAGTTTGTTTCTCAAGATCTCCTCCTTGTTCATCACTGAAGTACCAAGAAACTGGAGCAACTCCAATCTGGGCACCAAAAAAGGAGATTCTTTCTATGAGAGGAGGAACAAACACTGGATGACCTATTCCTCTTCCTCTGAAATGGTAGGTATATCCTGTCAGCCTGACCCCAGCATGAGCAGGACATCCCCAAATGTCCCCAAGCTTCCCACATGCTGGTGAAAGGTCCCCAGTGAGCTTGGGCTGATGTCCCCATGGTGATCCAGGCAGGACAGAATCAGGCTGACTCTGAGGTCAGGAGAGAAAATGGAAATGCCATGGTGGGGTAGCTGATTCTGGATCCAGGTGTGATATACCCTGTCCCTTATCACCTTTTGGGTACGAAGAAGGAGACAAACACCCTATTCCAGTAACACAGTATACAGGAAGCCGTAGTTGTGATCATGGCTCTGAATATTTTTTTTTCATTTTTAAATTTCAGAATATTATGCAGGTACAAACACTTTGGTTACATATATTGCCTATACACTGCCCAAGTCAGAGCTACAATCGTGAACATCCCCCAAACAGTGTGCCCCACACCCATTAGGTGTGAGTTTTCCCATCCCCTCCACCCCCTCCTACCTTCCCCACCCCTGATGAATATTATTTCCATGTGCGACATAAGTATTGGTCAATTAGTACCAATTTGATGGTGAGTACCAGTGGTGCTTGTTTTTTCATTCTTGTGATACTTTGCTTCGAAGAATGAGCTCTAGCTCCATCCAGGATAATACCAGATGTGATAATTCACCATTGCAATGGCTCTGAATATTTTGAGGCCCTGACCTCCCACTGCTGAGGTGATTGTTTACACTTACAAATTTTGCCACTAGATTCTATTCACACCAGGAACCCTTCATACAACTGCAATGGCTCACTGGGCAATATCTGGAAAACCTGAAAGGCCCCATTTAGTAAAGGTGGGCTTCACAGAGTCTATACTGACCCCTCACAATGCAGAAAATGTCTCCCTTGGATTTTCTGTACAAACTCAGTCCCCGTCTTGTGAATCCCAGGTAAAGACCAGCCTTATGTGCAGATTCTACGTGGAATCAACCTGGCTTTGTATCCTTGGCTGTTACAGCATGAGGAGGAAAACTGGAGAAGAGATCCCCTCATGGAAGCTGCTCTATCACCTCCTGAAGATCATGAGGACCTGAATTTAGAATTTGCAGCTGCAGACTTAGGCCTTGGAGGAACAGGGAAGCAGCTGATGCCCTCTACACATTCATAGGCATTTGGGAAACAGGAGGAGGGGAAGTTAAGATTCTCAGGCCTACTCAGTGCACACGTGTCAACCTGGCTGAGTTTCCAAACCCAACAGTCTCCGGATAAGTTTCAGTTCTGAAAATGACTGGGTCATTGACAAACAGAGCCGGAAGGGATGACTGCTATCCTGTAACATTATTTTTGTAGAAATCTGGTCAAACTGCTCTAAACAGGAGATTGCAAATAGACAGACAGACCATTCTACATGTAGATGTTGGGGACAGCATGCACTTTGTTGCACAACTGTGGGTTATTACTGGAAGGCAAAGAAGGAAAAGGCTCTCTAGAGTGAAGCCTGGTAAGCACTTTATATTTTTGTACCATGCCTGGTAATTCTGATGAGTGTTTGGAAAATATAATTAAAAACAAAATTGTTTTAAAGCCCAGAGTAACTCTCCACAATGGTAGAACAGAAAGAAAACTTTTATTATATAATTAAGCCAGAATGTGATGTACATCTCAGGCAATCTGCTAAGAGATTGCAAAGACACAAAGAAAAGTCAGCATAATTAGTCCTCAAGTAGATTTGTCAGCACCATTTTTCAAATGTAGTTCACCCTAAATTCACCCGGTAATTGGAAAGACCATCTATGTTTACTAATTGGCTACATTCAAAGGAAAAAAAAAACAAAACAACCTTTCATGTCCTCATGACAGAAGACAATTTTGCAACTTGGAGCCAGGTGTCTACTAAAGGGAGGCCCCCCACTCTTCAACAGAAACTGTGAGATACATGCGCATCTTTTTGACTATTTACATTTCAAAGCAATGTTCCCTAGATTTTAAAGAAAGACAATCCTGAGTTTAAACAAAAATACATAGACCTGTTTAGCTCTTAAAATAATTTACATATATTTCAAAGTGGCAGAGAAAAAAGTACACATAAAAGTTTTCTAAATTAAAAAATTTAAGAAAAAAGAGAATATAATCTCTTATTTTCAAGTTGAAGGATTCAGTTGGTATTTTTCATTTGTATTTGCTCTTACAACAGCCCTATGAAGGGCCATGGCCTTGAACTCATGAATATAATTCCAGGAGGTACTGAATTCAGGCACCAGAGGAGTAGCCTTAGCCACACTATGTGCACAAGAAAGAGGGTTTGTGGGGAAGAAAAAATCGGAAGAGAGACAAGCGCTATCAAGGACCCATGCATGGGAGACAGTATAGAGTTGGCAGAAGGATTGGTTGGTGTGTCAAAGAAACTACAAACCTCAGGACCATCCCCCCAGCTCCTTATGCAAAAGCAAAGGTCAAGCCTGGAGGCTGAGTCATGCAACACCTACTTCAAAATAAATAGTTATCACTAGCATTATGTATCAGCCAGAACACCATGGAAAGGTAAAAGGTCTCAGGGATATACAAGGACTGGCCACACAGATTGTTCATAAGGAAATTCCTTGTTGGCTTTCCGTAAGTAAGGACAAGTAAGTTGTGACTTTTCATCTGCACTTTCAGTCTAGCTCCTAAAACTAAAGTCTGTTCAACTCCACACTAATAATGTTGATTACAAATTTATCTTCCCAAGTGCTTAACAGAGACAAAATCAGTCTTTCTTCTACATATCCAAGGACATCTACATAATTGGTTCTTCCTTCACTCCCTTTTTCTCTTCAAACATTCCCTTTATCTTATGTAAAATGTAAATTTTGGGGCGTCTCACAAGAATGTAACAATTTTGCCTGGCTTTCCACACCCCTCCTCCTTTTACTTTCACTACACCATGTCCTCTTGAAATACTGAAGTTTCCAAATCCCCCCTTGGAAAAAGTCACAGATGTGTCTGTGGTTTTTGTTTTTCCCAAGCACATCCTTAAATGTTGGCTCAATAAACCTGCATTGATTAGTATCTTTGCCTCAGTCACTTACGTTGGGTTGTCAGTGCTAGAGATACTACCCCAGGCTTGGATATGCTCTGGCTCATTCCTGTGTCCATGCAGGAAGATGAGATTACAATCAGGTCGTCCAGAAAGAAGCCTGGATTGGTGGAGGGCCAGGTTTCTGCTGCAGATTTAGGGTCTAGGGGTGGAGGTAAGCCAAAAGTCTTTTAAGCACTTGTGTGGATTTTTGGTGGGAAACTCTAAGAGCAATGAAGCTGGGGTCTGCATTCCTGAGGGAGGAGATTGGCCTGGGAGGGGCATGGCTACATCAGTGCCTACTGCACATCTGCATGAAGGGGTGGAAATCACATGGTAGCAGCAAGCTGCAGACAGGGGGATCTGACCTCAGAACTCCTTGTATGTCCTCAGTCTCCTCTGACCCCAGGAGGAGATGTGGAGTCACAGCACAATTTGTGGTGTGATAGCCTATGTGCAGGAGAACAGGCTCTCCCTTCCCTGAGAAACCTGAAGTCTCCCTCCAGCCCTGGTCCCTATGATGTCTTCTTTCTGATGACACGTCTGACACCAAATGTGTGGAAGTCTGATGAACACCAACCAATTCTCCAACACCAAATGTTTCTTCAAAATTCAATTCTGACACCACCCAAATTTAGTACAGACGTTATGAATTCAGGGCTCAGACCTACCACACGGCCCTCGCTGCAGATGCCAATGACAAGCTGCAGGGGCCCATCTATACTTTTGAGCAACTGCCTATAAATAAGATGCTCCTATAACCCCCTCCAAATTTTAATAATTTGATAGAACTAACTGAACCCAGCAAACCACATTACTTACATTCACCAATTTGGTACACTATAAAGTATACCACTCAGAAAAAGCCAAATGGAAGAGACATATAGGGGAAGGGAAAGTGGTGGGGGAAGATTTTGGCAGGTAATCCTGGTAAACAGTTGTGATTAAAGAAACCACCCACCCTTCGTGTTCTGTAAGAGCAACTTACTGGAAAGAAACATCCTTCTCGTTATGAAATAGGTTATGCTCCTGTTTTTACCTATCACAAAGCCTGACACAGGTTCTTTAAATTTCCATTTATTCCTTCATAAAAAATTACCTGAACAGTTTTCTTTTCAGTGGTCAGAACAAAATATTTCTTGACCAACCTTTGCTTAAGTTTTTCTCCTCCCCCCAGGCCCCTGAACATTGACCGATCCTCAGCCTGAGCCAACATACAACCCCTCTTTATGCCCCTCCTAAGGACAGGCTGACTTCAGGGTAAAAAAATTCCCTGAGCTAGGATGTCATTTTTCCACCCCCCATACTGCCCTCCCCCTCCCACCTTCTTTCTAAATTTGTTTGCTCCTCTCCATGAAAAAAAGCCCATGTAACCTTCATGATGCTTGCAGATTTACACTTGGTGCCTTCCCCTATTGCAATACTTCTTTAAGTAATTAAAAATTTATTTTATTGGAAAGTAAGTTGTAATTTCAAATATGTTGTATTGGACAATGTCTAGAAAGAGCCCTGGGACAACACCAATTATACCCTCAGAAAGGGCATCTCATCAGTCACCCCCACTTCCATCCCAACCTCAGCTTCATCCGCCTGTGGATGGATCCCCAGCTTTCCAGGGCTCTCAGGCTTCTGTCAGTACAAAGGGCTCCTTTCCTGGCTGATAGGAAGCAAGCTGAGATATCTGCAGGGGAGGCTCCCTGGGCCCTCAATGACCACCTTTTGGAAGATCAAGACTGACATTAGCTTAGTCCTTGGGCTCAAAACTCTGGTTCCCATTCAAGACTATTCAATTAGTTTTGGATGAGAAAACATCTAGTGTTTGCATAATCCAGGCCAGGCATGATGGCTCATGCCTGTAATCGTAGCACTCTGAGAAGCTGAGGCAGAAGGATCCCTTGAGGTCAGGAGTTTGAGTCCAGCCTGAGTAAGAGTGAGACCCCATCTCTACTAAAAATAGAAAAAAATTAGCCAGACATGGTGGTGTACACCTGTAATCCTAGCTACTCAGGAGGCTGAAATAGGAGGATCACTGGACTACAGGAGTCTGAAGTTGCAATAAGCTATAATGACACCACTACACTCTAGCCAGGGTGACAGAGCAAGACTCTGTCTCAAAAAAAAAAAAAAAAATCAGCAAAATCCTACAAACTCTGTGTTGATGTTTATAGGAGGTAAGGAAATTGTAAGGCATTTACATTTTGTACTTCAACATGAAAAGCAAAATTATCTATCCTTGTCAGAAAATAAACATGTCATTTAACTGTTACTTCCATGAAAACAAATCATTTAGTAAATAATCACATGTGAACATTTCTCAAGAGTTTTCAAGTGCCAACCCATAGGATTTAGCATTAAACTCCAACTCCCAGATACCAGAAAACAGAACAGAGTTAACCACTTTCCCACATTCTCCACCCTCCAAAAAAGAGGAACTGATGTTTTGGTGAATCTGTGTAATCAATCAATTTACCTACCACACTTTCTTGTCAAAATATATTCATTTTTATGCAGTAAAAAAGTAAAAGAGACTTTGTCTCTTTCTTTTTCATGGTAGCTTTCCAAAGCTAAGCCTGGGGACTCCATTTGAAATCAGCCCTGAAAAAGAACACATCTAAGAAACTTACTACACTCACTCTGGGGGAAAAAACAGTAAATACGATTTTTTTATGAAATGGAATATAAGACTACATATTTAATTCACCTTTCTGAATTCTCCTTCTCTCTTGCCTTCTCAGAAATACTTTATTTTCAAGCTCTACAGGTGAATTGCATCTTACAATTAATGAAAAACTAAAGCTGAAATAAACAAAGCTTTTCAATGCAACAAATTTAAAAAGTGGCACTGGCGACTGGAATACAGGAATATCTGACTCAAGTGTCAAGTAAGGTCATTCTATCCCTTGGGACATCCTCCCACCCCCATCCTGCTCACTGAAATGCTCAACGACTACCCTCCCAAGAGAAACTGCACTGTGCCCTCCAGTGTGCATGAAGTGTGTAATGCTTTGCAGGTTCTTGCACCACCTTGTTGGGGTGTGTTAACCTTGTCCTTTGAAATAGTTTTTCTCCATTCATAAATCTGAGAGAATTCAGAGGGCAGGAATGATTCTTGAAATTTCCCCTAAATACCAGCATCTGATGGACTGACCAGAAATGTGTCTCCAAGGAATGAAAACTGAGGCTTGTACAAAAAAATCTTAAAGTCCCAATGGGTTATCTTTCTAAATGAAAGGTATGCCAGGACACTCCTCTCAACCTCAAGGGCATTCATCTGCTCCCCAGAGAGGCTCCACCCTGATACCTCAGGCTGTCCTCTGGGAGGAGATGTCCCAGGAACTGATATTCATGGGACACTCCAGAAAACATGGCTGCTATGGGCATCTTGGGTCATCCCTAGACAAGTGAGAAGCCCAAGACCAGGAAAAGACAGAAGGGTGGCTGAGGACACATCATCCTGTACAGTTTCCAAAGAGGAACCTCAACCCAAAGACACTCTGGTAAGGTGTGTGTGCCTAGGAAAGATAAAATGAGGGGAGTCACAAAGATCTTTTACAGCAGAGTGCCATGGAATTACTGTCTGCTTTTTTCTCCTGTGAAATGTTCAGAAATAGAAAACAAATATTTTAAAAACAATCACCCACTTTTATGTAAAGAAATGACCAAAAAAACCTAAAATACTACATCTGTTTGAATTGGGCAATAAAGGAAAAACAGTTGGTATTGGAAATTGGATGGGAAGTTGGCATTTGGAAATGTAGAAAAGAAACTGAAAATTTAGGATTTTACTGCAAGACCTAGAAGAGTTAGGCTGAGGAAACAGGATAATGGATTTATACCCTGCTTGCCACACATCTAGAAAATGCAGGTAGGCCAGGCACTGTGGCTCACACCTGTAAACCTAGCATTCTGGGAGGCTGAAGTGGGAGGATAGCTTGAGGTAAGGAGTTCAAGACCAGCTTGGGCAACAGCAAGACCCCGTCTCTTCTAAAAATAGAAAAAAATTGGCTAGGCATGGTGGTTTTTGCCTGTGGTCCCAGCTACTTGGGAGGCTGAGGCAGGAGGATCACTTTAGCCCAGGAGTTTGAGATTTCAGTGAGCTATGATGATGCCACTGCACTGCAGCCCCAGCAACAGAGCAAGACTCTGTTTAAAAAAAAAGAAAAGAAAAGAAAATGCAGGGAATACAAGTCCCCATGGGAAGTGTTAAAATTAAATAGGAGGCAATTAGACTGAAATGGCTCTAGTGTCTTGTGTTCCTACCTCGGCAAACCAAAATATAACTCAGATTTAATTCTTGTAAATTACTTATATAGGGGGGCCAAGGGAAAACTTTTCCCTTCATTCTCTAAAGGTTCACTAACTATCAAACAACAAAAGGCAAATAAGAGAAAAGGCATACAAATGTATTAATGTATGTGGGGGGAAATCACAGAATTACTACCCCAACCTCCCACTGGGGTTCAGATGCTCAAGTACCATTTTTCATAGAATAGGGAGACGGGAAATGAATACCATTCTTTTGAGAAGCAAAAAATGATTATTTGCAAGAAAGAATGGACTATGGAGAAAGAAATTAACTTGTAAATTATTCTTTTTGGAATCTGAATGATCCTGAAAGGCAGGCATTATGTTGAAGAAAAGACCACTCAGGAGTGGTATTATTACCTATCTGCTCTAGATAATGAGGTAACAGGAAGGAAATAGAAGGCAATTGTATTTATTGTGGTAAGAAGCTTTCTTCCTTAGATTAGGAAATTTCAGAGAGTCCCTCACTGCTCTTGGGGTGGTGGCACAAAGCACCAAGGCGAGGTTAGAAGGACCTGGATTTTCAGGCATATCTCTGAGGCTTTCCAATTTTCAAGTGCACTCAGCATAGCTAAGCCACATTTTTTTGAAGAATCATTTCATGCACCCCAATATTAACTTAGAGGGAAATAGAATTTAGTCTTAACCAACCACAAACTGCCAATTAACCTCTGATTACAAAACCAGGTGATTTTTGCCTGGACAGTCCAAATAAACTAAGCACACGAGTGTAATCAATCAGTTATTGAATCTGGTTTGTTTCCTCAACGCACCTTATAAAAGCCTTTCCTTCAAACCCCACCCCCGTGGGCCCCCAAACCACAACCCTTGGCTGGACGCTTCATGATTCCTGAATTGCTGTTTGTTCAAATGAAATAAACTGTTTACCATTTTATTGGTGCCTCAGTTTACTTTTAACAAGACTAGGAAGGGACTGGGGACCCCACAGACCCCAGCTCCTCCCACGCACGACCCCGCACGCCAAGGCGGCGGGACCTCCCCATAACCGTCCCGCAGTCACCACACAATCCGGGGCAGAGGAGGGGCTGCGGTGGCGGAGCTGCCCGACAGGGCTCGGGGCCGGTGTGAAGTCACCGCACAGGGACGGGACAGGACACTCGCGGCCCGGCCGCCAGCCCGGCACCGCCCAGCTGCGGGAACCGAGGGCCGAACTGCGTCAGCGGGGGGAGGCCCGGGTCCCACCACCGCCGCTTCCTCCCCCCTCAGGACACGCAGACCCGTACGCTCACCCTTTCCCAGCTTCCGGGGTGTCCCAACATCTCCCCTGTGGATCTTCAGGTGGCCGCAGGTCACAGGGCAACAGAGGATGCAGCAGAGTCACCGGGGGCTCCGGGAGCGAAGAGGAGCCGCAGAGGCCACCCCAAGCTCGGGGAGCTCTCGCACAGGCCGCGCTGCAAAGGCCCGCGGAGGCCGTGGGGCCCGCCCCCTGCTCTCTGGCTGCGCACCTGATTGGACAGACCTCACTTCCACGCCCCTGATTGGATATGGCTCCAAGCCCTGCCTCCTCCGGTTGAGTGACAGGACATGCAATTAGAGGTGGGGCTGACTAAGGCCACAATTGCGGGTTCTGAGCTGCTGCCATTTTCATGCAGGTATTTCTTCCAGAACTGGGACGTGTCCTTGCCCGGAGGGCATTTGCATTTAAACTTGTACATAAGATTATGCTTCTTTATTTAAAATATATATGTTAGTCACAAGTGGAAACAATATAATAAAAGTTATTTTAAAATGTCAGATTTCCTAAACTTCCTGGCCTCTGGTTTTTTGAGGCGGCAGTCTGAGCTTTGAAAGGAGAGACAATCCTCTAAGGCAGCAAGTCCAGGAGAAATAAAATATGAGCCACGTGTGTCCTTTTAGAGTTTCCAGTAGCTGCATAAAGGAAAAAAGGTGACATTGATTGTAATAATTTACTTAACTCAATATATCTAAAATATTGCCATTTTAGTATGTGATTAATATAAAGTTATTAAATATTTTTTATAATAACTCTTCAAAGGTCTCTGTATTGTAAGCTTCCAGCACATCTCAGTTCAGACCAGCCTATTTTAGGTTCTCAGCAGCCCCACATGGCCGATGTTGGCCACATTGAAGTGCAGCTCTGAAGGGTCTGATTTCCATGACCTCAGGGAGGTGAAGGGCCTGAACCCCCCTTTTCTGCCAGAGGTGAGGAAATAGTCCCTTTCTAGCAACATCTTTCCTTAGGCTCAAGAGTGAGAGAGACGGTAACCCTAGAGAGAACAGGGGGCAGTAGGCAGGAAATGTCCACAGGTAGACCACTGTTGCCTACCCGCTGCTTGCTGGGGACCCATTCCCCTTCCAGAGATCAAGCAGGGAACAAAGGATGAGGGGGCTCAAGAAGGAAGGAACCCCAAGTCTTCAGATGTGTCTATAATCTTGACCTCCAGAGTTAAATGTGGAGGGAACAGATTAAAAGCAAACTTGTTATTTTGAAATTTGGCCTTGACACTAACGGTCAGGTTGTTATGTCTATTTCTTCCTGTTGTGTGAGGAACTGTGTGAGTTTAAGCACCAACGGCATGCACACGTCTACATGTATTTCTATGTAACCCAACACCATCTATTCATAACAAGAGACCCAACTTTGAATAAGGGGAAAAAGAAATCGATTTTTCAGGTAACTTATAATCAACCTGTCATGGAATTCTGGCATCCTGTTGTGTGGGGTGCAAGTGCTGCAGCCAGTGAGGGTACCATAGCAGGGTCTGGGAATTGGAAAATGGGGCGAGCAGTGGCAGGCAAATGAGACATAATCTTTATGGTCAGGGTGCAGCAACAACCACAGCAGCAAGCGAGTGCAGAGAGCATGCAAGTAACATGGCGAGCACTCATATATATATATGGCTCAGAACAATAGTGGCAATGTGCCTAATCAAGGGGTGGGCACGTGGGTTTTACATAAGAGATTACATCATGGTTACATAAGTGTGCTGACTCATGCCTCATCGGAAGGCCAGGCTGGAAAACACACTGGCAGTCATCTTGGTTTGGCCTAAGAAACTCACTGCCTATACGAATGGGTTTTCTCTTACAGTCCTCCGCCTGGGTGATAGGTTTTGTGGCTGACACTCAGGCCCATAGGGAGGCCCCTTGGATGCAAAGGCCACAACAGCAATACAGAGAATAGCACAGTATTACTAAACTACACCAAACCATTCCTAACGCAAAGAGGTCCAACGCCAGGACAAGAGGTGTTCCCACCATTGTTGTAATGGGTCTCCTGTTAATCGTCCAATGGCCTGTACCTCACCATTGACTTCTTTTATTGCAGTGGGGACATCATCCTGGTGATCTGGTATGTATACACAACTCTCAGTATGTATGACTGAGCATGTGCCCCCTTGGGCTGTGGTAAGATCAGGGCCATGCGATTTTGTAGAACCACCTTCCTCATCTGGGTGGTTTCATCCATTAAGAGGGTTAGGGCCTGCCTTGTGTGCAGTATGCTCCACTAGGGCATTCACTTCCATCTCTACCTTAATGGTGCCACCCCCAGGGAAAAAGACGCTACCAGGAAAAACCACCATGGAGTCTGTTTCACCTGATGCCAGCAGGAGAACATGGCATCCCAATTATGTGGTTTCTCAGTAAAGGTGGGGAGGACCCTCCCTGAAATGTATGGCCGTCCCCAAGTGCACCTCCCTGTCCAACGAGCAGGGAGGTAAGACCATCCATATCTACCACACACCCACAGAAACCCTGGGGCACCCTGTCGGTGGGGACAGTCCCCACCAAAATCTTTCTATTCCACCAGTGGGTGACATTACCATTCTGAGTAATGTTTGTACATAACTCTCTCGGGACCCATCCTACAGTGCAATTCTTATCCATCTCCTGTTCCATACATAAGGGGGCTGCTTGGCATAGTTCTACCTGTTCTCCCAATAGCCAACCCCAACCGTTCCAGATGGCGTGTCCCAGAGTGGGACGTGCAGTGCGGTGGTCTCGTCGCAGATGTTTCTCAAGTGCTAAGTGGATGGAGTCATAATCAGTGTCCGGGGGCCCCCATATGGTCAGGAATGTCCAGTTCTGCAGAGAGGCAGGGGCAATACTCCAAGGTAGGCTGCCACTGGCAGCATCTACCAGGAACTCCATGCAGACCCAGCAGTGAGAGATATTTGCGACTCAAGTGTAAGTGTGGGCCCAGGAGGCGATGCTGTTAGCCTGGATTACCCTGGTGGTAAGAAAGAGTGGACAGGGAAACCACTAAGGGTAATTCACGCCCTTCAGGCAACACACAGGCTACCTGTCCGTCTTGGGACAAGATTGTGGCTGCGATTGCCTTTTGTCCAGGGCAATGGTACCACACTGCTTCACCCACAATAGGTTTGGTAGTTTCAGGTGCCAAGATGAGGGGAACCTGGGGAATCACCCAAAAGGCAAGGACTAAGGTACCCGTGAGGAGGGTACCCCTTCCATGGTGGCCCACCATGACTGACACCGATTGCTGTCCAGGGGTGAGCACGGTGGGTGACACGTTGGACAGGTACTGCAACCCATTCCCCCATGGGGCTAACAGGCCGATCCACTGGGATTCAGGGCCCTACGCTCCAGGACCAGTTCCAGGTTCTCATCTCTCCTTCCTTGAGGGGAGCTGGGGCCGGAAGCAGAACAGTTCCGTCCCAGGTTACCTGGAGTCGCATCAAAGTGTCTTTGGCAGCATCTGTCAACCAGAGAGGGGTGGTTTGCCTGTGGATCAAATAGTCTAAAGGGGCAGGCCCATCCTTCTGAAGCTGTTCATTCAGCACCCGAATGGCCTGATCTAGTCTCTGCGTCCAGTGTCGGAGAGACGGGGGACAGGTCCCGCTTTGTAGCTTCCCTTTCAACAGGTCACTGTATCGCTCTATCATACCAGTGGCCTGAGGCTGATAGGGCACATGGGCTACCCATTCAATATCCATTTGGTGTGCCCATTGTTGTACTTCATGTCCCATAAAATGACTACCCCATCACTTTCTACAGTGAGGGGTCATCCATATAGAACAGTAAAGTGCTCTAACACCCTAATGGTAGATGTTTGATCATCCTGGGCAACCGGGTAGGCAAAAAGGAGGCCAGTAGTGGTATCAACTGTACTGAAGGCATATGCCACCATGTCGGGCCAAGGCAGGGGACCAACATAATCGACCTGCCATCTTTCCAAAGGATGGTCTCCCCGCCGGACATGTTCAGGGATGGTGGGGAGGCACCTGATAGTGTTGGGCACATACCTCACATTGATGGCAAGCCATCCACAAATCTGCCATAGGTATGTGTAAATTCCATTTCTGGTTCACTTGAGCCATAGTTTTCACACTGGCGTGGCCCAGGCAGCGGTGCACTGCTCCCCCAGTTCCCACAGTTCCGCAGGTGTGTAGGCAGAGTATGAGGTATGCGTCATTACTGTGGGCACACCCCGCAGAGCCCCCTGTGGTCCCATGGGCTGTTCCTGTTCCATTCTTTGTTTTATAACTGGGTGGTCACTCAGCAAGTGACGTGACCCACCCTCAGTCTCATGTGTACTTGTGGTTTCACTGGCATCCACAGCCGAGGCACTCATTAGTTCCTTCAAAGCTTGTACCCAGGCTTCCAGGTCTTCTTCTGTCACCTGTAATTCTCATACCTGGGCTTCTCACTGCAGGGTATCTGCATGTTGCCTATGGAGGGCTGTAAGGACGATTCAGCCCACCTGACCAGCTGCCGCTCACTCCTTAGTCTGCAATGACTCTTCCAGGGCCCGCAAGGCCTTTTCCAGGGTGGCAAGGCGTACACTCCACCTGCTCCCACTCCGTGGCAGGGGCCCACGACATGAGGACCTCTGCCACTGGGTACCACAAGCCTGTGGGAGGCCACCTGTCCTTCTCTACAGGGGCTGGGGGAACACACACCCCAGTCCTATGCTGCCAACTATGCCAATTGTTGTGGGATGCAAGTGCCACGGCCAGCGAGGGTACCAGTGCAGGTTCTGGCAATTAGAAGAAGCAGTGAGCAGCAGCAGGCAAATGAGACATACTATTGTCAGGGTGCAGCAACAACCGCAGCAGCAAGTGAGTGCAGTGAGCATGCAAGTAACATGGTGAGCACTCAATATATATATATATATATGGCTCAGAACAACAGTGGCAATGTGCACAATCAAGGGGTGGGCACATGGGTCTTACATAAGAGATTACATCATGGTTACATAAATGTGCTGACTCATGCCTTACCAGAAGACCGGGCCAGAAAGGACGCCAGGCCAGAAAACACACCAGCAGTCATCTTGGTTTGGCCTAAGAAACCTTTTGCCTATACAAATGGGTTTTCCCTTACACCTGTCTGCCCTGGGTTTATATATTAGTTAGTGATTGCTGCAGAAAAAACACTTTAAACTTATTAGCTCATGGTTGAGCTGGTCAGCAATTTAGTCTGGGCTCAGCTGGGTCATTCTTCTGGGCTTAGCTGGGCTCCTTTAAGCATGTGTGGTCAGCCACTGGTTGATTAGTTGGCTCCTGAGGGTGAGCTGGCTGTCATGGTATCTCACCTTCCAGCAGGCTACCATAAGCCTGTTCTCATGGAGATGGTAGGGTTCTAAAAAAAAATCTGAAGCATTCAAGACCTTTTGAACCTAGGCCCAAAACTCGCACACTGTCATATTCACAGCTTTCAATCAGCCAGAGCTAAAAAAAATGCAGCCAAGATCCAAGGTTTGAGAAATAGATTCCATCTTTCAATGGGAGAAGCTGTAAAAACTCATTGCAAAAGCATGGATTCAGGGATGGATGAATTGCTGTCATTTCCACATTATGCCTTTTCTTGCCCACAAGTTTTATATAACTTTTAAAATTCAAGGAACTTTTCCAAAGCTCCACAGCTACTAAGCCACTGGGCTGGGACTTAGGATCAACCCCACCTGACTCCAAAGCTCATGCACATCTATAGGCCACACTATTCATGCAGCTCCCCTATGCCTCTGAGGTTCTTTAGAGTGACTCATCTGCAAGAGAAGCAGGATTCCTTTAAGAATCTTGTCCTTCTAGGACTCTTCACCGTTGGGAATAATCTCCTTCAGAGAATGCTTCTGAAGTCTCCTGGAAGAACCTGGAATAATTTGGGGAAAAGGCTGAGCACTGAGTTTAGAAAGTCAAGGCCCAACATATTATTCATTTATCATCTTAGGAGAAATTTGAAAACACATATAATTCACTCAATATGTCTGCACATTTTTTCATCTATTTCTGGTATTTGTAGGCTATTCATGGTTTTCATCAAAGACTAAACCAAACTGCTGTGCTGGAAACAATCTCTTGCTCTGGAACCAAGTGCCATAAAGATACATCTGCTGAGAAGACATTTCTTTCTGCTCTAATTTAGCCAAACAGCTGAGCACATCTTGGTGTTCTTTGATTTTTGACAGGGCAAATCTGTTTACCAGGACCCCAAACTCAGGACTGGCCATGGGGAAAATCCCCACAGTACACAAGGCAATCAAGCACAGCTAATGCATCCCTCACCCTGAACCAGTGGTTGTCACCCCTGGCTGCACATTAGAATCACCTGGGTGGGAAAGTCTTTTAACCTCTCTCAAACTCAAGTTGAAACAGACCAAATCAATCAGAATCCCTGGACTGGGACCCAGGCAACTGTGTCATTTAAACCTCTCCAGGTGATTACTGCATGTGGTCAAGCCAAAAAACCAAAAAGACAAAAAAACCTACGGATTTGAACCAACATCTTTTGATGAGCCAATTGCACATGTTTTCTCAAATGAATGTAAAAATGCTCGCTGATGAGTTGTGGCCTTTCATGCTTACCTGCATTTCCTGCTTACTATGTTTTGAAGAACAGACCTCTGCTCCTGGTTTTGTTTATGACTCAACTTAATTCCACATCTATTGAGTGCATACTATATGCAGGACACTGTGCTATGTGTCCCAGCTTTGGTGAGCATCATTGTGGGAGAGGGCTTTGCTGAAAAAAATATTTCCAAAAAATCAATATCATGCTACTTGCCAAATTGAGGCAAAAATGGAAAGACCTCAGGAGTCACCCAAGTATTAGGGCATTAATAGATACTTTGGAATCCTAAAATCTATCTGATGAGGCCCTGAGTGAACATATTCCACTTTAAAACAAAGACCAAAATGCTGCCATTATTCTGAGATACTGAGTTGGAATTTTTGTACAAATATATAATATTTACATGTTTTATTTATGTAAAATGGAAATAAATGCACAAAGCATCCATTTAAGGCTTGATAAATTAATACAAAACAAATATACTCCTGTAACCAAGAAATAGATCCAGTCTCTCTCATGCACCCCATTAATCACTTTCTCCCTCCTGCCTACCCAAAGGTAACCAAGAACTTAAGAGCTAATATTGTAGATCAATTCTGTCTTTTCATAAAAGTGTTTTATTACAGAACATTTACACATATACAAAATCAACAAAATAGAATAAATGACGTGCCACCCAGCTTCAACAACTACTAATCCTGTGCCATTTTTATTCCTTCTACACCTCATCACTTTTCCTACCCCCTTTAATTTTCTTTTCTTCTTTTTTGTGAGGTGAGATGTACATACATTGAAAAGCACAAATCTTAACTGTATATTTTTGACAAACACACCCATATAACCTTTTACTCATTTTAAGAAAAGACTATTTTTATCATCCTCAGAAAATTCCCTTGTGTTCCTTCCCAGGAATTTTTTCTTATCCCAGAGACTGTCTCTGTGCTGATTTTTTCACCAACAGATTCATTTTACCTGAAATCATACCATATGTATTTTATGTCCAGCTTGTCTCATATAGCAGGTTTATGAGATTCACCCTGGGTCTGTGCTCCCATAGTTTATTCCTTTCTATTTCTGAGTACTACACTGTTGTATGAATGATCTATAATTTGTTCATCCATTTTCCTATGGATGGACATTTGGATTGTTTCCTGATTTGGGCTATTATGACTAAAATATCTACAGTCTTTTACAAATACTTTTTTTATATTCAATTTAATTCCTTTATTAGCACTTAAATAATGCTTCTGAACTTTTTAAAATTATTGATTCAGGGATTAAAATATTCATCTTTAACATATCACAATATACTTAGATTTAATACTATAATACTTCAGTAAATGAAAAATATAAAAACCTTGCTACAGAGAAGTTCCTTTTACCTTCTTTTGTTTTTTGTGCTTCTCTTGTGAATTTTACATCTACACAATATAAATCCTACAATACAATGTTATGTTGTTTGCTATAGTCACAGAACTTTTAAGGAAACTAAGAGAAAACGCTATTGATGAATATCTGGAGGCACATACTTAGAGACTATGCAAATACAATATGTCTCCTTCAAGTTTCACCCACAATTTTTGTATTCTTCAGTGAATCTTGCCTACAGGAATTATTACTGTGGTGTGCTAGTGGTGAATTTTTATTTTACATTCTCCATATACATTGATTAGTATTTGGAATTCTGTAAGAAAGATTTTCATCCTTCCTTTCTTCCTTCTTTTCTTTCTTATTCATAGAATCCTTTTTTTGTCAGTATGGACTCAAATATATTTATTTTATTCTCTGCACCATTATCCAATGCTATTATTATTTATTTTATTGTTCACGTTGTTCCAGTGTGGACCATTCAGAGGTCTTTTGCCTCAGCTCCCTGTGACAGGTCCCTGACTTTTACCTTTTTAAGCACTTTTTGGCTTCTGGCTTTACAAGCTACTCTAGGTTCAAGTTATATTTTTCATCTCCAGCTCTAGAATTACCTACTTTTACAAGAAGCCCTGGTTCATTTTGTTGAAGAATGGTTTTTGTTTATTTATTTATTTACTTATGTATGTATGTATTTATTTCTAAAAAATATATATATAAAAATATAATTTTTTAGACAGAGTCTCACTCTGTCACCCAGGCTAGTGTGCAGTGGCATCATTATAGCTCAGTGCAACCTCAACTCAAAACTCCTGGGCTCAAGAAATTCTGCCTCAGTCTCCCAAGTAGTTGGCATTATAGGCATATATCACCACACCTAATTTTTTTTTTTTTTTTGATAGGGATAGGATCTTGCTATGTTGCTAAGCCTGGTCTCTAACTCCTGGACTCAAGTGATTGTCCCACATTGGCCTACAAAATTTCTGGGATTACACATGTGAGCAACTGTGTCCAGCCTGAAGAATGGTACTTAGAAACCAAGATCTGAGAATGAGGTGTTCTCATTGGCACTGGGGTGTCAAAACTTCTGAGCCTTCTCAGCAGAGTTTGAAAATATATGTATAAGTATAAACTAATGTATGCCTACATCTACCTAACTACCTATCTCTCTCTCTCTTTTATCTGTCTACCTATCTCTCTATGTACCTATCATCTGTCTACCTACCTATCAATCTATCTATCATCTATCTCCCTATGTAACTATCTATCTCAATCGATATATTATAATAGATACAGGTTCATTCTGATATTCCTTACTCCAGTCCAGCACCACAGAATTCATTCTAGTATTCTTTCTTCATTGATTTATAACTTTTTTCAACTGGAGTTAGAAATGAGAAGTAATTAATTATCTGTAGTATATAGGCTAATGTGTAAAGTAGTTTTAGAATTGCTAATACACACACTTGCAGAAAACAAATTCACCAACTGCAAAACAGTGTTGTCTGGGTGTAGTAGCTCATGCCTCTAATTCCAGCACTTTCGGAGGCTGAGGCAGGAGGATCCCTTGAGGCCAGGAGTTCAAGACCAGCCTGGGTAACATAGTGAGACTCTGTCTCTAAAAAAAAAAAAAAATTAAATTAGCTGGGTATGGTGGCACATGCCTGTAGTCCAAGCCACTTGGGAGGCTGAGGCAGAAAGATTGGTTGAGTCCAGGAGTTTGAGGTTGCAGTGAGTTATGATCACTCCACTGCACTCTAGCCTGGGCAATAGAGTGAGGCCCTCTTACTTACTTACTTAATTAATTAATAAAATGTTTATGTACAGTTCTTGAATCTTAAATTATTCAATCAAAACAGTGTTTTCCAAAGTTAGTTGGGTCAAGACCTTTCATCCCCACCCTCCTCAATAGGGTTAGGTCATACATTTGTAGGACAGTAAGACTCATTTGTCATTGTCTGCTTTCCATTTGAATTTCCCCAGTATTCTTCATTTTTAAAATTTACATAGATAAAATAGACTCTTTGCAGTATACAGTTTAATGGGTTTTGACAACCACATAGAATCACATGTTCTTCTCCACAGCACCATAAGGAACTGTTTCATTACCCCCAAAATTATTTTATGCTGCTTTTTGTAAAAAGCTGCTTCCCTCAGCTCATTAAATCACAACCTCTGATTATTTTTCATGCTTATAATTTTGCTGTTTTTTTACAATGCCATATCAATAGAATCATATAATACGCAGCCTTTTTGATCTGACTTCCTTCATTTGGAGAGACGCACTTAAGATTCAATCATGTTGTGGTGTGGATCGATAGTTTGTTCCTTTTTGTGGACAACTAGGATTCTATTATATGGATGCACCATAGTTTGTTCATTTACTTACCTGTTGAAAAGCATCTGGTTTTCTTCTAGCTTTTTGCAATTATAAATAAAATGAATATAAACATCCACAAAAAGGGTTATGTATAAACATTACTTTTCAGTTTGCTTCAGTCAAGACTTAGGACTGAGATATTTTGGTTATATGGTAAGTTTAACTTTATAAGAAACTGCTAAACTGTTTTCCTAAGTTACTATATCATTTTGTAGTAGTAGTTCTAGGTGCTCTAAATCCTCACCAGCACTAGGTATTTGCAATTTTATTTTATTTTTAAAAATTTTTGCTATTCTCATGGGTGTGTGGTATTGTACTATGGCTTCTGATTTTTTTTTTTTTGCATTTCTGCTGGGAGGCCAAAATTATATAATCGATGTAGAGGAAATGTACAAAATGCTTGGGCATTAACCTGGGCATCCCAGGAATCCCACTTTTAGGAATCTATTGTGAAATTACAGCTTTACAAATATAAAACAACTATTTTCAAGTTTATCCCAAGTGGTTTTGTTATAGCAAAATATGGAAAATAGCACTCCAATAATAGGACACAGTTTCAGTAATCCTAAGGCACACTTTAATTAGAACACTGAGGCAGCTGTGAACATGAAGAAGAAAGATCTCTGTGTGCCTGTGGGATGGTCATGGCATGGTGTGTAGTAAAAAATGTGGAGAAAAATGAACATTGAATGATGTTTTATGTGTAAGATATAAAAATTTGAATGTTGTACAATTTAAAAAATGTAAACTAAAAGGCAAACCCTAAAATTTAAAGCAAATTAAAATGAATGAAAATAACTATATATCATTGGTAATATGACCACACAGAGTAAACTTTTGTTTTCCTGACTTTAAAGTATGGCATACTAATGAATATCCTTAGTGGAGCGTATTCTATTTCCACTAGACATTCAAAATGAAATAATTTATAGGTTTTAGAAACTGATGCAAAACATAAAAATACAGAAAGCCTCCAATGTGTTTCTATGATGTATTGTTACCTAAAATAGAAACTGGTCAAAGTCAACAAAGACAACAAAAGTCAACAAGTGTCAAAATAAATACAGAAGTTCTAATCAAATAATATTAAATTAAATTCATAGTATTATGCATATATGTATTGCATTATTAAAATGCAAATATAATTAAAGATGTAAAATTTGTTTTTATTTTTAAGAGAGATGTGATTATTCTCTATATTTATGAAAACAGCATTATCTAAACATATCTATTTATATCAATATATATCTATATATACTTATATAATATCTCTACATATTACTTATCTATCCATCCATAGGATGTGTGAAAAAGGATGCTTTTGAAATGTTTAATAAAAGTTGGACTATCACATAATGTCCAGAGACTTGTGTATCCATTCAGAAAATATCCAATAAGATTAATATTATTGACTCAAACATTTCAGATGATCAAAAAGAATATGTAAAAAAATCTGTACTTAGGATTATTAGCTGACAATAAGGGAGACTAAATTCATTTGCATGGAGAATGAAAGCTCTTTTTAGAATGGATACAAAACAAAAAGTATCATTGAAAAAGACTGATAAAGTGGATTATCTCAAAAATACTCTGTGCTAAGAAAGTTATGAAACAAGACAGGAGAATTGGAAACTTTTGAATAAAGCATTATTGTAACCCAGTTAGCTGAGAGGGGTGGTGGTGGACCCCCCTGTAACTGACATTTCTGCACAAAATAAATTTGTTTTTCCTAAATTGCCTACCATCATCCCAAACAGGCCCTTCCACTTATCAAACTAAAACACAAATCTTAATCAAGTTATGACTATTCTTTAAGAAATAATGTGAATATATATTTAGAAAGGAATAATTTTTGACAGAATTTACAACTACTAATTGTATGCTATTCAATTTCTCAATGCAGAATTCATGCTTCTCAATATTAACACAAGTTATTAAACATAAGTTAAAGTAACTGCCGGGTTTTAAGAAACATTACTCTATAATTATCATGAAATTATTACTTTTTGATAAATGGAAATGACTTCAGATAGTTTTTGCTGCCTGCAGAATAAACCCTAAATGTATGTATATACTGTTTGTAAAAAAAAAAAAAAAAATGGTCAGAAGAAAAAAAATTACTGGAATACAAATGAGATGAAATTGTGCAAACTGTAACTTAATATGCCTCAGAAAATTTCTGTATCTATTAGGACAAAATTGAGCAATGGTGGCAAAAATTTTGATAACGTATAAAAGTTAGGTTCTAAGTTCCGATGCAGTACAACTCAGTTAAAATAGAGCCTAGAATTCCCAGTTGGGAATATTCACTCAAATTATACTATATACATCTGCTATATTCTTCCACAAACATGTTAATGCCTAAGACTATGTAATTCAGCACTTTTTAAAAACTTCAACAAAGATTTTTATCTTTAAGGCTGTGATTATTAGATAACAGTTGTTATCTCTAGCATTCTCTCCCCTTTTATAATCTCTACAAAAACAAACCTTTTGTTAAATCATTCAAATTCACATAATAAAAGAAAATTAGCAGTACTTTTAAAAAAATGCCAAGCTACTTCAAAAATTCAAATGTCCTAAACATCCTTTCAGTTATTTACTACAGTTCCTGAAGTATGGCCATTTCTTTCTCTGTATAGTAACAAGAGAAGTAAAGTGATTTATATAAAATAGCTTGATTAAATAATTACACTGGAATCACAGCAAAACAATTATCTTAGAATTGGAAGAAACCTTAGAGACCAAACCCCTTCTTTGCAAAGCTAAAATATCCATTGTGTTATTTCTGGGTCATACACCAAGGGACTAAACTAAGATATTACAGACCACTCTAGTACTACCTAAGGACAGGGATTATTTCTTGTTTGGGGACGCCATATCCTCAGTGTCTTGTGCAGTGGTTGGCATCTGCTAGGCACTCAAAAAATATTTGTTGGATAAATAAATTCTGCAAAAAAGTAGGGCTCATGAATTAAATGTTTAAGTATTTTCCATTGTAAGAAGATTTTTAGTTATTAAAATGATGGAATGTATCACTATTACCAGGCTAGTCCTAATTGTAGATTACTTAAGGAATTCTGTCAGCACTACCTTTAAGTAAATTGTTTGCTGGAAAGGGTTCTGTCTATTCATACCAGGTTTGAAAATTCCTACTTAGTCATGAATGAACCAGGCAGTGAAGAGACGATGTTCGAAGGATCAAGATTAAATTACTACAGCTGCCACCTGAAAATTAGCTATGACGTCAAATCCCATTATGGTAAGTGTCAGATTATTTTGAGCCCTGAGTAAATAAGATATATGACATTTTGATGTGACTTAATGGGGAATCTTTATAAAGATATCCATAGCAGCAATAAATTTTGAGGTTAGGGGAATTAGAAGTATTAAAAGAAAATTCCATGAAGTCATGGGGTATATGGAAGGGCAGGTAGGCAAGATGACACTAATATGGTAGAGGAGTCCTAAAACTGGAGGATAGATATTCAAATATAAACTTCATCTCTTGCACAATTTTGCCCAAGACTGGTACTAAAAATGGTAACACAGGTAAAAAGTTACAGATTGTACTAAGCTTGACAAACAGGTGCATCCTTACATAAACTGAATGCAAATCAAATCACATAGTTATAAAGTTAGATGAAGCCTTTGAGATGACTTTTAACATGAAGAAATGGATAGTAAATGATTTGACCAAAATCAGAGTTCCAAGACACATATCTAGAATTTAATAAATGGGCAGCCTTGCAAAAAATAACAGGAAAATACCTAACCCCACAATTTCTCCAGTAACAGTTAAAGATCGAGCCTATGAGTTCTGCCACTAACAGGCACTCTGCAGTTCTGTTTTGCACAACTTTTGCAAAGAGCTGAATGGACGAAAAAGAGATGTAAATCTCTCTCTTTCAAAATTATTGTTTTGAGAATCTGCTTTTTCAGTCTAAAAAGTTCCTGAGCGAACAGCATGGTGCGAGCTCCAAGCCGCAACCATATCTCCAGGCGAGTCACATCTCCTGTGCCAATCCCACCTCCAAGGAAAGGCAGGGAAACCAACTCTTGGACTTTGACATCCTGCTGCTGCTTTTGTTATCCAATGACAGCCATCACTATTCTTTTTCTCTTCATCCCCCTTAAAATCATCGGGCTCCTTGGCCTCACTGCTGGCAGCCCCTTCTCTTCCTTTGGGATGCCATCTCCCTGCTCTCTATCCCCCTTCCCCACTCTGACACTGAGTCACACTCGTCCTAGTCCAGTGATACTTCCACCCTGCCAGAGATACCCAGTGTGATCCAGTTGTTTCCCATCATTTGGTTGTGCTGACCTAGGAATGTTTGTCATATCAAAAGTTAAAAATGACTTTTTAAATTAAAATTAACTTTTAAATGTTTATAGGAGTATGTGCTGTGATTTGATCCAAAATTTGTAATATTTTTGTCATGAACTGTACTGGTCCTAATTATTGTAATATAATAAAAATAGTTATGGTGACTATGAAAAAAGTCACGAAACATAGAAATAGTATGTAAATATCAACTATTATTTTTAAATAATTTTAGTGTAAAATATTAAACATAATAATGTGTTTTGCTTATATGCAATTAGGTGAAAGAAATTTCAAGATCCAATATTCAATGAAAAAAATTCCAACAACCAGTGAAATGATATTGTTAACAGCTCACAAGTATGGAGCATTTTCACTGTACCAGACAGTGTTTCAAGGCAAACCTGCCAAGTAGGTATAATAATTCCTCATGTCATAGACAAGGTAACTGAAAGGAAAAAAAAATTAGTGACTTGCCTAAGGTCACCCAGATAGTCTGTGGCTGAGCTAAAATTTGCTATGACTTATTTTTCTCTGCTTCCCTTTGACAAGCAGTGTCATTATTCATTTATTAAACAATTACTGAGAATCTTCCATGGGCCAGGCACCTTGCCTGGCACGGGGATATAGTGGTGAACTAGACAGAGTTTATAGAAGCAAATACACAAGGAAATAAACAATGAACACCAAGATCACTTGAGAGAATGCTAAGTGGCAGGACAGGCTGCTGCTGTGCTGGATGTGCGCACAGGGTCAGGAGAGCTGTGCTGGGCAGAGGAGCTGGTTCTAATTGGAAGGAGGATGGAGCACAGTTCCCCAAGGAGATAGCCACAGACATTTGTAAGAAAAGCCTTCTGGGACACTGAGACCCTGTTTTCACCCATTTGAGGGGTTTTCAGACCTCCCTGTTTGTTTAAAGGTGCCATTTGTGGGTGGAAATGTAGCAGTTTAATGGGGCCGGGGACCTGGTTTGGTTTGAGCTCATTTGCGGTTCCCAGGGAACCAGTGGGGGTTGAGAGATGTTGGTTCTCTTGTCTGAGAAACTTTGGTTCTCATTTGTCCCCTTTGGATTAGGAGATGCTGATTCTGAATTGAGAATTTTGTTCTCATTTGTGGTTTCCATTTGTTTGGCAGTGGTATTTTGTGTTGAGGATTCCCTGTATCGTCTGTGTTTGTGTGTAAAGTTTTGCTGCAGCATAGGAAAGTTCCATCTAAAAGTCCCTTGGAAAAAATTTTGGCTGGACGGTTAACTTCTATCTGTGACCCTACATCTAAGGAAAATGGTTTTATCGTAACCCACTGTATGTACTGGAGTGTGAGGAAAAGTGACTGTCAAATGAAACTTTAAATTGTACTGTCTTATAACTGAAATTATTTTGTCACAGGTCAAGTAAATGGGACAAGATCCCATATGTGTTGGGTTATTGGGTAGAAAATGTTTGATTCCATTGCTTGATTCCCAGTTGGACATTTCATATTTAATGACCTAATACACGGTTAAAGGTCTGGGATAAAGTTAATGGTTTAAACAGTTGAATTTCCCCAGCAGAAGGGAGAACTGGTGGGCCCGGCCTGCCACCACATGTCAAGGGGGTTGGGGAGAGCCCCCACCCCCAGGTGCGCATGCAACAGGGCGGGGAGGTATGGTGACTCCCGGGGAGGGGGTCAGAGTGGCCACAGTGCCCACGGCAGATCTGTGGGAAGGCACAGCAAGCTCTGATCTACCCCACGCCAGAGGCTGGCAGCCAGTTGGGGAAACAGAGTAGGGTGGAGGGAGAAATGCCTGCCACCTGACTGCCCCTGCCCCTGCCGGGCACACGTGCTCACAACTGTGTATTATGCCTGGCAGAATTTCTATCTGCCTTTGGTGTTTGCCTAGAACAGGAGTATGCTACTTTAGAAAGAAATTTCTTCTTATTTACCTGCCGCCGCCAGCTTGGGAGTGCAGATATCTCTTCAATATAATGATTTACTTTCCTCTGGCCTTTGGATACATACCCAAAGTGAAACTGTGATATCATAAGGTACTTTTCTTTTTAGTTTTTTGAAGAACGTCCACATCATTTCCAGAATGATTGTACTACTTTAGAGTTCCACCAACAGCATACAAATGTTTCATTTTGTCCACATTCTTGCTAACACTTGGCATCACTGGTCTTTCGGATAAGAGTCATTCTAACAGGCCTGCGGTGGTACAATTGACATTGTTGCCCTCTTACCTCAATTAAGTGGTCAGAATGTCAGATTTAAAGCTTGTAAATAGCCTCAACCTCTGCAGTTTAAAGCCATTTCTCATTGCATTAGCAACATTTCAGAATATTTATCAGAACTAACAGAGCCCAGTGTAAGATGACTCGAAGTGGGGACAGCAGTGAGCAAGCTGTAGCCATAACAAAGGCAAAGTAGAAGGGCTGTGATGCCTATGCAGCTGGTGGTGCAACGGAAGAGACAGAGAGGGACTGGAGAGAATTAGAAAATGAAGAGAAGGATTGCTCTTCCTAAATTCACAGAGTCAGTTGTGCAGGCTGGGAACAGGAATCCTCTCTCCGCATGCAGAAGCAACGTCACTGGTCCATCTGATGATGCTGTCTCTTACCTTAAGATACAACCCCACTCCAGTCAGACCACTTATTAGCCCCACCCTCAACCTCCAAGGAGGGGGAGAGGCTGAAGGTTAAGGTGATCACCCATAGGCAATGACTTAATCAATCATGCCTACCTAATGAAGCTTCCATAAATACCAAAATGAACTGGATTCCTAGAGCTTCTGGAGAGCCGGATGCGTGTGGGTTCCTGGAGGGTGAGGCACCAGCACCAAGAGAGGGCACTGAAGCTCCAGTTACATAGTGTTAGAATGGAATAGAATTACTGACCACCCAGCTGGTGTCTGGGGCAGAATTGGTTGTTGGTAGGGAGAAATCCTCAAACATTTTTGTAATATATATATATGACATTGAGATATATATATACATATATAAAATTCTATCTAGGCCCAGGCTATTGTGTTTGTGAATATCTCCCTGGGCAATTCTAACATCCTTTAAAATATTTGATAAACTTGAGGTTATTGATTTAAAATCTTTCTTCCTTTTTCATCATAGGCATTTACTGCTATAAATTGCCCTCTCAGTACTATTTTTGCTGCATTCCAATTTTTTAAAGATAAATCTTTATTTTCATTCACCTCAAAATATTTTTTAATTTTTAAAAATTTCTTCTTTGACACATTGGTTACTTAGGATTTCATGTTTAATGTTCACATATTAACATTTTTGTAGTTCATCAAATTTCTAGTTGTCATTAATTTTTAATTTGCTTTAATTGGGGTCAGAGAATCTTCTTTGCATTTGTAAAATACTTTTAATTTTATTATTGTTTTTATAAGGCCTAGAATATAGTCTATCCCGGAAAATGTTCCATGTGCACTTACGAAGGATATATATTCTGCTTTTTGGGGATGGAACATACTGTACATGTCTGTTAGGTCTAGTTACTATGCAGATAAGTATAAGCCTTCTATTTCCTTGTTGATCTTCTGACTTTTTTTCTATACATTATTGAAAGTGCAATATTTTAGTCTCTAAATCTTATTGTTGGTTTTTTTTCTCTTCAATTTTGTCAATTTTTGGCCCTTGAATTTTTTGTTTTTTATTAGGTGAACTTATGATTGTTATAATTATAATTGTTATATATGGACATATTATATGTAGTATACATATGAGTATCTGATAAGCTTGAAAACATTTTATTTAGATCCAGATGCACTAAGAGTAAAAAGTAACTTTAGAACCATCACCCCATAGTAACTCCCCTGACAAATCACACTATTAAGTACCATGGAACACAATTAAAAAACTATAACTTGCTTTAATATAAAAGTTAACCTTGGCTTTAACTGCTCCTTTATTTTTTGATGCAAAAATATAAAAACAAACACAACAGAGTATTTCAATACTGTAGCTTTGGGCAAATGACTTCATCTATCTTTCTTATACATGCTGTGGAGTTTTTCCTGATACAAAAGCTGATTCAGATTCAATTTACTCTTTCTCTGTACTGAAAGCTTCAGAAATACAGTTTGAAATACAAACACGGGGGACACGAAAAAATGGCGGTCTGATAGAGTCCTCCCACCTCACCGCTCCCAGGGAAGGAGGTGAAAAACACCATCAGCTGCCTGTGGGTGGATCACTCACTACAAAAGCAGCATTGTGAATTTAAAGAGAAACATCGGGGGACACTCAGCCCAAGAAAACAGGTGACTGGGAGATACATTCACAAAGATCAGAGAGCGCAGGGGGAGTACAATAGAGCCCAGAGCACGGGAAGGACACAGCCGCCAGGTTAGCACAGTGCAACCTGACCTACAAGTGGTTACACACCATCCTCAAAGACTTCCCATCCACTCAGTCAGGGACAAGCCCAGAGTTGGGGCAAGGCTGTTGCTGGAGACAGCGGGCTCTGTGGAGAGGAAGCAATTGTGAGAACCAAACAGAACTCTCAGCTGCAATACACAGGAACTGCTCAGGGCTGGGTAGGGACTGGGCGGAGATACAGCTTTCCGGGACAGTACACAGGAACCTGCAGACAGGCACCTCGCCAGGTGGAAGTCAGTGGGACCTGAGCACAGGAGTTTAACTCAGAGCGGGACACGCCCCTAGGGGCTGCCAGTAATTGCCTCTGTGGGACCCAGGCCGGTTGAGAAGAGTGGCATTCACGGTGCGATCCGAGCCCTGCTGTATGCCAGGCTGTCAGTCAGTCGCCATCTTTAAAGTCTCTGGCCTGGAGCTGTGAGCCAGGTCTATAGCTCCATCCCACACCTGGCCCGGGGGCTCTTCGGCCTGGGTGCAACAGGCTTCGCCCTTGGTGGCCAGGGACAGCTGCATCCGTGGGTTCCAGGTGGAATGAGATTCCGGAACTGAAGTGGCAGAACCTTTGTGTATTAGAAACAGGTTGCAGCCCGTCCATCCGGTCCTGCTCCCCCAGCTCTGGCCTCCCAAGAGTCTGCTACATGTTGGTCCTAGTGCCCGCTCTTCAGGTCCAAGCCCTCCTGTACCCCAGAGATCAGTCATTTTGAAGTTTGCTGCTTATAGTGACTCATTCTGTATAAGTACCGGTTCTCATGGCAACTGAATGCCTCAAGAGCCACAGGCTGAACCAGAGCAGCTACCCTTATCCCTGCCCACTTCATTAGGGAATTTTGCTCAATCCAAAGTGCCTCCAGTGGCCACTATTACCCGTGGTGGGAACATCCCCCTGGCGGAGACTGCTGAGGATAGAGACATCCACCTGCATCGCCTTGGGGTCTAGTGGTGGAATAGGGGTGCACAACTGGAGATTCCCCCTATGAGCCAGTGACATGTGGAGATGCACATCAGAGGGCCATACACACACGGCTGGATAACCAACCTCTGAGCTGTGTACAATTTTTCCAATCTAGCTCTTGCACTGCAGCCAAAAGCAACTGTGTTTCTACCCACACCTCAGGAGGAGCAGGGTCAAAGTAACCCCTAGGAGCTACAGGGCCCCTTACAAAGCTTGGAGCTTTCGTATACCCCACCTGTGGACCAGAGTCTGCCACAGGCACAACAGACTATCTAGCTATTAGGGAGCTGTGGATTCATACCCTCAAGTACAATGAATCAGCTTGGAGCTCAAGCTGCGATAATAAACTCACTGCACGCCACCGGGAAGAGATGAAGACAAGAGGTCAGAGGTAACCTAAGAGGTCCACAAAACTTGCTAAAATACACCTAAGGCAATACAGACCAATACTCCTCTCCGTGGCTCTACCAAGGAACGAACGTCAGGGGCTTGGACACAGGGCCATAAACTAGCCCTAACACCCCCAGCTCTTGACCAAGAGGCCATCTGAAAAAATCAGCAAAAGAACTCAAGAAACATGAAAAAAACAGAGTGAAAAGTCATCCCCAAAAGAAATCATTAGTTCCTCAGCAATCGATACCAACTCAAATGAAATGTGTAGAATGACAGAAGAGGAATTTCGTTTATGGATTATAAGAAAGCTCAATGAAATTCAAGAGAAAATGGAATCCCAGCACAAAGAAACCACAAGAAAAATGCAAGAAATGAATGAAAAATTTTCTAAATAGAAGTATCACAGAACAATCAAATACAAATTCTAGAAATGAAAGACGCATTCAAGGATCTACAAAACACAGTGGAAAGCCTTAAGAATAGGCTGGACCATGCAGAGGAAAGAATTTCAGAGCTAGAAGATAACTCCTATGTGCTAAATAAATCAGTCAAAGAGAAAGAACAGAAAAACAAGAAGTATGAACAAAGCATGCAAGAAATGTGGGATTATGTAAAGAGGCCAAACAAAGGATCATAGGCATCCCTGAGGGAGAGGAAGAAAATTCGTGTGGGCTGGAAAATTTATTTGAAGGAATAATAGAGGAAAATTTCCACAAACTAGCCAGAAATCTCCATATCCAAGTACAAGAAGCACACAGGACTCCTGGAGATGCAACGTGAAAAGGCATTCACCATGCCACATGATTATTAGACTGACTGAACTAAACACAAAAGAGGCACTGCTCTGAGCAGTGAAGCGAAAAGAGCAGGTAACCTACAAAGGGAAACAAATCAGATTAACTGCAGATTTCTCAGCTGAAACCTTACAAGCCAGAAGGGACTGGGGACCCAACCTCAGTCTTCTAAAACAAAATAAAGGTCAACCCAGAATTCTTTATCCCACCAAACTAAGCTTCTTATATGAGGGAGAAATATATACTTTTCCAGACAAGCAATCAGTGATAGAATTTGTGAAGTCTAGACCAGCCCTTCAAGAAGTGCTTAGACCTGCACTGTACACTAACCAGCACAACAGACACCCACCAGTGTAAAACTACCCAAAATCTAAAACTCCAGAACCCAGATTCCACAATGACTCAAGAGGTAAAACAGAACAAGAGACTACCCAACAGAATAAACAGAAATCTACCCAAAATATCAATCCTCTCAATAAATGTGAATGGCTTGAATTGCCCACTGAAGAGACATAGGCTGGCTGAATGGATTAAAAAATACAAGCCAAGTATCTGTTGTCTCCAGGAAACACACCTTACACACAAGGACTTACTCAGACTCAAGGTGAAAGGATGGGATACAATTTTCCAGGCAAATGGAAACAAAAAGAAATCCGGAGTAGCCATCCTTATTTCAGATGATATAAACTTTAAAGCAACAAAAGTAAAGAAGGACAAAGATGGTCACTATATAGTGGTGCAGGGAAAAATCCTACAAGAAAATTTAACAATCCTAAATATTTATGCACCCAACACAGGAGCGCCTAGATACGTAAAGCAACTACTGGTGGGTCTAGACAACATAATAAATAGCAAGGCCATAATAGCTGGGGACCTCAACACCCCACTGACGAAACTGGACAGATCCTCCAAACAGAAAATAAGCAAAGAAACAGAGGACCTAAACAGGGCTGTACAACATTTGGGCCTAACAGACATCTATAGAACACTCCACCCAAATAACACTGAATATACGTTCTTCTCATCAGCTCATAGAACTTTACCTAAAATTGATCACATCCTAGGCCACAAAACAGATCTCAACAAATTTAAGAAAATAGAAATCATACCATGTATCTTATCAGACCACAGTGGAATAAAATTAGAAATCAATTCCAACAGAAACTCACATCTTCATCCAAAAACATGGAAATTAAATAATCTGTTGCTGAATGACTATTGGGTCAAGGAGGAGATTCAGATGGCAATCAAAAGATTCATCAAACTAAATGATAATGGGGACACAAGTTATCAAAATCTGTGGGATACAGCAAAAGCAGTCCTGAGAGGAAAACTTATCGCCTTAAATGCTCACCTCCAAAAGACAGAAAGGTCACAAATCAGTAAACTAATGAATCATCTTAAGGAAATGAAAAAGGAAGAGCAAACCAATACACTCAGCAGAAGAAAAGAAATAATGAAGATCAGAGCAGAATTAAATGAAATTGAGAACAAAAGAACAATACAGATGATTAATGAAATGATAAGTTGGTTCTTTGAAAAAATAAACAAAATAGACAGGCCACTTGCCAGGTTGACCAGAAGCAGAAAGGAAAGGACTCTAATAAGCTCAATTAGAAATGAAAAGGGAGAAGTCACAACTGATATCATGGAAATACAAAACATCATCTTTGAATATTACAAAAATCTCTATGCCCAAAAACATGAAAACGTGGAGGAAATGGACAAATTCTTAGAAACACACTACCTCCCTAGGCTCAATCAGGAAGAAACAGAATTCCTAAACAGACCAATATCAAACACCGAAATTGAAGCAGTAATAAAAAATCTTCCCACAAAAAAAAGTCCTGGACCAGATGGGTTCACACTTGAATTCTACCCGAGCTACAAAGAAATAATACCACCAAAGAAAATTAAATTCTTAAGAACTTATCTAACTAAGGAGGTGAAAGACCTATATAGAGAGAATTACGACACACTGAGAAAAGAAATTGCAGAGGATGTAAACAGATGGAAAACCCTACCATGCTGTTGGATAGGTAGAATCAACACTGTAAAAATGTCTTCGCTACCTAAAGTGATTTACAGAATCAATGCAGTCCCTATCAAAATGCCAGCATCATTTTTTGCAGATCTGGAAAAAATAATTCTATGCTTCATGTGGAACGGAGAAGACCCCGTCTAGCCAAGCAATCTTAAGCAAAAAGAACAAATTGGGAGGCATCAACCTACCAGACTTCAAACTATATTACAAGGCTATACTAACCAAAACAGCATGGTACTGGCACAAGAACAGAGACATAGACCAATGGAACAGGACTGAGAACCAAAATATAAAACCATCCTCATATTGTCATCTTATCTTTGACAAATGACACAAAAACATACACTGGGGAAAAGATTCCCTATTCAATAAATGGTGCTGGGAAAACTGGACGGCCACATGTAGAAGACTGAAACTAGATCTACACCTCTCACCTCTCACAAAAATCAACTCACGATGGATAACAGACTTAAACCTAAGACGTGAAACCATAAGAATTCTAAAAGAAAACGTTGGAGAAACTCTTATGGACATTGGCCTAGGCAAAGAATTTATGAAGAAGACCCCCAAAGCAATCACAGCAGCAACAAAAATAAATAAATGGGACCAGATCAAATTAAAAAGCTTCTACACAACCAAGGAAACTATCACTAGAGTGAACAGACAACCTCCGAAATGGGAGAAAATATTTGCATGCTACACATCTGATAAAGGGCTGATAACCAGAATCTATACAGAACTTAGGAAAATCAACAAGAAAAAATCAAACAACCCCATTAAAAAGAGAGCAAAAGACATGAACAGAAACTTTTCCAAAGAAGACAGAATAATGACCAGCAGACATATAAAAAAATGCTCAACTTCTCTCATCATCAGGGAAATGCAAATCAAAACCACAATGAGATATCACTTAACTCCAGTGAGATTGGCTTATATCAAAAAGTGCCAAAACAACAAATGTTGGTGGGGATGCAGAGAGATAGGAACACTCATACACTGCTGGTGGGTCTGCAAATTAGCACAACCTCTGTGGAAAGTAACATGGAGATGCCTCAAAGAACTAAAAATACAACTACCATTTGATCCAGCAATCCCACTACTGGGTATTTACCAGAAGGACAAAAAGACATTCTATAATAAAGACATCTGCACGTGAATGTTTATAGCAGCACAATGCACAATTGCAAAGATGTGGAAACAACCCAGGTGCCCACCAATATACGAGTGGATCAATAAAATGTGGCATATGTATACCATGGAGTATTACTCAGCAATAAAAAACAACAGTGAGTTAACACATCCGGTATTATCCTGGCTGGAGCTAGAGCCCATTCTTTGAAGCAAAGTATCACAAGAATGAAAAAACAAGCACCACTGGTACTCACCATCAAATTGGTACTAACTGATCAATACCTACGTCACACATGGCAATAATATTCATCAGGGGGCGGGCAGGCAGGAAGGGGATGGAGGGGATGGGAAAACTCTCAGTGAATGGGTGCTGGGCACAGTTTGGGGAATGTCGATGATGGTAGCTCTGACATCAGCAGTGCATGGGCAATATATATAACCGAAGTGTTTTACCCCCATAATATTCTGAAATAAAATGGAAAAAAATATGAGAATATGCTTAGGCTCAGTCATAATATGACAAAATTGTCAAATTCAAAATTTGACAAGACACTCTAGCACTTTGTGGCCCCACCTGAATACACTGGTGGTGCCCATGGGCCCCAAAAGACATACCACACAAAGAGTAAATAGAGGCTGAACGTGAAGAATTGCATGGGACTGGTCTCAAGAGCAGGACTGTTGGTGCATGGTATGTGCTCACTTGACATCTGACAGGAGACCTGGCTTTCCTATGCGCCATGTCCCCAGCATGAGCCATGTCAGGAGGCCTGTGCACCAATGTGTCTGTGAGCCCAGCCCATGCTGATACCCTAACTGGTATTCATGGAGCCTAACACTATGTCTTCACTGAACACTTATTCAACTCCTCATTTTACAAGTAAGAAACTGAGGCACATAGATAGGAAGACAGTGATCAAGATTATGGGGGTGGGCAGAAACCAGAGTATTAGGGAACACTCTGGCTTCCTGTGCCTTTCCCCACCTTCTTCCATCAGGTTTGCTTTGGAAATGAAAGCCTCTGAGAACCTGTGTGACCCCTGCCCACTCCTGCTACACCTGGGGCCATTTCTTTTTCCACAGGCCCACATGAGCACAGACACACGTACATGTACAGTGACTTTTCAGGTGGGGACCATGGATGTGGCATCACAAGAGAAGTAGACACCATGGATGTGACAAGAAGAAAAGAAGGAAAACTGAAGGCAGCTTTGCCACGAGGAAGGGGCAGCATCCACTCTTCTACCTAAATGCCTATGGGCTCAGATCATTACAAGGATAATCGCCAGGTCCTCAGGGTTCTGCCTGGACTGGGGCCACACCAAACACAACCTTGAGTGGACAGGACTAGGCTGCTGATGTAATCTCTGTGGGCACCTGGAGTTAGGATGAGCCTGGTTTAGACAG
This sequence comes from Daubentonia madagascariensis, assembly GCA_023783475.1. Classification (NCBI taxonomy): domain Eukaryota; kingdom Metazoa; phylum Chordata; class Mammalia; order Primates; family Daubentoniidae; genus Daubentonia; species Daubentonia madagascariensis. Next base: position 808,998 of record JAKFHU010001957.1, on the reverse strand, counting down.
GATACAGGAGAGAAATTCTCAGTTTCTTCTTGTATAAACTGGAGGGTTTGGAGTAGATGCTTAAAAACTCTGCCTCTCTGTGCCAGATGAGGATAAAACCTTAAGTCAGCAGTCTGCAACTAAGAGGAAAGTCCTCACCAGACTGCAACCATGCTGACACCCAGATCTTGAACATTCAGTCTCCAGAACGGTGAGAAATTAAATTCTTTTGTTTATAAACGACCTAGTCTACAGTTCGTTGCTATGGCAGTCTGAACTAACACAGAAGTGATAGCCAATAATTTGTGTGGTATTCTGTTGGTCAGAAGTGAGTCTCTAACCACTGAGTGCTCTGAACCTTTGTGGAGGCTTCACAGCACCCAGGGTGAGAGGTGCATGAATCTGATTCTGAATATAATGGGAAGGCATTGGAAGGTTTGATGTCAGAGGATGACGATACCTGGATCTCACTTAATTTCAACTTCTTCCTGGTGCACCATGAAAAATAGGGCCCAGAGGGTAAGTGTCTTTCCTAAGATGGGACCCAGGCCTGTCTGAGCTGTGTTCCACGCTTCCTCCTGCCTCTTATTGTCATTCTTCATCTCTAGGTTTGTGCATCATCTACATGTAACACTACATCATGAGTTTTATAAGTTTTATCTCATATACACCTAATTATTTCCTAGAAAGTAGATGTTAGCATGATACCCACCGTGCATGTTGGGAGGCTGGGGAGGACCCAAAACACACAAGGATTGCCTAGGGTCACAAAAATTGTAAGAAAAAGGAGGTTCTGACCCAGCTTTTTCTCCTCAAATCTGCAGCTTTGCCTGCATTCAGGTCTTCCCAGGGGGACGGAGGGGGCCCGTGTTTGCCAGTGAGGAGGTGACATGGGGGATGAAGGTGAGAAGTCAGCAGCCCAGTAGGGCCTTTGGTAGGTCTTACTGATGAAGTGAAACGAAGGGATGAAACCTAGAAGAAATTACCCCACTTCCTTCGTGACAGAACCCAACAGAACTTAGACCTTGGTAAGCAGGCACCCACATTCTAGAGACAGCCCCATATCCAGCTCACTTGGTAGGAGACACTCAGAGAGGAAGATGTCATCTCCCTATATTCTGATGTTCCAAGGCTCTCATCTCAGAAAAGCCTGAAGTAAGAGCTTTTAGTGAAGATGCAGATATTTACTCAGCCCTCACCCCTGATGCCTCCGGCCATTTGGCAGGGGGCACCCACAGGTTACATAGGACAGCCCAGGTCAGGCTCATCCAAGCCAGGCCTCACATATGATCCTTGGCAGCCCCACACCCCTCACCGTCACGATGTGTCACAGGAGGAAGAGATGAGATGGCCCTTCCTAGACAGGAGCACGTTGCCAGGTGTCGGAGGACTGGTGGGTTTGGCAGGTTCATACCCCAGGTCATGGCTGCCAGGATGGGAAGCTGAGTGTTAAGGACCTAGTGTGTTTATTCAGACGTTAATCGCACGCATTCAAGCTGTCATCTGGTTTTCTCCCTGGCTGGATGTATATGCAGATTTCCCATGTGTCTGATCTGAAGACATGGCAAGTGAGTTCCAGTGGAAAGGCTGCTGGGCCTGCTCTGGTTTTTCATTTTTATTACTTTTCTCTCTCCCCTTACTGAAGAAACTCTCTGCCTCATGCTTCAATGTCCCATGTCCCTCAGTGTTTCAAAAAACACTTAGATTTTTGATTTAGTAAAGGAGGTTTGAGATTCCTTCTAGCTGGTCTTTGTCCTTACACAGACAGAACAGGGGCCCCTGGGTTCTAGAAGAAAGAACCCAGGCCCATGCAAATATCTGGGAAAATTCTGGTTGGGGTCCATTCAATTAACACACATATAATAAGCACTTAATATGTGTAATCACTTTTCTAGATTTTCAGAATAATTCAATAAGCAAAAGAGATGAAAATCCATGGGCCTCAATTTTATTCAGGGAGTCAGACACTCACAGTAGACATCATAAGAAAGTCATGTCCACAAAATGTGAGATACGATGCCCTCAGGGTCTCCCCTGGCCGTGGATGTACCCCCACATATTCTTACCAGAATGACATATCCCAGGAACATCTATGACATTTAACAGATGTAGAAAAAGGACTTCACAAAATTGAACATCCCCTCATGATGAAAACTCTCACCAAACAAGATACAGAACAAACGCACCTCAACCCAATAAAGGCCGGGTATGACAAGTGCACAGATAACATCTTAGTAAGTGAGGAACAGTTGTTGCACAGCTTACACCACAGCAAACGGAGAACAGTTGTACGCTTTTGCACTGAGAGCTTGAACAAGTCAAGGATGACGACTCTCGCCGCTTCCATTCAACACAGTACTGTGTGTCCAAGCCAGCGCAATTAGAGAACGAAAGGAAAGGCACTGAGGATGAAAAGAAACCAGTTAAATTGTTCATGCTTTCAGGCTACATAACCTTATATGCGGAAAACCTTTCAAAATACTCCACATGAACACTTTTAAATTAATACACAAATTCAGTAAGCTTGGCAGACACAAAATCAACATACACAAGGCACTAGCATTTCATGCCCTAAAAATGAGCTACCTGAAAAAGAAATCAAGAAAAGAATCCTACCTGCAATAGCTACCAAAAATATACTTAGAAATAGTTCTAACCAAAAAGGTGAAACCTTCCTATGCTCAAAAGTAAAGAACACCAAGGTAAAAAATTGAAGGAAAAAAAAATAAATGGAAAGATATCCCTTGGTCATGGATTGGCAGAATTAATATGGTTAAAATATTACACTACACAAAATGACCTAAAGATTCAATGCAATCCTCATCAAAATACCACTGACATTCTTCACTGAAATAATGAAAATTCTTAAAATTTATGTTACCACAGAGGAACCTGAATATTATAAGCAATGGAGCAAAAAGAACAAAGACGGAGGCATCGCACTACTTGACTTTGAGATGCAGCATTAAGCTATAGTAAATCAAATGGTGCTGGCATAAAAGAAAAAAAAGCCAATAAAGAGGAATAGAGAGTCAAGAAATAAATCTATGCATTTAAAGCTGAGTTTACACAAAGGTCACAAGAAAACACAACGGGGAAGGACAGTTTCTTCAATAAATGATACTGGAAAAACTGGACATCCACATGCAGAACAATGAAATGGGACCTTCACCTCACTGCATACGTAACAATTAGCTCAAAATACATTAAATACTTAAATGTAAGATCTGAAGCTCTGAAATTACTATAAGAAAACACAGGGCAATACCTTCATGACATTGGTATGGATAATGACTTTTTTATATTTAAACTCAAAGTCCCAGGAAACAAAAGTAAAAACAGACAAATGAGATCACTTCAAACTAAAACATTTCTACACAGCACCAGAAACAATCAACAGAATGAGAAAACATAGAAATGGGAGAAAATATTTGGAAATTATATAACTTTGAGACACTGGATTAATATCCAAAATATATGAGGAAGTCAGCTATAAAACAAAAGTCCAGTAACTATTTAAAAATGGGCAAAAACCCTTAATAGACATTTCTCAAATAACAGAAGAAATACAAATGGCCAACATACATAAAAAAAATTGGTCCACATCAATGATCATCTGAGAAAGACAAATCTAAACCACTATATCAACTCACTCTTGTTAGAATAACTACTATTAAAAAGACAAAAGATAGTGTTGGAAAAGATGTGGAGAAAAGGGAACACTTGCATGCTGTTGGCATGACTGTAAATCAGTAAAGACATTATGGAAAACAGTGTGGAGATTACTCAAGAAATTAAAAATAAAACTACCATATGATACAGCAATCACAATATTGAGTATTTATTCCCCCAAAATGAAATCATGTTAGAGAGACATCTGCACCCCCATGTTTATTGCAGCCTTATTCACAATAATCAAGATAGGAAGTCAATCTGAGTGTTCATCATTGAATTAATGGGTGAAGCAAATATGGTATATAAACAAAATGGAATACTATTTAGCCATAAAAAAGGTATCTTGTCATATTTCATCACATGGATGAACCTGCAGGACATTATGTTAATGAAAATGAGCCACATACAGAAATATAAACACCATGTGATCTCAGTTGTATGTGGAATCTGAATAAGTTTATCTCATTGAAATAGAGAGTAGAACGGTACTACTAGAGGCTGGGGTTCTGAGGAGAAAGGGAGATTTGGGGAGATGTCTGTCAAAGGATACATATTTACAGTGAGATGGGAGGAATAAGTTCAAGAGATCCATTATACAGACTGGTGACTATGGTTAATGATATATTGTATATCTTGAGAAATACTAAGAAAATTGATATTAAGTGTTCTCACCACAAAAAAGATAACTATGAGATAAAACACTTGGTAATTAGCTAGAATTAAGCATTTGGCAAGGTATATATTCTCTGAAACATGTTTTACATAATACATACAATTTTATCTGTCAATTTAAAATAAACAATTTTTAAAATATGATAGTAGGACAGCAGTATTCTAAAAACTGAGTCTGTGTCTTTGTTATAAGGTTAGGTAAACTGCATAAAAATTTGTAGATTTTGTGATGTTTTTGTCATTCCATTTGTCAGTCATAAGCATAGGAACTCTGATATGTACCAGTAGGTGTAGGGTCCTGCAAAGAACACGGCAGTGGCCAAAGCACATCAGGGCTTTTACTTTAACCTCAGGGCACCTGAATTTTCTGGTGTGGATGGTGATGGTATGGAAAACACTCAAGTGGCAGGTGGTGCTCACAGTTTCATCTCTGGCCGCTCTGTGAATGTGAAAAATAAGTTTGCACCTAAAATCAGTAAAGGATTGCTTTAATCTAAAACCGGCCATGATCAGTGAGATTTTTCTAGAGAGAATGAACAAGGAGTGTTCACAGTGGACTGTGAACTGCTCCCATTAAAATAAAGATAGATACAATAATACGAATGAGAAATTCCACAAGATTGCAATATCAACCTGGAAAAGAAAAATCATTCCAAAATTTAAATACACAGACATTATTCTATTATTTCCAACACTTAATGTGCACACTCAAAAATAAAAGATTGTGCACAGAAATGAGTTGTAATATAAGTATTTCATAAAAATTAAATTTAAAATTTATCACTTACCATAACTCTCCTAAAGGTTTTATTTCTAAGATATGTTTAATTGTAAGGAATTTCCAAATTCTGATGTGTTTCCTTACATATCATTTGCAATATGTTAAGGCACACTGTTATTAATGCTGTACCTACTCTAACTAATTCAATATTTACCACACTTTGGGTTGGGATATAATAACATTTTCCTGTTACAAACAATGCTAACTGCCTGATTTAACCCTCTGGTCCATGGACACTGCATCCTTCTTACCTCAATGAAGTGATCAGTATATTTCATTCATACCCTATAAATGCTCTCAAACTCTCCAGATAAAAACAATTTTTCAGCACATTTACAAAATCCAAACTACTCATCAAAACCTAAAATGTACTGTGGGAAACAGTATGGGTTTGAGAGACTGTGAGAAAGCTCGTAGGCCTAAAACAGGAAAAGAACAGAAGAGCTGAGATGTATGTGTATCTGTGGATGAACATAAAGAGACAGCAAAGAGCTAAACACAATTAGGAAATAAAGGAAGCAGAATTCCTCTTTCTCAATTCAGACAGAATCAACTGTGCAGCCTGGGAACAGGTCTCCCCTTTTCATATGAAGAATCAATGCCATTTCCACAGGTGATTATCTTCTTTCTCTCATGTACAGCCACAAACTCACTCCAACAAGAATACTTACTATTATGGAGCATCTATCGAACACCTAGGGCTATCTTGTGTTTGTCCACTTCATATAAATGTCAAAACAACCCATGACTTATGAAGCCTCCAAAGTTTTACCTAAAAAAATTGGCTAAATAAAGTCAACCAACTTAGTTATGTCAATTATAAAAAGTTAAAAAAATAACAGGATTGGAAAAACAAGCATCACTGGTACTCACCATCAAACTGGTACTAACTGATGAACACTTACATCACACAGGGCAATAACATTCATCAGAGGGTGGGCGGGCGGGAGGGGGGTGGAAGGGATGGGAAAAACTCTCACTGAATGGATGTGGGGAGCACAGTTTGGGAGATGACCACGATTGTGGCTCTGACACGGGCAGAACAGGGGCAATGTGAATGGCCAAAGTGTTGTACCCCCATGATATTCTGAAATTAAAAAAATAAATTTTAAAAAAAAAAAAAAGTTAAAAAAATAATAACTAAAGAAAAATTAGCTCAAATAGGATTCACCAATTGAGAAGAAATAAATGCAATGTAAAAATTAACACAACTTAAATTAATACTCACTGTGGTACTTATATCTTCACATTATTTTGTGAGCACTATTAAATTTCATAAAAATCATCCTTACAATCTCTGAGCAGGTCATATAAAAAATACTTGATGAACTTTGGAAGAAAAAAATTATGTATTATTAGGCCTAGCATGAGTAAGAGACTATTAAAACCAGAGAATTTTCACGGGGAGATTTAGAACCTGGTGCCGTAAGAATTTAGAGAAATGAATTTAATACAAAACAGAGAAAACATACTTACAAAGTCTTTTAAGTTCCTACTTTGCTAGTAAATAATCAACATATTTGAAATTATCTTTTTTTCCAATATATTTATTTTCTTCTCAAAACAGGTACACTCTCACATAAAGACAATTACTTTCTCCATAATCCTCTTACAAATAAAGTTTATCTTTACAGTGATATACTTCTACATTTGACTCCATGTAAGTAAAAAATAAAAGAATTTTGCAGGCCAAAGAGGTCATTATTCAAAAAATGTAGCATGAAATTTTATGAATAGTCATTCAGGATTCAGAAATACATGGATTTTTATTATACTCCTATATAATCTTCATTATAACCATCATAATGACACTTTAGCTACATAAAGAATAAAAATGTAATCTATGGAAATTATATTCTTCAAATTGTTTGAAGTTTAAAGCCTATTAAAATAAAAGTCACTAAAGATGTTATTCTACTACGTTAGCCAATAGCACACTGTTATGTCTGTTACCTACAGCCTTGAATAGGGTGGGACAGGTTGATGTTGGTGGCAGGAAAACATTCTATGCACAACACTCTTAACACATTAAACATAACTTTGTTTTCTTAAGGCAAATTAAGTTCACACACATTATTTAAAAATATGTTTCATAATATACATTTTATTACCTTAATATGAACTTGGTAAAACAATTTACTTATAAAACTCAAAGTGTTTATAAATATAATGAAATATACTACTCTAAACACCTATATCTGACATCAGTTACAACACTGTTAGAGGTAAATAATAAAAAGCCTATCAAGTTAGATTTTCTTCATGTATCTTACACTTCAGTGTCCTTAACATTTCTTGAAAGAGCATATGAATGATGCTTACCTAATTTAGAAAACCCTTTCATAGTTTTCATGCAGCAACAATTGACCACATGCATCACAAAAACACTAGGAATGAAGGCATATCACAAAGGAACTTGAGAGTTGAATGAAATCAATATTTAAAATTCAAAAAAATCTAAAATTTTTAATGCAAATTATACTTTTAGTGTGATTATAACTCAACATAAAATTAATCTCCTGCTCCTTTTAAACATATATACATGTAAATTATCTAGCTATTTAACTTTGGATTATTCTCTATAATCAACACTATTTTAGCATAATGTCTCAAAGTATTAGTGCCTTAGTGCTTTCAACTGTGAATCCTCTGATGTTTACCCAGGTTTGATTTTTCATTAAATATTTTTTCACATTATGACATCTGCAAAATATTTTTCAGCATAAACTCTGGCATTTTTATAAGGTGTGTTTTTGAACAAATGTTTTTCTGCATTTATTACATTTGTAGAGTTTCTCTCCTACTCAAATTCTCTGAACTTGATTAAAGATTGAGCAATTGTTGGAGGGTTTCATTCCCATATAAATTCTACTGTTCACAGCAAGATCTGTGATACACGTAAAGGTACTATACCACTCTTTAAAGTTGTAATATTCTTTCTCAGTATAAATACCCTGGTGCACTCTAAGACTTTTATTTTCTGAAAGGTTATTTTGACAATTTTTACATTTATACAACTGTTACCCAGTAAGATTCTCTGATGTTGAGTAGTATGTGAGCAGTTAACACAGGCTTTCCCACTTTCTATACACTTGTAGGATTTTGCTCAAATATGAATTCTGTCATTTATGGTAAGGTGAAAGCACTGGATAAAAGCTTTGCCACATTCTTCACATTTGTAGGGCTTCTGTCCAGTATGAATTCTCTTATATGCAGTAAGGTATGAGAACCAATTAGAGGCTCTTTCATTCTTCACATTTGTAGGGTTTTCTCCAGTATGAGTTCTCTTATGTACAGAAAGGTATGAGAACCAATTAAAGGCTTTGCCACATTCTTCACATTTGTAGGGTTTCTCTCCAGTATGAGTTCTCTTATGTGCAGTAAGGTATGAGCACTGGTTAAAGGCTTTGCCACATTCTTCACATTTGTAGGGTTTCTCTCCAGTATGAATTCTCCTATGTTTATTAAATTGTGAGCAATGATTGAAGGCTTTTCCACATTCTTGACATTTATAGGGTTTCTCTCTTATATGAATACTCTTATGTTTAGCAAGGACTGAGGACCAGTTAAATGTTTTGCCGCATTGTTCACATTTGTAGAGTTTCTCTGCAGTATGAATTATCTTATGATCAGATAGGCTTGAGCAAGATTTACACACTTTGACACATTCTTTAGATTTGTAAGGTTTCTCTCCATTATAAATTCTGTTATGATCTGTATAATGTGAGCATTGATTAAAGGCTTCCCCACATTCTTTACATTTAAAAGGTTTCTCTATAGTATGTCTCATCCTATGTCTATCTACATTTGAAAATTTCTTGAAGACTTTCAAACATTTTTTACATTGGAAAATTTTGCTATGGGTAGTTGATGAACATTGGTTAAGTCTACTATAACATCCTTTCTGGTCCTTACACTCATGCATACTTTTCCAGTCTTGCATTAAGTTTAAATTCTCAAAGCCACAGCTTCCATATGTTCTCAATACCACTTTTTGGAATGAAATATTTATGTCCTGCTCTGGCAAATGGTCTTGGGTAGAATGAGAAGACATAGCTGGAAGAAATTTGAAAAATTACAAATTATCCAACTTATTACTTTTTTCAGAATCAGATTACTATACATTACAAATTTAATATATAAAATTATACCAAGCACATTAGCCAGATGACATAATACAATACACAGGCTCTCATTGTCTTTTTAGATAAATAAATGTAATAAAACTATACTGACCAAATTGACTTTGTGGGAATTCTAACAACCAGATAAGAGTTTGCAGCACATCAGGTAAGCATAATGCCAAGACTCACACAGAAGGGGAAGAAAAGTTTGTTATGTTTACTGACCACAGCTTTTCCTCCTTCTTAATATGACATGGTACATTTAGAAGTAAATTCCCAACTCCCAACTTCTCCCTCAAAAGAGAAAGAAAGTAGTGACATCTGTGTTCAGCCTTCTGGCTTTTGGGGGCCCTTCTAAAGACTGGTTCCCGTCTCCCATAACACAGATTACTGAAAGGAATGGTGATATAGTTTGAAAGACATACTGGATATATTGAAACAAAAGTTTAAAGATTGTTACAACAGCAGAGAGACTTTAGTACTACAGACAGAGAACAGGTGTCACAAATGATGACAGGCTGTTAAGAAGAAATAGGGAAAAGTCACTTTAACTGGAAAATTAACACACAATTCTACAAAAGAAACATCCTCAGAACAGATTTGAAGCTACTTGAATCTCTAGTACAGACAATTGGTGTCCGAATCCCCCAGGACAAAGCCACTTGTTAAAGTTTGTGAAAGGTGGCCATTTTGTTAATCCTCAAATCTCACAGATCACAACATATATAAAATATCAGAGTAACATACCCTATCAAGGAAACAAAATGAAAAATCAGAAATAAACCATACAGAAATTGAGATGTATAAATAACCTGAAAAAATTAAAAATAAGCATCTGAATTACGCTCCATGAGTAAAAGGGGAACAATACTAACAAATGAATGCAATCACTAAAATAAGAATATCAAGAAAAAATAAAATCATTTACAGAAACAAATTTTTTAGATGAAGAATACAAGAAGAAATGACTCAGAAATTCTCAAATGTAAGAAAAAAGACAAAAAATCAAAAAGTCCAACATAATTCAGCTAGGATAAATACAAAGAGACCCATAACAAGGCAGATTATAAGCAAAGTTTTGCAGTCACACACAAGAAGAGAACCTTGAAAGCAGCAAGAGAACACTGACGTGTCATTTATTAGTGTGCTCCTATGAGATTACTAGTGGTTTTATCAACAGAAACCTGAAGATGCCAGAAGTGTTGGGTGATATAGTCAAAGTGCTGAAAGAACAAAAGCTTCAAAACAGAAATACTATATCCAGCAAAACTGCCCTTCTAAGTAAAGAAAAAATAAAGACTTATCAAGATAACTAGATGCTGAAAAGCTTTTTCCCCAGTAGATCTGCCCCACAAGAAATGTCAAAGGGAGCCCTTTCTTTGAACAACAACAACAACAAAAAAATGGATTCTAGAAAACAACACAAAATCATATGAAAATAAATAACTCTCTGGGAAAGATATGTAAGTACATCTAAGCAAAATTCAGTAGCATTATAATGATGGTGCAGACAACTCTTTTAATCATGCTCTAAAATTTGAGGATAATAACAGAAACAATACTAAACCTCTGCTAAGGGGTACACAATATAACAAGATATAATTGTTGATGTCAATAAAGTAGTTGAGGGCAGATGTAATGAGGAGAATTTTTATATACAACTAAAGTTAAGCTGTTACCAGTTTAAAATATATTGTTGTAACTGTAAGAAGTATTGTGTAATTGCCATGGTAATCACAACAAAAATACATATAGAGATACACTAAAATAATAAGAAAGGACTCAAAGCATGTCACTACAAAAATCAATGAGACACAAAGGAAGACAGAAAAAGAGGAAAAGGGGGAAAATAGTACAAGAATTAAAAATAAAAATAAAATAGAAACAGTAAATCCTTCCCTTTCAGAAAATTATGTAAATATTCTTGGACTGCATTTCACAATCAAAATACATAAAATGAATAATGGTAGGAATTTAAGAAAATAAAAACAAGATCCAACTATACAGTGTCTGCAAGAGACTCACCTTAGATTCAAATACAAAAATGGACTGAAAGTGGCAGGAAAGAAAAAGGCATTCCATGGAAGTGTTAATCAAATGACAGCAGGGGAGGACACAATTAGGCACAATATATTTTGAGGCAAAACTTGTCCTACTTCATAAAATATGCTTCCAGTAAAAATTGTCACAAAAGACACAGAAGAATACTAAATAATGATAAAAGGGAACATATGGCTTATTTTTATATGTTATATAGATATAATATAAAAATATTTTATATATATGCACATGAATGTGTGTGTTTGTGTGTAAAATCAGCATTGTCAAATATATAAAGAAAACATTGACAGAATTGAAGCAATAAATACACAGCAATATAATAATGGTATGATACTTCAATACCCCACTTTTTGTAATGAATAATAATGCAAGACACAATGTCAATATGGGAACAGACAAATTCAAAGCACTATTAAACAATTATACCTAATAGACATGTAAAGAACATTCCACACAAAAACAGAACACACAATTCTATCAGTAGCTCATAAAACTTTCTCCTGGATAGAATAACTGTTAGGCCACGGAACAATTTTTTAAAAATTAAAATCTTTCAGACTATTATTTATGACCAAAATGGAATAAAACTAGAAATCAGTAACAGAAGGAAAACCAGAAAATCACAAATAAATGAAAATTAAAGGACACACTCCTGAGCATGCTCTTCTCCATGGGTTGGAAGACTTAATATTGTAACGATGTCCATATTGCCTAAAATGATCTACAAATTCAATGCAATCTCTTTAAAATTCTCAATGTTATATTTTGCAGAAAAAGAAAAAACAATTACAAAAACATATGGAATGCCAAAGTATCATGAAGAGCCCAACAATCTTCAAAAAAAGAAACAATGTTGGAGGCATCATACATTCTGATTTCAAGACATGTTACAAAGGTACAGTAATCAAAGCAGTTTAGCACTGGTGTAAAGGCAGACAACTAGACAAAACAAAATGTATGACAAATATAAAACCCTCACATATATGGTCAAATAGTTATTTGCAAATCCGTATTTATTGCAGCATTATTCACAAAAACCAGTATGTGAAAACAACCCAAACATCCCTCACAAAATGAGTAGATAATCATAATTTGGGATATAAAAACAATGGAGTATTACTCAGCTTTAAAAAAGCAGGAAATTTCTAAAATCTATGATAAATATAAATCTTGACATTATGCTAAATTAAATAAGCCAGTCCCCCACAAAAAACACATACTTTATGAATCCACTTGTAAAAAATATATAAAATAGTTACATTTTTTAAAACAAAAGAAAAATAGAATAGTGCTTGTAAAGGGCCGGACAATGGGGAAAAAAATAGGTACTTGTTTCATGTTTTAGTTTTCCAAGATAAAAATGTTCTAGAGGTACATGTTGCACAACAATGTCAATATATTTAACATGACTAAACTGTATAATCAAAATATTTAACACTGGAAATTCCATGTGTTTTTTACAATGAAAAGTAAACAATAATACCAAAAATAGAATTTTGAAGCTTTTCAAAAATTATCTTTATATCACACAAATGTTTCACACAAAGATAATATATACTCACCAATAAATACCTGTTGAAATTAAGACAATTTTCATGACTATTCACACAGACAGGATCTAACAATCATTGACCAGCAACCAAGAAAAAAAAAGTACTATTCATAAAAAAAAAATAGGAGTAATATTTATACAGGCAAACAAATACAAAGAAAATTATTTTGGCAAAAGACATATGGCTGATTTATATTTGACTTTTCCCCCACAATGTCTTAACATGTACATAGTTGAATATTATCATATAAAATTATAATATATATGTAAAAACCAAAACCCAGTTGACTAATATAAGGTGGCCTACTATAAAAAAAGAAAGAAAAAAACTATAAAATTACCAAACAAAATTAAAAGAAACTTTAATCCATAAAATTCTGAATAAACACAGTATATTACTGAAGAAGAATTCTAGATAACTGTAATTTTCAAAGATGACTGGGCATCTATGAAGAGCACAGATTTTAAATCAGTAGCATACAGTTAGGGCAATATTTCACAAAAACACATTCTAATCATTCATAAATAGTTTTGGTAAGAAAATTTTAAGGATTAAGCATTTAAATGACACTAGAGAAATTTCTTTCTTATGTTGTTAATATATTAGTGCTCTTCTTATACAAAAGAGAAAGGCTGTAATCCAGCTTTCAGAAGCAAAGAAAAGCCTTGCATTTCTAAGTACAGGACAAACAAGGATATTGTAAAATATGGTGTGAAACTGATATATAAGATGAACAATTAAGAATAGATTATATTATCATTCAGATAAAGGTTGGTGACAGTGGATAGAAATGCTAATTACTATTTGCACGCACTAAACTGAAACATACAAATCAATCTTTTCAATAAATGTGGGGTGCATAATAATTATCTAATTCAGCTTTTATAAAAAATAAATTGAAGCATGCTATTTCAGAACTTCTGAAAGTTCTCTATTAATACATGCACAATATAAAAAGATATAACTTCTCACATTAATAACAAAGTGGTAGATGTGAAGAGGTATGATTTTTGCATTCAATTGGATTCAACATGTTATGATATTAAACTATATTTTTATAACGTTAAGATGTTTTTGTACTCTCCATTTCTCGAGGTGTTCAGAAAGGAAATGTCTATAGAAGTGATGCAAAAGAAAAGGAATCAAATAAAGTTTAACTAAAACTAAAAAAATGCAGACAGTAAGGGAAGAAATGAGGGATAACATAGAAGAAGTGAAGTAAGAATAACTTCCTTTCTTTCAGTAATTACTTTAAATATAAATGGATTTAACTCTTTAATCTATAAAAGATAATATGGCTGAATGGATTAAGAATAAATGAGTTTCTATAATATTCTGTCTATAAAAGACTCATTTTAGCTCTAAGAAGGAATATATATATTCCATGCAAATAGTAACCACAAGTGGGTGCAATGGCCATAATTATATAAGACAAAATACACTTTAGCTCAAAACTGTCATGAGAAACAAAGATTGATATTATAATAAGAAACAATAAAATGGGTCCATTTACCAGGAATCTATAACAGTAAAATATAAATATGTGTATGAGTGTGTGTATATATATATCTATAACAGTAAAATATAAATATGTGTACGTATGAGTGTGTGTGTGTGTACACACACATATACAGGTTTTATATATATGTTGTATAGTATATACATATGTATATATAACATCAGGGATTACAAATATATAAAACAAATATTGGCAGAAGTGAAGCAAGAAATACACAGCAACACAGTCATTCCTTACTTTAAGACCCCACTTTCAATAATGAAAAGTCAGATAGACAATCAATAAGAAAATAGAAAACTTGAACATTTTACACCAATTAAACCTAACAGAAATGTACAGAACTCTCCAGTCAAAAGCAGCAAAATATGCAATATTTTCAATTACACATGGTGCCTTCTGTTAGTACACATAAAAATTCTAATCAAATTTAAGATGACTGAAATCATACAATATATCGTTTCTGACCAAAATGAAATAAAACCAGAAACAGCAGAAGAAAAACGGGCAAATCCAGAAAAATGTGAAATTAAACACACTCTTGAACATATTCTTGCTCAAGGATCAGATGATTTGATATTATTAAGATGTCAATACTACCCACAGTGATGGACAGATTTAATGTAACCTCTATCAAAATCCTAATAGTACTTTTTTCAAAAAAATATTTAAAAATCCTAAAATTTATTTAGGAACTATGACTAGCCAGCCACATACCCTTTAAAAAGGAGAACAAAGAGACCATACAATTCCTCATTCAAAATGTATTACAAAGCTACAAAAATAAAAGCAATGTGGTACTGGCATAAAGACAGATAAACAGATCACAGAACAAAATAGACAGCCCAGAAATAAACTGTTATGTATGTGAACAAATAATTTTCCACAGGGTGTCCATGACCACACAATGGGGAAAGGAGAGTCTCTTCAACAAATGGTGTTGACAACTGGATACCTACATGAAAAAATTGAAGTTGGACTAATCCCCTGTAATATATACAAAAATGTTTTAAATGGATGAAATACTCATAACATAAGAAATATAACAAATACAACTCTTAGAAGAATATATAGGAAAAAAGATCATGACATTCATCTTGGCATTTTTTTTTTTGGATATGACATCAAATGCACAAGCAACCAAGAACAGAGCAGTGGAACTATATCAAATTTCATAATTTATGCACATCAAAGAAAGCATTTAGTGGAGTGAATACGCCACCTAAGAAATGGGTGAAAGTATTTGTAAGTCATATATACGATAGGAGTTGATATTCAGAATAAACTCCTAAAATTCAACAACAAAGAATGAATAACTCATTTTACAAAATGGACAAAGGACTGAACTGACATTTTTCCAAAGAAGATATACAAGTGTCCAAAAATCATTTGAGAGGATACTCAAAATTATTAAATTTTAGAGAAATGCAATGCAAAATCACAATGAAATATCACCTCACACTCAGAATGGGCAATATAAAAAACGTTTGTCAAAGATGTAGAGAAATTGAAACCCTTTTGAAATACTGGTGGACAAAAATGATACAGACACTATAAAAAATGTATGAAGGTTCCTCAAGAAATTAAAAATATTACTTTAAACATTCATGTCAAGAAAAAAAAAGAAATTAAAAATAAAAATTAGTATATGATCCAGCAAGTCCACTTCTGGGTATCTATCTACCCACACCATGCAATGCAGAACCTGGAAAAGATATGTGTGCACCCACGTTCACTGCAGCATATTCACAAAAGTAAAGAGGCATAAGCAACCCAGATATCCCTCAACTGATGAACAGATTAAAAAATGTGGCATATACAGACAATGGAATATTATTCAGCTTTAAAAATGAAAATCTTAGGCCAGGTGTGGTGGCTCATGCCTGTAATTTCAGCAATTTGGGGGGCCAAGGCAGGAGGATTGCTACAGGCCAGTATTTTTTTTTTTTTTAACACTTTGCCAATTGTATACAGGCCAGTATTTGAAGACTAGCCCGAGCAACATAGCAAGACCCTGCCTCTACAAAAAATAGAAAAATTATGTGCCTGCAGGCCAAGCTACTCTGGAGGCTGAGGCAGGAGGACCACTTAAGCCCAGGTGTTTGAGGTTGAAGTGAGCTATGATGACACCACTTCACTGCACCCCATGCAATAGAGTGAGACACTGTCTCCTGTCTCAAAAAAAAGAAAGAAAATATTGCCAAATTCCATAAGGACAAACCTTGACACTATTATGTTAACTGAAATAAGCCAGTAACAATGTGACTGATAGTCTATGATTACACTTAATATGATGTGTCTTAAGTGGTCAAACTCATAGAAACAAAGTACGGTGAAGTTTGTCAAGGGCTGGAGAGAGGGTAAAATAGGCAGGTGTTACTTAATAAATATTGAGTTTTAGTTTTGCAAGATGCAATAGTTCTAGAGCTCTTATGCATAACAATGAAAATATACTTACATCTGAAATTATACTTAAATAGATTAAAGGTGGTAAATTTTAGGTTATATATTTTTACCACAATTAAATCTTTTTAAAAAGGATAACTAAAATACTTATAAATCTTTTCAAAAATTACCTCAAATCACAGAAGTGTTTCCCTCTCACATAGACAATATAGATTCATCAATAAATAAATGGCAAATTTAAGACTATCTCCATGACTACTCACCGAGATGGGACAAAACACCCACTGAAAATCAGCCATAAAAAGAAATATACAAGTCCTAAACAAACTTGGGGTGGTATTTATAGAGACAAACACACACATATAATTTTAATAGACATATGGCTAATTCATATTTTCATTAAACCACACACTGACTTAAAGTGTTGCAGTTTCATTCAAAATTATAATACGAAGGTGAAACCAGACACACAAAAAAACTGATGTCAAAGAACACACCCTAAAAAAGAAAAACAGTAATACAGAATTGCAAACCAAGAATAAGAGAAATGTTTAGACATAGAATCATGTATGCAACATTGCTGCACCATTAAAAACTATAGATAACTATAATGTTCAACTGTGACTGTGAAACCATGTAGAGCAGGTGTTTCGAATCAATGGTATGCCGTGTATGGCAGTAAAATTTCACAGAAAATGTATTACAATTATTAACAAAAGGCTCTAATCAGAAAATTTTAATAAATAAGCACTTAAAAAACACTAAAAATAATTTTATTATATTATTACTATATTGATGCTATTCTTAACAAAAAATAAAAAGGCTCTAATTCAGCCTTTGGATGCAAAGAAAAGCTTTAATTTCAAAATAAAGTAAAAATTTGAATTTTATAAAATATGATGAGTCACTGCTATATAAAATAAATATTTTGGGAAAATGATATTATAATTTAGATACAGGCTGAGGAAAGTGGATGACAATTCCAATGATTCCTTTTTGCCTGCAGTAAACTCAAACTTTCAAGTGAATCTTTTCGTAAATATAGGATTCCTACTAATTATCTAATTTACTGCTTGCATAGTATGAAATTCTAGCATATTCTAAATTTTTGAATCTAAAATTACAAAAAATTTATTATAGAACAAAATAGAAAGTGAAATTATATAAAGAGGGAAATCAGCTAAATGGTGGAATAGGAAGTCCCCTGCTTGTTTATCTCCCCACAGCAACAAACATTTGACAGTCATCTATGAAAAAAGTGCCTTTTTTTTGACAGCCCAACACAGTGGCCTCTTAGTAATCTCAGCCACTAAGAGGCTGAGGTGAGAGGATCACTTCAGTCCAGGAGTTTGAGACCAGCCTGGATGATATAGTGAGACCCCATCTAAAAAAAAAATTGCTTTTATGAGAGTTTTGGGATCCAGAGAGGAGGTTGTAAAACCCTGCTAAAACCCTAGACACCAAGGAGGATTATTTTAAGAAGACAGGACCTAATCATGTAGCAAACTTGTGGACCCCTGGTCTTAGCTAAAGAAAAGGAAATGGCCCACTCAACTTGGTCCCACTGAGAATTCTAAACTGAATATATAGGCATCTCCAACTTCTCCCAGCCATGGTGTCGGAGTGGTCCTGCCTATCCAGAGACCTGGGAAAGAAGCCATTTGTGGTCATGGAAAGAGGCCTGCAAACCTTAGTACTCACTGTGGCCTCTGAAGTAGTTCTGTGACTCAGTTCCATCCCCCCTAGCCACAGTCCTTGGCCAGTCCTGCCCACCCAAGGACCCATGCAGTGACCTACAGAAAACCTCCCATATATTCAGTGGAACCACACTCATCCATACCCTGGATATGAGGCCCACCCTATGCAGATTCAACTGCAAGTGCCTGCCGTACAGATCAATGTCCTGAAGGCAATCCAGTCTGCCCATGAATAAGACAGGATTTATAACTATCCAAGCCCCTGGGTACAGGCCCACACAAAAAGCAGACCTCACTGCATATCCAGCAGCAGAATTGTGACCCAGCTACTAATCCCTCTTATCTGTAAACCCAGAGGAGAACCCATCAGCCTGGGTACACAAGAAGGGAAGACCTTTACTTGCTGGAACTGGCTTATAAAAGCTGGAAGAGATGTTTGCTCCTTCAAATGTACAGACACCAATGCAAGGTTGTATTATGCACATTTTCAATGCTTCTATTTTAACATAGTATTGGAAATCCTAGGCGGAACTATTAGACAATAAAATAAACCTTTCCAAATAGAATAGAAAGGAGTAAAAATGTCACTGTTTGTAGATGACATGATCTTATATATAGAAAAACATAACGGTATACCAAAAAATTGTTTAAACTAAAATATTCACCCAATAAATGGGCAGAATATTAAATTAACATAAAAACATCAGTGCTTCCATACATTAACAAACTAATAAAAAAAGGAAAAAAAACCTCATTTACAAAACCATCAAAATGTTAAGTTTTTTAGCAATAAATTTAACCAAGGACATAAAAAATCTTTACACTGAAAAATATAAGATATCGATAACAGAAATAGAAGGCACAAATAAATGTAAAAATATCCCATATTTATGGATTGGAAGAATAAATACTATTAATGTACCATATTATCCAAAATGATCTATAAAATCAATGAACTCCCTATCAAAATTCCAATGGCATTTTTCACAAAAATAAAAAAATAACACACAACCTAAAATCTTTATGAAGCCACAACAGACTTTAAAATAACCAAAGTAATCTTGAGGAAGAACAAACTTAGGAGCATGAAACTTTCTGATTTCAAACTATACTTCAAAAATACAGTAATAAAACAGAATGGTATGTACATTAAAAATGATACAACCACCAACGGGGCAAAATAGAGAGCCCAGACATAAATCCATGCATACAAGCTCAACTAATCTTTGACGGTAACAATAATACACAATGTGGAATGTAGAGTCTCTTCAACAATTGGTGCTAGGAAAACTGGATATACACAAGCAAAAGAATAAAATTAAACCATTTTTCTTACACCATCCCCCAAAATTAACTCAAAATAAAGACTTGTGTAAGATACGAATCCTTAAAAATCTTAAAAGAAAATATAATAAAAAAGAAAACATTCTTGATATTGATGCTGGTAATGAATTTTTTGGATATTACAACAAAATTTTGAAAACAAAAGCAAATATAAGTAAGTTGAACTGCATTCAACTAAAAAGCTCCCGCACATCAAACATTACAATAAGAATACTTATAGGATGGAAAAAAATATTTGCCAACCATATATCTTATAAGAGGTTAATATCCAAATTATATTAGAAACTCGTACAAATCAAAGGTAAAAACTGTAATAATAATGATTATAATAACTGATTGAAAAATAGGCATATGATTGAATAGATATTTTCCCATTGAAGATATACAAATGGCCAACAGGTATGTGGAAAGGTGCTCAACATCACCAATCATCAGGGAATTACAAATCAAAATCATGATGAGGTATCATTTCATACCTGTTAAGATGGCTAATATTAAAAACATACAAGTTTTGACAAGGATGTGAAGAAAAAGAAATCCCATACACTGTTGGTGAGTTGTGAATTGGTGGATTCTTTACAAAAACAAGTATGGAGGTTCTTTTGGGGGGAAAAAAAAAAAAAAGAACCACCATACAATTCAGCAATCCCACTTCTGTCTATACGAGGGCTGTCTGGAAAATATCCAGCCATGTAACATGAAAAACTATATCAACAATGGCTGGATACTTTCTGGACAGCCCTCATATAACCATGGGAAATGAAATCAGTATCTCAAATAAATACATGCACTCCCATGTGCATTGCAGGATTATTCACAGTTGCCAAGATATGAAAACAACCTAAATGTTTGTGATTGCTGAATGAAGAAAAAAATGGTATAGGTACACAATAGAATATTATTTGGTTATAAAAATATTCTTCAACCATTTCAACAGCATCGATGGATCTGGAGGACATTACGCTAACTGAAATCAGCAGGGAAAGAGAGGCAAATATTTCATGATCTCCCTTGTGTGGAGAATCTAAAAACATTGTACTTATAGAAGCAGAAAGTACAAAGGTGGTTGCCAGTGCCCCAGGTGGGAAAAATGAGATGTTGTTCAAATGGTATAAACTTTCAGTTATAAGATGAAAAAGTTTTGTGGATCGAATGTACAACATTGTGAGTATAGCTAATAATAATGTTTTTTATCTTAAAATTTGCTATGGCAGTAGACATTAAGTGTTCTCACTACCAAAAAAAGTAACTGGGAAGAGTTAGGTATGTTCATTAACTTGATTGTAGTAATCATTTCACAATGTATACACATACCAAATCATTACATTATACACAATTATATAGTTATACTTTTATTTTAGTATGCATACACACATATACATATATATGAATGACACAGGCCCAGGAAGCTTCACAGTAAAAAAGAAAAAATTATAAAATGATACTTATTAAACAATGAAGTAACAAGTGGGAGCCTGATATATGCTCGACAATCTTCTAAGCTGCTCAACAACGTAGTATATTGAAGAAATGTAGGAAGTAGATATCTTAAACTATATCAAAGTTGAGGAATTTGGGCATACAGAGTTTAAATTATCAATCACAGTTCACACTAAAAACAGAATTTTGAAGTAAAATAACATGAGATTTCATTGTACTTAGGGAGATACTTAGTGTTCTGATAATATTACTGAGTATGAATTTTTTCATACTTCCACAGGATACGAAACCATAAAGCAGAAAACATACATCTGCTTTTGGTGTTCCTTGGATTTTTGAAACAAATACCAGTATGACCACTACACTCACACATTTCAGATACGATGCAAAAAGAGAAATTAAAAAACGGCTTAACATAGAGTTCCTCAAAAAATACATAGATATTCCCACATCCTGAAAAATGACAGAAGAGAAGTCAGATTCTGCAGTCCCTTGTAAGCCACGGAAAGGACTTTGGTTTTCGCTGTAACCTCAAAAGAAGATCACTGAAGGGGAAGTCAAGTCCTTAGATGACTTAAAAACAAGGGACAGAGATGCCCACATGTGAGACTAAGAGAAAGAAACTTAGGCTTCTCAGAAATGATTTCCATTGGAGCAGAGTTTCCCAAGCCACATTTTAAGGTCTGGCCTCCTCCTTGACCTTTGGATCACCTGTGTCACCTGCTTCATTAACTCCCACCTACCTGGGTGTTCTGCTACTGTCTCAGGTCTCTTCACATTCCAGGGCTTTTTCCTTTGCTCCAGACAGGTGATCAGGTCTGGCTTAGAGACAGCAAGACCTGTTTCATTAGAAAAAATAACATGACTCTTGCTGGGATTCTCCAATTACCAACCAAGTACTACGCTCAGTAGAGAAGAGAGACTGTTACAGAAAATTTTAATAAATCAATCAAAAAGTACCATTTCCTGACAGAAACTTTAGAGTATTTAGGAAGTATTTAAAATCTGTGGGTCCTTAGTCTATTACCCAATACACGAATTAAAACTTGATGGTGGAAACTGGATTTTAAGGTGTGGATAACAATACTTTATGCCACTAAATTTTTGAAATTACCACTAATCTAGAGTGAAGGATGCAGATCAGCTCAACAAAGGGTAAGGTAAATTTCAAGATAAAACATCTCGATGATCTTTTTCAATACCATCAAATCCCCAAGTTTTCCTTCAAAACATGGATCTGAAATTCATTCATACAAAGCAGAAACTCCCAGAAAACCATTTACAAAGGAAGGATATGAAATCCTTAGTGTGGATTAGAAATTGTGTATTGAAGGTATCCTCACCCAGGGAGACCAGGTTCCTGTAGTTCTCTAGCATCACATCCCTATAGAAATTCTGCTGAGCAGGGTCCAGACACGCCCACTCTTCTGGGGAAAATTCTATGGTCACATCCCCGAATGTCAATGACCCCTGAAAGTAAGACACATATTTACAAAGTGGCCATGGGAAGAGTTCTGAATGTGACTCCGGGTGAAACGAAAGAGGGAAGAGCACTGGTTCCTACTCATGTGAGTGGCTGGTATTATCTGAAAAGACAACTTTTAACACAGAAAATTTCCCTGCATAACTCTTCTCTAACTCTGAGGAAAGAGGATGACATAAGATCCACAAAACCAGTGTAGATACTGTAGTTTTCCGGATGATACAGTATAAAATTCAGGGCACCAACACAGACATTTACATTTTGAGTGCTACATTTACATTACATATGATTAGCTGGATATAACTTTCAGATGGAAAAGTCACGCTGAAGGTACCTCTCAAACTTTAACTTGAACAAAAATGAACTGGGGATATAGTTAATATGCAGATTTTCATTCAGGAAATCTGGGGTGAAGCCTGAATTTCTAACAAGCCCACTAGTGATGTCAAACCTCCTGGCCCAAGAGGAGTGTCTTTCAAACATCCAGTAAGTGTCAGAGATTGCCTTTATTCCAGTTCATCTGACCAGGAAATAAAGATGAGAGACTTCATTTTCTAAAGGAAGCTACAAGCAAAGGGAATCTAAAAAGAAAAGGGAGCTCACAGATTAAATGTGATGGTTTATGTACATCACTTGGTAAATCTTCACAAGGTACCTACTAATAATTAGAAGAAAAATGATTAACTCTACAGTGAAAAAAATCTGTCAGAGAGAACCATAACCAAGTAAATGAAATTATTAATAACATCAACTATAATAGGACAAATTGGTATCAAGTGTTCATGCACACAAGAAGACACATCACTAAAAGCAACCTAAAATGAATGAAAGTAACTATACATCAATCATATCAATATGACCAAACAGAGAAAAGTTTAGTTGTCATGACTTTAAAGTGCAGTACACTAATAGACATCTTTAGTGGAGTATACATATTCTCTTTGTACCAGACATTAAAATGACATAATTTCCATGTTTTAGAAACTAATATTACACACATACAGAAAGCTTCCAAGGTATTTTTATGATGTAGTATTACCTGACATAAAAACCGAATAAAGTTAGCACAAGACAACTTAAAGTTAATTGCAAGTGTCAAAATAGGTACTGAAGTCATAATAAAATAAGATTAAACTGAACCCAGAATTTCATTAAAAATAATACATTATATGTGTAAATTCAAATATACTTGAATATGTAAAGTATGTTATATTGAGTTGGTTTAAGAGATGAAAAAAGTGATCATTGTTCATGATTGTGAAAACACCACTGTCTAAACAGATACCTGTTTTATAAAGGTATACTTATACCTATATCTATCTATATACGATCTGTTTAACTATTATATATCCATCCATCCAAAGGATGTATAAGAATGCACTTAAGATAAATGGGAATGTCTGATAAAAGATGCATTTGAAATGTGTGATAAAAGTTAGATTATTACATAGTATCCAAAGAGTTGCACATCAATTCAGAAAACAGTAAATTTGATTATTGCTTCAAATCTTCCAGATGACTGAAAAGAATATGCAAAAAAAGAAAAAAAGCTGCAGTTAGGATTTTTACCTGACAATAAGGGAGGTTTATTACCTGACAATCAAGAAGGCAAATGTTCATTTGCATGGAAAATAAAAGCCCTTTAAAATTTAAAAAATTAATTCCAAATTTTAAAAGTGTCCTTGAAGAAGGCTGAAGAAGTAGATGATCTCAAAAACAAACACCTCTGTGCTATTGTAGCTGGATCTGTGAACAAATTTCAACACTCTTTTTTGATTTTTATAATCTTCTCCCTCTAATGGTTTAGATTCTCTGGCCAGAACGGCTTGATGACCAGAACCCTGTAACTTTTAACTAACTACTTGACCTTTTTAAGTTCCACAGAACTGGCAGAATTTCTGAAAGACAAAGGAGTTGAGATTCTGAAGGCCCCTGTTCAGAATTCCTGATGCCGAGACTCACCATTCCTCTCTCACTTGCTCCAATGCATGCAGCACCTCGTCCATTTTAACACAACCTGCCCCAATGCACACAGCCTCTTGTTAAAAAGCTTGCCCCTTCCGTGAAGTGGGAAGTGTGAACAAATTAAAAAAGCTTGCCTTTGTGTCCTGCAGGAAAACAAACACAGAAATCATTGTTTTGTAACAGAATCTGGTATTCTCCACACTGTGGCCTTTTTAAGCCCAAAATCTGTAGACCAATCTGGTCGAATTTTTCAAATCTACTTTTACTTATTTTTCACAAGACTTTTTCAAGAAGCTCTACTTAGTAATTCTTGAAAATGTAGAGTCTGGTGTACTATTTAAAAAAATCCCCCAGTCAGTCTAAATAATATAACTCTACATTTGGTGCTTTCCCACTAACTGCAGAAAAATATAAAAAGCCTGATTTCATGATAATCAGTCTGATTTGTTTGATGAATTTTCAAGTTATTTCAGAATACTCATGAAGCCTCCCAATAAGCCTACTAAGCTACTAAATATTATATCCCTACTTTTATGTACACAAAAGTATTTATTTTGAAAGCTTCTATGGCCATTCTTAATCTACAGTTTAAAAGACAAGCATACACAACTCTATAAACCAGTTTATAGACCAAAATATATGTAAGGAATAATTATACTACATATAAATTTCTCCTGCGGAGAAAATAAAAATCTCAGAACAACCCCCTCCCAACTGCTTATGTAAAAGGGAAGGTGAAACCTGGAGGCTGAGTCATGCAACACCCCCTTCCAAATGAACAGCTGCTACTAACATTATGCATCAGCCAGGTCCCCGTGGGAAAGTAAAAGGCCTCAGGCATCTACAAGAACTGACCCCACAGATCATTCGTAAGGAAATTCTTTCCTGGTCTCCCATAAACAAAGACACAGAAATCGTGACTTCTGGTCTGCAGTCTACCATCTAACTTTGCCACCTGCCATCCTTCCCTCCCTCTCCCACCTGTCTTCTAATCTTATTCACTCCTGCCTAAAACTACAGTCTGTTTGATTCCACACTAATGTTGATTACAGGTTTATCTTCCCAGGTACAGGACGGAAGACAAGATTAATCATTCTTCCACCTACCCGGGACATCTACATAATTGATTCTTCACGTATTCCCTTTTCTCTTCAAACATTTACCTTATCTTATGTGAAATGTAGGTTCCCTGGGCACTGACAAAAGTCTAACAAGATTGTAACCATTTGCCCCCCCTTTTTCTTTCTGTGCACCCTCTTCTCTTAAATACTGAGTTCCCATATCCCTTGTCAGACAGCATAGATTGCAGATGCTTCTGTGTTTGTGCTTTTCATAGGTACATCTCAAACTTTGGGCAATAAACCTCCATTGATTGATATTTTTGCCTCAGTCACTTATTTGGGGTTGTCATAACAAAGGCCAAACAAAGCTCATATCCAAGATTATGTGAGTCTGAGTCTTCCAGGGAGATGTCCTCATCTTTGCTCAAGTAAATTCTTTAAAATTATATTTTGTGCCTCAAGCTCCTTCCTTTAGGTTGGTATTTCTGGTGCTCTGAGCAAGATTCTGAGTGCCCGCCCTCACTGCAAACATCAAACACTTCTCCTGCACTCAATAGCTGGCCAGCCAGAACTATCTGTGCTCCTCTGGCTAGAAATAAATTGTTGCATATAAGGGGTGAGTCCTCCTGAATTTGGACCTCCCTACTCTTTGGTGAGGTCTAAAGTTTGTTAGACTGATCCCAGAAGCTGGTGGGACATTCCATGGGCAATCTCCCTTTAAAACACCCCCCCTCTTTGTGCAAGATAGTCTGGCCCCGCCCCCTTTGAAGGCCCACCAAGAAAGCCCGCCCATAAAAGCCCTAGACACCCGCCATTTCAGGGCTGATGCCATCGTGGCCTCAGCCCATCTGTACACAGACGCCCTAATAAACTTTTTTTTCCTTCATCTCAGCCTCATGCGTTCCTCCCTCAGCGTTTCTAACATTTGGTGCCAAAGCCCGGGAGGGCCTCATGGGGGAGGTGACTGGGGCATGGCTCCGGTCCCCAGCTTGGGCTTGCACCTCGGGAGCGCTGCAGAGGCAGGCCCAGCAGCCCTGGGGGTGCACTTGAGTGCTATTGTGCGGCGGGCCTGGCTGGTTCCCGTTTGTCAGGGCGAGTGTCGGAGAGAACAAATGGCCCATGCGGTGCAGCAGCAGGAACACACAACAGTGCCGAGAGCGGCTGCAGAGGCAGCTTGTCCTGGGCTAAAGCGAGTCCCACCCTAGACCATGGGACTGCCCTGCACCGGCCCTTCCCCCACTGCCCTCCTGAGCCAGCCAGGGAGGACGCAGGACAGGGGGAACTCCTGCCCTCCCACTCCTGACTCCACATGCAACGGTGACCATTCTCTGTGTGGGTGACTCCTCTGTCTCTCTCTGATCTTCCGATCTGCCCTCACTCAAAAGTCCTAGCGCTAGGCCAGAAGATCCCACCTTCTGGCTAGAGATTTTCTAGACCTGGAGATGCCCAATCTCAAAAACCTCTCACTCCCACCTTTGGGCTACAGAATCTCCAGATGTGGGGATGCTCAGGCTTGAGATTCTCTCCCTCTTGCTCCCGGAATCTACCCATCTACAAGGATGCTTGCACACGGGACATCCCCCTCTGGGCTTAGTAGGTCTGTCTCTCACCCTTACAACACAGCCATTGACAATGGCTCTCAATGGCCCAGAAATGACACTCCCAATTTTAACACATTGTGTGACTTAGGCAATTTCTGTCAACGCAATGGAAAGCGGTCTGGAGTTGCCTATGTCCAGGCCTTCTTTACCCTCAGATCCCGCCCCTCTCCTTGCCAGTCCTGCTCTACCCACCAAATCCTACTCTGACACTCCAAGCCCCCTCCGCTTCTTCTCCCCCACCCAACTCTGATGGAAACTTCGATCCCACCAGCCTCCCCCTCTCTGCACTTCCCCTCCTCCTCAAGCATCGGCTCCTGAAAACCTGCCAACCCTGCCCTGCCCGCCACTCCAGTCCTGCACAGGTCCCCCTCCTCAAACCCCTACACCCATTCTCTCTTCCTCACACCCGGTCCCAAACAGCACAAGCGGCTGGGCCAGAACCATCCACCATCCTTCCTCTGTGAGAGGTGGCAGGGACTTAGGGTATCAATTGGGTACATGTCCCTTTCTCTATGTCTGACCTTTCTCAAATAGAGAAGAGATTAGGTTCCTTTTCCACAGACCCCACTACTTACACCAAGGATTGAATACCTCACCCAGTCTCATGACTTGACGTGGCATGCCCCCTTTGTTAGTCTCTCCTCCGCCTTAAACCCGGAGGAGGAAGAGTCTGGATGGCTGCCCAGGCTCATGCTGATGATATTCATTGGCAAGATAACACTCAGCCCATGGGTGCCACGGCAGTGCCCTGGGAAGACCCCAGTTGGGATTATCAAGCCAGGGCACCCGGCCACCGTCACCAGGCCCACATGACCTCTTGCCTTATCACAGGCCTCAGAAAGTCTGGACAAAAGGCTGACAACTACGAAAAACTTAAAGCAATCCGACAAAAACCAGATGAAAACTCTGCTCTTTTCCTATCCCACCTAGCAGAGGCTCTACAAAAATATACCACCAGAAACCCTACCTCAGCCGAGGGTACCCCAGTTTTAAATATGCATTTTCTCTCTCAACCCACTTCAGATATAAAATGTAAACTCCAAAAATTAGATGAAGGCCCTCAAACCCCAGAAAAAGATCTCCTAACCTGGCCTTGAAGGTCTTTAATATCCAGGACCAGTAAGAAAAATTAGAAAAACAGAAAAGAGACAAAGGTAAATACCAATTGCTGGCTGCACCTATCCAGGGCTCCACCAAGGCACCAGTCCATAAAGAAGGGCAAAAGTACCTGGGACAAGAATGCCACCTGGACCACGCTTTAGATGTGGCAAAGAGGGTCACTGGGCAAAAGCTTGTCCCAACCCTAGGCCTCTCCCTGGCCCCTGTCCTAATTGTGGCAAAAATGGCCACTGGATGATGGATTGTGACCAAACCCCTCAAGGTTTTCCCTCTGGACAACAGGACTCCTCGGGCCTCGACCTTCCCGACCTTCTTGGCTTGGCTTCTGAGGACCGACGCTGCCCAGGCAATGTAGCCCTCACTGAAATAACTCCAGTGGAGCACAGGGTACTGACGGTAGCAGGTAAGTCAATATATTTCCTCATAGATACGAGGACAACTTACTCTACTTTATCCAAATTTGCAGGCCCCACCTGCCCTTCAAGGACATGCACTGTGGGGGTTGATGGCCTAGTCTCAAAACCCCTCTCTACCCCACATCCTAACTCCTTACACCTTAACCCCCCCTTTACCCACTCCTTTTTGATTATCCCCAGCTGTCCAACCCCCATTTTAGGCTGAGATATCTTATCCAAATCCCAAGCCTCCCTTATCACATAGCCCAGACCTCTCCCTCCTCCTCCTCCTCACCACACCTGGCTCGAAGAAACCTCCTCTACCCCCTTCTCTAGTTAACCCTATAGTCTGGGACACCTCCACTCCCTCGGTAGCCCACCATCACAAGCCAGTCCAAATCCACCTGAAAGACCCATCCTCTTATCCCTGCCAAGCACAATATCCTCTCTCACTAAAAAGCCAAAAAGGCCTTTGGTCTATAATCAATCACCTTCTCTCTCAAAACCTCTTAATACCCACCAATTCCCCTTATAATACTCCAATTCTACCAGTCTAAAAAACCTGATGGATCCTATCACCTAGTACAGGATCTTAAAATCATTAACCAGGCCATACCCAGCCAGTAGTCCCCAATCCACACACTGTCCTATTCCTCATTCCCTTTGCTACCACACACTTTACTGTACTTGACCTCAAAGACACTTTCTTCACTATATCGTTAAACCCTGACTCCCAAAACCTCTTTGCCTTCACATGGGAGGACCCAGACACTCTCCAATCATGCCGACTAACTTTGACAATCTTTCCTCAGGGATTCCAAGACAACCCCCAGTTCTTTGGTCAGGCCCTGGCCGCCGACTTGTCTACTTTAAACCTAAACCCCAGTCACCTTCTCCAATATGTGGATAACCTTCTCCTATACAGCCCTTCCTCTGAACTTTCTCACCAACACAATGCCACCCTTCTAAATTTTCTAGCAGAAAAAGGATACCAAATATCCCCCCACAAGGCCCAAATCTCCACCTCTCAAGTCACGTACCTAAGACTCACCAAACAATCACCCCTGACTGAAAATCCCTAATTTCTTCTATGTCTCCATGCACCTCCAAAAGGGAACTTCTCTCTTTCCTTGGCCTGGCCAGACATTTCTGCATCTGGATTCCCAACTTTAGTCTCCTTGCCAAACCTCTTTATCAAACATCCAGGGGCTCTCTCGCAAAACCCCTAAATCCTACCCTCCCACTTGCCACACCTTTCAGAACACTCCAGCGGGCCTTTATCACTGCCCCGGCACTCACCCTTCCTAATTGTGATAAATCCTTTAAATTGTACACACACAAAAAGGAGGGAATAGTGGTCGGACCCCTTAGCCAAGACCTGGGGTCTGACCCCAAGTTATACCCTACTTTAGATCTAAACAATTAGATTCCACAGGCGAGGGCTGGCCGGCCTGTCTCAGAGCCCTGGCAGCGGCAGCCCTCCTTACAAGAGAGTCCTCACATTCGGCCACCCAGCGACAGCTCTTCCTCCCGTAACCTCTGACTCACTACCCCACAACGCACCCCCTCACCTTCCTCCTCACATCCATCCTCCCAGCTCACATCATCGCCTCCCCAGACGTCTCCCTCGCCAAGCGCAACAGACTCAGCCCCGCTACCCTCCTGCCCCCGCCCTCACAAGAAACCATTCGCTCACATGTAGACACCCTGGACACCAGACCTCTCTTTCCTCACGTTAGACACAAACCTCTCTCAGATGCCACCTTTACGTGGCTTGTAGACGGCAGCTCATACAGACACCAAGGGGAAGAGCAGCGGGATATTCCACTGCGTCTCCTCCACACACTGTCAAGGCAGAACCCCTGCCCATGGGAGCGACTCCTCACCAAGCAGAGCTCATAGCTCTAAGGAGGGCCCCTGCTTCAGCAAAAGACACGCCTTAAATACACACACAGACTGCAAATATGCTCAGCACGTCATTCACTCTCACGCGGCCATTTGGAATGAAAGGGGCTTTGTCACCGCTGCGGGGTCCCCAATCACTAATGCTCCTCTAATTCTCAAACTCCTAAGAGCTGCACATCTTCCCACCTCAGCAGCGATCATCCACTGCAAAGGCCACCAAACAGGGACAGATCCCATCACCCGAGACAACCACCAGGCAGACCAGGCAGCAAAGCAGCTGCTGTTCGGCCACCCCCAACAGCCCCACCCCTGCTAGTCACGCCCAATATTACTCCCCAACACAGCCCGGAGGAACACTCCTCACTAACCAAGGAGGTGCCACCTCAGAAGGAGACTGGTACAAACTAAATGAAAAGCATGTCCTCCCTCAGGCCCAGGCTCCGACCCTACTCCACACGATACGTGAAGCCCTTCACGTAGGCTACAGACCCCTCCTACAGTTCCTAAAACCTCCCCTCCTCTATCCTGGATTACCCACCACGTTACAAGAAATCACTAAAACCTGCTCTACTTGCTCCTCAGTCTCACCCCAAGGGGGCCTTCGACCCCCTTCCTTCCCCACCCACCAGGCTTGAGGACAAACCCCAGGACAAGACTGACAAATAGATTCCATTCGTATACCCCAGCCAAAAAGACTAAATATCTCCTTCTCATAGACACTTTCCCTGACTGGGCAGAAGCCTTCCCCTCCACCTCTGAAAAATCTCTACAAGTTGCCAAGGCTCTTGCTTTCCACACTATTCCCCGATTTGGCCTACCAACCTCTCTTCAGACTGATAATAGACCTGCCTTTATATCCCAAATTACCCAACAGGTCGTCTCAGCTTCATCTATAAATGGAACTTCCACATACCCTACAGACCCCAGTCATCAAAAAAAAGTAATTAAAAAAAAAAAAGCCAATTCAATCATCAAAGCCCAACTAACCAACTTGAACCTGCAAACTAAAAAATCCTGGATTTCCCTCCTTCCTATTGCTCTCACCAGAATTCAAGCCACCTCACGAGCACCAACATTCCTCAGTCCTTTTAAGCTCACGTATGGCAGGCCTTTCCTCCTGGGTAACTTTCCTGCCTCACAATCTCCTATAGGTGACTATCTCCCCACCCTAAACCTTGTTAGACAACTTCTCAGAAAACATGCAGATCAAGTCTTGCCCAAACCACAAACTGGAGACTTACCACCCACTAACCTATCCCCAGGAGACCTAGTTCTCCTTAAAGAAAGTTACCCAACAGCATGTTTACAACCAAAATGGAAGGGCCCCCTCAACACTAACAGCCACATTAAGTCCCAAGCTCCTCTCTGTCATTCATGTACACAGCCCTAGGGCAGTAAGCTGGCTGCCTCAACACAAAAACTTGTCACCTAACTATCACCATCACCCCTCCTTCAGGTCACAATACCTCTTCTTTCACACCTGGACTTATCCACCCTGTACACTATACCTGTCTACCTTCCCTTTCTGCTCCAGGAGCCCATTCTATAAATTCTTTGTTCTGTCAAGGATGACCTCCCAGACCTATTAACCTTCCCCCTTGTTTCTTATCTTCCGGGGACATCGTTAAGACCTGTCTCTCACTACCCGTTCCCACTGACCCCACTCACTTCTATTTAGACACAAATTTCACCTCTTTAATGATCAGTCACACCAGGCCCCTACTCTACAATCCCTCACTGGAGCCAGTGTGGTGGGAACCTTTTCTGGCTGGAGACAAAGAAACCTCTCCTAATAAATATGCTGAAACCCTATCCCACCTTTTCTCTATAGACTACATGACCTGCCTTAGAGCCACAGGTTCTTTCTTCCTCTGTGGCTCCTCAACTTACTATTACTTACCCACTAACTGGCCAGAAACCTGCACCATAGTTATGCTCTCCCCAGAAATTCAAATTGCCCCTAACAGTCAGTCCTTTCCAATCCCCACATAGTCCCTGTCTACTATAATTTTTTTCCAGATTCCTTCAAAATCAAATTCAAACTTTACCAATAAATCTTTGGGAGAAATGATGTTACAGGCCTCAACACCATACCAAACCACAGAAGATCAATATCACTAGCCTACTGATAACCCCCTCCTATCAACACCCCTACTCAGCAGGAAGAAAGTATAGAAGAGACCTCCGCCCTTATTCCATAAAAACAAAAGGCTGGATGTTAGACTGAACCCAGAGGCTGGTGGGAGGTTCCATGGGAACTTTCCCTTTAAAACTCCCCCCTTCTTTGTGCAAGATAGTCTGGCCCCACCAAAAATCTCACCCATAAAAGCCCTAGACACCTGCCATTTGGGGCCAGATGCCATCTTGGCCTCAGCCTGTGTGTATGCAGATGCCCTAATAAACTTTCTTTTCCTTCATCTCAGACTTGTGCATTCCACCCTTGGTGTTTCTAACAGAGTTTACTTGAGGTTTTTTTTTTTTTCACCACTCCCTTTCTAGAACAGAGACTTCTGTCTCTGCCACAGAGAGGATATTCAGGTTTCAAGATTAAAAAAAAAAAAAAAAACCCCTTTCTTCTCTGCCTCTGCCTCAGGACAGAAGGTATGGTTCACGGTATTGACAATCTAGCACTGGTGGTTCCAACTTATTTTGGCATAAAATTGTATAGCATGATTTTAAAATTGCAGCTGCTGTCTATTGTTTGTAATTCAACCTTGTTTCTTTATTTGTGACCAAATCCTATTACAGTCAAACGCAACATGCATGAAGATGAATTCTCTCACCCCAAAAAGAAGCAGCAATTGCTCCCTCAGAGCCATTCAGGTGCTCTAGGCAACTAGAGACTTCACAGAGGTACTGAAAGATTTCTCATTGATGTGTAGCAGCCTCAGAGCCTCCCTACAAGAATATCTGCAGGGACTTTCAGCTCAGCTGGAATGTGCATATACATGTTGGTCACCCAGCACCTTGACGATTCTTCTACCACAAGGTGGTCAGAGATTCCAAGACATGTTAGAGAGTGATTCACAACTCTTGGGTGACATCCTGAGCAGTGATGCTCATATGTAGCACTGTTTCCTTTTTGAGCATATGGTTTTATTTAGCTTAGGAGAGAATTCTAAACAAATAAAACAACAAAAAACAAGTTCTTATCACACTGTAAATATAAATCAAAGGTACACCTGAAGAAATGACTCAAAACTACCACAAATAAACATGAATGGGACCCAAACCAAGGAGTCCTTTATGGCATTAACCAAAGTCTCCAAAGAGACCTAGTACACTACTGTGTCCCTGATAACTTTTTAAAAATTCCTAAATGTTGGAAAACTGCATTTCAACACTGAGCTTTCCCTATGGGTCAACCCTATTTGGAAAACCAACTAAATATATGTATATTATCTATGGAGCTCCACCTTGCAAATGCCTAGGTAAATGGACCCACAAGAATCAAGATGACCCAAAAACACAATGGCTAAAATTGGGCTCTTTTGAAATTCCTGAATTACCATATTTGCATGCACAATTGGAAAAATCAAGTTTTAGAACCAGACAAATTTAATGAGAAGCCTATTTTCTGTTTCTCCTGACTGAAATCTGATAATAAGAGATTTATAATAAAAGTATTTTTGTAGAGGGCTCTCCTTTACCTCCCACAGAAAACAATTTAAATGTACAAACTGCCTCTTTGACTTTGCAGAAGGATTTACAAAAGACAAAATAAACTTTCCCATGTCCTTCTCAGTTCCATGGAGATGAAACAGCTAAACAGCATTCCAGATGAAATTGAGTTTCCAAAAACAATTTAAGTTATTTAGACCCACCACAAAATTTATTTTCTTAGTGGATACCTCTAACTTAGGCAAGTAACATTTATAAGAATTAATTTGATTTCATTGTTTTGAATTATTTGCATGACTCTTCACACTTTGGAGTACCCATTTTTAACCTTTTCTATCCCCCATGGACAGATTTGGTTTTCTTGTTCTACTGACGGTCTTTTAATCTTCTCTCTGGCTTTTGTGAGCAGATGGTCAGATAAGCAGCTGAGACCTTAGAAAATATGGCCTGAAGATACAGGTTGCATTTCCTTGCAGCTGGCCAAACTTTCTTTAAGGGGTCTGGAAGTTAGAGGGGCTGTAACTTTTTGCTACCTCTTTGGAGACTTTGGTTAATGCCATAAAGGACTCCTTGGTTTGGGTCCCATTCATGTTTATTTGTGGTAGTTTTGAGTCATTTCTTCAGGTGTACCTTTGACTTATATTTACAATGTGATAAGAACTTGTTTTTTCTTGTTTTGTTTGCTTAGAATTCTCTCCTAAGCTAAATAAAACCATATACTCAAAAAGAAAGGAAACAGTTTATTAAACCATTTCAAAGACAAACAGCTTAAATAGTGATTACCCTCATAAAAAAATAAGCCACACCTCCAAAACTCCTTTTTGATGTAAATCCCAAGAAGAAAAAACCAAGAAACAGAAACATGTAAATAGTCTTTTGCTATTTACATGATTAAAATTTTTTAAGAGCTCCATTGTCAAAAGTTCACTTAATTATAACTAATATTTATGGCAATATATGTACAAATATATTTATTTGAGACCTATGTTCTCTCAATAAAATCTTCTCAGTCAACTTAATCCCTCTTTTTTAAACATCTGTTAACTATACGTGCTCCCTCTGTTTCTCCTCTTGTTGATGTGATTTTGTCCAAGGATAATGTAAAACTTTATTGGCCATTCAGAAAACAAGATCTCAAATTAGTTCCTCTAGGACTTATTCTTTGATTTACTTCTATCACTCCTTCCCCTTCCCACTTTTGACACCATGTGAAGGGACCCATAGGAAACCTCTATCAGTAGCAGCCCAGGGACTGCTTGAGGAACACAGAAAAGGCACCACAAACTCCCCCTTTTTTGTCATGGAACCAAAAGACTTGTGGATAGACAGGTGCCTCTCTGGTCTAAAGTTCTACTCCCTTTTACAATTAATTCCTCATTCTCTTTGACTTTTAGATGCATGACTGTGTACATATGTAAGTTATATTTTCTGTGTACAGAAATTGTCTGTTGTCTACTGTCTATTGTCTACATGGTACAAGTTAACTTAAAAGTAAATGAGAGCTCACAAATTAAATAAATATGCCCAAATATTTTTCAAGTTAATGTGATTTGAGTACATATTTTGGTCAATATATGACTAGTTTAGTATTGTTAGTTTAATAAAAACAACTATGTCTTCTAACTTATCAGGAAAATATGTATGTACCTAACTTTAAGGTTATTGCTTTTATGAGACTTGCCTAACATAAAGTAACACAAAAGTGGTGAATAAGTTCACCTTGAGATGATGGTTAGATTTGTCTAATGCTTCCTGAGATTGTACAAACAACTGAATACATAAAATAGACATAAATGCAATAAAAGTTTATAAATGAACTTATAATAATAATAATATGTTTCATAATATGTTTACTTAAAAATGTCTTTCAAATATTTTTGGTAACTATACTCTTTTTTTGCTAAGCTAAATTAAATGATGAATAGTCATTAAATATATACATCGTTTCCAAATAAGATGTAATGCTAAGATATTAATTACTAAATATAAGTTTAAGCTTATATACTTTTGGCTTCTTATTTCAGAAATAAAATGTATTTAGATCTGTTAGTAAATATGCCGTATTCCACACTGAAAAATTATTCCATTACAAAGCCTATGCTTCTGCAAATTATAAAATGCATATTCATAAATTTATTAGTATGGGAGCCACAGTTAAACTTCCCTACTTCTTAGGTTTTCACTATGAATTAAAGTTACTAAGACTTAAAATTCTTACTAACATATGGTAACTAAAACTAGAGAATAGAAGAGAATTCTACATGCAGGGTGTTTAAAGGAAAAAAAGATGTGTCTTTTGTTGTAAAAGGTTATAAAAATAGAAGTAAGGATGTGGTACCTGGTTAAAAAAAAAAAAGTAACTTTGCCAAGTTTAGAGGTTATTTAAAGGTAGAATTCAGTTGAAAGAATAAAAGAAGAGAAAAATGAAATAGATAAACTGAGTGGGTATAGAAAGTTAGAGAAAGAAAGAGAGTGGAAAAATTGTAAGAGATTATACAAGGTGTATAGAAATCTTATTTTGTGTGCTCAAAGCTGATAGAGATTGGATAGATTTGTTTACAAGGTTTTATTAAAATTAGCTTTAATATTAATAATAAAAAATTGCAAGAATAAAATTTGGCTCTTTCATTTAAACAAGATTTTCATAAAGTATTAATAGGAGAAAATAAAAGACTTTTGTTCACCTTTTCAGTAAACTGTTAATAAAAAAAAAAGTAAATGACCAAATTTCTTTGTTGATTGTGTCTTTAACTATAACCACTTTTAGTCTCTTTCTATTCCTTCTTGGGGATTTCCTTCTGAGCTTCACAGAGACTGAGAAACTCCTTTTACTGGTCAAATAATTCAGTCTATTTGCAACATATGGCCAATTTTTCACCATTTCCATTGTGCATGCCTCCCTCAGTCTTCCAGACCAGTGGCATATACAAATGGGGTAATACAAATCAACTGACAAAGTTTACAGACACTTTTAACCTTCTCTGGTCTAAGACTCTTCTGTCGGTATGTTTAACTTATGTTCTACCCCTTTTGGAAAATATCAGCTTTGTCCTTTCAAAATAACAACAGAAAGGTCCATGTACTTGGAGTAAGTTGCATATAAACCAGATCTCCTTAAAGGTAATATTTACAATTTTTATCAAGGCCTTATAAAGCTTCTGAGTAAAAAATTTAAATTAACTAAAGATTATTTTAACATTGAGCCCCCAGGATGTGTAGACATCAAAGATCATGACTTCCAACCTAGAAATTTTGTTCATTGAAAATATCGTCAGAAAAAGATTCCCTCTAACCCCGGTGGAAGTGTTAGGGATAGAAAAATAGGTGAGAGGTAATGGAAATTAGAAAAGCAGAAAGGAGAAAGCATTTATAGAAAAACAATAAGGAGGAAATGGCTACAGAAAAATAACCAGGAGAAACAGTTCTTTCAGTCTTAAAGAATGGAGTAATTAAAATCATGGAACACTGACCACCCAATTAGACAAAAGAATGCCACCCTACAAAGTGATTTTTCTATTACATATATAATAATTCAGTCCCTAAATCTTGTGACTTATAATCATAGGTAATAATGACTAACTTTGTGATTAACCTTTACATTCACATAAATGGCTAACATATAAAAGGAAGAAGTTTAGAGTTAATTAGCGTCTTCTCCACTCACGGGGACAGACCTGTTTCCCCTTAGGAAACGTCTATGCTTCCTTCTCTGTACTATCCTATAACTTCACTACTTCCAATAAATCCTTCACACATACTTGCTGAGTGTCTGCGGGACCAGCTTGCGATTCTTCCAAGCCAGGACCCCAAGAACTGGGGCAAAACTTCAAAGCCCTGCCGTGGACACTAGACCGTGACATTTGGTGCCGAAACCTGGGAACCGGGAAAGGATAGAGGAGAAAAACTGGCTTGTCAGGTAAGGCAACGGAGAGTTTGCTTCTCTTTGCTTTTACTTTCACTGTGCAATATCTGCTGCTTAAAATTACACAAACTGTTTGCTTGGCTACTGAGGCTCTCCATCATAACCTTTTTCCGTTCCTTTTTCCCCGAGTATGGACTGTGGATACCCTGGACAGTGTTTGTCTTTGGATGAAGCCTGGGCAACCTAACCCCTCCTTTTGCCCTTTTTGTTTTGTTTCTTACCAACAGATGGACAGAGTTTTTCTCACATGGGACTTATCTACTTGTCAGCTTACTGGTGCTCTCTTTAAACATCTGTGGGCCTGCTTTACTCTTAGCTCCAGGGGCATCTTACCTACACCTTTCTCCACAGGAGGGAAACGAGCAGTTTTAAATCTTTTCCTAGAAGCCTTGAGACGCCCCCTCAAGGGAACTCGAATTCCTTTGAGGTTGAGTCAATGGGCTGCTCTCTCTCTCTGGTCACCGATCAAAGCTAAGGCCGATTGGGAAGCCACCCAGGCAAGAGGACTTTGGGAGGCGAAGGTTAAGGAGTGGCATCCTCAGCCAGGAAGGGTCATGGCCAGGAAGTACAGGGGGTAGATCGGTGGCACGCACCTGTGCGGTGAGCTGGGTGCTGCTTTCTGGCCTCCGCGGGTGGGTTGGGGGACCCCGGAGGGAAATTCGGGGCCAGGGGAGGCTCTGGGTGTGCGAGATTGCCCCAACATCTCCACGTGAAACCTCTATCTGTTCATGAGTGGGACGCCTTCATGGACAGCTCTCACAGGGGACCCGACAGGAGTGGGGACGCCCTTCCTTCGGGTAGTCTACCCCCCCTTCTCTTCTCATAGATAGCCATGGGACAAAGAACTTCAATTCCCTTGAACACACCTTTGGGATGCCTGTTAAAAAACTGGAAGACCTTTGGATTTGACAGCCTTCAAAAGCAGAAGCTAATTTTTCTATGCAACACCACCTGGCCTCAGTATCAACTACCGGATGGTGAATTGTGGCCAGTAAATGGGAGTTTAAGATATAACACCATTTTACAATTAGATCTGTATTACAGGGGAGAAGGGAAATGGACAGAGGTCCCATATATTCAGGCCTTTATGTATTTGAGAGATAATCCCCAGTACTGTGAGTCCTGTGTGGAGCAGTGTCAGATTGGGAGTGGGGGGGGGGGAGATAAAAGGCGAGAGCCAGGCCCCTTCTGAGAGCCGGCCCCTCCGTCAGGAGAACAGAAAAGAAACAGAGGAGGCAGAAGGGGAAACTGTAGCCTCGGCCCCGGGACAACTGCAGGAATTCCCCTGACTACCATACTCCATCTTCTCTCTACCCCCCTATTCCTCACCCACCCCCACTTTGTCCTTTACAGGAGATGGCAGGACCAACTGGACAACCGGTCAGAGTACATGTTCCCTTTTCTATGGGAGATTTAAAGACATGTAAGGATAAACTGGGTAGTTTTTCAGCAGATCCGGGGAGGTTATAGAAGAGTTCCAACACTTATCAACTGTCTTTGACCTAACTTGGAAGGATATACGAGTTTTATTATCACACTGTTGTTCAGTAGATGAGAGAAATAGAATTTGGACAGCAGGACAAGTATATGGAGATCAACTTCATATTGTTAATCAAAGCCTTCCACTAGGCAATCAAGCAGTTCCCCAGGCAGACCCTGGGTGGAATTACCAACGAGACCAGCCCAGGGGATGGCTCTGTGATCATATGCTGCTTTGCTTAATTGGGGGAATGAGAACCACCCAGGTAAAACCCACAAATTTTTCAAAACTCACTGAGGTGGTACAGGATAAGGAAGAAAGTCCAGCGGTGTTTAGAGAGAGAGACTCACTGAGGCCGTCCGGAAATATACTAACATGGACCCTGACTACAGAGAGGCAGTAATAGTTATTAATACTCATTTCATTAACCAATCTTTCCCTGATATCCGCAGGAAACTTCAGAAACTGGCCATGGGACCCCAAACTGATACTACCCAGTTACTGGTAGTGGCCTCCACTGTCTACAACAACAGGGATCTGGAGGTAACACAGAGGGACCGCCAAAAGGCCAAATTGTTGGGAGCAGCTATTGCTGCACAGGCTCACCCGGCCATTCTGAAAAGCCCGAGGGGAGGTGACAGGACACGCTATCAATGTGGAAAACCTGGGCATTTCAAGAATGAATGCCCGGAGACTGATGACTATGCTGGAAAAAGGGTGAGGAAAGCTGTGCGGCCCAAAACCCCCTGTCCCAACTGTGGACAATTTGGCCATTGGGGTAGGGACTGTCCTTTGGCCCCTGGGGGCCAGGGGACTGCCCAGGCCCTAGTGGTACAGGATGATCAGGCCTGACGGGGCCCGGGTTTGACACAGGCTCCCGCCCGTACCATCAACATCACCCACGAAGAACCCCGGGTAACCTTGGACGTGGCCGGTAAACAAATTCTTTTTTTAATAGATACAGGGGCCACCTATTCGGTCATCAAAACCTTTGGCGGGCCTCTGTCACCCTCCTCCACTGTGGTGGTAGGCATTGATGGACGCCCAATTAAGAGATATTATACTCCTGCTTTGTTATGTAGCTGGGAAGGAATACTAATTACACACCAGTTTTTACTCATTCCAGAAATCCCAATCCCTTTGTTGGGACGAGACTTTTTAGTGAAATTGGGTCTCCAATTACAATTATTTCCCCATGCCATTATGTGGATGGGTAACCCCCGGGACAACTTAAAAGAACAAACATTGCCTATAGGTCTAGAGGACTTAGATCCTGCGGTCTGGGCCAATGGAAAGCCAGGGAAAGCTGTGAGGGCTCCACCAGTGAGAGTTTCCCTCAAGCCAGGGGTGCCCTTTCCCTGTAAAGGACAGTACCCCTTGTCTCCAGAGGGACGACAGGGAATTGCTCCGATAATCCAACAACTATTGGAGGCTGGAATGCTAATTGAGGGTTCATCCCCTTGTAATACCCCAATTCTGGCTATTAAAAAACCCAATGGAAAGTGGAGACTTGTTCAGGACTTAAGAATAATAAATGAGGCAGTGATACCTTTACACCCAGTGGTTCCAAACCCATACACCATTATTACCCAAATCCCACCAGAATCAGCCTACTTTTCCATTCTAGATTTAAAGGATGCCTTCTTTACAATTCCCTTACATCCAGACAGCCAATTTCTATTTGCCTTTGAATGGGAGGACCCCACTACGGGGAGGTCAAGGCAGCTAATGTGGACTGTCCTTCCCCAAGGATTCCGGGATAGTCCTCACCTATTTGGGGGAGCATTACAAAAATTACTCACTGGACTTAGACTAGAAACCCCCAATACTGTCATCCAATATGTGGATGATATCCTTATTTGTAGTCCTTCTTATGAGAAGTCCATTATAAACACAAAGAGAGTCCTGGAGTTTTTGGGAAAAGAGGGCTTCAAGGTCTCAAGGGAAAAAGCCCAATTGTGTATGCCTGAAGTAACTTATCTGGGATTTATTATTAGTCTGGAACAACAGAGGCTCTCCTCAGACAGGATACAGGCTATTTGTTCCCTGGAACGCCCAAATACCAGAAAACAATTGAGGGAGTTTCTTAGAATGGCTGGATACTGTACAGTGTGGATCCCCCGATTTGGGGAAACAGCTAAACCTCTATATGAAGCTTTAAAAGGAAACGAGGATGGAATCTTATTATGGGGAACAGAGCAAGAGAGGGCCTTTTGGGACCTGAAAACAGCTCTTACACAGGCACCAGCCTTAGGGATACCAAACCTAGACAAGCCCTTTATCTTGTATGTTGATGAGAAAAAGAAGGTAGCTGTGGGAGTACTGATCCAAGAATTTGGAGGAGATTGGCGACCAGTGGGATATTTCTCTAAGAACTTAGATCCAGTGGCCAAAGGCTGGCCTCACTGCTTAAGAGTGTTGGCAGCCTATCCTAGTGGAAGAGGCACAAAAATTAGTTTTCTCCAGAACTCTTAAGATCCATACCCCA
The DNA here is from genome assembly GCA_023783475.1 of Daubentonia madagascariensis. Taxonomy (NCBI): domain Eukaryota; kingdom Metazoa; phylum Chordata; class Mammalia; order Primates; family Daubentoniidae; genus Daubentonia; species Daubentonia madagascariensis. Next base: position 766,710 of record JAKFHU010001957.1, on the reverse strand, counting down.
CATAACTTAACACCACTGTTAACTAAAGGGAGGAATGGGGTGGCTCTCTAACAGTCGGGTGTTAAAATACCAAGTCCTTCTAACAGAACACCCAGACATTACTCTAGAAACATACACTACTTTAAACCCGGCCACCCTTATCCCAACTGAGCTGGGAGAGCTAAATCTGATCAACCATAGCTGTGAAGAGTCCATTTCCATGGGGTTGTCAGGAAGAACGGATTTAAAAGATATCCCCCTGACAGATCCAGAGGATGTTTGGTTTACTGATGGTAGTAGTATGGTGATAAATGGATGTCGGAGAGCTGGATATGCTATTGTTTCCCTTACTCAAATCATTGAAAGTGGCCCATTACCGCCGAATACTTCAGCTCAAAAGGCTGAATTAATTGCCTTAAGGTGGGCACTAGAGCTGGCTAAGGACAAAAAGATCCAAATTTATACTGATAGTAAATATGCCTTCATGGTTTTACATGCTCATGGTCAAATATGGAAAGAAAGGGGTTTACTTTCAGCCAGAAATTCTCCCATAAAACATGGAGAAGAAATACAGAGGCTACTACAAGCAGTTTATTTACCTAGGGAAATTTCTGTGATACATTGCAAAGGCCATCAGAAGGAGGGATTCGTGGCTCAAGGGAATAGGAAAGCTGATCAAGAAGCCAAAAGAGTGGCACAAGAAATGGAGCCTGCAATTACAATGCTACCAGTTGTACCTACCCCATTAGAAAATCTAGACAGACCAGTATATTCCAAAGAGGAGGAAGAATGGGCCAAAGGTAAGGGATGCTCTTTCACCCCCACTGGTTGGTGGGAGCTTGAGGGGAAGCCCTTTATACCTTCTAATATCTCTTGGAAAGTAGTCTCTAGCTTTCATCAGGCCTTTCATGTAGGGGTTAAATCCCTAAAGCTTCTCTTAGAAAGAATAGTTGTTATACAAAAACTAGACAAACTGGTTAAACAAGTCCCTAAATCATAATATCTTTGCATCCAAAATAATCCACAAGGGGGGAATTCAGTCACCTCAATTGCTAGAACCAGTCCAGCAGTGAGGCCAATACCCAGGGAAAGATTAATAAATGGACTTTACGGTTATAGACCAGTATAACGGTTATAAATATCTTTCAATTCTGATAAATAAATTTCATCATCTACACAACTTTTAAAATGGGAGACACCTCCTCCCTTACGCTTCCAAGTTAATATTTGGCCCACGTTTATTTAACTTGTTAATTAAATTTATACCTTTCAGGCTCCAACAATTTCATCTCAAACTTACGATGGTAAGGTTTCCAACAGCCTCCTCCAGAACAAGATCTTCAGATGTTAAATATCCTAGACCTCCATGCCTCCACTTTTAAAGCTAATTCACACCCCTAGGGATAGAGCAGGAGAGACAGACATGGCCTCTAGGTAGGAACAACACCCCTTTTTCAGCAGGAAGCAGTTACAGAAGATGGATCATCGACCCTTCTTCCCTGAAAGAATTCAGGCCTGACTGTCTCTCAGGGGGGAAATGTTAGGGACAGAAAAAAATAGGTGAGAGGTAATGGAAAGTAGAAAAGCAGAAAGGAGAAAGCATTTATAGAAAAACAATAAGGAGGAAATGGCTACAGAAAAATAACCGGGAGAAACAGTTCTTTCAGTCTTAAAGAATGGAGTAATTAAAATCATGGAACACTGACCACCCGATTAGACAAAAGAATGCCACCCTACAAAGTGATTTTTCTATTACATATATAATAATTCAGTCCCTAAATCTTGTGACTTATAATCATAGGTAATAATGACTAACTTTGTGATTAACCTTTACATTCACATAAATGGCTAACATATAAAAGGAAGAAGTTTAGAGTTAATTAGCGTCTTCTCCACTCGCGGGGACAGACCCGTTTCCCCTTAGGAAATGTCTATGCTTCCTTCCCTGTACTATCCTATAACTTCACTACTTCCAATAAATCCTTCATGCATACTTGCTGAGTGTCTGTCATCTCTCTCCGTCGTGCGGGCCCGGCTTGCAATTCTTCCAAGCCAGGACCCCAAGAACTGGGGCAAAACTTCAAAGCCCTGCCGTGGACACTAGACTGTGACAGAAGGAGCCATATCAGGTATTGTTGACCAATTTCTGTGATGCCAATGTGAATGCCAATGTCTCTTATAATATTTGGTCAACCCTCTATCTACAGATAGCTCTGAAGAAACCCAACCCTGGACTATTTACCTCAAACTTTTCTCTAGGCATGACCACCAATCTATTTTAGACCGAGATTCTATTTTGGGTAAACCTGCTAATTACCTCCCTGTCCACCAAGAAGATAGCTACGTGCATTTTAGAGTGCTTCTGCCTTAATGGGGTGCCACTTCCCATGAACACATGATTAGAAATCTTCCCACAACCTCAAGAAAATTGCTGGTCAGTCAATCAGTTGCCTCCATCACAGGTCAGCAAAAAGCAATTAATTCACTGGCAGAGGTTGTACTACACAGCACATTTCTTCAGATTATATATTACCTGAGCAAAGAGATGTATGTATGGTGGCAAATACCTCTTGTTGCATATACATGAATAGTTCCCATGAAATAAAAACTCATCTAGGAAAAAACAAAAAACAAGCCACTTGGCTACAGCAAGTCTCTAAAGAAGAACCTAGATTTAATTTTCTTCCTGATGTTTAATTGGCTCCCTAATGGAATACATTTTTCTTGTTGTTCTAGCATACAAATTCTCTTTTGATTATCCTTATTTGCATTACATTTCTAATATTCAAATTATTAATGTATCTCTCATTGTTTTACTTCTTTCAAAAAAATTAAAATAAGAGGATTCCAAACAATAGAGGAGATAAAACAAGCAACAGTAGGCATATAAATCAATGACTTGACTGAAGTCTCATTCTTGGCACTCTGTGATGCCCTCCTAATTTTGCTTTTGGGTGCTCTTAAAATTTCTCACTGAGATATATCCTCTTCCCCACTTTCCCAATGTCTGACTGAATTATCTGGGAATGAGCCTTCCTGGTGATGAGGGACACCTAGACATTCAGACTTTGCGCATCAAAGCTTTTGAAATAAAATATTTTGATTATAAGAGAGAAGTGAGAAAGAAAAGAGAACTTTCTATCTGAAAAATACAAGCCTCATTTAATTATTAATATCAGGCTCAGAGACGCACAGAAACGAGGCAGCAGTCATGTCCCACTCCCCACCTTCACCCTGGAGCTAAGTAATCATCTCTAGAAATTGCTTGCTATGTGGGATTGATTTAGAACAAAAGTAGTCATAAATTGACCTAACAATGTCACAGGCTGGACACCATAACTCAGCTGCAGAGTTCAACAATGTGTAGCCAATACCCAATCAATGTTTGTGTAAATCAGTAAGAATTTCTGACAAATGATTTCTCATTGGCCCACTCAATATCCACCTTTTTGCTTTTAAAACCCTGCTTATAACAAACACCAAATGGAACTCCTAGCCAAGGATACTTGGGTCTGAGTCTTTCAGGTAGCTGCATTCACTCTGGCTCAAGAAAACTTTAAAATTATATTTTGTGCCTCAGTTTCTTCCTTTAGGTTGAAAAATTGACAAAGTGTTAGCACTTGCGGTACAGAACCAAGAATGGCCTTGTCAACAACACCAAAATGTAAACTTGAAACAATTAAAGTTCCATTAGCAGTGGAATGTGTGAAAAAACTGGGTGACCCACAGCTTCAGACAGCAGCATATGTGCCACATATTGAGGCACAGAAACCACAGAAAAACCTTTTCACCATAATATTAACAGAATATTAAAAGTAACATTAAGTTACTGAAAAGTCAAAAGGAGGCAAAACTGAGCAATTGTCTGCTTCAAGATAGTTAGTTAACCTACTGAGAATAACAAAAAGAATCAGGATGGCAGTCACCTCTGGGTACAGTAGGGAGATGATAACAGGGGGTACCCCAGAACTGCCTGAGGCTGTTTATTCACCTGGATGGTGAGTCCATGATTGTTTATACTATTATTTGAAGTCTGCAGAAAATTATTTCGAGAACTCTCTTTGCTGCTTCTGACCATATCACTCAATACACTCAGATTTTCCAGCAAGAAAATAAGAATTTTATACTCAAATCACAGAATAAAAGTGACAAATACTTGGGAAAACTGGAATTATATGGCAGCAAGATTTTATAAAGGAGGCAAAAGATAAACAGCTCAGGTAAGTAGTCTGTTTCATCTACAGTTCACAAGGAACCCCATACTCAATAAGTTAAACATGTTTCTATGCTTGGGAACCACTCTCACTGTGGAGATGTAGCCCAGGTGGCTCATTCCTATGTAGTAAGTGAAAAAAACCTGAGAAGCTGGGAAATTTAATTCTGAGAGCTCCACACACCCTACTGTTCCCTCCTCACAGGGTGGAAATGTTTCCTCCTCCAGGGTCACAATTCTCACCAGTGATCAAACACTCACCTCAAGTCAGCTTAAGGTTTTGACTTGTGATGTCATTATTTTGACAATACCTCTGACACAAAATGTGTGGCATCTGCTGAACACCAATCAATTCTCCAACACTAACTGGAGTTCAATTCAATTCTGACACCACTCAGTTAGAACAGAACTCACAAGTTCAGGGCTCAGTCCCACATCATTGTTCACATTTCAGATGCCAGTTGCAAGCCCTAAGGGCCCATCTATCCCTCTGAACAACTGCCTATAAATCAGGGGTTCCTGTAACCCCCTACTCAAGTTTAATAATGTGATATAAGTACTCATGGAACTCAGCAGGCCACTTTGATTACATTTACCTGTTTACTAAAATTGTTACACTTAGGAATTGCCAAATGGAAGATATGCGTAGGGCAAGAGAAAGTGGTGGGGTAAGATGGGGCTTGAAGGTAATCCTGGTGGTAAACAGCTGTGATTAAAGAAACCTTCATCCTTTTTGTTCATCAAGAGCAGCTCACGGCAAAGAAACCCCCTTCTCTTTATGGCTTACATGATGCTCCCTGGTTCACCTATCACAAAGCCAGACACAGACTCTATAAATTCCCATTTTTGCCTCACAAACAATTAGGTGAACAATTCTGTTCTTACTGATCTGAACAAAATACTTGTTACTCAAATACAGCCTAAGTTACTCTCCTTCTGCCAGGCCCCTGAACTCTGATGCCCCTGCAGCCTTAGCACCACTCTCTATGCCCCTCCTGAGAACAGTCTGAATTCAGGGTAAATCATTTTCTGATTTACCATCTAACTTTGCCACCCTACATCTTTCCCTCCCTCTCCCGCCTGTCTTCTAATCTTATTTACTCCTGCCTAAGAAAGAAAGCCCAATTCTGCCTAACCTTTGAGATGCTTGTAGATCTTATATTTGCTGTTTTCCCCGTGTTGCAATACTCCTTTACAATAAAATTACTTCTCACCTAAATCTGAATTGCCTGTATTTGTCAATATCTAAAAACAGCCGAGACAATAACAGTTGCACTCTCAGAAGGGACATCACACACTCCTTCCATCCCAAACCCAACCAAACCTTCATGTGGATCCCCAGATGTCCAGTGATCTGGAGCTTCTCTTAGTACAGAGGGCTCCTTCCATGATGGGGTGAGCAGGCTGGGACACCTCCCAGAGAGACTCCCCAGAAAAAATAACTGGGACTTCAGTAACCTTTTCTTGCAAGCTGAAGATTGGCCTTGGCTTAGAGTCATTGGGCCCATGTCTCTGCTTCTCAGTCAGGGTTATTCATTTAATTGTAAATGAGAAAATACCCAGTGTTTCATGAATCCAGCAAAATCACTTAAACTCAGTGTTTATGTTTAGAGAAGGGAAGAAAATTTTGAAGGGAAAAATCTCAAACCACAAGTGTTTTTGCTCTGCTCTCACACCATGACAATCAACACAGAAGACTACTGTGACCAAATGTGTGCACATTTCTCCCTATCAACAAACAAGCAATCAATTTTGCAGGAGACTCCAGCTAAATATCTTCAAATATGGTCCAATTCTGACACTATCTACCTGAGACAGTGTGAGATAGCATCAAATCACACATGTTGAGGACTCAGTCCCACAAGACTGTCCCCCATTCAGACACCAGTTGCAAGTCCAGGCCTTCAAAACTTCTGACCAACCAGCTTCAAGTAATAATTCTATTACCCCTTCTGTGTATTTGAATAATTTGCTAGACCAACTCACAAAACTCAGGGAAACACATTTATTGGTTTATTATAAAGGATATCTTTAAAGATATAAATAAACAACCAGATGAAGAGATACATAGGGCAATGTATAGGGGAAGGGGTACAGAGCTTTCAAGCCCTGGCCAGGCTCACCACCTTCCAGAAACCAGCTTGTGTTCAGCTATATGAAAACTCCCTCAACCTTGTCCACTGGGGTTTGCATGGAAGTTTCATTTTATAGGCATAATTAATTTAACCATAGGCCATTTTCAAAGAACTTAACCTGCTGCTCATTTCCCCTCCCCAGAGGTTGTGGATGAAAATGAAAATTCCATTCCTCTAAGCACCTGGATTGTTCCCCTGACAACCAGGCTCCCATTGGGTGCTTTCTAGAGGCTTTGCAAAAACCACCTCATTAACATAAGCTCAGATCTGTTTGAAAGGCTTATTGTAAATAAGAAAATACTGTCTTTCACCTTTACCATTCAGAAGCTACTTCAGGAACCAAGAACAAAAGACCAAATATTTGAACAACTAGTCACTTAGCAAATAACAAGGCTTACAGGAGCTGACAGCCAAGAATCTGGGACAAAAAAACAAAATATATCTATGACAATACCACAGAAATTGTAAGGCATTTAAATTTAATATCTCAACAGGAAAATTAAACATATCTAGCCCTTTTGCAAAATAAGCAGATCATTTAATTATTTCCATTTTAACAAATTATTTAGTAAACAATCATATGTGAACACTTCTTGGAGTTGCCAAATCCAATCTCATAGAATTTATCATTAAACTCCAACATCCAGACAATATAGGATAGAGAACAGAGTTATCTACTCTCACAAATCCTTCACCCTGCACAAGAGAAAAACTAATGTTTTGATAAATCTTTGTAATTCACCAATTTTTCTACCACACTTTTGGTGGAAATGCATTCATTTTTCTGCAATCAAAATGGAAAAGATTTTTTTCTTTCTATTTCCTACCCTGGGTAGCATTCCCAAAGCTAAGTCCTGAAATTCCATTGAAAATCACCTTCAGGTAATAGGTATCTCTAAATGAGAGATACCAGTAACCACAGTACCTAGGGAGCCCAAAGTGGGGGGATTGCTTGAGGCCCAGAGTTTGATCCAAGCCTGGGCCACACAGTGAGACCTGTCTCTACAAAAAAATTTTAAAAATTAGCCAGCATGGTGGCACATGCCTGTAGTTTTAGCTTCTTAGGAAGCTGAGGCAGAAGGATTACTTGAGCCCAGGCTTTGGAGGCTACAGTGAGCTATGATCAAATCACTGTACTCTCTAGCCTGGGTAAAAGATTAAAACTCTGTCAAAAATAAAATAAAATAAAACCAGACCTGAGAAACTTACTATACTTGTTATAGGAAAAAAAATAAGTAAATAATAATTTTTGACAAATGGAATAAATGACTAGTTTTCTTTTCCTGAAATCTACCTATTTCATGCCTCTTTGAAAGCATTTTCTTATCTTCTAAGCTGTACTGCTAAAATTAATTTTACTGTTAATAAAAACAAGTTGTAATGAGTGAACAAATCTTTTCAAGGTGACAAACCCAGGGAGGAGCAGTGGTGACAGGAACACAGACATGTCTGACTCAAGTGTCAAGTCAGGCAATCCCACAACTTGGGATAGCTCCCACCCCCCTCCTCCCTGCTTACTACAGTGCTCCAACACTACCCTCCCAGGAGCCACTGCACCATCCTTGTGCCACTGAGTGCCTAAAGTGCAAACTGCTTCACAAATTCTTGTACCACCTCACTGGGGAGGGTTTTCCTTGCCCTTGGAAATAGTTTTTCTCCCCTCACAAGTGTGAGGAGATCCAGAGAAGAGGAAATATTGTTCTCTTCCTCTCAAAACCAGCCACTGATTGGCTGACCACCAATGTGTCTCCAAGAAAAATAAAGTGGAGTTGGGGGTAGAAATCTCAATGTCTCAAGGGGTTAGATTTTTAGATAACAGATATATCAGAAGACTCCTCTCAGCCCCAGGGCATCCAACAAGCTACTCCCCAGCATCGCCAGCCCCGTACCTCAGGCTGTCCCCTGGAAAGAGATGACCCAGGGCTGACATGCACTAGACACTCCAGGACACATGGGTGCTGTGGGCATCCTGGGTCATCCTCAGATAGCTGTGGAACCCAGGACCAGGAAAAGACAGGAAGGTGGCTGAGGACACATCAGCCTGCAAAGTTTCCAAAGAAGAAACTCAACCTAAAGACACTCTGGTGAGACCTCTGTGCCTACAAAAGATACAAGGAGGAGAGACACGAAGATATTTTCCAGAGAAGTTTCAGGTGAATATTCTCCAATTTCCTCTCATGTGACATTTTCAGCAAGAAAAAACAATTTTGTTAAAGACAGCCACTGTTCTGTGAAAGAATAATAAACAATTAAAATGCTCTGTCTCTTTGAACAACACAATAAAGAACAAATAGTTGATAATGTGAATTGGTGAGGGGAAGTTGGCATTTGGGAATGCGGGGAAGGAACTGGAAGCCCTAGAAGAGTTACGCTGGGGGAAGTGTTGGATTGAGACCTTGCCTGCCACACATTTGGAAAACATAGGGGAAAACCAGTCCCTCTGTGGAGTGTTAAAATAACTAAATAGGACCCAATCAGACTGAAGTGACTCTAGTGCCCTGCGTTCCTACCTAAGAACACAGAAATATAACTCAAATGCATTTTGTGTAAACTACTAACTTAGTGAGAAGCAAAATTTCGGCTTAACCAACCACAAAGCACCAATTAACCTCTGATTACATAACCAGAAAATAGCCACCGCCATAGTCCGAAAAAAAAGCGACTACAAAACTATAACCAAACGATTATTGAATTAGGTTTGCTTCTGCGCGCACCTTATGGAAAGCGTTTCCTTCAAGCCCCTCCAGTCGACCCCAAACCACAAACCGTGGCTGGACATTTCCGGATTCATAAATTGCAGTTTGCTCTGATAAACTCTCTAATGTCATAACGGTGCCTTAGTTTAATCTCTAACAGGAAGAGGAAGACTGGGGACCCCACGGACCACGGCTCCTCCCACGCACGAGCCCCGCACGCGCAGCGAGGCTCCTCCCCCATGACCCTCCCGTCGTCACCGCGCAACCTGGGGCAGACGCGGGGCCGCGGGCGCAGAGCGGCCCAGACGGGGCTCAGGCTGCGCCAAATACGCCTCGGGGGATGTGACAGGACTCTTGGGGTCCCGGCTGCCGGCCCAGCCCCACCCTGCGGCTGAAGGGGACCGAGGGCCGAGCTGCACCAGCGGGACTCGGATCCGCAGACAACGCAGCTGACCGCGGGGGGCCTGGGTCCGCCACAGCCGGTTTCGGTGGGTTCCGACTCCCCCCACCCCCTCAGGTCACGCGGCCCCACACCCACCAGTTCCTGGCTTCTGGGGGGTCCTGCCATCCTCCACGCGGATCTTCCAGTACCCGCAGGTCGCAGGGGGACAGAGGCTGCGGCAGAACCACCCCGACGTCGCAGACGCAACAACGGAGAAAGAACCGCGAACGCGGAGTTTCGCGGCTGGCGGCGAAGACAAAGGCCCCGCCTCTTCCGCTGCGCCCCCGATTGGACCATTCCCACACCGGTGGCCCTGATTGGATAGGGTCCCAAGCCCCACCCTTTTGGGCCCTGAGTGACAGGTGATGGGATCGGACCTCTTCATGGCTGCAACCAGAGCTTCTTGTCTACACTGAGAACAGGCCCTTCCTGCAAGACATTCGCATTTAACCTTGTATATAAGGCTGTATCCATTTATGAATAATATATATGATATTCTAATTTGGAAACAATATAATGACAATTATTTTTAAATTTTAGATTTTCTAACCTTCATGGCCTCTGGGCTGTTGAAGAGGCAGCCTGAGTTTTAAAAAGGGAGGCCATTCTCTCAGGCAGCAATGCCTATTAGAAATAAATTATAATCCACGTGTGTCATTTTAAACTTTCTAGTAACAACATAAAAACAATGAAACACGTGCAATTGATTGTAATAATTTATTTAACCCAATATATCCAAAATATTATTTTCATGTGTGATCAATATATTATTAATGAAGTATTTTTTATTTTGGTACTAAATCTTTCCAAGTTACTCTGTATTTTAAGCTTCCAGCACATCTGGATTCAGAAAGCACATTTGCATACACATCTGGTTTTTCCACTTTTATTTATATCAAAGTTGATAAATGGGTCCAAAGAACGTCTGCCTGTTCCTTTCCTGTAATTGTTTAGCATTAATTGACTTGTATTTTTCTAGTTTCACTTATTTTACAGAGGATTGCCAAAAAGCAGTTTTCTAACTCTATTATATCCTCTGCATGTATTAGTTCTCATTTTTCTATTAAGAATTGCATTTTCTCATGAGCTCTTTATTATATTAAAAACTATATTATCAGGGCCAGGCATGGTGGCTCACACCTGTAAAGCTAACGCTTTGGGAGGCTGAGGCAGGAGGGTCATTTGAGGCTAGGAGTTCAAGGCCAACCTAAGCAACATAGCAACATCCTGTCTCTACAAAAAAAAATTTAAAAATTAGCCAGGTATGTGCTCTCGAATGTTCATAGCAGCACAATTCACAATTGCAAAGTTGTGGAAACAACCAAGGTGCCCATCAATACACGAGTGGATCAATAAAATGTGGTATATGTATACCATGGAGTATTACTCAGCAATAAGGAACAACAGTGAATTAACTCATCTGGTATTATCCTGGTTGGAGCTAGAACCCATTCTTCGAAGCGAAGTGTCACAGGATTGGAAAAACAAGCACCACTGGTACTCACCATCAAACTGGCACTAACTGATGAACACTTACATCACAAAGGCAATAACATTCATCTGAGGGCGGGCGGGCGGGAGGGGGGTGGAAGGGATGGGAAAAACTCTCACTGAATGGATGTGGGAAGCACAGTTTGGGGGATGACCACGATTGTGGCTCTGACACGGGCAGAACAGGGGCAATGTGTATGGCCAAAGTGTTGTACCCCCATGATATTCCGAAATTAAAAAAATAAATTAAAAAAAAATAAAATAAAATAAAAATAAATAAATAAAATAAATAAAAATAAAAATAAAAATTAGCCGGGTATGGTGGTGTATGTTCCTACAGTCTCAGCTATGCAGGAGGCTGAGGTATTAGGAACTGCCATTTCATTCTAGCCTGGCAACAGAGTGAGACAATGTCTCAAGAAAAGTGAAAAAAACTAGCTCATCAGGAAAATAAGAATAAAGCTTGATTCTTTTATCAATTGTCATAATAATGATGGTGTGGCCCCAGCAAACAAAGAAAACGTGTAAATTATATATTGCTAATTTTTTTTTGTTTTTGATGGAATTTAATATACTGCCGTATAAATCTATTTCTGAGCTCAAATTGTCCCATCTTAAGTCAGTGAGGGACCCTTCACATTGTCTCCTTTTTCCTTGTGCCATGAAACCATATGTTTTGAGAGCTTTCTTATTTCTGGAACAAACAGACGTGTGCTTTCCTTTGTCTGTTATGTAAGTTGCAAATAAAGGTCCCATTTGGCATTTTCCTTTTTACTTATGGGGCTTCCTACCATTCACAATATTCTGGTTTTATATTGTGTACTTTATCAATCTTTACTTTTATTAATATTTCTTGGTTTGAGTAATATGCCAGATTTATTATCAGAAAATATTTACCAATGTTTTCTTCTGCTATTTGTATGCTTTCAATTTTTTTGCATTTAGATTTTTCCTTTGTCATTTATCTTACTATAGTGTGTGAAGAATGAATCCATTTTATCTCTTTTAGGAATATCCAGTTACCAAACACCAAGTACTAATAAAGGTTTCCCTCTGTAGTTTTTATTGCATATCTTCTCTTAAGTACTTTGACAGATTTCTGAAATTTCTACTGTCCTGATCTGTTTTCCTATTTTTGAATCAACACCACACTACTTTAATTACGGAGTATTTTAATGTGTTTTAATTTATCATATGACCACATACCCTCACTGTGTATCTTTCTCGGGGATTGTGGCAATTCTTGTATGTTTGTTCTTCCATGTGCATTTTTCAAAATCATTGGTAGCTTAAAAACACTGACAGAATCTACTTTGGGATCAAATACGATGTTGAAGTTAGCTTAAGGATAAGTGACTTCTTTATATTACTGAGTTTTTATATCCAAGAATAAGATGCAACTTTCCATTTGTTCAAATCTTTATTCATATATTTCAGGAATTCTTTACTTTTTAGCTCATATAGATTCTGCACATTTTTAATTAGATTTGTTCCTAGGCAATTTTGTTTTACTTTTTAAAAATCATATTATAATTTTTAATTGTATTCTTCTCATACTGTTTTCATTAATAATTTTGAATCATACTCAGAAAGCTGACTGTTTTGTGCATCAATGTTATATTGTGTGAGTTTGCTGAACTATTTTTTTTGTATCAGGTTTTTCTACCAATTCCTTTGTGTTTCCAGATATATAATCATATCATGTGCAAATTGAGTCTTACCTATTTGTTTCCATTTCTTATTCTGCCTGCAATTGCCTTGAATAAAGTTCATTGCAAGATTAATGAATGCTACAGGTAATGTTGTGCTTTTTAGTATTGTTTCTGAAAAAGTAGTGATCCTCCTCTTGTTTTCCATAAGTATAAAATGACTGTTTTGTGAATTTTGAAAAGGTCTATTAATTCTTCATTTTGATGGTTTTAAATAAACAGTATTGTGTGTTAAATTCTGCTAAATGAACATTTTTTTACCTATAAACACAAGCATGTGCCTGTTCTATTTATCTGTATGAAAATGATGAATATTATCAGTGGATTTCATGTTGAATTACTCTCAAATTTCAGACATAAGCTGCATTTTCTCATTATATATTATTTTTAATAATTAGGGTTTGTATGCTAGTATTTTATCTTACATATTTCTATATGTAGACAGAGATGAAATTTTTCTATAATAGTGTATTTTGTACATTTGGAAATTTTGCATACCAGTGCTCCATTTGATTTTCATCATTTATTTGGAAGTACTACTTCCATCGTAATGTTCTTGAGTTGAATTAGAAGCATTCATTTATGTGATATTTAAAATGACTTTAGAATCCCCCTGTTAAACCACTCGATGCTGGAATTTTACTTGTGAGAACCTCTTTTACAAACTTTTGTACTCCTTTACGTATTCTTCTATTTATTTTTTGAGTCTTAACAGGGGTCCATATTGGTAATGGATATTTTCCTAGAAAATTTCCATATCATTTTTTTTCCAAATTAATGTACATTGAGTGTGCTAATTATTCTTTAATGATTTTAGTATCAATTTATGATATAATGTTCAATTTTCTACATCTAACCCATTGAAGTATCCTTCTTAGTTTCTTTGTCATCTCATTTTTATTCTAGTAACTTAAATAATAAAGGGGCATCTCAGGAATCTAAGAATTTACAAAGTGTTAAATTTTGGGTAAAGGACCTTCTCAGGGAAGCACATAGTACAGTGTGTGACACATGCTTCACTGCCAGTCCCTCCCACGTCAGACCTCAGCATTTCCTGCTCTCTTCCCCATGAGACCCTGTCTGCCTCCAAGGATCATGGGAAAGGAAGAGTCTCTCCCTAACATTTTAATCGTCTTCTTGGAGATGCTGGTGATTTACTGTCAATGATATGAGGGATTCATGACAAAGATAGAGCTTTTCAAAAATAGTCTCAGTTCCGCTAGTGTGCACTGTCATTTTTACTATACCTAAATGATAATTGCAGTTCTGTGGGGAGGTGAGGTCACAGAATTGCAAAAGTCTAGGTCAGGGTTTTCCTGCTTCCCTTCCACAGGTACACTGACTGCCCAAACTCACACTGAGACCACCATCCTGAAAGCAGGAAGGAATCAGTTGAGTATGTCAGTTTTTAAATTTTTTTCTGGCAGGGCGTAGTGGCTCACGCCTGTAATCCTAGCACTCTGGGAGGCTGAGGCAGGAGGATCGCTTGAGCTCAGGAGTTCGAGACCAGCCTGAGCAAGAGTGACACCCTGTCTCTATATTTAAAGGAAATAATTATTAACATTTTTAAAAAATGAAAAAATAAATGTTTTTCTGTAACATTTCAAAAATTCATTATTAAATTAACTGTATGACATCTATTAGAACAACACTTTCAGGAATGGGAAAATAGAAAAAAGAATTCCCTAAAAATCATTTATTTTGGTTTTATCATTTGTATTTTCCTGATGTTGTGAGAATGATGAAAGTGAATTTGGTGTTCCCCTCCCCTACTCACTCAATCTTTGTTTTTTTTATTGTTATGGGTACATAATAGTTGTGTATCTTTACAGGATACATGTAATGTTTGATATGGGCATATACTGTGAAGTAAAATCAGAAAAATTGGGGTAGACAGCACGTCAGGCATTTAACATTTGGTCTGTTAGGAACATTCCAATTTCACTCTTTTAATTACTTTAAAGTATACCCTAACATATTGTTGATTATAGTCACTTTTAGTTGTGCTATGAAATACTGTTCATTCTATCTATCTAACTATAGTTTTACACCCATTTACCATTCCCACTTTATCCCGCCTCCCTGCTATCCTTCCCAGGCTCTGATAACCATCATTCTTCTGTCTCTATGAAATCACTTCTTTTTAATATTTAGCTTCCACATATGAGTGAGAACATGCCAGATTTGTCTTTCTGTACTTGGCTTATTTTACTTAACATAATGTTCTCCATTTCCATCCCTCTTGATGAAAATTGCAGGATTTTATTCATTTTGGTGGCTATATTTCATTGTGTATAAGTACCACAATTTCTTTATCCATTCATTCATTGATGGACACTTAGCTTGATTACAAATCTTGGCTATTGTGAATAGTGCTGCAATACACATGGGAGTGTGGATATCTTTTTGCTATACTGAATTCCCTTCCTTTGGATATATACTCAGCAGTGGAATTGCTGGGTCATATGGTGATACTATTTTTAGTTTTCTGAGGAAAGTCCATAGTGTTCTCCGTAGTGGTTGCAATAAATTACATTCCCACCAACAGTGTACAAGGGTTCCCCATTCTCCACAGCCTCACCAGCATCCATTACTGCCTGTCTTTTTAATAAAAGCCATTTTCAGTAAGGACCACTTTTTAGCTTAATGTGGTCCTATCTGTGCAATTTCGCTTTGGTTGTCTGTGCCTGGAGGTATTAGTCAAGAAGTGCTTGCCCAGACTAATGCCCTGAAACATTCCCCCAATGTTTTCTTTTAGTAGTTTCACAGTCTCAGATCTTAGATTTCAGTAACATCTTAGATTTCAGATGACATATTATTTTTTTGATTTTCATTTCTCTGATGATTAATAATGTTGAGCATTTCTTTATATACTGTTGGCCATTTGTATGTCTTCTTTTGAGAAATGTCTATTCAGATACTTTGCCCATTTCTTAATCAGATTATTTGATTTTTTCCTATTGAGTTACTGGAGCTCCTTACACACTCTAGTTATTAATCCCTTGTCAGATGGAGAATTTGCAAATATTTACTCCCATTCTCTGGGTTATCTCTTCTCTTTGTTGATTGTTTCCTTTGCTGTGTAGAAGCTTTTTAGCTTAATGTGGTCCTATTTGTGCAATTTTGCTTTGGTTGTCTGTGCCTGCATCTATTAGTCAAGAAGTGCTTGCCCAGACTAATGCCCTGAAACATTCCCCCAATGTTTTCTTTTAGTAGCTTCATAGCTCAGATCTTAGATTTCAGTCATTAGTACATTATGATTTGATTTTTGTATATGGCAAGAGATATGGGTCTCGTTTTATTCTTCTGCATATGGACATCCAGTTTTCCCAGAATCACTTATTAAAGAGACTGTCTTTTCCCCACTGTATGTTCGTGGCACCTTTGTCAAATTTAAGTTCACTACGGATGTATGAACTTCCTTCTAGTTCTCTATTCTGTTCCTTTGGTCTATGTGTCTGATTTTATGCCAGTACCATGGTGTTTTGATTACTAAGCTCTGTTGAGGTAAGTATTTTAGATTTCAATCTGAGAGGCAGAGTCTATAAAGGAAAAAGGCTTAACAGGAATCTGGGTAAATGCTCATGTCCAGAAAAATGATTCTTCTGGATTTCAAACTGGCCCTGTGCCAAACACACTCAGGATAGAAAAATAATGCCTGCGGCAAGGGCTGACCTCTTGGAAATGGACTAGAGGTCCTAGACCCTACATTGGTCCCTATCTTCTTCTAATATCATTTAATCCATAGTAATGGAAGTTGATGTTTTATCTTAGTAAATCTAAGCTGATACTTAAATTCTCTATGATTGTCATTCTGAAATTAATCTCCTCTACTTAAATCACAGACACTATTTTCAGGAAAATAAAAATGTTGGCATAAAATCTCCATGCTTGTAATTATAATTAAGTGCAACTATATTACAAGAGCAACTGCTGTACAGAAACCATGTGTCTGAATGGCAATGAGTAGAATGTATCTTTTCTCTAATGCTGAATGTATGATGTGCTTAACAGTGACATACCTGTTTTTACAGAAAACCTCTGTTGTTAATTATGATGAGATTATTTTGTGTGTTGAAATAATAGAAGGCACATTGAAGAAAAAAGTTACATTGTGATTTTGGGATTCATACAGCAGAAAAAACCTCAAGTTCTTCAAAACTTTCTGCTTAAAAACTGTTGCAATATCACCTCTAGTCTCACCATGAATCTCTGCAATAATTATTCAATGCACTTATTTCCATGCCTTATAGATGCACCTTTATGTATTTATCTTATATTGGAGTATAATTTAATAATAATTACATTTCTTTTAACTATTATTATTTCATTTATTATTTTAAAAATTATGATATGATTACAATAATGATTATTTATTAAGTATCCTGCAGTGTTTTATCTTTTATTCACAATTTCAATCCCATTTCACAGCTCACAGCAGTGTTCTGCAAAGACATCAGTGGTTGGCACCATTATAAACCCATTTCTGGATCAAAAAAATAAAATATATAACCATGTTAGTATAGTATTCTGAATACAAACCATTTCTTCACAGCCAAACAACCTGGTTTTAAGTCCTGATTCAGACAACTTTGTTCCCCAAAAGTCATAAGAATAACATCAACAGTTTTAAAAGAATTGAATATTCAGTCAGTAATTACATGTAAATCTACAATAATAATGACTTGTAATCTAAGTCCTGCATGAAGGATAATAAATATGCAAACACACCCAATCACTTCTTAAAGCAAATAATAAGTGTTTCTAAGTGTGAACAAATTCTAGGTTGACAACATTGGACTTCAGTAGCCTCGAAGTAATACCACTGTCATGTTTGCAAACATGACATAGAAATGGTGAAAAGATACATAAAAAGGTGCTCAACCTCACTAATCAGCAATATGCAAATCAAAATTACAATAAGATATTGACTTACATCTCTTAGGATGGCTTTACTACAAAGTCAACAGACAGCAAGTATTGCAAGAATATTGAGAAAAGGGAAGGCTTACACACTGTTGGTGGGAATGTGAATTCATATAGCTATAAAACAGTATAGAGTTCCTTAAAAATTATAGTTTAATTTTCCTCAAATATTGTGAAAGATAAAAATCAGAAAAATTAAAAATTTTAAAGAATAAAACTACCATATGATTGAGCAATCCCATTTCTGGGCATATATCAAAAGGAAATAAAATCAGTACCTTGAAAAGATATCTGCATTCCCAAATGTATTGCAGCATTATTCACAATAGCCAAGGTATGGAAAAAAAATATATAAGTGCCATTCAAGGGATGGACGAATAAAAAAAATGTGACATAGAATGACGCATTATTCACCCATAAAAAGGAAGGAAATTATGCCATTTTTTACAACATGGATGGGCCTAGAGGACATTATGTTAAGTGAAATAAGCCAGGTACACATAGACAAATGCCACATGATCTCACTCATATTTGAAATTTTAAAAAGTTGAGCTCATCGAATCAGAGTAGAATGCTGGTTGCCTGGGAATCAGACAGAAGGACTGGGAGGATGTTGGACAAACGCTATAAAATTTTAGTTTGATAGAAGGAATAAATTCAAGAGATCTATAGTACAACATAGGAACTATAATTAATAACCATGTATTGTACTCTTGAAAATCACAGAGAGTAGATTTTAAGTGTTCTGACCACAAATAAATGATAAATATATCAGGTAATGAATTTGTTAATTAGCTCAAATCAGCCATTTTATAATGTATACATATGTCAAAACATCATGTGGTACATCATAAATACATACAATTTTTGTTTCTCAACTTAAAACTGTATAATAAACATATATAGAGACACACACACATATATTAAATCTGAATCTACAAAAACTCTAAAATTAACAAATGAGTTCAATAAGTTTACAGAATGCAAGATCAATATACAAAAATCAGTTCTCTTTCTATTCACTAGTTATAAACAATAAAAATTGTTTTTTAAAAATCTCAACTACAGTAGTATAAAAAATATAAAATACTTGAAAGACTTAGGGATCTGTCTGGTAGAATATATCCACTGAGATACAGAGGAAACAGTATCCGATACCCTTAACTTGAGCTCAGATTCCACCTAGTGTCCAAGCCTGAGGGATGGAAAAAGACAGAGCCATGAGAAGTCAGGAAGAGACAACAGGCATGGATCAGGCAGGACTCCCAGGCTGATGGCTGTAGCAGACTAGTTGCCCCTCCTCATATAGATAAGGAAGGGAAATATTGACAATGGGGAACATGTAACAGAGGGAATGGCCTGAAAAAACAGCAGAAATATTTTCTGTCTGTTTAAAACATCCTTTACTCTTTTTTGATAACTAAAATCTGCATTCTTGCGTCAGGCCAGTGGCAGGAACCACTGGGAGGGACCAGGCAGGAGGTAGCTCAGTCCTGACCTGGTGGAGGAAGGTCTGGGTGGAAGTCCCAGGACTATCTTCAGAGGAGATGGGATGGAGATGGGGCAATGAGGGTCATCAACTGTAGTTGAACAACAATTTCCTGAAGTTGAAAGCCCACCCTTTAAAAGTTCTGCATTTCTGCTTATTATCAGGACAATGGCATTTTAGACAGGAGTCTCCATTCTCCTCATTTGGTGGCAAATTAATAAAACTCCTTTTTCTTCTCCTCAAACCATTTGTCCTCATTTTACTGCTGCAGCCTTGGGGACAAGTCATGAGCTTTTAGTAACAGATTTTGGCATCCCTGGGAGGGCCCTCATTGGCACCCCAGCAGAATGGCACCCTGCAACTGCTGGAAGAGGCAGGGAGCAGTTCTGGGTCAAGCCATGGGCAGGAGCATTGTCTTTTTGGATAAGAAAGAAAGGAATTCTTCCAGCAGCTGCTGGGGACCATTTAGCTCCGAGGAGTCCCGTCTCTTTCTCCCTGGTTGGACGCAGCTCTGACCAACCTAAACTGAGTTGAGGAGAAGGAAACAGATTTGGGAAGCATCATGACAACCATGGCCATTTGTAAGTAAAGTACCCTGGGATGCCGTGACCCTATTTCCACCCATATTAGAGGTTTTCAGACCTCCCTCTTGCACTTGTTCTTAGGTGCCAATTTGGGGTCAAAAATCAAGAGGTTTAGTGGGACTAGGGGACCTGGTTTGGACTGAGCTCATTTGCAGTTCCCAGGGAATGAGGGAAGATAGTGAGATGTTAAAATTTGTTCTCATTTTGTCCCCTTTGGATTCAGAGAATTAGGTTTGTTTTTGGCTCCATTTGGTTGGCCATGGCATTTTGCGCTGGGGATTCCCTGTATTGTCTGTGTTTGTTTGTAAAGTTTTGCTGCAACATAGGAAAGTTCCATCTAAAAGTCCCTTGGGAAAAATTTTGGCTGATTGGTCAACTTATAGCTACAAACTATGTGTAAAGGAAATGGTGTTATTGTGACACAATATACACGTTGGAGTGTGAGCAAAAGTGCCTGTTAAATAAAACCCTGATTATGCTGTCTTATAACTGGAATTATTTTGTGAAAGGTCAGGTAAATGGGACAAGATCCCATATGTATTGGGTACAAAGTATACAATTTCCCTGTTTGATTTGAGGTCAGACATTTCATATTTAATGACCTAATATAATGTTAAAGGTCTGGGATAAAATTAATGGTACAAGAGAGAGACCTCTACTGGTAGTGGGTGGGATATTCCTGACATTGTTAAACTGCAAGCCCACACCAGTTCTGGGTCAGCTGCTGGGCTCCAGCCAAGACAAAGCAACATGTGGGACCACAGCTCAGTAGATGGACCCAGAGGCGGACCCAGAGGGAGAGGGGACCAAGGAGTACAGCCTGCTACCATGCAGCAAGGGAGAAGGGCAGGGAGGGAATGTCTGTTGCCTGACTACCACCACCCCCAGACAGGGGTGTGACAGGGCAGAGAGCAGCCACAGTGCTCAGCCACAGTTGGACCAATCCTCAGGCAGGCACTGCAGGCTCCATTGCATTTGAGCTCACACTGATGGGCCCCCTGCCAGAGCCCAGGAGCCAGTCCAGGAAACAGCCCCACGCAGAGTCTGGCCCAGGGCAACTAATGACTGCCACCGACATCTTGACATCAAGAGAGGGGAAACAGTGTGGGGTGGAGGGAGAATCACTTGCCACCTGACCAACCTGCTACCCAGGATGTGCAGGCTCAACAGGGCAGGGAGTTGCCAGGGCCACAGGCTGGCAGCCAGCCAGGAAGCAGCGCCTTCCCCAGTCCACGCAGATCCTGGCCCGGAGCAAGTGTGCATTGTGCTCAGCAGAATTCCTATTTGGTTTAATTGAATTTTCCTTAATCTGATTTCCTCTTAACAAGGATATACCCTGAGAAAATGTCTGCCTTTTGTGTTTGCCTAGAACAAGAACAGGGTACTTAAGACATGTTAAGAACATCCTAAAAATTAATGTATTCTCTAAAATTTCTTCTTATTTATATGTCGTCCACACTGAAAACAGCATGGGGGAGGGTGTGACTTAAACTCTCCAGCCCCCATGCCCGCTAGGTTATGACTCAGAGGAGCAAATCATCTCTTCCTCTAAGACCCGGCAGAAAACCCAATTTGGCCAGAGGGCATATCCCTAGCCAGAAAAGGGCAATTGGAAAGTATATAATGCCATGGAAAAACAAAAAACTGAAACCTATATGTGTTCTGTTAGTGGTGCCAACCAAAGGTCCTTTAAAGAGAGTACTTTTTGTAAAAAGAAAGGACATTACACCAAACACTGCCAGGACTCCTGATAGCAAGAAAGCCCCAAGAGGGAATAGCCAAGAAAACTCTGAAACAGGAAAAGATTGGCCAGCCCTATGATACAGCTTGACTGAAGAAAAGACTCATAGCTCATTGACACTAAAAATTGAGAAATAGATCAAAGTGCATAAGAAAGTGTCTCAGGCTGCTGGAGCCAAAAACACCTTAGACTGGGTAATGTATAATCAAAAGAAATTTATCACTCATGGTTCAGGTGTCTGGAAAGTCCAAGATCAAGGCACCAGCAAATTTGGTATCTGGTGAGGGCTCTATTCCGCATAGATGGTGTTTATTGCTGTGTCCTCACATAGCAGAAGGGACAAGGATGCTCCCTCCAACCTCCTTCACAAGGGCACTAATTCTATTTATGAGGACAGAGTCCTGCTGGTTTAATCACTTCTCAAGCATCCCACACCTAGTATTGTTAAGACTGGGGATTAAGTTTCCACATACGCATTTTGAGGGGAAGGCAAAAACATTCAGCCCATTGCAGAAAGTTAATAAGCAATGAAACCTACAGTGAGGCTGGCACACGTGGGATGTGAGAATTTGATGTTCCTATCACAAAGGTTAAAAAAAAGTTGACTTATTCCTCACAATCTATAACAAAATAAAGGTCCAATGAAAGATAAATCTATGAAACTAGAAAAACCAAATTTTAGTAAGGTTAATTCTAACAGGTTGTACCAAGATTTTTGAGGTTTCTGGGGTGGGCAGGGCCCCAGAGCTCCCTCCTGTGACATTTTCATGGAAGTCAATCTTGCTCATACTCAATTTGAAAATGGATAAAAATATTTTCTCTATTTATTGCTTGAGAATTTTTTCAAAAGTCTATTTATGCATGATCTGAAAAAATTATTCAGTCAGTGGTGCTTTGCTGAGGGAGGGCACAGAATCTCACACCCACAGAAGTATGATGTTCCCTCAGGTAGGAGACTCTCCCTGAGCCAGAGCTTGATGTTTCACTCAAAATTAGTCTTTTACAGGCATGCACTGCTCTGTGGCCCTACAGCACAGGCTTAACCCTGAAAGTCTGACCTCAGAAGGTGACTGATGAGCACATGTCTCAGTACTCTGATCTACAGGGATCCTGCCCTAGCTTAACAATCCCTTCCAGGACTCTGGGATGTTTCCTAGATCCATCTACCACATATGGATAAACTGGAAAATCTGGACAGAAGCTTTGATTCCCACTGGGACCTTTGCCCTGTCATCTTCTCTAGAAGTACAGTGCTTTATTCTCTCCTGAAAGACCCCATCACAGGGTTTTTCTCTGTGCCAACATAATTGATTTACTAAAGTGGGAAGAGAAATAGGCAAGAGTTGAGCTATGCTGGGGCTGTGTTTAGGCTCCCCTTACCTGACTTATGTCCCTGATTTACCCAAATACTGACAAATATAGATTCACCTCTAGGTGGTAGAAAAACAGAGGAGGGGCCCCAGCTACAGAGGAAGGAGAAAGTGGAATCAGGGCTCCATAGATCTAGCTTATGCTCAGCCATTGGCTACTAGTCTCCCCAGGACAAAGCAATAGTTCTCCATCATGTGAAGCAACTGTGGTTCAGACACCTGGACACTGGGACTGCACACTCCAACCTAGAATTCCATGCCTACATCACAGAGAGGGGGAACAGTCCCAAAGGATATCTAAGGATGATGTGGGTGACAAAAAGGAGAAGATAAACTCACAGCCCCAGTCCTATCATCTGGTCTAACTGATTCTACCCCTGTCCAGGCCCATAATGATTCCTCAACTCTTCTCTGGAACTCACTAGAGGTGATTCAGAAAGACAAAAGGTTATTAATGTCCTTCTATTTTCCATAGCTTCTGGGTTTTGGTGTTGTTTCTCCTCCTTTATGTCCAAAAAGCTATATGTCTCATCCCAATATCTACAATTTTACTTTCATTCTGGTCACCGCCTACTTTCTCCTAGACATGTTATCTAGAAGAGCTAAATGAAACAGGGACAAGAATGTATATATAAAACTTAAACAGGACGGGGCTCATGCCTATAATCCTAGCACTCTGGAAGGCTGAGTTGGGAGGATCACGTGGGGTCAGGAGTTCAAGACCAACCTGTGCAAGAGTGAGACCCCCAACCCCATCTCTACAAAAAATGCAAAAATTATCCAGGCTGGTGGCACACACCTGTAGTCCCAGCAACTAGGGAGGCTGAGGCAGGAGGATCACTTGAGCCCAGGAGTTGGAGGTTGCTATGAGCTAGGCTGATGCCACAGAACTATAGCCCGGGCAACAGAGGGAGACTCTGACTCAAAAAAAAGTAGTAGAAGAAAATGGCTTTTTGGTGAGGTCTTTAAGGTTTTCAGTATATAAGATAATGTCATCTGCAAACAGGGACAATTTAACGTCTTCCTTTCCTATCTGTATGCTTTTGATTCTGTTCCCTAATTACTCTGTCTTGGATATTCATTGCTGTGTTGAGTGGAAATGGCAAGAGTGGAAATTCTTGACTTATTCAAGCTCTTAGAGTTAAACCTTACAACTATTCCCCATCTGCTATTATGTTAGCTGTACATTTGTCGTACATGGCCTTTATTGGATTGAGGTGAATTTGTTCTGTGCCTAATTTGTTGAGAGTTTTGACCATGAAGAGATATTTAATTTTGTTAAGTCCTTTCTTCGCATCTATCAAAATGTTACAGTTACTCCTGGGGACTGTCATCCTCGTCAGAATCTGGGAGGATACATCCACACCTAGAGGAGGTCTTGAGGGCATCACATCTCACATTCTGTAGATGTGACTTCCTTATGATGTCTACTGTGAGTGTCTGACACCCCAAATAAAATTGAGGCCCAGGGAAATTCATCTTCTTTGCTACTTGAATTATTCCAAGGATCTAGAAAATTGATGGTGCAAATTGAGTGCTTAATATATATGTGTTAAATGAAAGAGCCCCAACCAGAGCCTCCAGAGACATCTGCGTGGGTGTGGGTTCCCTTATCGAGCACCGAGGGGCTCCTGTTCCTGGGTCAGGGATAAAGACCAGCTAGAAGAAATCTCTAACCTCCTTTACAAATGCAAGAGTAGGTTTTCTTTCTATGTGCTTTTCCAAACATACAGGGACATGGTCCAATAAGACACGAGGCAGAAAAATTCTTTGGTGGGGAGAGGAAAATAATGAACAATCACATCATGCCCAGCAGCCTTTCCACAGAGCCAAGCCCTAGGGAATTGCCTGCCATGTCTTAGGCCATTTGTCCCTTACAAGAACCCTATGAGGTTCACCTTCTCACCACCCCGCTTCTCAGAGGAGCAATCTGAGGCTCAGAAAGCTGCAGGGACATCTGCAAGATGCAGGTAGTAGGTGGCAGAGTCACAACAGTACCTTGGAGGGGACAGATGCTAACCTGCTAAACAGCTTCTCCAGGAAATGTGGAATGGTGATGAATTCCTGGTAGGATCCCAGGAAGGTGATGAAGGGGGAGATGGCTGGACCCTGAAAGGCTGGAATCAGAGACTCTACCAGCATCTCCTTTGTGTCTGGCTGGAGAGTCCACATTATGCAGATCTCCTCTAGGTTTAGGGTCGACTCATTTTCATACTAGGGAAGACAAGGAGGGACATAGAGTCAGTGACAGCACCATGAATGAATAGATGATTAGGGTCTGGAGTTCAGACTAAGAACAATCCTTTATGGACTTGTGCATGGGAAGACATGGTTTTCCATGGTGGAAAATGCTCTAGGCTTCCAAAGTCAAATTTAATGTGAGGGTGGAGAATGATTAATCTACTAATACCTTCAAGGTATTTTAAGGGTATTTTGTCAGCTGTAGGGCAACAGCACCCACCAATATTAATAGCCTGTTTGAAGAGTATTACCTCACTTAGTCCTCAAAAAATATACCCATTGCAGATATGAGAAAACACAAGCTTTGAAAGGGCAGCGCATCTCACATTCTGTGGACATGACCTCCCTATGGTGTCTACTGCGAAGGTCAGATTCCCCATCCATAGTCAGTCAAGTGGCAACTCACCAGCACACAGATCAATATAGAGAAACTTTCAGAGTGAGGGCTGCATGAAATTCTCCCTAAGCTCCCAAAGGCTCTATCTGCTCCTGGCACGCAGTGTAATGGCCTGGGGAAGCCTCATTTTATTCACATTTTAGATACAATTGCACAGGGCAAGACACTCTAGGAGAACCATTTTGACTTAAAGCAACATAATTGTTTCCTTTCTTTTACATTAAAGGATGTCTTGAGAAATAACTACAGCAATCCCAGACCTGGCCATGGGGAAAATGGTGGGAGTCTCCAGGATGAGAGAAAGCTCATTAAAGGGCCAAGGATCTGAACAGATGACTCAGGAAGAGAAAACCTAAATATATATTAAACCACCAAGAGGTGATTCACAAGTATCATTTGGGAAACCAGAAACGAAATGAGCTATGTGATTTTACTTCCCACAGAGACCCCAGATTGGCAAAAAATTAAAAGAATATTAACATCCAGGGGAGGCTGGATGCAGAGAAGCAGCTACATTCAGAAATTGTTGGTGGCAATGTATCTGCCACAGCACTTTTGAAAAGTGTCCTGCTGTAGCTACTAAAATTTTACATGGGCATATCCTTTCACCCAGTAATCCTTTCCCTGGGAGTCTATCTTCTGCAGGAAATTAGTATATGTTATGTGCTAAATTCTGTCCCCTCTCCAAAATTCATAACTTCACATTCCATCCCCCAGAGCCTCAAAATGTGACTACATTTGGACATATGGTTCTTAAAGAGGTAATTAAGGTTAAGTGAGTTAATTGGGATTGGCCCTAATCCAATATGACTAGAGTCCTTATAAGGAGAGGCTATAAGGACAGAGACAAGCACAAGACAAGACAAGACAAGACAAGACCCTGCGAACACAGAAATGGAAGACAGCCATCTATAAAACAACAAGAGAGGCCACAGAGAAAGCACCCCAGCCAACAGCTTGCTGTCCAGTTTCTAGCCTTTAGAATTGTGAGAATCTAAATTTTTTGTGAAAGTCCTTCAGTCTATGGTCTTGTGTTATAGCAGCCCTAGGAAACTGCTACAGCCTATTGGGACAGACAGCAGATTTTCCTTGAAGCACAGCTCTCATGGAAACAAAATTTTATCATGCCAGGCTGTACCACCATTGAAAGTTTGAACCACAAATTGAAACAGCCTAATTATAGAATATGACGACATGCGGGGATATGTTTCCTGTGCTAGTGGGACTACAGGGATGTGTTCTGTGAGGTGACACATTGCAGACAATTGCATGGAGCAGCATGACCCATTTTTTTGAGTAATTACCTTTTCTGTAAAAAACCTCCCTAGAAAGAGCATGGACTTTTAAATCTTGGAGAAGGTCTGGCAGGGCAGGGGAACTGCCTGCTGCAGGGGATCCCTGGGGCCAGTAGTTAAAGCAATAAAAATAGTAGCAACATGCAAACATTGTCATGGCCTAGTGTGAGATGAAAACAACACAAAAGCATTTTCTCTGATATTCCTAAAAGTATGTGTACAGGGACCTTGAACATAACCAAGTAGCCAGTGGGGAGTAACGGAGGCCAGATTCATTTTGGAGGAGACCGTGGTAACTCAAGTGGGAAAGCCTTAGGACAGTGCCCAAGGAGTCCCATATTTAGATCTGGGTCCTGGGCCTGCCCTCGTCTTCCTGGGTCTCTGTCTGTGGAGACCCCTCTTTGCCCAGTCTCAACACAGCCCAGCAGTGGCCATGTTTGGTGACATGGTGCACCTGCCCTTTGTCCAAGGAGATAAAGTAATTGGACCTATCAAATAACTTCTTACTGATCTGTGTAGAGCTCTGCAGAGAGTGTCCACCACATGAGCAAAAAGGTGTCGTTGGCCTTCCTGGATGTCCACAAAGAGGGAAACTCCCATTAGAAATTCTACTCCCCAGACCAGGTATAAGGGAGCATCTTTATAGACCTCCAGCCAGGGAGGAAACCAGATGACAGTTTGAAGTCTTGGGGTTCACATCTGAGTAGACAAACTTGGTCTCTAACTCTCATCTTTCCGTCTTGCCAGCCATGACCTGGATCTTACAGGCCCACCAGGTTTCCAACAACTGACATGTTCCTGTCCAAAAAGGTCCAACTCATCTCCTTCCACCCCCACACACATGGTGATAGGGAGGGTGTGCAGCTTCCCAGATGGGATCACAAATGAAGGTTGTTCTTGATAGATCTTCCCTGGGCTTCCTGTGTTATGTGAGGGTGCCCTTTGCTAAATTGTCAGAAGCATTTAAGGCACCCTCCATGACAGCTGTGCTTCAGGGAAAATTCTGTGCGTGTCCTAATAGGCTGTAACAGTTTGCTGCGTCTCCATCATCACAAAAGGCTCTCACTTTGGGATTTCCCGAGGTGACAACCACAGAATGTCAGAGCACAGCAGGAGAACATCTTGCTTTCTTGAGGGTCTCCCATCAAGTGAACTGGACATGGGGCTGTCTCTAGAATGTGGGTGCCTGGTTGCCAGAGTTCTAAGTTCTGTTGGGGTTTGTCACCAAGGAAGTGAGGTCACTTCTTCAAGGTTCCATGATCCCCGTCCCTTTCTTCAGTAGGGCCCATCCAAATGTCCCACTGGGCTGCTGTCTTCTCATGTTCCTCCCTCATGTCACCTCCTCACGTGTACACAATTATGCAAAAACACCCCTCCTCAGGCCCCTGGGAAGATCTGAATGCAGCCAGGGACCCAGGTTTGTGGAGAGAGAACTGGGTCAGACCCTCCCTTTTCTTACCATTTCTGTGACCCTAGACAAGGTATTGTGTGTTTCCAGGCCTCTCAGCCCTCCCAACATGCACAGTGAGGATGATGCTTGTCAAGTATGTAGCTCCTTAAACCACACGTAAGTTCCAAATAAATATAACAAGGTCATAATTATGCTTATCATGATAGAACTCTCCAGTCTACACTTAAAACTCACTGGTTTTTTCCCCAGAAGAGGAAGTACAGTCATTGAGTAATGTTTACTTTTCTCTTAGCATCCAGCAACATAAATACTATTACATAAAATTAATGATATTAACATAAAGTCAATATAGCTTATATAATAAGTGAATAAGAGACAAAAGAAAATGAAGACTATGAGGGCTGTCCGGAAAGTATCCAGCCATGTAATGCTTCTCATTATATTAGCAATGGCTGGATACCTTCCAGACAGCCCTTATGTATATGTGTATGTGTGTGTGTGTGTATATATAAAACATATATGACAAAATAAATATGAAATACTCCCGACAGCTGCAGTTCTCCTTTTTGTATCTGTTCACAGGGTTGAAGCTGTATTTCCTTTGCCTTCAGGAAGCAGCTTGGCTGTTCTTCCTCTTTACCTAGCCAAGTGGCCCAACCTTTATGCTTGACAGGACTGGGCCAGTTTTAGTCCTACCTTAAGATTGAGTTGTCTTAGTTTCCCTTGGCCTTAATCACAGAGCATGGTAATACTAAGAGATGCCAAGAGATCTCCTGTATTCCAGGTACACTCTTCCTCATCCACATTGTGCAGCATTAGTCCAATTTCTCCTTGCTTCTTTGGATCAAGCCCCTCAGTCAAAACTGTAACTCCCTTCCTGGCTTATTGACTCAGAGGCATGAGAAGGCCAGAGTAGCCAGGGGCAGTATGAAGTTCCAGTTTAACGGAATCATTGTTGTGTCTCCTGGTAGAATCATTTCTCTGTCTGTAACCAAGACTGCTAGGCCAGCAGACCATAAAGTTGTGAGAATAGGAAGCAACACTTTCCACAGTGGTTCACTAGGGGCAACAGTGACTTGTGCTACTACCATTTCTATCCCCTGATCCCTGGATTTGTGAATCCTGGCTATAAGAGAAACAACCATATATTGGATGCTGATTCAGAGCCAAGACAGCTTTTTGGAGACTCTTGCCCCAGCCCTGCACATATTGCTACATATATGGTGCTGCAACTGAGTCTTCATAAGACCACTCCACCTTCGTCTCTAACAAGCCAATTGCTTTATGATGGTGAGAAACAGGGTAAGATCATAAATTTCATTAGCATGGGCCTATTGTTACACTTCCTTGGCTCTGAAGTGAGTTCACTGACCAGAAGCAATGCTGTTTGAAGAAACAATTGTAAATAAGACATTCAAATGGCCCACAGATGACAGTTATGGCAGAAGCATCGCATGAAGGGAGGGTCAATCCATATTTAGAGTTAGTATCTATTTTTGTACAAACAATACACTGCCCTTCCATAACGGAAGGCATCCAATAAAATCAACCTGTCACCAGGTAGCTTACTAATCACCCCAGGGAATGGTGCCATTGGGAATTCAGCATCTATTTCTGCTGCTGTCAAATTGGGGGCTCAGCCATGGCATAGCCAGGCTGGCCTTGGTGAGTGGAGGTCTACATTGCCAAACCTATGCAGAGCTCCATCTCTGTTACCATGGCCACTGTGCTCATGAGCACGCTGGGCAATGACAGAGGTGTCTGGGGAAAGAGGCTGACCCAAAGAATAGGTCATCTCATTCACTTGATTATTAAAATCCTCCTCTGCCGAGGTTAACGTTTTGTAAGCATTCACATGGGACCAGTGGGTGAGGGGGCAAGATGGCAGACTAGAAGCAGCCCATGTGCACTGCGCTCAAGAAGAGGCTCGAAAGTTGCAGGTGGATGCCCAGCTACGGGTGGGCCTTCTTGGGAAGAGCATTGTGAATCACTGGAGAAGTGATAGGGGACACTCAGAGTGAAGGAGAAGGTGAGAGGGTGATCTACTCTACAAGATTGAAAGGTGCCTGGGGGAGGCATTCCCATGGGGGGAAGAACAGGAGGAGAAAACCCTGGGGCTCCACACTGTCCCTGTGGACACTGTGGCTCAAGTTGTGAGGGACCCCCCACCACCACAGACCCTTGGACTGATCGGGGAGCTGCTTAGAGTCTGTGCAGCAACATTGCATCAGACACCAGAAAGTGGGCACAAAGGGACACAGTGGCTTCCATTTCCAGGTTGCTACAACTGATGCCATTCTGAGCTCCCAGGTCCAGTGCACCAGGTTTACACAGGGCTTGACTTCGCTGCAGCTGCCTCCACATTGTCCTGGCTGGGCTAGGAAGGGAACAGGGAGAACAGATGCTCTTGTGCACCCCATGAGTGGGAGCCAAGCACACTGCCCCCCATGGGAATTTGAGCAGAATGGGAGTCATAGCTGCCACCAAAGAAGCCCTGTGGCTACTATCTTCATGGGACCTGGGCAAGGGGAGAGCTGCAGCCACCCAGTGGCCTGGCCCTGTGGCCCTCCCCCCATGACCCACATGCTTACACCTGGCTCCATGGTCTGCCCCCATGGTTCCTGTGCTGCTGTCTGACCCCATGGCTCCATCTCTGAGGCCCCAGTGCTTCCACGAGTCCCCAATAACAGGGCTCTGAGGCTTCCCCAATTTTGCCAGGCCCCAGGGCTCCATCCCCAAGGCTCACACAGGCCACCTGGCAGGAACTGCGTCTGTGGTCCAACGCTCTGCCAGTGACCCACTAGCCTCAATTTGCCATCACAACTGGACCTGATTGAAGTGAACACCTCAGCCCTGGCACCCATGACCACGGCCTAGATAGCCTCACCCAGTTGCCACTGTCACCACTGCAGGGCGATGCTGGCAGAGCAATCTCCTGCAAGTCCAGCTTCTGTGGAGGACTCACCTAGCCCCCAACCTGAGGTTCCAACAGCAGCCTGGGGAACATCCACCGCTGTGCATGGAGGTTATCCAGAATCAGCCTGGACTGTGGCACTCAAAGTCGAGCGAGACAACACGGAACAGCCGCATCAGGGGCTCTCAGTGCTCCTTCCCTCCCCTGCCGCATCAGCCTCCACAGTAGGTCACAGGAGCGCCATCCCGGGACCTGTGCTTCCTCTCACTTAGTAGGAGAGCTGCAGCAAAGGAAAAAACGTGTGCTGCAAACCTATCCGCCTTGAGCTGGGAGAAGAGGTTTCAGACGAGCAGAAACCAGCAAAAGAACTCTGGTAACATGCAAAAATAGCAAGCTTGACACCCCCAAGGGATTGCAATGGACCTACAGCCAAACCAAAAAGAAGACCCCTACCTCAACCAAAAGTAAATTTTTGAAATGTCAGAAACACTGACGGCAAATAAGATGAACGGGATTGAAGGGAAAGTTGAAGACCAACTCGCGGGCCCAGGGAGTGGGTGTATGATTGCACGCTGGCCATTTCTTCTCCCGTGCAAAGTGAGCAGCCACACGCCCTTGTGGAAGCTCTAGCCCTCAGGAAGACTGCACTTCTCCACTGTCCTTCAGGGTTACCCAGAGGGCGGCTGCAGTTCTGAGCTGTCCACTTTTGGGGGTGTCTGCATATCATGCAGAACCATGTCTAAACAATGCCTGAGTCTTCACTTTCCTTGGCAGATAATAATAGGGAACTCCCCATGAGGCCATGGGTGAGGCTGGGAGAGAGAGAACAGTGTAGCAGGAGTGGGCACCATGGGCATTTTTGCCACTGATTTATGTAACTTATGCCTTCAGGAAGCGCTCATGCCCAGTCAAGTATGTATCACTTCCCTGTAAGGATGGAGTGCTATTGCATACACCTAATGTTATGGCTTTGTGGGTTAGATAACACCTAGTTCATAACGGATAGCTCAAGTCACATAGTAACTTGGTGGCACATATTTAAGTGTTTGGTTTCTACTAAGGCTCAGCAGGAGGCCAAGATTTCTTTCTTGAAAGAAGAGTCATTATTTGCAAATGATGGTAGGGCTTTGCTTCAAAATCCTAAGGTCTTGCACTGTGATTCACCTATAAGGACCTTCCAAAACCCTCTAATAGCACCACTATCTGCCACTGCCACTTAAAGCACCATTGGATATACTGGATCATATGCCCCAATTGGCAAAGCAGCTCATATGGCAACCTGGAGTTATTAGAGTCATCTCTTGTTCTTGGGCCCATTCAAAACCAGCAGCCTTTTGGGGCACTTGGTAAATGGGCCAGAGTAACACAAACAAGTGAAAAACATGTCAATCCCAAATTTAGAGAACTCCACTAGGCATTGAACCCCTTTGCTATTTGCAGAAGAAAAGAAATGCAACAACTTACGCTTCACCTTAGAAGGACTATCTTAACACATTGCACATTCGTGGATCCCTAGGAATCACTGAGGAGGAAGGTCACAAATTCTTTTGGGGAATTATTTTCCTCTCTCTGACACATGAATGTCTTACTAATAAGTCTAGAATAAGTGGTAATTTTTGCTTACTAGGTCCAGTCAGCATAATATCATCAATGTAATGGACCACGGGGATATCTTGTGGAAGGGAAAGGCAATCAAGAACTAAATCACAGCACAGGCCTAGAGTTGATATATTCCTGAGGTAAGAGAGGGTGTATGGCTGGCCTTGCCAGCTGGAAGCAGGCCACTTCTAGTGGGCCTTATTGATAGGTATGGGGACAAAAAGCATTTGCCAAGCAATACCTGAATGCCAGATGCCAGGGGATGTGTTAATTTATTCAAGCAATAAAACTGTATCAAATAAAGCATCCACAATTGGAGTCACCACCTAGTTAAATCTATTGTATGCCACTACCATTTTCCAAGACCTCTCTGTCATCTGCACAGCCCAAATAAGCAAGATGAATATAGACGTGGTGGGAATCTCAACCCCTGCTTCCTTCAAGTCATTGATGGTAGCACTAATTTCTCAAATCCCCCAAGAATGTGGTATTTCTTTTGTTTTACTATGTTCCTATGTATGAGCAATTTTTATAGCTTCCACCTTGCCTTTCTTATGATTATAGACCTCAATCCACAGGTCACGCAACCAGATGAGGAAGAAAGAAAGGGGAAAAAAAAAAAGAAAGAAAGGAAGGAAGGAAGGAAGGGAGGAAGGAAGGAAAAGAGTAGGAGAGGGACGGATGGAGGGACAAATCTTTCTAACAAAAGAATTTTAAATAATAAATGTAGCTGGGTAATGCAGAATAGAAAATTACCTCTAGAATACCATAGTAATAATTACTGTAGGCAAGATCCAATGGTGAATGCCAAAATCTGGGTGCAATTTAAAGGAGAAATGCTATATTTGTATAGCCTCAAGAATCTTCCCCCAAATATTTTTAACATATTTTTTCCTCTTAATTTCTTTAAAAAAACTATATTTAGTTAAAGCAAAATTATAACTCTATATTGTGTGATTTACAATGCACAGATGTAAAATTTATAACAATATCACAAAGGATAGAAGGAGGTAAATGGAGTTGTTTGGTAGGAAAGATTTTATATTTTACATTTCGTAGAGTAGTACAGTATTAACTCTAATAAATTGTGACATGTTAAAGACGCATATTATAATAACTAGCACAGGCAATAAAAATGCAAAGAGATGTTATTTAAATCTCAATAAAGGAAATAAATTAAATATACAATGTATTTTATTTAATAAAGTATTAATATGTATTTAATTTAAGAATATTCATAGATGCTTTAGTTATAATACCCCAAAAAAGGAAATAACTCAAATGTTTATCAATAGAAAAATGGATAAACAAATTGTAGTGCATTTGTACAGCAGAACCCTAGTTAGCAAATCAAAGGAACAAACAACTGAATCGCACACACTGGATGAATTTCATAAGTATTGTAGTGAGCAAAACAGCTGGACATAAAACAACACGTATTGTGTAACTTCAGGCAAAATGAACCTATGGATAAAAAAAAAAAATCACAGTAGAAAGTTGCCTCTGGGAGAAGAAAAAATTACCTGCAAAGGAACTCAAGGAAATTTTCTGGGAATGATGAAAATACTCTATTCTTAAAATAGGTGAAGGTTATACGGGTGTATTTATTGTCAAAATTATACAGTTAAAAATTGTGCCTTTCAATGTATGTACATATTACCTCATGAAAAAGAAACAGAAATAAAAAAATAACAAAGGTGAGGTTGGAGAATGGGTTGAAGTATAGATAAAACAAAAGTGGCACATGATTAGTAGTTGTTAAGGCTGGGTGACGACAGGTCTATTATATAATACTATTTTGCTTAT
The DNA here is from genome assembly GCA_023783475.1 of Daubentonia madagascariensis. NCBI lineage: Eukaryota > Metazoa > Chordata > Mammalia > Primates > Daubentoniidae > Daubentonia > Daubentonia madagascariensis. The sequence continues at coordinate 732,272 of JAKFHU010001957.1, read as the reverse complement.
TTTGTATATGTTTAAAATTTTCTTTAATTAAAAAAAATGGTTCCCATCCCCAAGACATTTCATTGTAGATATGCAAATATTTCAAAATTCAAAAAGTCTAAAATTTAAAACACTTCTGGTCCCAAGCATTTTGGATAAGAGATACTCAGACTGTACATAGTAATAAATTATCTGACAGAAGCAAAACACAGTCAGTAAACAGTACCCACAAAAAATAGAACATTACAAACCCTTCATGACCTCCCCGATATTCTCATAAAAAATTATACTTTTCTTCCCAAAGAGTAACAAAATACTCTAACTTCTGAATTTCTTTTGCTTGTTGTTAAACTTCATTTAAATAAAATCATACAGAATGTACTGTTTTATGTCAGTCTAATTTACTTATGTTTGCAAGTTTCATACATATATGTAATGTTGCTGTATTTGTTTATATGTATAATATCCCTTTTTAAAAATATGTAACATATTTTATTTTTTTGTTTCTATTACTGATGCAGATTTTGGTTGCTTCCAGTTTGGAGAAGTACCCAAGGCCTGAAACTCTAAAACTACTACATAGGGTGAAAGCTGCGTGACACTGTTCTGGGCAATGACTTTTTGGATTCAACCTAATGTCCCAGGCAACAGAAGTAAAAACAGACAAGCAGGATTACTTCGACCTAAAAAGCTTTTGCACAGCACCAAATACAATCAACAGAATAATGAAACAGCCTATGAATGGGAGAAAATATTTGCAAATTATACATCTGACAAGGGTTAATATTCAAAATGTATAAACAACTTAAACAACTACAAAGAAAAAAACCCAAATTTCAAACAAATTTCAACTGTTAAAAATGTCAAAAGACCTCAATATATGTAAAAGACATACGATCAGCAACAGACATGTGGGGAAATGCTCAATGCCAATTATTGTTAGGGAAAGGCAAATCAAAAGCATTATGAGACACCAACCCACATCTGTTAGAATATTATTAAAAAGGAAAAAAATAACAAGTGTTGGCAACGATATGGAAAAAAGGGAATGCATGCACACTGTTGCTGTAAATTTAAACAAGTACAGCCATTATGGAAAAAAATTATGGATGGAGATTTCACTAAAAAATTAAAAATTTAACTAACATATGACCCAGTAATCACAATAATGGGTATATAAAAAACTGATATTAGTATGGTGAAAAGAAATCTGCACTTCCATGTTTATTGAAGTATTATTCACAGTAACCAAGATATGGAATCAACCTAAGTGTCCATCATCAACAGAATGGCTACAAAAATGTAGCATATATACACAACGGAATATTATTTAGCCATAAAAAAATTCTGTCATTTTAATCACATTTTTGAACCTGGAGAAAACTATGTTAATTGAAATAAGCAAGTCACAAAAAACACCTCATATTATTCTAAAAAAATAAAATATAACCCAGGAAACAATATTCTCCAAATTACTTGAAGTTTAAAGCCACTGGAAAAAAGGATCACTAGAGATGTCATTCTATCCACTATCTTACCCAGTAGTATATTGTTACCATCTGTTACCTTCAACCTTGAGTAAAGTGTGATAGATTAACGCTGGTGATAGGATAACACTTCATTTGATGCACAACATGCTTAACATATAAAAACAATTGTTTTGTTTATTAGAACATATTAAGTTCACAGTCTAAAAAAAAGCAATTAAAAATTCATTCTATTTTATGACCTTAATGTGTAATTTGGTAAAAAAATTTACTCCTAAATTCTAAATGTTCCTTTCTTACTATAATGCAGAATACTACACTGAACACCCACCTCGTGCATCACTTACAACACGGTCATAAGCCAGCCACAAAAAGCCTCTCCACTTAGATTTTCTTCACGTGTCTTGCATTTCATGGTCTTTCATCTTTCATGGAAAAGTATATAAATGATGCCTCCCTAATATAAAATGACCTGTCATAGAGGTGATGCATGAAAAATTGACCATATTCTCTTACATAAACACTAAGAATGAAGGCATAGCATCAAGTGAGTTGAGAGTTGAATTACATCAATATTTGCTTTTCAAAAAATTTAAAATTCTTTCAATGCAAAAAAGTATACTCTGAATGTAATTTTAACTCTCCAAAAAATCATTTGCTCCTTATAAATCTACATACAATTTGAATTATTTGCTATAATCAACACACTGGTTTACAGTAATGTCTGAAAGTGTTACTGTTTTAGTGCCTCTGTGAAAACACTGATGTTTATTTTATTTTATTTCATTTTTATTTCAGAATTTTATGGGGGTAGACTCATTCTGGTTACATGATTTGCTTTTGTGCAGTTTGAGTCAAAATTATAAGTGTGCCCATCTCCCAGACAGCATGCATTGTACCCGTAAGTTGTGAATTTACCCGTCTCCTCCACCCCTTTCCCACCTGTTAGGTTTCCACTGAGTTTTACTGCCACGTGTGCACATGGGTGTTGATCAATTAGTTCCAATTTAACAGTGAGTACATGTGGTGTTTGTTTTTCCATTCTTGTGATACTTCACTAAGAAGAATAGTCTCCAGTTCCATCCAAGTTGTTACAAAAGATATTAGTTCATCATTTTTTTTATGGCTGAGTAGTATTCCATAGTATACATATACCCCATTTTATTAACCCACTCATGTATTGGTGGGCACTTGGGTTGATTCCACATCTTTGCAATTGTGAATTGTGCTGCAATAAACATTTGAGTCCATGTGTTTTTTTTGATAAAATGACTTTTTTCTTTGCGTAAATACCCAATAGCGGTATTGCTGGATCAAATGTTAGGTCTACTTTTAGTTCTTTGAGGTATCTCCATAGTATTTTCCATAGAAGTTGTACTAGATTGCAGTCCCACCAGAGTGTTTAAGTGTTCCTTTCTCTCTGCATCCATGAAAGCATCTATTGTTTTGGGACTTCTTGATAAATGCCATTCTCACTGGAGTTAAGTGATATCTCATTGTGGTTTTGATTTGCATTTCCCAGATGATTAGAGATGATGAGCATTTTTTCATATGTTTATTGGCCATTAGTCTATCTTCTTTTGAAAAGCTTCTGTTCATGTCTTTTGCACATTTTTTAATAGGGTTATTTGCTTTTTTTCTTGTTGATTTGTTTGAGTTCTTTATAGATTCTGGTTATCCTTCATCAGATATATAGCACGCAAATATTTTCTCCTATTCTGTAGGTTGTCTGTTGACTCTATTGTCTGTTTTCTTGGCTGTACCCAAGCCTTTTAATTTAATCAAGTCCCATTTGTTAATTTTTGTTGTTGCTGTGATTGCCTTTGGGGTCTTATTCATAAATTCTTTGCCTAGGCCAATACCTATAAGAGTTTTTCTAACATTTTCTTCTAGACATCTTATAGTTACATGTCTCAGGTTTAAGTCTGTTATTCATCATGAATTGATTTTTGTGAGTAGTGAGAGGTGTGGGTCCTATTTCAGTCTTCTACATGTGTCTATCCAATTTTCCCAGCACCCTACTGAACAGGGATTCTTTTCCCCAGTGTATATTTTTGTCAGCTTTGTCAAAGATCAGATGGCAATATGTGGATGGTTTTATATCTATGTTCTCTGTGCTTATCCACAAGTCTACGTCTCTGTTTTTGTTCCAGTATCATGCTGTTTTGGTTGCTATAGCTTTGTAGTCTACCTTGAACTCTGGTAAAGTGATGCCTCCCTATTTCTTCTTATTGCTTAAGGATGCTTTTGCTATTTGGGGTCATTTCTGGTCCCATATGAAGTGTTGAAGTATTTTCTTAATCAGCAAAAAATGATGTTGGTATTTTAATAGGTATTGCATTGAATCTGTAGATCACTTTGGGTAGTATAGGCATTTTAACAATGTTGATTCTGCCAATCCATGAGCATGATATGTTTTTTCCATCTGTTTACAGCCTCTGTAACTTCCTTCCTCAGTATTTCATAGTTCTTTCTGTAGAGCTCTTTCAACTCCTTAGGTAAATAAATCCCTAGGTATTTTATTTTCTTTGTCACTATTGTGAAAGGTATTGAGTCTTTGATTTGGTTTTCACCTTGACTGTTGTTGGTATATATGAATGCTACTGATTTGTGTACACTGATTCTGTAACTTGAGGCTTTGCTGAATTTATTTATCAATTCCAGGAGTCTCCTGGAAGAATCTTTGGGGTTTTCTAAATATAAGGTCATATTGTCAGCAAAGAGCAATAGTTTGACCTCTCCTTTCCCCATTTGAATACCCTTAATTTTCTTTTCTTGTCTAATTGCTCTGGCTAGGACTTCCAGCACTATATTGAATAGAAGTGGTGACAGTGGGCCACCTTGTCTGGTTCCAGTCCTAAGCAGGAATGTTTTCAATTTTTATGAATTTTTTTTTACATTTGCTGCATCTGGAAAATATCTTTTAGTATAAATTCTGCAATATTTCTAAGGTATATTTTCACAAAATTTTTAAAATTCATTACACTTGTAGGATTTCTCACCAATAAAATATCTCTGGTAGTGAACAAAGTTTGAGCAACTGTTCTAGGGTTTCCCTCCAGGATAAATTATCTTGAGACCAAAATATCTGTGATATACATAAAGGTATTGCACCACTACTTATACTTGTAATGTCCTTCTACATTATAAATACTCTAGTACACTCTGAGGCTTATATTTTTTCAAAGGTTTTTCTATTAATACAATCATTATATTTATACCACTTTTATTCATTGTGAATTCTCTTATGTCAATTAAGCCATGCATAGTTATTAAAGACTTTACAACATTCTTCACATGTGTAGAATTTTGGTCCATTAATTCTCTTATGTTCCTTAAGGTTTGAGCAACACTTAAAGGGTATGCCACATTCTTCACTTTTGTAGGGTTTCTCACCTTTATGAATTTTCCTGGGCACAGAAAGGTATGAGCACCAAAGGCTTTATCACATTCTTTACACTTGTAGTATTTTTCTCCAGTATGAATGCTGTTACTTTCAGTAAGGTGTGAACACTGGTTAAAGGCTTTGCCACATTTTTCACCTTGATAGTTTTTCCCTGGTATGAAATTTCTTATGTTTACAAAGGTTTGAGTCAGGGTTAAAAGCTTTGCCACATTCTTTACATTTGTATGGTTTCTCTCCAACATGAATTCTCTTAAGATTAGAAAGGCTTGAGCAAGATTTAAAGACTTTTGCTTCTATACATTCTATGAAATTAAAGAAAAGTATTTAAAGACTTTACCACATTCTTCACATTTGAAAGGTTTCAAGTACTTCTTATGTGTCTTTAGATTTGATAATTTACTAAAGACTTTCACATATTTATTACATCTGAGCATTTTTCTATTGAAGCTGCTGCACATTGGTTAAGTCAATTATAACTTACCTTATGTCCCTGTCTCCAACCTACAATTTCCCATCCTTAAGTGTAAATTCTCAAACCAACAGCTTCCCTATCTTCCCAGTATCATTTTGAGGAATGAATGATTTATGGCCTGCTCTCATAAAAAACTTTGGGTGTAATGAAAAGACATAGCTGAAAGAAGTGAAAATTAACAAATTTTCCCACTTATTAAACTCAGGTGAATATATTTTACAAATCTAAAATATAAAATTATACCAAGCACAATAGTACTGGCATATATGGCATAATATGATACAATAGGCAATCATTCATTCATAGATAAATAAACTTAACAAACATATACTGACTAAACTGCTATTGTGAAGACTCTAAAAACCCATTAACTGTTTGCAGCACCCCCTTTATCACAACCCTGTGATACAGAGAAAAGGAAACAAAGTTTGTTACATTTACCTATCACAGCCCTTCCTCTTCCCCAATATAAAACGGTGAATTTAGGAGAAAACTACCAACTCCTAGATTCCACCTCAGGAAAGAAAATTGGCACATTGCCACAAAACAAGCCTTACGAAATTTTTTTTAGAAATTACACCAGACATGGAGGCTCACACATGTAATCCTAGCACTCTGGGAGGCTGAGGCAGGAGGATTGCTTCAGCTCAGGAGTTTGAGACCAGCCTGAGCAAAAGTGAGACCCCATCTCTACTAAAAATAGAAAAATTAGCCAGTGTCATGGCATGTGCCTATAGTCCCAGCTACTCGGGAGGCTGAGGCAGGAGGATCCCTTGAGCACAGGAGTTGGAGGTTGCAGTGAGCTATGATGATGCCACTGCACTGTACCTGGGGCAACAGAGTGAGACTCTTGTCAAAAAAATTTTTTGTAGAAATTAAAATCCAAGACACTATCATTTCTGACTAAAGTGTAATGAAGCTAGAAATCACTACCAGAAGAAAAAACAAAACACCAATAACATATGGAAATTAAACAACACAATTTGAACATTCTGTTGTTGAAGCACTGGAAGACTAACTATTGTGAAGATGTCCATACTGCCCAAAGTGATCTAAAGATTCAATGCAATCCCTTTAAAATTTTCAATTTCACTTCTTGCAGGAATAAAAAAAGTTATCCCCATAATAATATAAAAATCTCAAGACCATGAGAACCAAACAATCTTCAAAATGAAGAGGGCATCCAAATTGGAAAAGAGAAAGTCAAATTATCTCTGTTTGCTGATGATGTGATCTTATGCCTAGAAAACTGTAAAGACTCTTCCAAAAGACTCCTAGCTTTGATAAATAAACTCAGCAAAGTCTCATTTTATAAAATCAACATACAAAATCAGTAGCATTTTTATACACCAAATAATGTCCAAGCTGAGAACCAAATCAATAACTCAATATAATTTACAATAACTGCAAAAAAGTAAAGTGTCTAGGAATACATTTAACTAAGAAAGCAAATGATCTCTATTAGGAAAACTACAAAATACTGACGAAAGACACTATAGGTGGCATAAACAAATGGAAAAAAACACCCCATGTTCATGAACTGGAAGAATGAATATTGTTAAAATTACCATACTACCCAAAGTAATCTACAGATAAAATTTAATTTTTAACAAAATTAGAAAACAATCCTAAAATTCATATGGAACTAAAAAACAAGCCTGAATAGGCAAAACAATCCTAAGGAGAAAAAAAGGAGGCATTGCATTATGTGACTTCAAATACTAGTTCAAAGCTATACTAAACAAAACAGGATAGTACTGGCATAAAAGTAGACATAGATCAATGCAGCATAATAAATAACCCAGCAATAAAACCATATGCCCCAAACCAACTGATCTTCAACAAAGCAAACAAAAACTTATATTGGAGAAAGAACACCCTATTTAATAAAAGATGTGGGAAAATTGCATCACCATATACAGAAGAATAAAACTAGATTCCTATCTCTCTCCATATACAAGAAATTAATGCTAAACGAATTAAAGACTTAAATGTAAGACCTGAAATTATAAAAATTCTAGAAGAAAACCTAGGAAAAACTATTCTTGACATTGGCCTAGAAAAAAATTTCTCACTAAGACCCCAAAAGCAAATGCAACACAAACAAAAGGTATTTAATTAAAATAAAAAAGCACATACACTGCAAAACAAATAATCAACAAACATACAAAATGGGAGAAAATGTTTATAAAGTATGCATCCAAAAAAGAAGTAATATCCAGAAACTACAAGGAATTCAATTCAACAAGCAAAAAACCAAACAACTTCATTAAAAAGTGGGCAAATGAAGCCTGGCATGGTGGCTCACGCCTGTAATCCTAGCACTCTAAGAGGCTGAGGTGGGAGGATCACTTGAAGTCAGGAGTTCAACACCAGCCTGAGCAAGACTGTGACCCCTTCTCTACTAAAAATAGAAAAAAATTAGCTGGGCAACTAAAATTAGAAAAAATTAGCCGGGTGTGGTAGCACGCACCTGTAGTCCTAGCTACTCATGAGGCTGAGGCAGGAGGATCTCTTGAGCCCAAGAGGTTGAGGTTGCTGTGAGCCACGACACTCTAGCCCAGGCAACAGAACAAGACTCTGTCTCAAAAAAAATAAAAATAAAAATAAGGTGACAATTGGGAATTTACTATATGCCGGGTAATGTTCTAAGTTCCCCTATGAAATTTGTTACTTTAAGAATTCTATAAGGTGCTGTAGTCCTAGCATTTTGGGAGGCTGAGACACAAGGATCTCTTAAGGCCGGAAGTTCAAGACATCCTTGGCATAGTGAGACCCTGTATCTACATAATAATAATAATAGTAGTAGTAATAATAATAATTCTGTGAGGTGAATAGATACAGCAAACTCTTCTACAGGAGAGGTATTTGGTATGTGGAATTTAAATTTATTTTAATTTTTTTAAGACAGAGTCTCACTCTATTGCCCAGGCTAGAGTGCCATGGCATCAGCCTAGCTCACAGCACAGAATTTAAATTTCTTATCTTCATTCTTATTTAGAAAAAGGAAATTTTAAAGTGATGCAGACAATTAGATTTTCTCACATTTAATGAGACGTGTTGTGCTTTGGTGAAATATCTCAGTCTGATTTTCTATAAGATCATGTTTGAAGCCTCCATAGATCTGGAAATTATGAAGCAGAAAACATACAACATGTGTCCCCAGTGTTCCTAAATTTTCTGAAAAAAACTTCAGTGTCTCCACCATTCCCCTCATACCGCTCAGACATGAGACACAAATAGATCTTTTAAAATGACTTAAAATAGAACAATCTACAAATGTGTTGATTTTCCCAGGCATCCAAAGCAATGAAAGAACAGTCTGATCATATAGGCCTTCTCAGAAAAGAGAACTTTGACTCACACTGTGAATACACTGAAAGATTATTGGATGGAAAAGAGACACCTTAGAGGTTTTAAGAGCATAATATATATAGGACAGGAAACTTCTTTCCACGACAACAAAAGAAATAAATCTAGGATTTCAAACATCAATTCTAACGCAGCAGAGTTTCCCAAATGACATTTTAAACTCTGGCTTTTTTCTTGAAACTTGGACCTGTCACATGTGTTATCTGCTCATTCATTTCTGCCTGTATGAGTGTGTGGCTATTGTCTCCTCTCTTTTCACATTCCAGGGATCTTTCCTTCACTTCAGAAGGTAACCAGGTCTGGCTCAGAGGCTATGCACCACATCCCTTCTTCTTCACCAGAACAGCAATAGGGTCAGGAGAAAACGCCCTACTCTCAGCATCTCCCCCAGGAGTGAACTAAAACAGTGGAATATATGTTCAAACTTTTGGCTCTTTGAGGGACTGTCTGATGACTAGAATCTGTCTTCCCAAACATGGGATGCTGAAGGAAATGATGCAGTAGTGTAGATGAAAGATTTTTTCTGCTGAGAGGAAAGGTAAATGCTTGTTAGAGCACTAGAAACTGAAACACCACAGACGGTCAACTGTGGAAGAAAAACATTACAAGATCTGTAAAATAAATAGGGGGAAATCTCTTAAACTTAGAAAACACACAGACATCTAGAGTAGAGATGACATATCTGAAAACATGTCTGTAAAGTATCCAAAATCTATAGCCTTGCTGATTGCTGTCCACATCCCCAGTAGTAAGTCAATCCATAAATACTAGATTAAAGGAGGAACCAAGATGACCAACTAGAGACCATCGCTTGTTGGACTGGCCCAACTGGAAGGTAGAATATTGGACTGAGCAGAGTGGAGAGGAGTCACAGCTCAGAGAGAGGTAACTGAGATGACCAGGGACCCCATGAAGAAAAACCACAAAGCTGAGAAAGAAGGCAGAGAGAAGATAGTGTCCGGATCAAACCCAGAGAGCCTCAGAGCCCAGTGAAATGGTAAGGGGATTGCTCCTCCCCCACCTACTGGCCTTTGGTGATCAGCGTGACACAAAGTATGTTGAAGGTGTTTCCACCTTCCATGAGCCCTGGCACAGTGGGTAGTTAGAAACAGTGGGGTGAATGAGCAAGCCCCAGGAGTTTGCGTGTCCACAGGGACATCCACAGGAGAGTGCCACCAGAGACTGGAGTGCTGGCTTTCTTATACCTAGATACTTCCTCCTCTGCGCCTCGCCTATTAATGGCTTCTGAGAAAGTACTTTGAGCTCAGGCCAACCGGGAGTTGTGGCCCCTCCACCACCCATTGCCACTGTGAGAGTACTCTGAATGGAGAAGCTCATTAATGGCTGCTTCTCTACAGTAGGTAGGTGCATGCTCCAGGCTAAGCCCACCATATAGAGGGGCCTGCCACAATTTAGGAGATTCCTGACTGTCTGCATTTCACAAGATCATGCACTGGCAGCTTAGATAGGTGGGCCACTCCCTGCACCCCTGGACAGGAAAGCAGTGCAGGGAGATGCAGGGGAGAGGACTTGGTCCTGGACACACGTGGTGAGGAAGCCCCCATGGACATATCTGATGAAAGTGTGTGGTGGGGTGCTGAGGAATGGTGACCTGTGAGCACACCCAACCCCCACCCCTGCTGAAGAACCACCATATTGGATAGGGGTGCAGCACTTGGAGAGAAATAGCCCTGGCCCCGGCTCCATGGCAACTAATTGCTTCAGGTGCATGGCTGAACAGAAGCAGTGTTCCCTCCCCCCACTCATTACAATAGGGAGTGCAGCATGAGCCAAGAAATTCATGAGTGGTCACTTGTATCCAGTGGGAGCAGGCCCCTGGCTGAGGCCCCTGCGGACAGAGTGGCCCACTACTCTACCTCTGGGGTCTAGTGGTGCAATAAGGGTGCACAACAGGGGAACCCCCTACCTGCCAGCGTTTTGTGTAGATGCACACTAGGGGGTCAGACACATGGATGGGGGAAGTTTGAGAGCCAGTCCCAGGTGGTGAGGGATCTCATGTGGACCGATGTGATGGGAGTGTGCTGTGGGGTTCCAGGGAGTTGCAATTTGGGAGGGTGCTCACCCCTCCCTGCAGAGAAACTGTGCTAGTGGACAAGGGCAGAAAGAGCCCAGCCCAGGGCCATAGGCTCCCCCTAGTGGCCAGAAGTGCAACCTCTGAGCCACATCAAAGCTTTGCAAAGCCTTTCACGCTCTCACAATCCAGCCACGATCTGTCTTGCTTCTCCCCCGCCTCAGGGGGAAGGAGAGATCAAGCAACCATCTGGGAGCTACAGGGTCCCTCATAAAGCTTGGGGCATTGGTGTGCCCCACCTGGGGAACCAGAGCTTACCACAGGCACAAAAGAACATCTCAGCAGCTGGCTCTTCCACACAAGCATCAGCCAATGATGGGGGAACAATCCTATAGCTCAGCACAGAGCCTTCCAACTCAAGCAAACAGGAAGTGGCTGATTCACACTCACAAGTACCACCTGCCATCTAGGAGCTTAAGCTGGGGGACGCAACTCATTTCACACTGCTGAAAAGATGTGAACACAGCAGGGCAAGCGGTAACCTGAGAGGATCATCAAATCTGCTAGAACACTTGATAGGCAACTCAGGACCGGCACTCCTTTCCCTAGCACGGTCAGGGAATAATCTTCAGGGACCCAGAGACAAGCCCACAAGGCAGGCCTAGTACCCCCAGGTCTTGACTGAGAGGACAGATGAGAAGGAATTGGCAAAATAACTCCAGAAATATGAAAAATCAGAGCAAAAGGACACCCCCAAAAGAGAACAATAACTCCTTATCAATGGATACCAACCAAAATGAAAATATTGAGCTTGCAGACCCAAGAAGGAGGACCAGAGACACCACCAGCTAGTGGTCTCAGTAAGAAGGAGAAGTTTTAGATGAAAGAGACAAAACAGACAAACAGATCGGATGAAGGTCTGAAGGAAGGATGGCCGAGCCTACAGGAAACTCCATGGGAACAGGTTGCAGAGCAGGACTGGAAGGAGAAAGGCATGGGCAGAGATTCAGCCCTGAGAGGCTTGCAGACCAGCGAGGAGGGCGGGTGGAGCAGGTAATTTCTCCCTCCCTTGAATCTTGGACTGTTGGTGGGCTCCTGAGCTGTTGGAGACACCTTTTGCCCACATGAGCCCACAGACTGCTGCCGCCACCAGTGAGCTAGGAGCTGTCTGCAGACAGGGCACCAGGCTCCCAGTCCCCCTGGGTGCCTCCTGCCCAGAGATCTGAGCCGGATGGCAGGCACCATGTATCTTCCCTATCCACCATATGCCTTTGTACTCCCCAGGGGGCTTCAACTCCTCGGTTCCATCTTGCTCATCCCCGCACAGATATTTCCCAACTCTGGCCCAGACTGCAGGAGCCACAGGGGTCCAGTGGGTCCTGGGAGATCTGCATGACTCCAGACCCAGTCCTTCTGGGTGGACTGCCTCCTGGAGAGAGGGACAGACATGACCAGAGTGCGGACTTTCCTCCACCCAGACTTTTTCTCCTCTTCCCCTCACCCACCCTTGGCTGCAGAGAGAAAATTGAGCCACCACACAGAGCCTTCCACAGGGAGTGGGGCTCAGACCTTTCCTTTTGGGGTCCTGCAGTGGACTGAAGGGTACTGGGGCTGTAAGCTCCCTGCCTGCGGGCCCTCCCTGCCGCTGCTTGCCTGGTAGCCCCATCAAAGGACATGCCCTGACGTGAAGGGACATTGAATCAGCATGGGCACCCCGTGGGTGACTCGGGTCCGGCATCCTTCTCCCTGACACGATCAGGGATTCATCTTTGGGGCCACGGGAATGGGCCCACAGGCCAGATCCCATACACCCAGGTCTTGAATGCATTGCCTTGGGGCACAAAGGGGATATTTGTGAATTAGTCTTGGGAGGTGTGGGTGCCTGCAGGGACAGAGCGGGGGGAAGAGTGCAGTGTGCGTCCTAGCTGTGGCATGCTCATGGGGCAGCCTTCCTCCCACAGGAGGGCCACACTCCAAGCTCAGGCCAAGATCCTGGGCAGGGAAACTTCCAGTCTGCATCACAGTAGTGGGGAAGCTCGGCTGCTTTGAGGTCCTGCCTGCCGGCAGAGGCCTGGGAGAAACTGCAGAACAGGGGTGGATGGAAAAAGGCAAGGCCTGCTCCAGACTTGGGTGCAGACTTTGGTGCCGGATTGTGGGTTTCAGACAGTCCCGCCTCCACATGCAGACTTTCTGGTTGAGTGGGACCACTTCAGCCGTTCCCTGGCAACTTTGCCCAGAGGCAGGGAGCAGACCTTTGACCCCTGCCAAAGCAGATCCCTTGCCAGCATTTGTGGAACTTGAGGGCAGGCACACCAACCCATCCCTGGCCAGCCTCACTCCGCCACCCACACCTGCTGTGCTGGAGCGTAAGAACCCACCTGGAAGTTCCAGGGCCCCACCCACCACCTGGGGCATTCAAGTGCTTCTCCTGAGGAACTACAGCTGGTCACAGGACCCCCCAAAAAACACTGCAGCTTATTCCTTCTGGCAAGCACCACCCACCGACAAGGAGGTCAATTTGCACACACTTTGCAGCATTCACTTAATCAGTCATACAGGGTGTGGCTGATTCCCACCCACAAGCACCACCTACTGGCTCAGAGATTAAACTGGGCGAGCCATTATCTAAACAAAACAAAATCCAAAAGTAAGAAGCAACAGCTGCTCCAGATGAGAAGGAATCTGTGAACTTTCTTGTATCTTTGTACAATTAATTCCATAAGGACTAATCACAGAAATGGAATTGCACTGCCAAATGATTGCAGTACTTAAGGACTTAGATTCTTAGAATGGAGATTGCTGTTCAGAATGCTAATAAATGCTCCTTCCTAGATCATTTCTATCCAGGCTACTTTTAGAAATTAAGAAACTGTGAGTAGAAAAAAAATGTTTACACTATTTTCTTTTAGGAACAAGGTCTTGCTCTGGCACCCAAGCTTAAGTGAGGTGGTCTGATTATAGGTCCCCATAACCCCCAACTCCTGAGCTCAAGCAATTCTCCTTGCTCAGCCTCCTTAGCAGCTAGGACTACAGGCACGCACCACCACACATGGCTTTTGTGTGCGTGTAGAGATGGGGTCTTTCTACGTGGCCCAGGCTGGTCATGAACTCCTGACCTCAAGCAATCCTCCTGCCTTGGCCTCCCAAATGCTGAAATTCCAGGCATGAGCCACCATACCTGGCCAGAGAAGGTCCAGGTCCATTTGGTCCAGGGTTTTATTAAAAAGGTAAAATATTATCAGGAATATTTGATTTTTTTTTAGCTGCAAAAAGAAATAGTATAGGTAATTGAGGGAAGGGATGAAAAACACAATAAAAAAGGAAGTGCCCAAGCATGTTTTGCAATTTGGGATATCTCTGTCTCACCTTAGGGTGGTCTGCTGGCTGAGGCCTTGCACTTCAGAAACTGTTTCCCTGCTGGGATGATTCCTGGGTTCTTGTTCCAAGAATATCTGTCAGTTTGGGGTTTCTTTTCTCCTTCCTTCCATTGTTTTCCTTTCTTACTTTCTTTCATTATGTGGATATAAATATAAGGAAATGGATATATTATATACAGTATTTAGTTCTGATTAACTGACACACTTATTATAGTAAATTAGAAAGGAGACAAAAAACAATGAGGAACTAAATTAACCCACAATTCCACCACCAAGAATTTACCTCCTTTAACTGCCATAGTTCTGGGCCTCTGTGTGTGAGACTGGATCAAATGTGGGCATTTGTGTTTGGATTTTAGATGGCATTCCCATTATCTTTTCAACTTGACTATGGCATAACTGGAAAGACTAATCAATGAAATCAACTAATTAGTCCACTTTTAATATTTAGAGATGGACAGGAGGTCATAGGCAAAATGTAAGTCATTTGATACCCTTTATTGCACCTCAGCCCCGCCGTTAACCATTTTGCCTCACTGTGCACTTTGCAAATGTTTTTGACTTGAACTTCGTCCTTCTTTCTTTACCACAAGCCATCGTCTGTCTTCTATATAGTTCATAGAACAAAAAAACATGGAGCACCACAAGAGCTAGTATGTATTTTGAGCAGTTAATCTTTTCAATAACTATAAGAAGGGAACCATAATAAACACATTTTGTAGATAAAGAAGTAGACATTAGAGAGCTAGTAACTTGATCAAGATCTCTGAGCTACAAAGTGGTGAGATCCAGGGTATGAATCTAGACCCTGTTATCCTAGAGTCTGGAACCAACCCCTATGCCTACTATCCCTGGGAATAACCAGAAAAATAAAAGTTTTAGATCAAACTAATTGTATTTTTCTGTTGAAGTGTAGCATCCATGCCCAAAAGTATGGAAATAATAAGCATATAGCTCATTAATTATCCAAAGTGAACACACCCAAGAACTGTTATTCACAAGAAATAGAACACCACCAACTCTCCAGGAGCTCTCTTTGTGTTCTCATCCCAAATCACTAAACTCTCTTCTCCAATGGTAACAATTTTCTAACTTCTGAATTTGTTTTAAAATTTCATTTAAATGAAGTCATACAGAAGGTACTTTCTGTCAAGGTAATTTATTATGTTTGAAGGTTTCATGTGCATTTCTGAATGTAGCTATAGCTCATATTTATTCCTGTATAGTATTCATCACATATGTATATATACACAAGATCACATTTTATTCTTCTCTGTGTATATATATATATCACATTTATTTAACTTCTCTATTATTGATGCACATTAGTTTCCAGTTTGAAAAAAATATAAAATAATTCTGCTCTGAACATTCTTTATAATGGTGGACAGATGCAAGCATTTTTATTGGGTATATACCTAAAAGTAGAATTTTTGGATCATACTGTGTGTATGTCCATTTTTGGAAGATACTACCAAAGGGTTTTTGAAAGCATTAGTAACAGTTTATACAGACAGCAGCATAGGAGTTATAGTTGCTTTACATTCTAACACTTGATATTGTTTTTTATTTGGAAATTAGCTGTTGCATAATGGTATCACATTGTGGTTTTTATTTGCATTTTCTGATGAGAAATACTGTGAAGACTCTTTTCATATACTTTTTGTCCATTTGGTTTTTTGTGAAATGTCTAGTCGAATGTTTTGCCCAGTTTTTCCAGTGTGTTGTCTTTTTTCTTATTAATTTATGGGAGTTACTTACATATCCTAAATGTTAGGCTGTTGTCACATATAGATATGGCAAATGTTTTTCCCATTCTGTTTTTGCCTTTTTACTTTCTTGAAGGTAACTTTTAATAAAGAGAAGTTCTTAGTTTTAATAAAGTCCAATTTATCAATGTCTGCATTTATGGTTAGTGTGCTTTTTGTCCTATCTCAGCAATATTTTTTCTGTCCAAAAGTAATAAAAATATCCTCCTGTTATCTACTAGAAATATACTTTTTTAACTTGCACATTTAGATTTAAAATTCACCTGAAATTGGTTGGTCCGAGTGCAGTGGTGTTTACAACTAATTGATCACAACCAGTTACAGATTCCTTTGTTCCTTCTCCACTCCCACTGCTTCACTTGACCAGCCTTAAAAAAAAAAAAAAAAAAAAAAATTCACCTGAAATTGATTTTTATTTATAGTGTAAGATAGGAATTAAGATTAATTTTTCCCCATGTAGATAAACAGTTGACCCTAGGCCACATATTGAGAAGACGTTCTACTCTTCACGGCTCCACTGTACCTCTTTTGTCCTAACAAAACATCTGAATGTGGGGGTCTGAGGTGGACCCTCTCTTCTTATTATTTCTCCTTATGCCTATCATTCCATTACTAAATCATATGACCTTGATTACTGTAGCTTTCATCTAAGTCTTAATATCTGAGAATGTAACTCTTTGAACTTTGTTTTATTCATGATTGTCTTGAATATTCTTATGCCTTATTTCCATGTAAATTTTGAAATTGGCTAATCAGTTTTTGCAAGAAGATATCTGCTGAGAGACATTATTATGGTTGTATGAACCTGTGGATAAATTAGGAAAGAAGGGACATCTTGATAATAAATAGGATACAAAACAAAACAAAACAAAGAAAACCAACCCAAACCTAAAGACCATAATTTAAAAAGAAATAATAAACTGAGAATAAATATTTGCAACTCATATCACAAAGGGGATCACATCTTCACTATATAAAGAACTCCTAGAAATTGATAAGAAGATGAATAGCTACAAAGTAGAAAACTTGACAAGAGACGATAGCCCACAGGTCACAGAAAAAGGACTCTCAATAGATTTTAAAACATGAGAATATTCTCAGGCTCAGTAATCATATGACAAAATTGTCAAATTCAGAGTTTGACAACACACTCTAGCTCCCTGGAGCCCCACCTGAATACACTGGTGGTGCCCATGGGCCCAAAAGACAGAGCTCACAAAGAGCAGACAGCGGCTGTAGGTGAAGAATTGCATGAAACTGGACTCAAGAGCAGAGCTGTTGGTACACTGTGTATGCCCACTTGACCTCTGACAGGAGACCTGGCTTTCCTCTGCTCCATGTCCCCAGCATGGGCCACATCAGGAGTCCTGTGCACCCAAGTGTCACTGAGCCCAGCCCATATTGATGCCCTATCTGGTATTCATACAGCCTAACACTATATCCTCACTGAACACACACTTACTAAACTCATCCATGTATAATTGGGAAACTGAGGCACATTAAAAGGAAGGGGCTGACCAAGGTCATGGGTGTGGGCAGAACAGAGTATTAGGGAGCAATCTGGCTTCCCAGGCCTTGGCTCCACCTTCTCCCGTCAGGTTTCCTTCGGAAATAAAAACCATGGAGAACATGTGTGACCCATGCCCACACCCTCTACACTGGGGCCATTTTCCTTTCCACATCCCCACATAAGCACAGACACACACACACGCAGTTATTTTTCAGGTGGAAACTATGGATAATCCTCCAGGTCCTCAGGGTTCTGCCTGGACTGGGGCCACACCCAACACAACCTCAAGTGAACAGGACTAGGGCACTGCCATCACCTCTGTGGGCACCTGGTGCTAGGATGAACCTGGTAGAGACAGGATATAGGAGAGAAATCCTCAGTTTCTTCCTGTATAAATTGGAGTGTTTGGAGTAGATGACCCCAAGGGTTACAAATGATCATAAGTGTCTTCTGCCCTTGGTTCTCTTTTGGTGACCAACTGTGCTCCAAGACTCTGGGAAAACGCGTTCCACTTCCTGGAGATCCTTCAGAGCAGGGAATTTGGAGGTTAGGTGGATGCATACATGAGGTAGGACACAATGTTGTAGAGCACTGGACACTGAGTGTTAGGATAGAAAGGGGCCAGTGTGGCTGGAGGGAGGTTGGGGAAGAAAGGAGCAAATGGAGGGAATATCCTGGGCCTGGGAGATAAGGTGAATGACCCGCTGTTCTCTGACAACACTACACCAGTCTTACCACCATTACAAAATAAATACTTACTATTTTACAATTTGTGTGGATCAGAATCTGGGCATAGCCTGAGCTGCCTCTGCCTCACGACCTCTCAAGCCCACAGAGGCTGGGGCTGTGGTCTCAACTGGAGCTGGACTGTGGGAGGATCAGCTCCCAAGCTCACACACGCAGGCACAGAGTGAGTGTACACTGAGCCTGAGTTTCTTTTGCTTCTCTCAGTTTCACTTTCTCGGTTTTCTACCATTTAGACTCCTCATAGAGCAGCTCATAATCCTAGACCTTGATTCCCCAATTTGAATACAATATCGGGGAGGGAGAGTTTGATGAAGAGAACGCATGAGAGATAAACTAAGAGGAAAATGTCAGCTTTTTTTGGTAATCAATTCCTAGAAGTCTCAATGGACTGAGTGTTTTTGTCCCCTAAAAATTTATATGTTGAACTCCTTATCTCCAATGTGATGGCATTAGGACATGGGTCTTCTGGGATGTAATTAGTTTCTGAGTGTGGAGCACTCATGATTGGGATTACCGGCTTTATAAAAGGAACCCCAGAGAACTCTCTTTTCCTCTCTGTGCCAGGTGACAACAAAACCTAAAGCTGGCAGCCTGCAACGAAGAGGAGGAGGAGAGCCCTCACCAGACCACAACCACACTGGCACTCAGATCTTGAACTTTCAGCCTCGGGATCTGTGGGAAATGAAATTCTGTTGTTTATAAGCTACCTAGCCTACAGTTCTTTACTATGACATTCCGAACTAAGCCAGAAGCGATAGCCAATCACTTTTGTGGTGTTCTGTTGGTCAGAAGTGAGTCACTAACCACTGAGTGCTTTGAGCCTTCATGGAGGCTGCACACCACACAGGCTGAGAGGAGGCACACGAATCTGATCTAAATATAATGCGAAGGCATTGAAAGGTTTGATGTCAGAGTATGACAAGATCTGAATTTCACTTAATTTCAACCTTTTACTGGTGCAGAATGAAAAATGAAGCCCAATGGGGAAGTGACTTTCCCAAGACGGGCCCCAGGCCTCTGAGTTGTATCCCATGCTACCTCCCATCCCTTATTTTCATTCTTCCATCTGTAAGTTTGTACATTATCTACACGTGACACCACATCATGAGTTTTGTAAGTTTTATCTCATATACACCTGATTAGTTGCTAGAAAGTAGATGCTAGCTTGATCCTCACCATGCATGTTGGGAGGTTGGGGAGTCCCTGAAATGCAAAAGGAAATTCTGATCCAGCTCTATTTCCTCAAATCTGAAGCTCTGGCTCCTTTAAGGTCTTCCCAGGGGGATGAGAGGGGCTGTGTTTGCATGTAAGAAGGTGACATGGGGGAGGAGGGCAAGCAGTCAGCAGCCCAGTGTGGCCATTTGGTAGGTCTTATTGAAGGAATGAACCCAACAGATGAAACCAGAAGTAACTACCTCACTTCCTTAATGACAGACCCCAATGGACCTTAGAACTCTGGTAAGCAGGCACCCACATTCTAGAAAAAGCCCCTTATCCAGCTCACTTGGGGGGAGACACTCAGAGAGAAAGATATCATCTTCCTATATTCTGATGTTCCAAGGCTCTCATCTCAGAAAGGCCTGAAGTGAGAGCCTTTGGCTATGGTACTGGCATAAAAGCAGACACACAGGCCAATGCAGAAGAAGAACTGAGAGCCCAGAAACAAGACTATGCATTTAAAGCTAAGTTTAGACAAAGGTGACAAGAAAACACAATGGGGAGGGGACAGTTTCTTCAATAAATGATATTGGAAAACTGGATATCCACATGCAGAACAATGAAATGAGACACTCACCTCACAGAATATATAGAAATTAGAGCAAAATTCATTAAATACTTACATGTAAAACCTAAAGCTCTGAAATTACTATAAGAAAATAAAGGGTGATACCTTCATGACATTGGTATGGATAATGACTTTTTTGTATTTAACCTCAAAATCCCAGGCAACAAAAGCAAAAACAGACAAAGGAGATTACTTCAAACTAAGACATTTCTACACAGCACCAGAAACAATCAACAGAATGATGAGACAACATAGAAATGGGAGAAAATTTTGGAAATTATATACCTGACAATGGATTAATATCAAAAAAATATGAGAAACTCAAGTATAAAACAAAAATCCAGTAAGTTTAAAAATGGGTGAAAGACCTAAATAGTCATTATTCAAATGACAGAAGGCATACAAATGGCCAATAGATATAAGAAGAGTTGGTCCACATCAATGATCATCAGATAATGACCAATATAAACCACTATACCAACTCGCTCTTGTTAAAATGACTACTATTAAAAAGATAGTGTTGGAAAAGATGTGGGGAAAAGGGAACAACTGCATTATGTTGATGTGACTGTAAATCAGTACAGACATTATGGAAAACAGTGTAGCAATTACTCAAGAACCTAAAAATAAAACTACCATATAATATAGCAATCACATTATTGAGTATTTATCCCAAAAACTGAAATCAGTATGTTAAAGAAACATCTGCACTCCCATGTTTTTTGCAGCCCTATTCTCTATAACCAAGATAGGGACTCAACCTAAGTGTTCATCATTGAATTAATGGATTCAGAAAACATGGTATATAAACAGAATGGAATACTATTTAGCCATAAAAAAGAAATCATATGATTTTCCATCCCATGGATAAACATGCAGGGCATTGTTAATTGAAATGAGTCATATACAGAAATATAAACACCTCATAATCTCACTCATGTGTGGAATCTAAATAAGTTTATCTCATTGAAGTAGAGAGAAGAATGATATTACTTGAGGCTGGGGTTCTTAGGAGGGAGGGATATTTGGGGAGAAGTCTATCAAAGGATACATATTTACAGTTAGATGGGAAAAATAAGTTCAAGAGATCTATCATACAGCCTAGTGATTATAGTTAATGACATATTGTATCTTTGAAAAATGCTAAGACAATTGCTATTAAGCATACTCACTACAAAAAAGATAACTACGAGATAAAGCATTTGCTAATTAGCTACAATTAAGCATTTGACAATGTATATATTCTTAAAAACATGTTTTACATGATAAATACATACAATTTGATCTGTCAATTTAAAATTAATAAATTAATTTAAAAAATATCATGGTAGGATAGCAGTATTCCAATACTGAGTTTGTGTCTTTGTTATAAGCTTAACTAAACTGCACTAAAAATGTAGATTTTGTGATGTTTCTGTCATTCCATTTGTCAGTCATAAGCATAGGAACTCTGATATACCAAGAGGTATAGGGCCCTGCAAGGAACATGGCAGTGGCTAAAGTACATTAGGGCTTTTACTTTAATCCCAGGACACCTGAATTTCCTGGTGCTGCTGCTGATGGTATGGAAAACACTAAAGTGGCAGGTGGTGCTAACAGTTCCAACTCTGGCCACTCTGTGAATGTGAAAAACAAGTTTGCACCCAAAATCACTAAAGGATTCTTTCAATCCAAAACCTGCCATGATTTTTAAGATTTTTCTAGAGGTAATGAACAAGGATTGGCTACAGTTAGGTGACTAAGAATGAAAATAGTGGACTGTGAACTGCTCCCATTAAAATAAAGATAGATATAGTAATATGAACGAGAAATTCCACAAGATTGCAATATCAATCTGCAAAAGAAAAATCATTCCAAAATTTAAATACACAGACATTATTCTATTATTTCCAACACTTAATGTGCACACTCAAAAATAAAAGATTCTACACTAAAAATGTAGATTTTGTGATGTTTTTGTCATTCCATTTGTCAGTCATAAGCATAGGAACTCTGATATGTACCAGTAGGTGTAGGGACCTGCAAAGAACATGGCAGTGGCCAAAGCACATCAGGGCTTTTACTTTAACCTCAGGGCACCTGAATTTTCTGGTGTGGATGGTGACGGTATGGAAAACACTAAAGTGGCAGGTGGTCCTCACAGTTCCATCTCTGGCCACTCTGTGAATGTGAAAAAGAAGTTTGCACCCAAAATCACTAAAGGATTGTTTTAATCTAAAACCTGCCATGATCAATGAGATTTTTCTAGAGAGAATGAACAAGGAGTTGACTACAGTTAGGTGACTAAAAATGAAAACAGTGGACTGTGAACTGCTCTCATCAAAATAAAGATAGATATATAATATGAGTGAGAAATTCCCCAAGATTGCAATATCAATCTGGAAGAGAAAAATCATTCCAAATTTTAAATTCACAGACTTAATTCTATTATTGTCCAACACTTAACATGCATGCTCAAAAATAAAAGATTCTGCATAGAAACATAAGATGTACCACATTTCATAAAATACTAAATTCAAAATTCATCACTTAACCATTACCTCTCCTGAAGATTTTATTTCTAAGATATGTTTAATCTTAATAAATGTCCAAATTCTGATGTGTTTCTCTACGTATCATTTAAGAACACTTATAAATGCTGGACCTAGACTAACTAATTTAATATTTTCCACACTTTGGGTTAGGATCCAGTAATATTTTTCTTCTATAAACAAAGACAAACGATGCTAACTGCCCAATTTAACCCTCTGGTCCACGGACACTGCATCCTCCTTATGTCAGTGAAGTGTTCAGAATGTTTTATTTATACCCTATAAATGCTCTCAAACTCTGCAGATAAAAACAATTTTTCAACATATTAAAAAAATTCAAACTTCTCATCAAAATCTAGAAGGTACTGGGGGAAATGACATGGTGTCAGCAGAACTGTGAGGAAGCTGTCAGGCATAACACGGGAAAGGAACAGAAGGGCCGAGATTCACGTGTAGCTGGAAATGAACACAAAGAAACAGCAAAGAGCTGGAAATAATTAGAAAATAAAGGAAGCAAAATTCCTCTTTCTAAATTCAGACAGTGTCAATTGTTAAGCCTGGGAACAGGAGTCCTCTTCCCATAGGAAGAATCAGTGCCAATTCTACATGTGACTATTTTTTTTAATCTCTTATGTGCAGCCACAAACTTACTCCAACAAGAATACTTACTGCTAATTATGCAGCATCTGTTGAACACCTAGTGCTATCCTGTGTTTTTCCACTTCACATAAACGTCAAAACAACCCATGACATAAGAAACCTCCCCAGTTTTACCTAAACATATTGGTCCAATAAAGTCAACGAACTCAGTTATGTCAATTTTTAAAAGTGAAAGGAATAATAACTAAAGAAAAATTAGCTGAAATTGAATATTCCAATTGAGAAGAAATAAATAGAATGTACACATTAACACAATTTAACTTTATACACTAATTCTGGTACTCATATCTTAAATTATATTCTGACTGCCATTAAATTTCATAAAAATCTTTGTTACAATCTCTGAGCAGGTCATATAAAGAATACTTTATGAACTTTGGAAGAAAAAATGACGTATTGAGTCTAGCATGAGAAGACGACTATTAAAACAATTGGATTTGCATGGGAAGACGTCGAACCAACTGCCATAAGAACTCAGAGTAAGCAATTAAATACAAAGCAGGGAAAATATACTTATATAATCTTTGAGGTTTCTACTTTGCTAGTAAATAATCAACACTTGAAATTATCTGTTTTGTTCCAATATATTTTTCTTCTTCTCAAAACAGGTACACTCTCACATAAACACAATTACTTTCTCCATAATCCTCTTACAACTAATGTTTATCTTTACAGTGATATACTTTTACATTTGACTCCATGTAAATAAAAAATAAAAGTATGTATGTGTTTTTCAGGCCAGAGAGGTCACATGTTCAAAGAAAAATGTGGGATGAAATTTTATGAATAGTTTTCCAGGATTCAGAAATATATGGATTTTGATTATACTCTTATATCATCTTTATAACCATCATAATGACACTTTAGCTCCATAAAGAATAAGAAGACAACCTATGGAAATGATATTCTTCAAATTATTTGAAGATTAAAGCCTATCGAAATAAAAGTCACTAAAGATGTTATTCCACTATGGTACCCAATAGCATATTGTTACGATCTGTTACCTACAACCTTGAAAAGGGTGGGACAGGTTAATGTTGGTGGCAGGAAAACATTCTATGCACAACATGCTTAACAGATTAAACAAAATTGTTTTATTAAAACAAATTAAGGTCACACATACTCTTTAAAAAGCATTACAAAAGCCACTATATTTTAATACCTTAACATGCAATTGGTAAAACAATTTACTTATAAAATTCAAAATGTTTTTAACTATAATAAAAAATTTTACAGTAAAAATCTACCTCTGACATCACTTACAACACTCTTACAAGTCAATCACAAAGAGCCTCTGCAGTTTGATCTTCCTCGTGCATCTTACACTTCAGTGTCCTTAACATTTCTTGGAAAAGTATATGAATGACGCCCACCTAATTTAGAAGAAACTTTCATAGTTTTCATGCAGCAACAATTGACCACGTGCTTTCATAAAAACACTAGGAATGAAGGCATGGTACCAAGTAACTTCAGAGTTGAATGAAATCAATATTTAATATTCAAAAAATTCTAAAATTTAACACAAAAAGTATACATTGAATGTAATTATGACTCAGCACAAAATCAATCTCCTGTACTTTTTAAACATACATAACATAAATTATCTAGCTACTTTAACTTTGGATTATTCTGTATAATCAACACTGTGCTTTAGAGTAATGTGTGAAAGTATCAGTGCCTTGGTGCTTTCTATCGTGAATCCTCTGATGTTTATCTAGAGTTGATTTTTCATTAAATATTTTTTACATTATGACATCTATAAAATATTTTTATATTTTTGAAATATAGTGTTTCCTAAGGTGTGTTTCTTGAACAAATGTTTTTCTTCTATTACATTTTTAGTTTCTCTCCAATTCAAATTCTCTGATCTTACATAAAGTTTGAAAAATTGATGATGGAGGGTATCATTCCAGTATAAATTCTTCTGTGCACAGTAAGATCTGTGATAAAAATAAAGGTATTGTACCACTCTTTATAGTTGTAACATTTTTTCTCAGTATAAATTTTCTGATATACTCTAAGACTGTTATTTTCTGAAATGTATTTGGACAGTTGTTACATTTATACTACTGTTACCTAGTATGACTCTCTTATGTTGAGTCATATGTGTGTAGTTATTAAAGACTTTTCCACTTTCTATATATTCATAGGATTTTGCTCAGGTATGAATTCTCTTATGTTTATAAAGGTGTGAGTACTGGTTAAAGGCTTTGCCACACCTTTCACACTTGTAGGGTTTCTCTCCAGCATGAATTCTCTTATGGTTAGTAAGGTATGAACACCGATTAAAGCCTTTGCCACATTCTTCACATTTGTAAAGTTTTTCTCCAGTATGAATTATCTTATGTTTTGTAAGGTATGAGCCCCAAGTAAAGGCTTTGCCACATTCTTCACATGTGTAGGGTTTCTCTTCAGCATGAATTATCTTATGTTTAGTAAGGTATGAGCACCGATTAAAGGTTTTGCCACATTCTTCACATTTGTAAGATTTCTCTCCAGTATGAATTTTCTTATGATTAGAAAGGCTTGAGAAAGATTTAAACACTTTGCCACATTCTTTACATTTGTAATGTTTCTCTCCAATGTATATTCTGTTATGTTTAGTAATATGTGAGCAGTGGTTAAAGACTTCCCCACATTCTTTACATTTAAAAGGTTTCTCTGCAGTAGGTCTCACCTTATGTCTATTTATATTTGACAATTTTTTGAAGACTTTCAAACTTTTTTTACTTTTGAAAATTTTGCTATGGGTAGTTGTTGAACATTGGTTAAGTCCATTATAACATCCTCTCTGCTCCGTACACTCACCCACAGTTTCCCAGTCTTTCTTTAAGTTTAAATTCTCAATGCCACAACTTCCATATGTTCTCGATACCACTTTTTGGAATGAAACATTTATGCCCTGTTCTGGCAAATGGTCTTGAGTGGAATGAGAAGACATAGCTGAAAGAAATTTGAAAAATAATAAATTATCCCACTTATTTCATTTTTTTAGAATCAGATTAATATACCTTACAAATTTTATACATAAAATTAAACCAAGCACATTAGGAAGATGGCATAATACAATATACAGGCTCTAATTCTCTTATAGATAAATAAATGTAACAAAACTATACTCACCAAATTGCTTTTGTGGGAATTCTAAAAACCAGGTAATAGTTTGCAGCACACCAGGTGAGCACAAGGCCAAGAGCCACAGAGAAGGGGGAAAACGTTTGTTATATTTACTGACCATGGCTGTTCCTCCTCCTTAATACAGCATGGATGACCAAGCATGGTGGCTCATGCCTGTAACCCTAGCACTCTGGGAGGCTGAGGCAGGAGGATTGCTTGAGCTCAGGACTTTGAGACCAGCCTGAGCAAGAACGAGACCTTGTCTCTACTAAAAATAAAAATAATGAGCCAGGTGTGGTGGTATGTGCCTGTAGTCCCAGCTACTTGGGAGGCTGAGGCAGCAGGATCACTTGAGCCCAGGAATTTGAGATTGCTGTGAGTTATAATGACACCACTACGCTCTAGCCGGGGCAACAGAATGAGATTCTGTGTCAAAAACAAACAAACAAACAAACAAATACAGCATGGGGCATATAGAAATAAACTCCTAACATCCAGCTTCTCCCTCAAAAGAGAAAGAAAAGCGTGACACCTGTGTCCATCCTTCTGGCTTTGGGGCCCCTTCCAAAGACTGATTCCTGTCTCCCATAACACAGAGTGCTGAATGGAATGATGCTATAGTTTGAGTGTTGCATATGATGACAGATTCTTAAGAAGAAATGGGGAAAAACTGCTTCAACTGGAAAATTAACAAAATTCTACAGGAAAAAGCATCCTCGAAACACATTTCAGGCTCCTTGAATCTCTAGGACAGTCAATTAGTGTTAGAATTCCCCAGGACAAAGCCACATTATAACGTTTGTGAAAGGTGGCTTTTTGTTAATTCTCAAATCTCAACCAAAAATAACAACTTCTAAAAAATATCAGGGTAACATACCCAATCAAGGAAACAAATAATCAGAAATCAACCATAAAAAAATGGAGCGGTATAAATTACCTGAAAATGTTTAAAAAACCCTCTGAATTATGCTCAATGAGTGAAATGAGAACAATAGTTACAAATAAATGAAATCAGGAAAATGAGAATATCAAGAAGAAATAAAATCACAAAAAGAAGCAAATTTTTTAGCTGAAGAAGTCAGTAAGAAATGACTAAGAAATTCTCAAATGTAAGAAGACAGACATAAAAAAATCAAGAAGCTCTATATACTTCAGCTGGAATAAACACAGAGACCCATAAAAAGACAGATTATAAGCAAAGTTTTGAAAATCACACACAAGAAGAGAGTCTTGAAAGCAGCAAGAGAAAAGTGATGTGTTATTTATTAGCATGCTCCTGAGATTACTAGTGGATTTATCAACAGAAACCCTTCATGCCAGGAAAGAGTTGGGTGATATAAAGTGGTAAAAGAACAAAACTTGAAAGGAGAAATAATACATCCAGCAAAACTATACTTCTAAATGAGGAAAAAATAAAGACGTATCAAGATAACTAGATGCTGAAAAAGTTTATCACAAGTAGATCTGCTGCACAAGAAATGCCAAAGGGAGCCCCCCTTTCTTTGAATATAAAAAGATGCTAGGAAAAAACCACAAAATCATATGAAAATAAATAACTCTCTGGGAAAGATATGTAAGTACATCTAAGTAAAATTCAGTAGTGTTATAATGATGATGCCAAAAAACTCTTTTAATCATGCTCAAAAATTTGAAGACAAAAACAGAAAAATAATATTAAACCTCTGTTAATGGGTATAAAATATAACAAGATATAATTGGTGATGTCAATAATAAAGTTGATGGCAGATGTAATGAGGAAGAATTTTTTACATACAACTAAAGTTAAATTGTTACTAGGTTAAAATATATTGTTGTAACTATAAGAAGTATTGTGTAATTGCCATGGTAATCACAACAAAAATACCTATAGAGATACACTAAAATAAGAAAGGTGGGCTGGGTGTGGTGGTTCACGCCTGTAATCCTAGCACTCTGGGAGGCCAAGGCAGGAGGATTGCTTGCGCTCAGGAGTTCAAGACCAGCCTGAGCAAGAGCAAGACCCCGTCTCTACTAAAAAATAGAAAAAATTAGCCAGGCGTTGTGGTGCACACCTGTACTCCCAGCCATTCGAGAGGCTGATGCAGGAGGATCGCTTGAGCCCAGAAGACTGAAGCTGCTGTGAGCTAGGCTGATGCCACAGCACTGTAACCCAGGCAACAAAGCGAGACTCTGTCTCAAAAAAAAAAAAAAAAAAAAAAAAAAAGAAACGTATCAATGCATATCTCTACAAAAATCAATGAGACACAAAGGAAGACAAAAACATAGGAAAAGAGAGGCAAATTAGCTGCAATAATTTTAAAAACCAGTAAAATGGCAATAGTAAGTGTTTCCCTTTTACAAAATTATGTAAATATTCTTGAACTACACTTCACAATCAAAAGACATAAATTAAATAAAGACAGGGATTTAAGAAAATAAAAAAACAAGATCCAGCTACACACGGTCTGCAAGAGACTTCCACCTTAGATCCAATGACAAAAATGCACTGAAAGTGGCAGGACAGAAAAAGACATTTCATGAAAGTGTTAATCAAACGACATCAGGGCAAGTCACAATTAGGAACAATATACTTTGAGGCAAAACTTGTCCTATATCATAAAATATATTTTAAGTAAAAACTGTCACAAAAGACAAAGAAGGATATTAAATAATAATAGAAGGGTTCATTCACTGGGAACCTATGATTTATTTTTACATTTTATATAGATATATAAAATATTTTATATATATGCACGTGTGCGTGTTTGTGTGTGTAAAATCAGGGTTGACAAATACATAAAGAAAACATTGACAGAACTGAAGCAATAAATACACAGCAAAATAAGAATGGTTGGATACTTCAATACCCCACTTTTGGTAATGAATAATAATTCAACACACAATATTAATAAGGGAACAGACAAACTGAAAGCACTATAAAATAATTATACCTAATAGACATATAGAGAATACTTCATACAACAGCAGAATACACAATCTTCTCAAAAGCTCATAAAACATTCTCCTGGATAGAATACCTACTAAGCCACAAAATAATTCCTTAGACATTTTTAAAAATTAAAATCTTACACACTATTATTTATGACCAAAATGGAATGAAACTAGAAATCAGTAACAGAAGGAAAACCAGAAAATCCACAAATAAATGAAATTAAATGACATACTCTTGAGTATGCTCTTATTTATGGGTTGGAAGACAATATTGTAAAGCTGTCCATACTGACCAAAATAATCTATAAATTTAATGCAACCTCATTAAAATTCTCAAATTCATATTTTGCAGGAAAAGAAAAAGTAATTAAAAACTCATGTAGAATGCAGAAGTACCATGAAGAGCCCAACAGTTTTCAAAAAAGAAACAATGCTGGAGGCATCACACTTTCTGATTTCAAGCCATGTTACAACGGTACAGTAATCAAAGCAGTTTGGTACTGGCATAAAGGCAGACAACTAGACCAATGAAACAAAATGTAGGACAGATATAAAACACCCATATACATGGTCAAATAAAGAGTTATTTGCACATCCATATTTATTGCAGCATTATTCACAAAAGCCATATATGAAAACTACCCAAATTTGCCTCACAAAATGAATGGATAAACATAATTTGGGATATAAAAATAATGGAGTATTACTCAGCCTTTAAAAAGCAGGAAGTTTTCAAACATCTATGATAAAGATAAATATTGACATTATGATAATAAATTAAGCCAGTCCCTCCCACCAAAAACAGATACTTTATGAATCCACCTATACAAAAAATATAAAGTAGTTATGTTTTCAAAAACAAGAAAAATAAAATAGTGTTTATAAAAGACCAGACAATGGGGAAAATAGGTTGTTGTTTCATGTTTTAGTTTTGCAAGGTAAAAACGTTCTAGAGATACATGTTGCAAAATAATGTCAATATACTTAACATGACTAAACTGTACAGTCAAAATATTTAAGATTATAAATTTCATGTGGCTTTACAATAAAAAATAAACAAAAATACCAAAAATAGAGTTTTGAAGCTTTTCAAAAATTTCAAAAACACACAAATGTTTCACACAAAGACATTATATATTCACAAATAAATACATGTTGAAATTCGGACAATTTGTTTTGACTCTTCACCTAGACAGGACCCAATAACCACTGACCAACCATGAAAAAAAAAGAGTACTATTTATCAACAAAATAGGATTAACATTCATACAGGCAAACACAAAGAAAATTATATTGGCAAAAGGCATATGGCTGATTTATATTTGATTTTTGCCCCACAATGTCTTAAAGGGTACAGAGTTGAATATTATCATAAAAAATTATAATATATATGTAAAATCCAAAACCCAATTGACTGATGTGAGTGGCCTACTATAAAAAATTAAACAGTTGAGCTTTTGTTATGACACAGGGATCCATTTGCCATTCTGTGGCAAATATATTGAAAAATAATAATAATAAAAAATAAAATAGAACAGAACTATAAAATTACAAAACAAAATTAAAAGAAACTTTAATGCATAAAATTCTGAATAAACAGTATATTACTGAAGAAGTATTCTAGATAACTAATTTTCAACGATGACTGGGCATTCATGAAGAGCACCGATTTTAAATGATTAGTATATAGTTAGGGCAATAATATTTTACAAAAACACACTATAATCATACATAAAAAACTTTGATAAGAAAATTTTAAGGATTAAGCATTTATATGATACTAGAAAATCTTCTTTCTTTTGTTATTAATATATTGCTGCTCTTCTTATACAAAAAAGGAACGCTATCAGAAGCAAAGTCTTGCACTTCTAAGTAAGAAAAACATGGATATTGTAAAATATGGCGTGAAACCGATATATAAAGATGAACAAATAGGAATAAATTATATTACCATTCAGATAAAGGTTGTTTACAGTGGACAGAAATGCTAATAACTATTTGCATGCTGTAACTGATACAATCATTTTAATAAACATGGGGTGCATACTAATTATCTAATTGAGATTTTATAAAACATAAATTGAAGCATGTTTTTTCCGAACTTCTGAAAGTTCTCTATTAATACATGCACAATACAAAATGATATAACTTGTCACATTAATAACAAAATGGGGGATGTAAAGAGGTATGGTTTTTGCAAATGAAGTTAATTTGTTATGAGACTGAACTATATTGTTATAACTTTAAGGCGTTTTCATACTCTCCATTTCTCAAGGTGTTCAGAAAAAAAATTATAGAAGTTATGCAAAAGAAAATGAGAAAGGAATCAAAGCAAGTAATTACAAAATCAATAAAATAAAAATGAAAACAGTAGGAGAAGAAATGAGGGATAACATAGAAAGAAAAAATTAAGCAAGAGTAACTTCCTATATTTCAGTAATTACTTTAAATATAAATGGATTAAACTCTTTTAAAAAAGATAACATGGCTGAATGGATTAAGAATAAATGAGTTGCTACAATATTCTGTCTACAAGAGACTCATTTTACCTTAAAGGAGTCAAATAGGCTGAAAATAAAAGGATGAAAAAATATATTCCATGCAAATAGTAACCACAAGTGGTGCAGTGACCATAATTATATTAGACAAAAAACACTTTAGCTCAAAACAGTAATGAGAAACAAAGATTGATATTATAATACAAAATGATAAAATGGGTCCATTTACCAGGAATCTATAAAAATGAAATACATGTGTGTGTGTGTGTATATATACACATACACAGGTTATATATATTATATAATATATGTTGCATAATATATACCTCACATGTATTTACAACATCAGAGAATCCAAATATATGAAACAAATATTGCCAGAAGTGAAGCAAGATGTACACAGCAACATGGT
Source organism: Daubentonia madagascariensis (assembly GCA_023783475.1). Taxonomy (NCBI): domain Eukaryota; kingdom Metazoa; phylum Chordata; class Mammalia; order Primates; family Daubentoniidae; genus Daubentonia; species Daubentonia madagascariensis. The sequence continues at coordinate 700,186 of JAKFHU010001957.1, read as the reverse complement.
CATTGTTTACTTTAAGACCCCACTTTCAATAATGAATAGAAAAATCAGATAGATCAATAAGAAAATAGAAAACTTGAACAATATTCACACCAATTAGACCTAACAGAAATGTACAGAACTCTCCAGTCAAAAGCAGCAAAATACACAATATTTTCAATTACACATGGTGCCTTCTGTTAGGACACATAAAAAGTCTAATCAAACTCAAGATGACTGAAATCATACAATGAGTCCATTATGACCAAAATGAAATGAAACCAGAAATACAAAGCAGAAGACAAACTGGCAAATCCAAAAAGATGTAGAAATTAAACACACTCTTGAATATATTCTTGGTCAAGGATCAAATGATTTGATTTTATTAAGATTGTCAATACGACCCACAGTGATGGACAAATTCAGTGTAACCTCTATGAAAATCCCAATGGTACTTTTTTTGCAAAAATATTTAAAAATCCTAAAATTTATCTAGCAACTATGATTAGCCAAATACCCTTTAAAAAGGAGAAAATGAGACAATACACTTCCAGATTTCAAAATGTATTACAAAGCCACAAAAATAAAAGCAATGTGGTACTGGCATAAAGACAGATAAACAGATCACAAAACAGAACAGAGAGACCAGAAATAAATTGTTATGTATATGATCAAATAATCTTCCACAAGGTGTCCATGACCACACAATGGGGAAAGAAGAGACTCTTCAACAAATGGTGTTAACAACTTGATACCTACATGAAAAAATTGAAGTTGGACCAATTCCTTGCACCATATACAAAAACTATTTCGAATGGATTAAATACTTATAAGAAATATAACTAATAAAACTCTTAGAAAAATAGATAGGAAAAAAGACAATGACATTAGTCTTGGCATTTTTTTTTTAATATGACATCAAATATATAAGCAACAAAGAAAATAACAGAACAGTGGGACTACATCAAATTTCAGAATTTCTGCACATCAAAGAAAACATTTAGTGGAGTGAACATGCCACATAAGAAATTGGTGAAAATATCTATAAATCATATATATAATAGCAGTTAATATTCAGAATATATAAACTCATAAAATTCAAGAACAAAAAGTGAACAACTCAATTAAAAAATGCACAAAGGATTGAACTGACATTTTTCCAAAGAAGATATACAAATGTCCAACAATCATTTGAAAGGATATTCAAAATTACCAAATTTTAGAGTAACTGAATGCAAAATCACAATGAAATATCACCTCACACTCAGAATGGGCAATATGAAAAAAGGTTGTCAAAGATGTGGAGAAATTGAAACCCTTCTGAAATATTGGTGGGAAAAAAATGATGCAGACACTATGAAAAATGTATGAAAGTTTCTCAAAACATTAAAAATAAAAACTAGCATATGATCCAGCAATCCCACTTCTGGGTATCTATCCAAAGTATGCAATGTATAACCTGAAGACATATGGACGCAATGTTCATTGCAGCACTATTCACAAAAGCCAAGAGGTGTAAGCAATGCAGATATCCCTCAACTGATGAACAGATTTAAAAAAATGTGGCATAAACAGACAATGGAATATTTCTCAGCCTTAAAAAATGAAAATCTTAGGCCACATGTGGTGGCTTATGCCTGTAATCACAGAACATTGGGAGGCCAAGGCAGGAGGATTGCTTGAGGCCAGTATTTCAAGACCAGCCTGAGCAACATAGCAAGACCCTGCCTCTACAAAAAGTAGAAAAATTAGCTGGGCATGGTGGTGCGTGCCTGCAGTCCCAGCGACTCTGGAAGCTGATGCAGGAAGACCACTTAAGTCCAGGTGCTTGTGGGTGCAGTGAGCTCTGATGACACCTCTTCTCTGTACCCAAAACAACAGAGTAAGACCCTGTCTCCTGTCTTAAAAAAAAAGAAAATATTGCCAGATTCTATGATAAGAACAAACCTTGACACTTATCATGTTAAATGAAATAAGCCAGTAACAATGTGACAGATAGTCTATGATTATACTTGATGTGATATATCTTAAGTAGTCAAACTCATAGAAACAAAGTACAACGGAGTTTCTCAAGGCCTGGAGGGAGGGTAAAATGGGCAGTTGGTACTTAACAGGTACTGAGTTTTAGTTTTGCAAGACAAAATAGTTCTAGAGGTCTTGTGCACAACAATGAAAATACACTTACTACTACTGAAATGTACATTTAAAAGATTTAAGATGGTAAATTTTATGTTATATGTTTTTACCACAATTAATTTTTTTTAAAATAACTAAAATAGTTATAAATCTTTTCAAAAATTCCCTAAATCACAGAAGTGTTTCCCTCTCACAAAGATAATATACATTCCTCAATAAATACATGGCAAATTTTAGACTATCTCCATGACTACGCACCTAGACAGGACAAAACAACCACTGAAAATCAGCCAGAAAAAGAAATATACAAGATAAGTCATAAACAAACTTGGGGTGATATTTATAGAGAAAAACACCCATGTACATAATTTTTAATAAACATATGGCTGATTTATATTTTAATTAAACCACACATTGACTTAAAGTGTTGAAATTTCATTCAAAATTATAATACAAAGATGAAACCAGACACAAAAAAAACTAATGTCAAGTAACATACCCTAAAAAAGAAACACAGTAATATGGAATTGCAAAACAAGATTAAGAGAAATGTTTAGACATAAAATCGTGTATGCACATTGCTGTACCATTAAAAAAATCTTTTTTTTTTTTTTTAACATAACTACAGTGTTCAATTGTGACTGTGAACCCATGTAGAACAGGTATTTTGAATCATTGGTATGCAGTGTATGGCAGTAAACTTTCACGGAAAATGTATTACAATCATTAATAAAAGGCTCTAAACAGAAAATTTTAATAAGCATTTTAAAAACACTAAAAATAATTTTATGATGTTATTACTGTATTGATGCTATTCTATCAAAAACTGAAAATGCTGTAATTCAGCCTTTGGAAGCAAAGAAAAGCCTAAATTTTAAAATAAAGTAAAAATATAAATTATGTAAAATATGATGATAGTCACTGCTATGTAAAATAAACATTTGGGGAAAATATTATAATTTACATATAGGTTGAGCAAAGTGTATGACAATTCTAATGATTCCTTTCTGCCTGCAGTAAACTCAAACTTTCAAGTCAATCCTTTAGTAAACAAGGGATGCCTACTAATTATCTAATTTACTTCTTGCATAATGTGAAATGTTAGCACATTCTAAATTTTTTAATCTAACATTACAGAAAATTTATTATAGAACAAAATAGAAAGTGAAAAATATAAAGAGGGAAATCAGCAAAATGGTGGAATAGGAAGTCCCCTGCTTGTTTATCTCCCCACAGCAACAAACATTTGACAGCCATCTATGAAAAAAGTGCCTTTCTGACAGCCCAGCGCAGTGGCTCATAACTGTAATCTCAGCCACTAAGAGGCTGAGGTGAGAGGATCACTTCAGTCCAGAAGTTTAAAACCAACCTGGGTGATATAGTGAGAGCCCATCTAAAGAAAAAATTGCTTTTATGAGAGTTTTGGGATCTAGAGAAGAGGCTTACAGGTTATACAAACCCTGCTAAAGCCCTAGACCAAGGAGGGTTATTGTAAGAAGACAGGTCCTAATTCATGTGGCAAACTTGTGGACCCCCGGTCTTAGCTAAAGAATAGGAAACAGCCCACTCAACTTGGCCCCACTGAGAATCCTGAAGTGACTATGCAGGCATCTCCAACTTCTCCCAGCCATGATGTGGAAGTGGTCCTGTCTATCCAGAGATCTAGGGAGAGAAGCCCATTTGTGGTCGTAGGAATAGGCCTGAAAATCTTAGTACTCACTGTGGCCTCTGAAGCAGTTCTGTGACTCAGTTCCATCCCCCTTAGCCACAGTCCTTGGCCAGTCCTGCCAACCCAAGGACCCAAGCAGTGACCTACAGAAAACCTCCCACATATTCAGTGGGACCACACTCATCCATACCCTGGATATCAGGCCCACCCTATGCAGATTCAACTGCAAGCGCCCACCCCAAGATCAACGTCCTGAAGGCAATCCAGTCTGCCCATGAATAAGACAGGATTCACAACTATCCAAGCCCCTGGGTACAGGCCCATGCTAAAGGCAGACCTCACTGCATACCCAGCAGCAGACTTATGACCCAGCTATAACCCCTCTTATCTGCAAGCCCAGAGGAGAACCCATCAGCCTGGGTACCCAAGAAGGGAAGATCTTTACGTTCTGCAGCTGGCTTAAAAAGCTGGAAGAGATCTTTGCTCCTTCAAATGTACAGACACCAAAACAAGGTTATATTATGCACATTTTCAATGCTTCTATTTTAACATAGTATTGGAAATCCTAGGCAGAACTATTAGGCAATAAAAAAAAAAAAATCTGTCCAAATAGAATAGAAAGTAGTAAAACATGTAAGTGTTTGTAGACGACATGATCTTATTTATAGAAAACCATAAATAGTATACCAAAAAATTGTTTAAGCCAAAATATTCACTCAATAAATGGGCAGGATATTAAATTAATGTACAAATATCAGTGCTTCCATACATTAACAAAACTAATAAAAAAAGGAAAAAAATCTCATTTACAAAACCATCAAAATATTAAGGTTTTTAACAATAAACTTAACCAAGGAGGTGAAAAATCTTTACACTGAAAAATATAAGATATTGATAAGAGAAATAGAAGGCACAAATAAATGAAAAATCTCCCATGTTTATGGATTGGGAGAATAAATACTGGTAAAGTACCATATTATCCACAGTGATCTATAGATTCAATGAACTCCCTATCAAAATTCCAATGGCATTTTTCACAAAAATAAAAAAGAACCACAATCCTGAAATCTTTATGAAACCACAAAAGACTCTGAATAACCAAAATAATCTTGAGGAAGAACAAAGCTAGGAACATTTCAAACTATACTTCAAAACTACAGTAATAAAACAGAATGGTATGCACATTATAAATGACACAACCACCAACGGGACAGAATAGAGATGTGAGAAATAAACCCATGCATATGAGCTCAACTAATCTTTGACAGGAACAACAAGAATATAAAATGCAGAATGTATAGTCTCTTCAATGCTTGGTGCTCGGAAAACCGGATATCCACAAGCAAAAGAAAAAAATGAAACTATTTTCATTACACCACCCCCCAAAATTAACTCAAAATAAAATAAGGACTTGTGTAAGACATGAATCCTTAAAAATCTTAAAAGAAAACATAAGAAAAACCTTCCTGATATTGATAGTGGTAATGATTGTTTTTGGCTATGACAGCAAAATTGTGAAAACGAAAGCAAATAGGAATAAATTGGACTGCACCAAACTAAAAAGCTTCTGCACAGCAAACAATAAAATAAGAATACTTACAGGATGGGAGAAAATATTTGCAAGCCATATATCTTACAAGAGGTTAATGTCCAAATTATATTAGAAACTCATACAAATCAAAGGCAAAAACAATAATAATAACAATTATAATAACTGATTGAAAAATAGGCATAAGATTGAATAAATATTTTCCCAGTGAAGACATAAAAATGGTCAACAGGTATGTGGAAAGGTGCTCAACGCCAATCATCAGGGAATTGCAAATCAAAATCAAGAAGAGGTATCATTTCATACCTGTTAGGATAAATAATTTTAAAAAGAGACAACAAGATTTGACAAGGATGTGAAGAAAAAGAAATCTTGTACACTGTTGGTGAGTTGTAAATTGGTAGATTCATTATGAAAACAACTATGGAGATTCTTTAAAAAAAAAAAACAAAACAAAACAGAACCACCATACAATTCAGCAATCCTATCTGTGTATATGAGCGCTGTCCAAAAAGTATCCAGCCATGTAATATGAAAAATTATATTAACAATGGCTGGATACTTTATGGACAGCCCTCACATAACCAAGGGAAATAAAATCAGTATCGCAAATAAATATATGCACTCCCACGTTCATTGCAGCATTATTCACAAGATATGAAAACAACCTAAATGTTTGTGATAGCTGAATGAAGAAAAAAATATAGTATACGTACACAACAGAATATTATTTGGTTATAAAAAATATATTTTAACCATTTCAACAGCACAGATGGGCCTGGAGGACATTACCCTAACTGAAATAAGCCAGGGACAGAAAGAAAAATACTGCATGATCTCCTTTACATGGGGAATCTAAAAAGGTTATAATTACAGAAGCGGAAAGTACAAAGGTGCTTGCCAGTGCCTCAGGTGGGAAAAATGAGATGTTGTTCAAAGGGTTCAAAATTTCAATTATAACATCAAAAAGTTTTGTGGATCTAATGTATAGCATTGTGACTACAGCTAATAATGTTTTTATCTTAAAATTTGCTATGACAGTAGACCTTAAGTGTTCTCACTACCAGAAAAAGGAACTGTGAAATGTTAGATGTGTTAGAAATGAACATTAACTTGATTGCAGTAATCATTTCACAGTGTACACACATATCAAATTATTTCATTGTATACAATTATATAGTTATACTTTTATTTATTTTAGTATGTATACACACACAGGTGTGTGTGTGTGTGTATACATAAATGGCACAGTCCCAGTAAGCGTCATACTAAAAAAGAGAAAATTACAAAATGACAGTTATTAAAAAGTAAAGTAACAAGTGGGAGCTTGATACATGCCCAACAATGTTCTAAGCTGCCCCATGACATAGTATACTGAAGAACTGTAGGGAGTAGACAGCTTAAACTAAATTAAAGTTGAGATATTTGGGCATAGAGAATCTAAATTTTTATTCACATTTCACATTAGAAACAGAAATTTGAAGTAAAATAACATTAGATTTCATTGTATTTAGGGAGCTACTTAGTGTTCTGATAATATTACTGAGTATGGATTTCTATAGAGTCACATTTAGTACTTCCACAGGATAGGAAACGACAAAGCAGAAAACATACAATATCTGCTTTTGATTTTCCTGGGATTTCTGAACCAAATACCAGTATCACGACTACACGCACATATTTCAGACATGATGCAAAAAGCCAAAGTAAAAATGGTTTAACATGCTATGTTTCTCAGGCTGGTAAAAGAAAAAAAAATGGTTTAACATAGAGTCCCTCAAAAAGTACATAGATATTCCCACGTCCGGGAAAATGACAGAAGAGCAGTCAGATCCTGCAGACCCTTGTAAGCCATGAACAAGACTTTGGTTTTCACTGTAACCTCAAAGGAAGATCACGGCAGGGGAAGTCAAGTCCTTAGATGACTTAAGAACAAGGGACAGAGATGCCCCCATGTGAGACTAAGAGAAAGAAACTTAGGCTTCTCAGAAATGATTTCCATTGGAGCAGAGTTTCCTAAACTACATTTTAAGGTCTGTCTTCCTCTTTAATCTTTGGACCTCTCACCTGTGTCATCTGCTTCATTCACTCCCACCTACCTGGGTGTTCTGCTACTGTCTCAGGTCTCTTCACATTCCAGGGCTTTTTCCTTTGCTCCAGACAGGTGATCAGGTCTGGCTTAGAGACAGCAAGACCTGTTTCATTAGAAAAAAGTAACATGACTCTTGCAGGGATTCTCCAATTACTATGCTCAGTAGAGAGGGTAAGATTCATGTCAAGATAAAACATCATGAAGACTTTTGTTAAACAAACAAATCCCCAAGTTTTCCTTGGAAACAAGGATCTGAAACTCATTCATACAAAGCAAAAACTCCCAGAAAACAGTCTACAACAGAAAGATATGAAATCCTTAGTGTGGATTAGAAATTGTGTATTGAAGGTATCCTCACCCAGGGAGACCAGGTTCCTGTAGTTCTCTAGCATCACATCCCTGTACAAATTCCGCTGAGCAGGGTCCAGACACGCCCACTCTTCTGGCAACAATTCTATGGTCACGTCCCTGAATGTCAATGGTCCCTGAAAGTGAGACACATATTTACAAAGTGGCCATGGGAAGAGTTCTGAATGTGACTCCGGGTGAAACGAAAGAGGGAAGAGCACTGGTTCCTACTCACGTGAGTGGCTGGTATTATCTGAAAAGACAATTTTTAACAGAAAATTTCCCTGCATAAGTCTTCTCTAACTCTGAGGAAAGAGGATGACATAAGATCCACAAAACCAGTGTAGATACTGTAGTTTTCCGGATGATACAGTATAAAATTCAGGGCACCAACACAGACATTTACATTTTGAGTGCTACATTTACATCACACATGATTAGCTGGATATAACTTTCAGATGGAAAAGTCACGCTGAAGGTACCTCTCAAACTTTAACTTGAACAAAAATGAACTGGAAATCTTGTTAAAATGCAAATTGTGATTCAGGAAATCTGGGGTGAAGTCTGAATTTCTAACAAGCCCACCAGTGATGTCAAAGCTCCTGCCCCAAGAGGAATGTCTTTGAAACATTCAGTAAGTGGCTTTATCCCAGTTTATCTGACCAGGAAATAAAAATGAGAGTCTTCCTTTTCCAAAGCAAGCTATATGCAAAAGGAATCTGGACAGAAAAGAGAGCTTACAGATTAAATGTGATGGTTTATGCACATCAGTTGGTAAATCTTCACAAGGTACCCACTAATAATTAAAAGAAAAATAATTAACTCTAGAGTGAAAAAATCATTACAGAGAACCTTAACCAAGTGAATGAAATTATTAATAACATCAACTATAATAGGACAAATTGGTATCAAGCGTTCATGCACACAAGAGGACACAACATCACTAAAACAAGCTAAAATGAAGCAAGTAACTATATATCATATCAATATGACCACGCAGAGAAAAGTTTAGCTTTCATGACTTTAAAGTGCAGTACACTAATAGACATCTTTAGTGGAGTCTACATATTCTCTTTGTACCAGACATATAAAATGACACAATTTCCAGGTTTTAGAAACTAATGTTAGACATACAAATATAGAAAGCTTCCAGTGTGTTTTTATGATATAGTATTACCTGACATAAAAACTGAATAAAGTCAGCACAACACAACTTGAAGTTAACTGCAAGTGTCAAAACATGTACTCATGTCCTAATAAAATAAGATTAAACTGAGCCCAGAATTTCATTAAAAATGATACATATGTATATATTATTGAAATGCAAATAAACTTGAAGATGTGCAGTATGTTGTTATATTGAGTTGGATTAAGAGATAAAAAAGTGATCTGTTCATGATTATGAAACAGCATTGTCTAAACAGATATTTACATCTATACCTATATTTATATATGATCTGGTTATCAATTATCTATCCATCCATCCATATGATATATGAGAAAGAATGCACTTAAAATAAATGGAAGTGCCTGATAAAAGATTTGAAATGTATAACAAAAGCTAGATTATTACATCGTGTCCAGAGACTTGCGTATCAATTGAGAAAACACGAAATGAGATTATTGCCTTAAATCTTCCAGATGATTGAAGGGAACGTGGAAAAACAAGAAAAAGAGCTGCAGTTAGGATCATTTCCTGACAATAAAGGAGACCACGTTCATTTGCATGGAGAATAAAAGCCCTTTTTAAACTAGATACAAATACAAAAAGCATCTTTGAAAAGGGCTGATAAAGTAGATGATCTCAAAAATAAACATGTCTGTGCTATTGTCACTGGATCTGTGAACAAATTTCAGTGATCTCTACATGTTTTTTATAATCCTCTCCCTCTCATGTTTTAGATTCTCTGGGTCGGTAGGGCTTGATGACCAGAACCCTGTAACTTTTAACTACCTACTTGACCTTTTATGTTCTTTCCCAAAACTGGCAGAATTTCTGAAAGACGAAGGAGTTGAGATTCTGAAGGTCCCTGTTTAGATTTCCTGATGCCAAGACTCACCATTCCTCTCTAACTTCCTCCAATGCATGCAGCACCTCATTAATTTTAACACAACCTGCCCCAATGCACACAGCCTCTTGTTAAAAAGCTTGCCCCTTCCGTGAAGTGGGAATTGTGAACAAATAAAAAAAAGCTTTGTGCCTTGCTGGAAAATGAACACAGGAATCATTCTTTTGTAACAGAATCTGGTATTCTCCACGCTGTGGCCTTTTTGAGCCCAAAATCTGTAATCTATCTGGTCCAATTTTTTCAAACCTAATTTTACTTATTTTTCCCTAGACATTCTCAAGAAACTGTACTGAGTAATTCTTGTAAATGTATAGTCTGGTTTATGCTTTAAAAAGAATTTCCCCAGTCAGTCTAAATAATATGAATCCACATGTGATGCTTTCCCACTAACTGCAGAAAAATACAGCAAGCCAGATTTCATGACAATCATTCTTATTTGTTTGATGAATTTTGCAGTTATTTCAGAATACTCATAAAGCCTCCCAGGTAAGAGCACACTAAGCCCACAATAAGCCTACTAAGCTACTAAATACTGTATCCCTACTTTCATGTAAATAAATATATTATTTATTTTGAAAGCTTCTATAGATATTAATTTACAGTTTAAAAAACAAGCATACTTAACTCTATAAACCAGTTTTCAGACCAAAACATATGTAAGGAATAATTATGCTACATGTAAATTTCTCCTGTAAGGAAAATAAAAATCTCAGAACCCCCCACCAACTGCTTATGGAAAAGAGAAAGTAAAGTCTGGAGGCTGAGTCATGCAACACCCCTTCCAAATGAACAGCTACTACTAACATTATACATCAGCCAGATCCCCACAGGAAAGTAAAATGCATCAGGCATCTATAAGGACTGACCTCACAGATCATTCATAAAGAAATTCTTTGCTGGTCTCCCATAAACAAAGACATACAAATTGTAAATTTTGCTCTGCAGGCTAAGTCTATTCCTAAACCTAAAGCCTGTTTGATTACACATTAATGTTGATTACAGGTTTATCTTCCCAGGTACAGAAGACAAGATCAATCATTCTTGCACTACCCAGGGACATCTGCATAACTGATTCTTCATTTACTCCCTTTATTGTTATTATTTACCTTATCTTATGTAACATGTAGATTTCCTGGGCAGTGACAAAAGTCTACCAAGAACATAACCATTTGCCTCACCTCCCCCCTTTTGTTTTCTTTCTGTACACCCTCATCTCTTAAATACTGAGTTCCCCTATCCCTTGTCAGAGAGTACAGATGGCAGATGCTGCCATGGTTTTTACCTTTCCCAGGCACATCTCAAACTTTGGGGAATAAACCTCGATTAATTGAGATCTTTGCCTCAGTCACTTATTTTGGGTCGTTATAACAAAGGCCAAACCAAACTCACATCCAAGGTTATGTGGGTCTGAGTCTTCCAGGGAGCTGTCCTCACCTTTGCTCAAGTAAATTCTTTAAAATTATATTTTGTGTCTCAAGCTTCTTTCTTTAGGTTGACATTTCTTGTGCTGTTAGCAAGTTTCTAAGTGACCTCCCTCACTGCAAACATCAAACACTTCTCCTGGACTGAGTACCTGGCCAGCGAGAACCACCTGTGTTCCTTGCCTCCAAACAAATTGTGGCATATAAAGGATGAATCCTTCTCAATTTGGACCTCCTTGTTCTTGATGAGGTCTAGAGTTAACTCGAGTTTTTTTTGTTTTGTTTTGTTTTGTTTGTTTTTTGTTTGTTTTTTTTTTTTTTTACCATTCCCTTTCTAGAACAGAGGCTTCTGTCTCTGGCTACAGGGAGGATATTGAGGTTTCAAGATTTAAAAAAGAAAAAAAACCTTCCCTCTCTGCCTGTGCCTCCGTACAGAAGGCCTGGTTTATGGTATTGACAATCTAGCAGTGGTAGGTCCAACTTATTTTGGTATAAAATTATATAGCATGATCTTAAAATTGCAGCTGTTCTCTATTGTTAGTAATTCAGAATTGTTTTTTTTTTATTTATGACCAATTTTTATTACATCTAAACCAAAAAAATGCATGAAGATGAATTCTCTCACCCCAAAAAGAAGCAATTGCTCCCTGTGACCCATTCAGATGCTTTAGGCAACTAGAGACTTTACAGAGGTGTTGGGACATTTCTCATTGATGTATAGCAGTCTCAGGGCCTCACTACAAGAATATCCCCAGGGACTTTCAGCTCAGCTGGAATGTGCACATACGAGTTGGTCAAGAAGCACCTTGAGCACTCTTCTACCACAAGGTGATCAGAAATTCCAAGACATGTAAGAAAGTGATTCACAACTCTTGGGTGACACCTTGAGGAGTGATGCTCATAAGTAGCACACTTTGACCTGGCACACTATTCTGGCCTTGATAACTTTTAAAAAACTCCTAAATGTTGGAAAACTGTATTTCAAAACTGAGCTTTCCCTTATGGGTCAACCCCACTTGGAAACACCAGCTAAATTTATGTATATTATCTATGGAGCGCCACCTCGCAAAAGCCTAGGCAAATGGACCCACATGACTCAAGATGACCCAAAAACACAATGGCCAAAATTGGGTTCTTTTGAAATTCCTGAATTACTATATTTCCATGCACAATTGGAAAAGTCAAGTTTTAGAACCAGACAAATTTAATGCCAGGCCTACTTTCTCTTTCTCCTGGCTGAAATCTGATAATAAGAGATTTATAATAAAAGTACTTTTGTAGAGGGCTCTCCTTTAACTCTCACAGAAAACAATTTAAATGCACAAACTGTCTGCTTGACTTTGCAGAAGGATTTACAAAAGACACAATGACCTTTGCCATGCCCTTCTGTCCCTTGGAAATAAATTAGCTAAACAGCATTCCAGCTGAGATTGAGTTTCAAAAAAAATTTGTTCTTTAGACCTACCATAAAATTTATTTTCTCAATGGATACATCTAGCTTAGGCAAGAAACATTTATAAGAATCAATTTGATTTATTTGGTTTGAATTATTTGCATGACTTCTGACATTTTGGAGTACCCATTTGTAACCTTTTTCTATCCCTAAAGTAACGACTTTGGTTTTCTTCTTCTACTGACTGTCTTTTAATCTTCCCTCCGGCCTTTGTAAATAGATGGTCAGATAAGAAGCTGAGACCTTAGAAAATATGGCCTGAAGATATGGGCTGTATTTTCTTGCAGCTGGCCAAACTTTCCTTAAGCTGTCTTTGGGAGGGGTCTGGATGTCAGAAGGGCTGTTACTTTTTGCTACCTCTTTGGAGCCTTTGGTTAATGCCATAAAGGACTCCTTGATCTCATGCATGTTTATTTGTGTTAGTTTTGAGTCATTGGTTCAGGTGTACCTTTGATTTATATTTAGAATGTGATAGGAACTTGTTTTTTGTTATTGTTTGTTTTGGCTGCTCTCCTAAGCTAAATGAAACCATATACTCAAAAAGAAATGGTTCATTAAAACATTTCAAAGACAAACTGCTTACATAGTGATTACCCTCACAAACAAGTAAGCCCCATCTCCAAAACTCCATCTTGGTATAAATTTCAAAAAGAAAAAGGCAAGAAACAGAAATATTTGCTATTTACGTGATAAAAATTTTTAAGAGCTTTATTGTCAAAAGTTCACTTAATTATAACCAATATTTAGGCTCTATATGTACAAATATATTTATTTGAGGCCCATGTTCTCTCAATAAAAGCTTCTCAGTCAACTTAATTCCTCTCTTTGAAATACCTGTTAACTATATGTGCTCCCTCTCTGTCTGTTTCTCCTCTTGCTGATGCAATTTTATCCAGTGATAATGTAAAACTTCATTAGCCTTTTGGAGAACAAGATCTTCTCAAATTAGTTCCTCTAGGACTTATTCTTTGATTTACTTCTATCTGTCTCTCCTTCCCCTTGCCACCTTTGACACCATGTGAAGACACCTATAGGAAACTTCTATCAGTACCAGCCCAGGGATTGCGTGAGGAACACAGAAAAGGCACCACAAACTTCTCCTCTTTTGGCAGGATACCCCCTTTTTCCTCATGGAACTGTAAGACTTATGGGTAGACAGGTGCCTTTCTGGTCTAAAGTTCTACTCTCTTTTACAATTAATTCCTCATTCTCTTTGGCTTTTAGATGCATGAATGTGTACATATGTAAGTTATATTTTCTGTCTACATGTATGTGTACATTTATACATCTGTTTGTATATTGTCTACATGGTACCAAATTAACTTAAAGGTAAATTAGAGCTCACAAATCAAGTAAATAAGCCCTAATACTTTTCAAGTTTACATGACTTGAGTAAACATTTTGGTCAATATGACTAGTTTAGTATTGTTAGTTTAATTATAACCACTATGTCTTCCAACTTATCAGCAAAATATGCATGTACTTAACCTTAAGGTTACTGCTTTTATGATACTCACCTAATATACAGTAATATAAAAATGGTGACTAAAAAGTTCAACTTGAGATGATGGCCAGATTTGTCTAACATCTTCTGAGATTGTACAAACATAAAGGTTAATAATGAATAAATAAAATAAATGGAATAAAAGTTTACAAATGAACTTACAGTAATAATAATGTTTCATATTATGTTAATTTTAAAATGTTTTTGAAATATTTTTGGTAACTATATCTGTAGAGTTTTGCTAAGCTAAATTAAATGGGATATTCACTGAATATATACATCATTTCCACATAAGATATAATGCTAAGACATTAATTACTAAACATAAGTTTAACCTTATATACTTTTGGCTTCTTATTGTAGAGATAAAATGTATTTAGATCTCTTATTAAATATGCCCTGTTCCACATAGAAATATTATTTCATTACAAAGTCTATGCTTCTAAAAACCATAAATTGCATATTTTTAAAATTATTAGTATGTGAGCCACAGTTAAACTTCCCTACTTCTTAGGTTTTCACTATGAATTAAAGTTACTAAGACTTAAAATTCTTACTAACATATGGTAACTAAAAGTAGAGAAAAGAAGAGGAACAATTCTACATGCAGAGCATATAAAGAAAATAAGATGTGTTTTTTGGTGCAAAAGGTTATAAAAATAGAAATAAGGATGTGGTTTCTCGTAAAAAAAAAAAGTAACTTTGAAAAGTTTAGAGGTTATTTAAAGGTTGAATCAATTGGAAAAAATAAAAGAAAAAAATGAAACAGATAAGCTGTGTGGGTATAGAAAGAGAGAGAATGGAAAAATGTAAGAGACTATACACGGTGTATAGAAATTTTATCTTGTGTCGTCAAAGCTGATAGACATTGGTTAGATTTGTTTATAAAGTTTTATTAAAGTTAGCTTTAATATTAATAATACAAAAATTCAAGGGTAAAATTTGCCCTTTTCACTTAAACAAGAGTTTCATAAAGTATTAATAGGAGACAAGAGACTTTGGTTCACCTTTTCACTAAATTGTTAAAGAAAGAAAATGACCAAATTTCTTTGTTGACTGTGTCTTTAACTATGACCATTTTTAGTCTCTTCCTATTCCTTCTTGGGAATTTCCTTCTGAGTTTCAGACACTGAGAAACTACTTTTACTGGTCAAATAATTCAGTCTATTTGCAACATGTGGCCAATTTTTCACCATTTCCACTGTGCATGGCCTCCCTCAGTCTTCCAGACCAGGGGCATATACAAATGGGGTAATACAAAACCAGTTGACAAAATTTAAAGACACTTTTAAACTTCTCTGGCCTAAGACTCTTCTGTTGGTATGTTTAACTTATGTTCTAGTCCCTTTGGTAAACATCAGCTTTGTCCCTTTAAAATACCAGAAAGGATTTTCTGCACCTGGATTAAGTAGCATATAAACCAGATCTCCTTAAAGGTGGTATTTGTCATTTTTATCAAGGCCTTATAAAGCTCAGTAAAAAAATATTAATTAATCAAAGATTCTTTTAACATTGAGCTCCCAAGATGTGTAGACATCAAAGATCATGACCCCAACCTAGAAATTATGTTTATTGAAAATACCATCAGAAAAAGATTCCCTCTAACCCTGGTGGGAAACCATATCAGGTATTTTTGACCAATTTCTGTGATGCTACACTGAAGGTCAATGTCTCTTATAATATTTGGTCATCCCTCTATCTAACGATAGCTCTAAAGAAACCCAACCCTGGACTACTTACTTCAAACTTTTCTCTAGGCATGACCACCAATCTATTTTAGATGGAGATTCTATTTTGCAAAAACCTGCTAATTACCTGCCTGTCCATCAAGAAGATAGCTACATGATTTTAGAGTATTTTTGCCTTAATGGGGTGCCACTTCCCAAGAACATACGATTAGAAATCATTCTATACCCTCAAGAAAAATTGCTGGTTGGTCAAACTGGTGCCTTCATCAGAGGTCAACAAAAAGCAATTGATTCACTGGCTGAGGTTGTACTAAACATCACATTGCTTCAGGTTATATATCATCTGAGCAAGGAGATGTATATATGGTGGTAAATACCTCTTGTGTATTTTACTATTTATGAGAACATAAATAGTTCTCATGAAATAAAATATCATCTGTAAAAAATCAGAAAAGAAGCTACCTGGCTACAAGTCTCTAAAGAAGAACATAGATTTAACTTTCTTCCTGATGGTTTTACTTGGCTCCCTAATGCAATACGTTTTTGTTTTATTCCTGCACATAAATAAATTCTCTTTTGATTATCCTTATTTGCATTATATTTCTACTATTCAAATTATTAATGAAACGTATCTCTCATTATTTTATTGCTTTCAAAAAAATTGAAATCATGGTATTCCAAAGACTAGAGATGATTAAACAAGCAACAGTAGCTATATAAATCAATGACTTGACTGAAATCTCATTCTTGGCTCTCTGTGATGATCTCCCAATTTGGGTTTTGGGTCCTCTTAAAATTTCTCACTGATCCTCTTCCCTCTTTTCCCAATGTGGGACAGGACTGTCTGGGAATGAGCCTTCCCAGTGATGAGGGACACCTAGACACTCAGACTTTGAGCATTAAAGCTTTTGAAATGAAATATTTTGATTATAAGAGAGAAGGGAGAAAGAAAAGAAAACTTTTTATCTGAAAAATGCAAACCTCCTCTAAATTACTAACATCAGGCTCAGAGAGGCACAGAAATGAGGCAGCAGTCATATCCCACTCCCCACCTTAACTATGGAGCTAAGTAATTATCTCTAGGAATTGCCTGCTATGCGGACTCTAGGCTGATTTGCAACAAAAGTAGCCATAAATTAACCTAACAATGCCACAGGCTGGACACCATAACTCAGCTGCAGAGTTTGACAAGGTGTAGCCAATCACTAATCAATGTTTGTGTAAATCAGTAAGAATTCCTGACAAATGATTTTTCATTGCGCACTCAATATCCCCCTTTTTGATTTTAAAAACCTGCTTATAACAAACACCAAAGGGATCTCCTAGCCAAGACTACTTGGGTCTGAGTCTTTCAGGTAGCTGCATTCACTCTGGCTCAAGAAAACTCTCTAAAATTATATTTTGTGAATCAGTTTCTTCCTTTGGGTTGCAAAACTTAAAAAGTGTTAGCATTTGGGGGTCAGAACCAAGATTGGCCTTGTCAACACCAAAACATAAACTTGAAACAATTAAAGTTACATTGGCAGTGGAATGTGTGAGAAAACTGGGTGATCCACAGCCTCAGACAGCAGCATATGTGCCACGTAGAGAGGCACAGAAACCACAGAAAAACCTTTTCAGCATATTAACAAAATACTAAAGTAACATTAAGTTACTGAAAACTCAAAAACAGGAGAAACTGAGCAAACCTCTGCTTCATGACAGATACTTAACCTACTGAGAATAACAAAAAGAATCAGGATGGCAGTCACCTCTGGGTACAGTAGGGAGATGAAAACAGGGGGCACCCCAGAACTGCCCGAGGCTGTTTATTCACCTGGATGGTGAGTCCATGATTGTTTATATTCTTATTATTTAAATTCTGCAGAAAACAATTTCAAGAATTCTCTTTGTTTCTTCAGGTTGTCACGGTCTAGTGTCCACGGCAGGACTTTGAAGTTTTGCCCCAGTTCTTGGGCTCCTGGCTTGGAAAAATCACAAGCTGGGCCCGCACGACGGAGAGAGATGACAGACACTCAGCAAGTATGCATGAAGGATTTATTGGAAATAGTGAAGTTATAGGATAGTACAGGGAAGGAAGCATAGACATTTCCTAAGAGGAAACGGGTCTGTCCCCTCGAGTTGAGAAGACGCTAATTAACTCTAAACTTCTTCCTTTTATATGTTAGCAATTTATGTTGATGTAAAGGTTAGTCACAAGGTTAGTCATAATCGCCTATGACTATACGTCACAAGGTTTGGGGACTGAATTATACGTGTGATGGAGAAAGTCACTGTTCAGGGTGTTTTTCTATTTTCTGATTGGTGGTCAGTGTTCCATGATTTAATTACCCCATTCTTTAAGACTGAAAGAACTGTTTCTCCTGGTTATTTTTCTGTAACCATTTCCTCCTTATTGTTTTTCTATAAATGCTTTCTCCTTTCTGCTTTTCTAATTTCCATTACCTCTCACCTATTTTTCTGTCCCTAACAAGGTCATATCACTCAATCCACTCAGATTTTTCAGTAAAAAAATAAGAATCTTATATTCAAATCATGGAATAAAACTGACAAATACTTGGGAAAACTGGAATTATATGGCAGCAACATTTTATATAGAAAACAAAAGAAAAACAGCTCAGGTAAGTAGCCTGTTTTCATTTACAGTTCACAAGGAACCCCATACTCAGTAGGTTAAACATGTTTCCAATCTTAGGGACCATTCTCACTGTGAAGATGAAGCCCAGAGTGGCTCACACCTAGGTAGTAAGTCAAAGAAACCTGAGAAGCTGGGAAATTTAATTCTGGGATCTCCACACACCCCACTGTCTCCTCCTCACAGGGTGGAAATGCTCCCTCCTCCAGAGTCTCAATTCTCACCAGTGATCAAACAGTCACAGGAGTCAGTTAAAAGTTTTGACCTGGATGTCATTATTCTGACAACACTTCTGATACCAAATGTGTGGCATCTGCTGAAGACCAATCAACTCTCCAACACTAATTGGTGGTCTAACAATTCAATTCTGACACCACTCAGAGTTAGCACAGAACCCCCAAGTTCAAGGCTCAGTCTCACATCACTGCTCACACTTCAGATGTCAGTTGCAAGCCCTAAGGGCCCACCTATACTTCTGAACAACTGCCTATAAATCAGGGGTTCCCATAACCCCCTACTCAATTTTAATAATTTGATATAACTACTCATGGAACTCAGTAGGCCACTTTAATTACATTTACCAGTTTATTAAAATTGTTACATTTAGGAATGGCCAACTGGAAGACATGTGTAGGGCAAGGGAAAGTGGTGGGGTGAGATAGGGCTTCAAGGTAATCCTGGTGCTAAACAGCTGCCTGCACTTAAAGAAACCCCATCCTCTGTGTTCATCAAGAGCAGCTCAAAAAAAACACCATTCCCTTTTTGGCAGCAGTCCCCAACCTCTTTGGCACCAGGGACCATTTTCACGTAAGAAAATTTTTCCACAGACCAGGGAGGCAAGTATGGTTTCAGAATGATTCAAGTGCATTACATTTATTGTGCACTTTATTTTTATTATTATTACATTGTAATACATAATGAAATAATGATACAACTCACCATAGGTTGGGGACCCCAGCTTTATGGCTTAGATTATGCTCCCTGTTTTACCTATCACAAAACCAGACACAGACTCTACAAATTCCCAATTTTGGATCATAATGAATTAGATGAACAAATCTGTTTCTACTGATATAAGCAGAATACTTGTTAATGAAATACTGCATAAGTTACTCTCCTTCTGCCAGGCCCCTGAACTCTGATGCCCCCCACCACCCAGCCTTACCATCACACTCCGTGCCCCTTTAAGGAACAGATTCAGGGCAAATCATTCTCTGATTTACTATCTAATTTTGCCACCCTACATCAGGCCGTCTGCCCCCCCACCTGTCTTCTAATCTTATTTACTTCTGCCGGTGAAAGAAAGACCATTTTTGCATAACCTTTGAGATGCTTATAGATCTTATATTTGCTGTTTTCCCCCTGTTGCAATACTCCTTTACAATAAAATTACTTCTCACCTAAATCTGAATTGCCTGTATTTGTCAATATCTAAAAACAGCCAAGACAATAACAATTGCAAACAGAAGGGGCATCACACACTCCTTCCATCCCAAACCCAACCAAACCTTCATGTGGATCCCCAGATTTCCAGTGATCTGGAGCTTCTCTTAGTATAAAGGGCTCCTTCCACGATAGTGTGAGCAGGCTGGGACACCTCCCAGAGAAAACCCCCAGAAAAAATAACTGGGACTTCAGTGACATTTTCTTGCAAGCTGAATTTGGCTTTGGCTTAGAGTCATTGGGCCCATGTCTCTGCTTCTCAGTCAGGGTTATTCATTTAATTGTAAATGAGAAAATACCCAGTGTTTCAAGAATCCAGCAAAATCACTTAAACTCAGTGTTTACGTTTAGAGAAGGGAATAAAATTTTAAAGGAAAAATCTCAAACCACAAGTGTTTTTGCTTAGCTCTCACACTACAACAATCAACACAGAAGACTTCTGTGACCAAATGTGTGCAAATTTCTCCCTATCAACAAACAAGTAATTTTGCAGGAGGAAACAGCCAAACATCTTCAAATATGATTCAATTCTGACACTATCAACCTGGAGATAGCAGCAAATGACATAGGTTGAGATCTCAGTCAACAGGACTGTCCCCACTTCACACACCAGTTGCAAGTCCAGGCCTTCAAAACTTCTGAACAACCAGCTCCATGATGCCCTCTGTATATTCGATTAATTTGCTAGACCAACTCAGAAAACTCAGGAAAACACTTACATTTACTGGCTTATTATAAAGGATATCTTTAAAGATATAAATAAACAACCAGATGAAGAGATACATAGGAAAAGGCATAGGGAATGGGTGCAGAGCTCTCAGGCCATAGAAAGGCTCACCACCTTCCAGAAATCACCATGGGTTCAGCTATCTGAAAGCTCCCCCAAACCCTGTCCTTTGGGGTTTCTATGGAAGCTTCATTTCACAGGCAGAATTAATTTAACTATAGGCCATTTTCCTGCAGCCCCTCACCCCTCCCCCCAGAGGTTGGGGGTGAAATTGAAAATTCCATTCCTCCAATCACCTGGTTTGTTCCCCTGACAACCAGCCTCCATTAGGGTGGTTTCTAGGTACTTTGGAAAAGCCACCTCATTAACATAAGCTCAGGTGCCTTTGAAAGCCTTATTGTAAATGAGAAAAGACTGTCTTTCAGCTTTACCAATTAGGAGCTACTTCAGGAACCAAAAACAAAAGACCAAATATTTTAAGAAAAAATATTCCTCTAGTCAGTTAGCAAGTAACAGGCTTACAGGACCTGAGAGCCAGGAATCAGGGACAAAAAACAAAATATATCTATCATAATATCACAGAAATTGTAAGACATTTAAATTTTATACCTAAACAGGAAAATCAAAAGAATCTAACCCTTTTAGAAAATATGCAGAATTGTTATTTCCACGGTAACAAATTATTTAGTAAACAATTACATGTGAACACTTCTTGGAGTTGCCAAATCCAATCTCATAGGATTTATCATTAAACTCCAACATCCAGATTAACAGCATACAGAACACAGACATTCACTGTCACAAATTCTCCACCCTGCACAAGAGAAAAACTGATGTTTTGCTAAATATTTGTAATTCACCAATTTTTCTACCACACTTTTGGTGGAAATGCATTCATTTTTCTGCAACCAAAATGGAAGAGATTTTTTTTTTTATTTCCTTCCCTGGGTAGCATTCCCAAAGCTAAGTCCTGAAATTCCATTGAGAATCACCTCCAAATGAGAGATACCCCTAACCCTAGCACTTAGGGAGCCTAAGATGGGAGGATTGCATGAGGCCCAGAGCTTGACACAAGCCTGGGCAACATAGGGCGACCTGTCTCTACAAAGTATTTCTAAAATTAGCCAGCATGGTGGCACATTCCTACAGTTTTAGCTACTCAGGAGGCTAAGGCAGGAGGACAGCTTGAGCCCAGGCACTGGAGGCTGCAGTGAGCTATGATCATACCATTGCACCCTCTAGACTGTGTAAAAGATTAAAACTCTGTCTCTAAAACAAAAAAGAAAACAAAACAAAACCAGACCTGAGAAACTTACTATACTTGCTCTAGGAAAGAAAATAAGTAAATAACAATTTCTGACAAATGGAATATATGACTAGTTTTTTTCTGAAATCTACCTCTTTTATGCCTCTTTGAGTGTATTTTCTTATCTTTCAAGCTCTACTGCTAAAATTAATTATACCATCAATAAAACATTGAAGTTGCAATGAGTGAACAAATCTTTTCAAGGTGACAAACCCAGGGAGGAGCAGTGGTGACAGGAACACAGACATGTCTGACTCAAGGGTCAAGTCAGGACATCCTACCACTTGGGACACACTCCCACCCCCATCCTGCTCACTATACTGCTCAAAGATGACCCTCCCAGGAGCCACTGCACCATTCCTGCACCCCACTGAGTGCCTAAATAGCAAGTTGCTTCACAAGTTCTTGTACCACCTCACTAGGAAGGGTTTTCCTTGTCCTTGGAGATACTTTTTCTCCCCTCACAAGTGTGACAAGATTCAGAAGAGGAATTTTTTCTGTCTTTTCCTCTCAAAACCAGCCACTGATTGGCTGACCACCAATGTGTCTCCAAGAAGTGGAAACTGAGGTTGGAGGTAGAAAATCTCAATGTCTCAAGGGATTAGCTTTTTAGATAAAAGATATATCAGAAGACTCTTCTCAGCCCCAGGGCATCCAACAAGCTGCTCCCCAGCATCGCCAGCCCCGTACCTCAGGCTGTCCCCTGGAAAGAGATGACCCAGGGCTGACATGCACTAGACACTCCAGGACACATGGGTGCTGTGGGCATCCTGGGTCATCCTCAGATAGCTGTGGAACCCAGGACCAGGAAAAGACAGGAAGGTGGCTGAGGACACATCAGCCTGCAAAGTTTCCAAAGAAGAAACTCAACCTAAAGACACTCTGGTGAGACCTCTGTGCCTACAAAAGATACAAGGAGGAGAGACACGAAGATATTTTCCAGAGAAGTTTCAGGTGAATATTCTCCAATTTCCTCTCATGTGACATTTTCAGCAAGAAAAAACAATTTTGTTAAAGACAGCCACTGTTCTGTGAAAGAATAATAAACAATTAAAATGCTCTGTCTCTTTGAACAACACAATAAAGAACAAATAGTTGATAATGTGAATTGGTGAGGGGAAGTTGGCATTTGGGAATGCGGGGAAGGAACTGGAAGCCCTAGAAGAGTTACGCTGGGGGAAGTGTTGGATTGAGACCTTGCCTGCCACACATTTGGAAAACATAGGGGAAAACCAGTCCCTCTGTGGAGTGTTAAAATAACTAAATAGGACCCAATCAGACTGAAGTGACTCTAGTGCCCTGCGTTCCTACCTAAGAACACAGAAATATAACTCAAATGCATTTTTTGTAAACTACTAACTTAGTGAGAAGCAAAATTTCGGCTTAACCAACCACAAAGCACCAATTAACCTCTGATTACATAACCAGAAAATAGCCACCGCCACAGTCCGAAAAAAAGCGACTACAAAACTATAACCAATCAATTATTGAATTAGGTTTGCTTCTGCACGCACCTTATGAAAGCGTTTCCTTCAAGTCCCTCGAGTCGACCGCAAACCACAAACCGTGACTTGGTGCTTCCGGATTTATAAATTGCTGTTTGCTCTGATAAACTCTTTAATGTTTTTAACGGTGCCTCAGTATAGTTGTTAATAGGAGAGAGGAGGACTGAGGACCCCACGGACCACGGCTCCTCCCACGCACGAGCCCCGCACGCGCAGCGAGGCTCCTCCCCCATGACCCTCCCGTCGTCGCCGCGCAACCTGGGGCAGACGCGGGGCTGCGGGCGCAGAGCGGCCCAGACGGGGCTCAGGCTGCGCCAAATACGCCTCGGGGGATGGGACAGGACTCTTGGGGTCCCGGCTGCCGGCCCAGCCCCACCCTGCGGCTGAAGGGGACCGAGGGCCGAGCTGCACCAGCGGGACTCGCATCCGCAGACAACGCAGCTGACCGCGGGGGGCCTGGGTCCGCCACAGCCGGTTTCGGTGGGTTCCGACTCCCCCCACCCCCTCAGGTCACGCGGCCCCACACCCACCAGTTCCTGGCTTCTGGGGGGTCCTGCCATCCTCCACGCGGATCTTCCAGTACCCGCAGGTCGCAGGGGGACAGAGGCTGCGGCAGAGCCACCCCGACGTCCCAGACGCAGCAACGGAGAAAGAGCCGTGAACGCAGACGGAGGTTCGCTGCTGGCGCCAAAGCCGAAGACCCCCGCCAGGTCATCGAAGACCCCGCCTCTTCCGCTGCGCCCCCGATTGGACCATTCCCACACCGGTGGCTCTGATTGGATAGGGCCCAAGCCCCACCCTTTTGGGCCCTGAGTGACAGGTGATGGGGTCCCACACATTCTTGGCTGCGACCCGCGTTTTCTGTGTGCACTGGGATCTGGCCCTTCCTAGAAGACGTTCGCATTCGACCTTGTATATAACGTTATATCCATATATGCATAATATATATGTTATTCTAAATTGGAAACAAAATAATGACAATTGTTTTTAAATTCAGATTTTTTTAACCTTCATGGCCTCTGGGCTTTTCAAGAGGCAACGTGAGTTTTGAAAGAAGGAAGCAATTATCTCAGGCAGCAATGCCTATTGGAAATAAAGTATGGGCCACGTGTGTCGTTTTAAACTTTCTAGTAACAACATAAAAGAAAAAACAAACACGAGCAATGGATTGTAATAATTTATTTAACCCAATATATCCAATATATTGTTGTTTTTATGTGTGATCAATATAATATTATTAATGAAGTATTTTTTATTTTGGTACTAAATCTTTCAAAGTTACTCTGTATTTTAAGCTTCCAGAATTTGGAAAGCACATTTGTATACACATCTGGTTTTTCCACTTATATTTGTATTAAAGTTGATTAATGAGTCCAAAACATGTCTGCCTGTTACTTTTCTATAATTGTTTAGCATTAGTTGACCAGTGTTTTTCTAATTTCACTTATTTTACTGAGGGTTATCAAAAAGCAGTTTTCTAATCCTATTATATCCTCTGCATGTATTAGTTCTCATTTTTCTATTAAGAATTGCATTTTGTCCTGAGCTCTTCATTACATTAAAAACTATATTATCAGGGCCAGGCATGGTGGCTCACACCTGTAATGCTAACAGATTGGGAGGCTGAGGCAGGAAGATCGTTTGAAGCTAGGATCAAGGCCGACCTAAGCAACATAGGAAGATCCTGTCTCTACAAAAAATTTTAAAAATTAGCCCAGGTGGTGGTGTGTGTTCCTATAGTCTTGTAACGGCAAAAACCAGAGTCACGCTGTCAAGGAAACACCGAGAGGTACAGGAGGATGCAGAGAGGTCAGGTTTATTAATTGGTAATGCCGGCGGGCCCAGAGGAATTTTTCCAAAGTCTGAGCACCCCCGGTCAGGGGAACTTGTCTTTTATAATTTAAAACAAGGGGGAAGGGTACAGAGCGGTGCATACAGATAAGAGAGTTGTAGGGAGGGGGCTGGTGCAGGAAGGTAAGCTGGGTCACTAATTATCTTTCTGGCAACAGCTGTGGCCTTCAAGCATTCCTGAGACTAGGAGGGTAGCAAGCAGTCTTACAGAAGCAGATTAAGCAATCTAACATAAACAGGGCTATAGCTTCTCCTTTCAAGGTAAAAGGTTTTCAGTGAGTTTTGTTATTTTCCGTCTCAGTCTCAGCTATGCAGGAGGCTGAGGTAGTAGGATCTGGCATTTCACTCTAACCTGGCCACAAAGTGAGACACTGTCTCAAAAAAAGAGAAAAAAAACTAGCTTATCACGAAAGGAAGAATAAAACCTTGATTCTTTTATGAATTGTCATAATAATGATGGTGTGGCCTCAGCAAACAAAGAAAACATATAAGTTATATATTCTGAATATTATTTTTTTGTTTTTGATGGAATTTCATATACTGCCATATCAATCTATTTTTGAGCTCAAATTGTCCCATCTTAGGTCTGGGAGAGACCCTTCACATTGCCTCCTTTTTCCTTGTGCCATAAAAACATATGTTTTGAAAGCATTCTTATTTTGTGGAACAAACAGACATGTGTACTTTCCTTTCTCTGTCGTGTAAGTTGCAAGTAAAGGTCTCATTTGGCATTTTCATTTTTACTTATGGGGCTTCCTGCCATGTACAATATTCTGGTTTTATATTGTGTACTTTATCAATCTTTACTTTTATTAATATTTTTTGGTTTGAGTAATATGCCACATTTATTATCACAGCTTGTAAAAATATTTACCAATGTTTTCTTCTACTATTTGTATGCTTTCAATGTTTTTGCCATTTAGATTTCTCCTTTGTCATTTATCTTGCTGTAGCATGTCAAGAATGAATCCATTTTCATAATTTTTGGAAATATCCAGTTACCAAACACCAAGTATTAATAAAGGTTCCCCCTCTGTAGTTTTATTGCATATCTTCTCTTATGCACTTTGATAGATTTCTGAATTTCTACTGTCCTGACCTGTTTGCCTATTTTTGCATCAACACCACACTACTTTATTATAGAATATTTTAATGTGTTTTAATTTATTATAGGACCAGACATCCTCATTGTGTTTCTTTCTCAGGGATTTCGGCAATTCTTATATGTTTGTTCTTCCGCGTGCACTTTGCAAAATCATTGCTAACTTTAGAAAACTGACAGAATCTACTATGACATCAAATACAATGTTGAGGTTAGCTTAAGGACAAATGACTTCTTTATACTATTGAGTTTTTCTGTGGAAGAATAAGATGCAACTTTCCATTTGTTTAAGTCCTTATTCATACATTTCAGGAATTCTTTATTTTATAGTTCCTATAGACTCTGCACATTTTTAATTAGATTTGTTCCTAGGCAATTCTGTTCTACATTTTAAAAATTACAGTATACTTTTATTGTATTCTTCTCACACTCTATTAATGAACGATTTTGAATTATACTTAGAAAGCCTACTGTTTCGTGCATCAATGTTATGTTATATTATTCTCCTGAATTATTTCTTGTGCTAGGTTTTCTCTACCAATTCCTTTGTGTTTCCAGATATATAATCATATCATGTGCAAATTGAGTCTTACGTGCTTGTTTCCAGTTCTTCTCCCTTCAATTGCCCTGAATAAAGCTTATTGCAAATTCAGTGAATACTATAGGTAATGGGCTTTTTAGTATTGCTTGTGAAAAAGTAGTAATCTCCCTCATGTTTTCCATAGGTATGAAAAAAACTGTTTTGTCAATTTTGAAATGATCTATTAATTCTTCATTTTGATGGTTTTAAATAAACAGTACTGTATGTTAAATTTTTGCACCTACAAACACAATCATGTGCCTGTTCTGTTTATCTGTATGAAAATGATCAACATTATCAGTGGGTTTCCTAATTTTGAATTACTCTCAAATTTCAGACATAAGCTGCATTTTGTCATTATATATTATTTTTAATAATTAGGATTTGTATGCTAATATATTATCTTACATATTTCTATGTGTAGAGAGAGATGAGATTTTTCTATAATAGTCTATTTTGTGCAACATTTGGAAATTTTGCATACCAGTGCTCCATTTGATTTTCATCATTTATTTGAAAGTACTACTTCCATTGTAATGTTCTTGAATTGAATTAGAAGCATTGATTTATGTGATTTTTAAAATGACTGTAGAATCCCCCTGTTAAACCACTTGATTCCAGAATTTTACTTGTGAGACCCTTTTTATAAACTTTTCTACTCATTTACATATTATTCTATTTAGTATCTGAGTCTAAACAGGGGTCCACATGGGTAAAGAATATTTTCCTAGAAAATTTCCATATCATTTTGTACATTGATTTATGCTAATTATTCTTTAATTATTTCAGTATAAATTTATGGTATAGTGTTCAATTTTCTACATCTAACCCGTTGAAGCATCCTTCTCAGATTCTTTCTATCACCTCCTTTTTATTCCAATAACTTAAATAATGGGGCATCTCAGGAATCTAAGAATTTACAAAGTGTTAAATTTTGGGTAAAAGACCTCAGGGAAGCACATAGTGCAGTGTATGACACATGCTTCATTTCAGTCCCTCCCTGGCAGGCTTTAGCATTTCCTGCTCTCTTCCACATGAGACCCTGTCTGCCTCTAAGGATCAAGGAAAAGGAACAGCCTCTCCCAAACACTTTAATGGTTTTCTTGGAGTTGCTGATGAGAAACTGCCTGCCCAAACTGTCACGCTGAGACCACCATCCTCAAAGCAGGAAGGAGTGAGTTGACTATTTTATTTTTAAAATTCGTTTTCTGCAACAGAATTTCAAAAATTCCTTATTAAATTAACTTTATAACATCTATGAAAACATCACTTTCAGGAATGAAAAAATGGAAAAAGAATTCACTAAAAATCATTTATGTTGTGTTTATCATTTGTATTTTCCTGATGTTGTGAGGATGATGAAAGTGAATTTGGTGTTCCCCTCCCCCATTCACTCAATATTTGGGTTTTGTAAAAATTATTGTGGGTACCTAACAGTTGTACATCTTTATAGTATACATGTAATATTTTAATACAGGCATATACTGTGAATTAATAAAATCAGAGAAATTGGAGTATCCACCACCTGAGGCATTTAACATTTTTTTTCTATTGGGAACATTCCAATTTCACTCTATTAGTTGTTTTAAAGTGTGCCCTAACATTGTTGACTTTTAGTTGGGCTATCAAATCTTGTTCATTCTGTCTAATTATCTTGCTATATTTTTGCACCCCTGAATCATCCCCACTTTATGCTCCCCTCCCTGCTATCCTTGCCAGCCTCTGGTAACCATCATTCCTCTCTGTGGAGATGAGGTTACCAGGAGATCAGTTGTTTTCAATATTTAGTGCCCACATATGAGTGAGAACATGCAAGATTTGTCTTTCTATCCCACGGGAGGATAGAAATATTCTCTCTAAGCTTCCCTCTTGGCCCCTGCCTGGAACTATACACACGTGTGCCCTCTGTCGGAGTCCTTGCCCACCCCTGCCCTCCTGGAGGTTCCTGGCCAGTGTTTGATGTTCCTGCCCTGTGTGGTGTTGGGCTGTGAGGGTCACTGGGGGGCCACCTTCCAGAAGGCACTGTCTGGCAGTGGGCAGCATCGAGACATGCTGGTGACTGGGTGATTGGCTCTCTCAGTCCCCATCCCCCACCTCCCTGTCCACCCTACCCTTACCCCAGGAGGCCTGGGAGGGCAGCTGAGAGTTTTGGGATGTGCTTTTCCCAGCTTTGTTCACACTGCTCCTGCCTATGTCTCAGCATCCTCCTCCAAGAGGTGGGTGTGTTCCTGTGGGTGTCTGGCAGGGAGGTCACAATGGGGAGGGGGCTGCCTCCCTCCTCTGTCTTGCACCCCTGGCACCTCTCTCCTGGGGGATGGCAGTCCAGCCTCCCCAAAAGTCCATCAGGAAGGCAGCCCCCACCACAGCCCCTGGGAAGGAGAAAATCCAGTTGGGCTGTGAGGGTGAGGGTGGGGGTGGCAGCCCTGAAAGTCTGTATGGGGAGGAGGTGGGGCCTCGAGGATGCCATCCTCACAGGTGCCCACCAGGCCCTGGAGCTCTGCAGAGGGTGGTGTAGGTCTCAGGTTCTGCCTCTGAGGCTCCTGGCTCTGCAGATGACAGGGTTCCTCCTCCTGGTAAAGTGCTCCCTTGGCCTGTCCTGGCTCATCCACCCAGCTAGGCTGCCTGCTGGGTCCTGGGTCTACCCCTTGCAAGGTCTGCCTCCCTTGTGTGTGGAGGCTCCCCTGGGAGATGCACTGAAGGCTCCCAAGCCAGAGTGGACACACTGGACCTCCCAGCAGGAGCAGAAGGGAGGGGAAATATGGCCCAACTCTGAGAATGACTGGGGTGCAGATGGGGGACATGGTGTTGAGGCTTCTGGGAGGCTTTTCCAGCCTAGGGAGGGGTCCTAGAAGGGCCAACACTCTCCCTACAACGGGGGGTAAACTGAGGACGGAATTGGGCAAGAGCAGGTTTGTAAGGGAGGTCCAGGGCAGACGAGCCTCTGCTCCAACTTCTGTTATTACGTTCATGTGCGTCTTCGCTGGCAGAGCTCTTACTGGACTCAGCCCCAGTGGATGGACAAGATGCTGCTGGCCATGCTGGTCACCCTCACCATTTGCTTCTACTGCTCAGCCACCAGAAATCCCACTCTTGCCAGCTCCTGGCTGAAAAACTGCAAGGAGTTCCACGGAAGGCATCACATCACATCATCAAGGTGGGCCTGGTTGCAGGGGCAGGGTCTTTGGGCCTGGGAGGAGGTGAGTGTGGGGCCTGGGGCAGGGCCTGTGGTTCAGTCCTCCCACCTGAGCATCCACCCACAGCTGTGGCACCAGCAGTGGAGCCTGGTCATGGAGTGTGTGGTGCCCTAGGACCTCAGCCACTCTACCTGTGTGGTGGAAACCAGTTTGGCAACATCTGGCAGTATAAGCTGGATAAGTGCTGAAGTCAGAGGACAGGAATAGGGAAGCCCCCAACCCCCATCCACCCCAGAACAGCACCAATCTCACCAGCCCATTCTGCATGCAGGGCTGCTGGCCAACTAGACATCGGTGCCAGGCAGTGAGCTGGAGTCCACTGCAAGGTGTTAAGCAACTTAGCAGGTCGAGGTGAAAAGCAGGAAGGTGAGCCCAACCACAGTCCCTACTTCATCATGCTCAAGGTCAGCACTGCGAGTGGCTGGGTGTATGGGTTGGGCAGGCTGGGGGCTCCACCTCACTGTAATTGACCAACATTATTGAACTTTTGGAGTAGCCTATGAAAGGCAAAATTCTGACACCAACCAGGAGACAAAATCCTCTGCAGTGATCAGTTCTCCTGGATATGAACTTGCATAGAACTTGAAATAGATCCAGAATAATTTATCATATACAATTTTTTTAAAAAAGATTTAGTAGTTTGCATTTGATAATGACTGTGAAGAAGATTCAGGTCTGCATCATAGAAACCTTACTTGAATCAGCATTTTCACATGTAGAAGAGGATGTACTGAGTAATCATAG
This sequence comes from Daubentonia madagascariensis, assembly GCA_023783475.1. Taxonomy (NCBI): domain Eukaryota; kingdom Metazoa; phylum Chordata; class Mammalia; order Primates; family Daubentoniidae; genus Daubentonia; species Daubentonia madagascariensis. The sequence continues at coordinate 669,194 of JAKFHU010001957.1, read as the reverse complement.
TCAGCTACTACAGCAATGAGACAAGTTCAAATGATCAATTTCTATTTTCAAATTTATTCATTAATATACCACTTATAGCCATTATAGGAGAAGAGAATAAAAGGCATGGAAGCTAATTTCACTCATTGTACCTATTAACCCTCTTGAAATGCTGATGTTTTAAACATTTATACAAATTTTACATTCTAATCTATAATGCAGTTGCATTTATTTTGGTATAAAACACTTTAAGTTGCTTGCCCTAGAGTAAAATAAGCTTCCCAGGAATTTATGGCATGTTAATTCTGTAACATTGCATATTCCTAGAAACATAACCATCTGCCACACTAGTACTTCTAAAAAATTCTATATTTGTGACAATGTAATAGCATACTTTTTCCTCAGGATATATTAAAAAAAAAAATTATGACCAGGAAATCAAGTCTTGAAAGCATGGTGTCCTCCTGAACTCATTGCAGGTGAGATGTCAACATGCTATCCTTTTTATACACTAAATTTTGATAAGTGTAATACACGTAACACATTTGCTATAAAATCAAAAGAAGAGCCTCCCTACCATATAGTGCAGTAAAATCTATAGTAACTTTCATGATACTATCACAATTTATCTTGCTGAGTAGATCATGAATTATAAACAATTCCTGGAACCTAAAATTATCTGTTGAAATTAAGGATAAATTCTGTTCCATGGAACTACCAATTAGTCGCCATTTGAGACGTATCTTACTTGTTACAGATCCTCAAATGTGTTGCACGTATTCCTACACTTCTCTTGTACCTTGATCTTCTCCGTCCTTTGTTGATAAAATGTACTCCTTTCAAATCTTAGTTTGAAGAAACAGTTCTTGAAAGAGGCCTTTCCTCTAGTTAGGGTTATATATCTCTCTATATTTACCCTCTTTGAAACCTGTACCACCCTGTTGTCTTTCAGCTTTTCCTGCCAGATTACAAATACTATAAGGGTGGAACTCTGTGTTTGTTACTACTGTGTCTTCATTATGTAGAACCGCACTTGTCACTTGTTATGTGCTCAATAAATATTTTAAATTAATTCAATGATCATTGAACATTGAAGTGCAACTTGAATCATGGTTATAATAAGGATAAGTGTATTGTAAGAATACAATAAAAATAAAAGTGAATATTTAGAAGTGTGCTTTGAACACCATCTTTTCTCATAATTGTAATCTAAAATGAAATGAAGACTATGTAACAAGACATCCATCAATGATCTTATACTTTACTTATGTTAATATTAACATGTAAAAATGAGAGCCTTATGTTGTTCTTGGCAGACATTTATAAGAAAATTTACAAAAATATATTCAAATAAAGTTGAATCCTCAAGAGCAAGTAATTATGTACATTTGGGTACAATTTTCAAACTACATTTATTGTTGGATGCTTTGCTTGATATTACACAACTAGTCTCTGATTTTTTTTCTTCTTTAACATGTCTCTTGTATTCAATTATAATGCACTATGCTAAGTAGAATTTTAACTACATGTATGGTATTGTTTCTTTCTGGCTTACTAAAAGTTGTCTTTATTTGATGCCCACCCCATCCTTTTTTTTCTGTCTGTGTGACTTATTCTCCTTAAATTCTGAAGCTCCTACGTTCCCCTTCAGAAAAACAGCCACAGATTTGTCTGTGCCTTATGTTTTTCCTGAGCACATTCTCAAACTTTGGCTTAATAAACCTCCATTGGTCAAGTCCTTTGCCTCAGTCACTAATTTTGTGTTGTGAAACACATGTGTCCTTTCTCATGTGATAAGAGGACATTGGCCATAAATTCCTAGAATATAATACTCTGCTTTTTCCTAATATTTTCAAATTTGAGACTGTTCTCTGTGAACGGATCTCACTCCATAACTGGATCTCTCTCTCTCTCCTCTCTCTCTCTCTCTGTGTCTCTGTTTCTCTCTCTCTCTCTCTGTGTCTCTGTTTCTCTCTCTCTTTTTCTGGTTTTTGCTCAAATGTCATGTCAAATGGAGCCAAAATTTTTGTTAGGTTCTGCGGTTTCTTTCTCCTCTTCTGAAAACTAAGCAACATTTTTATCCTCCCTTTATATACGTTATTTTCAACACTAACCATATCTTTTTTCTATCTTGTCATTGTTTTTGGAATAAAGTGCTTTGGAATGTGTGCCAATTCATTTGGCATTTAAATCAGTAATCATATTCTATGGCCTTTTATCTCCAATGAATATATTCCATTTTGTCACCCTGAGTCTCTAGGCTAAATATTGTATGTAAACAACTAAGGTGGGTCATACAAAATCTCTTGTGGTTTTAATCTGCTAGACTGTCAATCACAAACGTTACTGAACCTGAGTTTTAATCTTATATTAAGAAGTTATTTATATTTTGTTAGGTATGACAGCAGTATTCGCATTAGATTTTTTTGATCCATTAGAAATAAGTATAGAAATACCTACAATCTAAATAATGTGACCTGTTATATTTGCATTAAAATGCCACTAGGAAAACTGGAGTTGGTCATTGAAAATGATGGCAAAATAATGAAAAATTTTGAAGCTGTTTGATTGGTACTATTTGTGATGGGTTTTCTTATATAACTATTTGTACATTTGTGGAAGATGTTTGCATTTCCATCAAATATTTAAATAAAGCACATAAACATTTGAATAAAGATGACTAACCTACTTCACATCAGCCCATTCCATAAGGAAAGAAGACAATCATCTTCCTGCACATCATAGTAATGGATTTTGAGGATCATCATCAGATCTGGGTGTGACAATTGCAGATGAGGGAGTAGAGGACAGTGGAGCATTAGAATTGGGAAGAGAGTAGTATAAATGTCTCTCCACATATGGACAGTGGTGTTACCAAAAATCTTTGTGCTAGATTGTCTCTGTGGGTATTACTGAGAAATGTCATTCTTTCCTAATGACACCACTACTTTTTCCTAATCATCTGTGAATTAGGGTAGTGTGTCTTCTATAAATTGATGTAGAAGGGCTCCTGGCCTGAGATCATGTGCTCTACAGCCAACAGATCATCATGTTGTCCCCTGTGTGATGTGCCAGAACACATGCCCAGGTGCTGAAGTCCTGCTCAGGCACAGGGCAGAGTCTGGCCAGGCCCTTACCAGCCACTGCTGATGGGCTCTATGGCCCGTGATTCCCATTCCAGCCCTGAGCTTTCCCCTGCTTTGTGCAGAACACAGGAGGAGGAGGAGCTGGTGCTGTGCCCACCAGTGCCCTTCTTGGAAGATCAAGACCTAGCTGTTAGGTGGGTATGTGGGGCCACTAATCCCTGGAGGTCCTGGATACACTTACCAGACTTCAAGTGACTCTCAGAGTCATAGATCTCACACCCAACCTGCCCAGTCACAGAAATCACATGTTTTAAGTGTATATCTCATGCTTTGTAGGGTATTTTCAGAGTTATGTAACCACAATCTTGGGGTTCCCTTCTCCTGGTGCCCCATCATTCTTTGTTCATTGTATGATCCCTGGAAGGGAAATGGGCCCCCCAGGTAGTAGGTGTAAGTGGCAGTCCACCTGTGGACATTTAATGCTTGCAGCCCCCTGCTCTCTCTTGGGACACCATTGCTCCTACCCTTGGGCCTGAGGAGAGATGATGGTAGGGAGGGAGTGTTCCCTTTTCTCTGAAAAAAAGTGTGGTTCAGGCTGTCACCTCTGTCAGGGGAGTCAGAGCCCTCAGGGCCGCACTACAATGTTGCAGCCACTGGTCACATGGGGCTACTGAGCACCTGAAATGTGACTTTTATGTGAGATGTGCTACATGCTTAAAACATAGCATGAGTTTCAAAGATACAGTACTAAAAAGAGTTCATTAATAATTTTATACTCATCAAATATAAAACCAATAATATTTTGCATACATTGGCTTAAATAAACTATTACAATCAAATTTACCTGTTTCTTTTTCTTTCCTTTTATGTGGCTACTTGAAAATTTTAAATGACACATGTGGCTCACATTTTATTTCTAGTGGACATTGCTGCCTTAGAGGACGGCCTGCATTTTCAAAGCTCAGGCTGCCTTCTCAATAGACCAGAGGCCAGGAAGGTTACAAAATCTCAGACTTTAAAATAACATTTATTACGTTGCTTCCATTTGTGAATAGCATATATATTTACTGCATGTGTGTGTGTATATATAGATATATATAAAATTTATGAAAGGATATAATTTACAATGAAGAGTAAATACAGTTGTGCCCAAGCAGGGCCAGGTCCCAAAGCAGGGGCAAAGCCCTGAGTGAATAGAACTAAAGTCAAAATCCTGTTACTCCGCCCTCTTTCAGCGCCCTGTCTGATGGCATCTCTTGTCACTCATTTCTAGAAGGGGTGTGGCCTACAATCTTATCCAATCAGGGGCGCTGAGGTGAGGACTGTCCAATCAGGTACACAGCCAGAAAGAAGGAGGCGGCTTCCGAGATCTGGCGCGGCGTTCGTCTCTCGCCTCGCGCCTCGAGCTGGCGTCCCCTCGCCACAGTTCCATCTCCAGGACGGCCCAGGTGTCTCTGCCGCAGCCTCTGTCACCCTGTGACCTGCAGGTACCGGGAGATCCACAGGGAGAACACCTGGAAGCCCTGGAAGCTGGGAAATGAAGAGTGTGAGGCCGGGCGTCCAGAGAGGGGGAGGGGGGGTTGGAATCGGCCGGAAGTGGCCGCAATCTGCCGGAAGTGGCTGTGGCGGGCCTGGCTTCCCCTCAGCGGCTCCGGAGTCTTGAGGTCGGGTTCGCCAGTGGCGCAACTTGGCCCTCGGCTCCCTTCGTCCACAGGGTGGGACTGAGCGGGCACCTGGGCCCCTCGGTGTCCTGCCCTGTCCCTGAGCATTTCCTTCGGTCCCCACCCTTAGCAGTCTCTGCGCAGCTCTGCATTCACAGCCCCGCGTCTCCCCCAGAGCGTGCGGGACGACGGGAAGGTATTAGGGGAGGATCCGCACTCGGCGTGCGGGGTTCATGCGTGGGAGGAACTGGGGTCCGTGAGGTCCCCAGCCCCTCCTTTCTCCTGTTAAAAAAGTAAATAGAGGAAGAGTGAAAACGTAAGAGTTTATTTGAGCAGATGGTAACTGGTGAATCTAGACGCCCCCAACCATGGTTTGTGGTCGTGGGACCACTGGAGGGGCTTGAAGGAAAGGCAGGTACGAGGTGCGTGAGGAAGCCGATTCGATTGTACCAAATTCAACGATCGGGTACAGTTACGTAGTCGGCTCGTTAGGACTATCCTGGTGGCTACGTTCTGGTTATGGAATCAGAACTTAATTGGCAGTTTGTACTTGTTTGCCCAAGGTTTGTTTTCTTCTAAGTTGTAATTTACAGGGAATGCATTTGAGTTAGAATTAGCTTTTCATAGGTAGGAACCCAGGGCACTACAGCTACTTATGTCTAATTACCTCCTGTTCTGATTCATGTGCTTGAGAAAAGAAAAAAAAAAAAGTCGAATTGCCCCCTATTTAATTATTTTAACACTCCCTAGGCTGATTGGTTTTCTTTGCATTTTCCAAATGTATGGCAAGCAGGGTCTCAGATCCAAGACACAGATCCAGTTTGCCCAGCCTAACTGTTCTAGGGAATCCTACATTTCCAGTTCCTTCCCCACATTCCCAAATGCCTACTACTGCTCTCCAACTCATAACATTATCAACTATTTGTTCTTTATTTATTTTTGAAATAGTATTTTTAATTGTTGGTCATTTTTCACAGAGCTGTGGGTGGCTCTTTTAAAAATATTTGTTTTCTGTTTCTGAACATTTCCCATGAGAGGAAAGCAGAGAATAATCACCTGATGCTCCCCTGTAAAAATACCTTTGTGCTCCTCCTCCTTTTATTTTTCCTAGGCACACACACCTTACCAGAATATCTTTAGGTTGTGGTTACCCTTTGGAAACTTTACAGGGTGATGTGTTCTCAGCCACCCTCCCATCTTTTCCTGGTCCTGGTTTCACAAGTGTCTGGGGATGATCCAAGATGCCCACAGCAGCCGTGTCTCCTGGAGTGTCTAGTGAATATCAGCCCTGGATCATGACTCAGAGTACAGCCTAGGGTGTCGGGGTAGAACCTCTCTGGGGAGCAGCTGGATGCCCTAGTGCTGAGAGAAGTCTCCTGTTATACCTTTTATCTAAAAAGCTAACTCCTTGGGACAGTGAAGTTTTCTTTCATCAACCTGAGCTTCCATTCCTTGGAGATACGTTGATGCTCAGCCAATAGGACACTGATATTGAGGGAAAAGGGCAGATATGTCTCTTGTCTTCTGGATTGTTTCACACCTGTGAAGGGAGGATAAAGTATCCCAAGGTACAAGGAAAACCTACCCTAGTGAGGCAGTGCAAGAACCCACAAAGCAATTTGCACTTCAGGCGCACGGAGTCACAGGGCAATGTCTCCTGAGATGGTGGCCAAGGAGTCCTTCAATGAGCAGAATGGGGGTGGGACAATAATCAAAGTGCTAGGATGATCTGACTTGAAACTTTGTCACAAGTGTCTGTATTATAGACAGCACCACCCCTCCCTGGATTTGTCACCTTGAAAAGATTTATTCATTAACTGTAAGATGTATTTTATGAGTAGAGCTTGAAAGATAATAAAGTATTTCCAATGAGGCAAGCAATGTGGCTTTCAGGGAAAAAAAATCTAGTCTTATAATCCATTCGTTAAAAATTCTTCTTTACCTTTTTTTTTCCCCAGAATGAGTGTTGTGAGGTTCTGAGGTCTGTTCTATTTTGGGGTGATTTCAAGCAGAATCCCAGGGCTTACCTTTGGGAATGTACCAGGGAGAAGAAATAGGGAGAATGTCTCTACCATTATGACTGCAGAAAAATGAATACATTTCCCAGGAAAGTGTGGTAGATAAATTGATGAATTCAAATATTCACCAGAACATCAGTTCCTGTCTTGTGCAGGGTGGAGAACTTTTGAAAATGGAGGACTCTGTTTTGTATGCTGTTATATGGATGGCAGTGTTTATAGCTACTTTTTATGGGATAGGACTTAGCAGTTACTAAAAGTGTTCACATATAATTAATTGTTTACTAAATAATTTATTGTCATAGAAATAATAATTAAATGACATGTTTATTGTCTGAAAGGGATACTTTTGCTCTTTCTGTTGAGATGTGATATGTAAGTGCCTTATAATTTTCTTTCCTCCTATAAACATAATTTTTTACATGTTTGAGTGAATTTTTTGGATTCTTCAAACATTGGCTTTTTTTCTCATTTAAAACTAGGTGAATAACCTTGATTGGGAAGCAGAGACCTGGGCTCAGAGACTCCAAGCAAACGTAAGTCCTGATCTCACAAAAGGAGGTCACTGAAGGCCCAGTAAGTTCTTCCTGGGGAGCCTCCCTCTGTGTGTCCCAGTCTGTTTCCACCAGCCATGGGAGGAGCCCTGTATAATGAGGGAAGCTGCAGAGGCTGGAAAGCTGGGGATCCACAGGCAGATGCGGCTGGGGTGGGGATGGGAGTGGGGGTGTGATGTCCTTTCTGGTGGTGTAATTGTTATTGTCCTGGGGCTGATTCTAGATACATTCATATAAAATAAATTCAAATTTAGGTTAAAAGTAACTTTTTTTAAAAAAGAGTATTGCGATAGAGTAAAAGCACCAAGTATAAGATCTGCAGACAGCTCAAAGTTTAGGCAGACAAGGGCTTTTTTCCATAGGGAAGAACAAATAAGATTAGAAAGATTGTGGGATGGGAGGGAAGGATGCGGGTGGCAAAGTCAGATCCTAGATCATAGAATGTTGCACCCTGATGTCAGCCTGCTCTTAGGTGGGGCATAAAGGGGGGTTGTACGTTGGCTCATGCTTAGGGCAGGTCAATGTTAAGGGGGCTGGGAGAGGGAGAAACTTAAGCAAAGTTTGGATAACAAGTGTATTGTTCTGACAATTGAAGATAAAACTGTTCAGCTAATTGTTTATGAGGCAAAAATGTGAATATGAATTTCTGTGTCTGGCTTTGTGATAGGTGAAAAAAGAGCATCATCTAAGTTATAATGAGAAAGGTCTTTGTGTGCAGTTGGCTGCCCTTGCAGAACGTGACGAATACAGGCTTTCTTTACTCACAGCTATTTACCATCGTATCCATCCCACCTTTCCCTGCTACTTCCCCTTGCCCTATACATCTCTTTCACTTGGCTGTTCCTGAGCTGTATCCTTTGTAATAAACTGTTTACCATAGGTAAAATGTCTTGCTGAGTTCTGTGAGTAATTCTGTGAAATTACTAGACTTGAAGAGGGGCTATGGAAGTCCCTGATTAATGGGCAGTTGCTCAGAAGTATAGATGAGCCCCAGGGCTTCCCACTGGCATCTGTAGTGGCAGCAGTGATGTGGGACTGAGCCCTGAATTTATAGTATCTGTACTGACTCTGGATAGTGTCAGAATTAAATTGTTGGACACCCAGTTAGTGTTGGAGAATTGGTTGGTATTCAGCAAACTCCACACATGTGGTGTCAGAAGTGGTGTCAGGAAAAAAAATTACAGGTCAGACTTTGAAATGGCTCTGAGTGTTTGTTTGCTGGTGACAATTGTGACCCTGGAAAAGGTAGTGTTTCCATACTAGGAGGTAGGGACAGGATGAGTGGAGCCCCCAGAATTAAATTTCCCAGCTGTTCAGGTTTCTCTTACTCCCTACCTAGGAGAGAGCCACCTTAAGCTGCACCTCCACAGTGAGAGTGGTCCCTAAGCTTAGGAACCTGTTTAACCTACTGCGTGTGGTTCCTTGTGAAGTGTGGGTGAAGTAGGCTACTCACTTGAGATGCTTCCCTTTTGTTTCTTTTAGAAAATCTTGCTGCCGTATAATTACAGTTTGCCTAAGAAGTTAACAATTCTATTCCATGATATGAGAGTAAGATTGTTGTTACCTTACTTGAATATCTGAGTGGATTAAGTGATATGGTCTGAAGAAGCAAAGATAATTCTTGAAATAAATTGTTTTATGCTTTGTTTAAATAATACTAACGTGATTATAAGCTCCCAAGGACTCACCATTTAGGTGAATAAATAGCCTTGGGCAGTTCTGCTGTGTCCCCTGATCTCATCTGCCTTGTGCACCCTGAGGCGACTGCAGTACTGATAATTCTTTTTATTCTTTCTAGCTTAACCATCTGTTTATCATGAAGAAGAGTTTTGCTAAGTTTGGCTGTTTTGAGTTTTCAGTGACTTAATATTATTTTTAATATTCCATTGATACTGTGGTGAAAGGTTTTTTGTGCTTTCTTTGCCTTAGTCTGTTGCACATACAGTGCTGTCTGCAGCTGTGGGTCGCCCAGTTTACTCATTCCACTGCTAATGGGACTTGAGTTGTTTTAAGTTTATATTTTTATGCTTTGACAATGTCTTCCTTGCTTTTATCACCAAGTGCTAACACTTTATAAATTTGTTGACCTGATGGAAGAAACTGAAGCACAAAATATAATTTTAAAGGGTTTACTTGAGCCAAGGTAAGAACAGTTGCTTAGAAGACTCAGATCAACGTAATCTTGGATGTGAGCTCTGTTTGGTCTTTGTTACAAGTAGATTTTAAAAGGCAAAAAAGGGGATAAGGAGTGGGCCAATATGAATTGGTTTGTCAGGAATTTTCATCAGTTTACAGAAGTGACATTGATTAGTCATTAGCTATACATTGTTGGACTATAGCATGTGAGTTATGGTGTTCAGCATGTGACATTGTTAGGTTAATTTGGAGCTACTTGTGGTGTCAGTCAGTCTAGAGTCCACATAGCAAGCCAACTTTGGAGATGATTACTTAGCTCAAGAGGGAAGGGATGAAGTGGGATATGACTGCTGCCTCATTCCTGTGCCTCTCTGGGCCTGATAATTTAGAGGATGCTTTTATTGCTGAAATAAAATTTATTTTCTTTTTCATTTGTCCTTTTTGATCAAAATCAATGTTTCTTTTCACAAGCATTGATAATCAAAGTCTGACTGTCAAGGTGTTCCTTGTTGCCAGGAAGTCTCATTCCTGTATAGTCCTGTCTGACACTGGGATGGGGGAAAGAGGAGACATGTTAGTGAGGAATTTTAAGAGCACCCAAAAGTCAAATGGGATGGTGTCACAGAGTGGAAAAAATGAGACAGCAGCAAGTAATTAATTTACATAGCTGCTGACACTTGTTTTAATTTTTCTAGTCTTGGGAATATCATGGTTTAATCTTCTTGTAGTAAGTAAAACAACAATACATAGTTGAATTGAATAGTGAAATACAATGATACAATGCATAGGAGGATAAAAAAAGAACTTGTATGCCAGAACAATAACAAAATACCTATTCCATTAGGATTAGGGAGCCTGCTAAAAGCATGAAGAAAATTAAATCCATGTTCTTCTTTAAAGACTTGTCATAGCCAAGTGACTTTTTTGTAATTATTCCTAGATGAGATTCTACTTCGTGGGAAGTACTTATGTATACCCAACAAGAGGTGTTTGCCACTGTACATACACCTTCTTGCTCAGCTAATATCCAATCTAAAGCGATGTGATTGCCTAGTACTACCTCAGCCACTTAATCAATAGCTTGTGGTGAGCTGTGATGAAGGCAGCAGTTTTGTCAGCAATTTTTCCTAAGGCTTTAGAAAGATGTCTAGTCATGTGTTCATGGGAAGTGACACCTACCATGGCAAAGGTATCCTTTCAGTAAAATACATAGAGCTATCTTCTTCGTGGCCAGAGAAATCATTTCCATTTTTTCACCAATGGAATCCCCATCTAAAATTGATTGGTGGTCATGCCTAGAGAAGAGTTAGAGGGAACTAGTATAGTGTTAGCTTTTTTCAGAGCTATCTATAGGTAGAAGGGTGACCAAATATCCTAAGAGACATTGACCTATAATTTAGCAGCACAGAGACTGGTCAACAATACCTGATATGGTTCCTCCGAAAAGTGTTGGAGGGAATATTTTATTTGATAGAGGGAGTCTTTTATTTGATGGTGTTTCCAATAAACAAAGCTTCCACGTTGGAGGCAGTGATCTTTGATGTTTACGTCTCCTGGGAGCTTGCTATTAGAAGAATCTTTAATTAATTTAAAAATTTTTAGTGAGAAGATTTTTAAGGCCTTGGTGATTATGAAAAATATCTTTAAAGAGAGCTGATTATAGGCTCATCCAATACATGGGCTTTTCTTTTGTTATTTTAAAGGGACAAAGCTAATGTTTTCCTAATGGGGTAAAACATAATTTAAACACTAGCAATGGAACACTCTTAGGCCAAAGAAGGTTAAAAGTTTCTGAAAGCTTTACCAATTGTTTTTTTTTATTATTATTATTACCCCATTTGTATAGTCTACCAGTCTGGGAGACTGAGGAATGTATACACAGTGGAAATGCTGCAAAATCAACTATATGTTACAAATAGACAAATTATTTTACCAATGAAAGGGGTTTCTCAGTCTCTGTGAAGATGAGAAGGCAATCTCCAAGAAGAAATAGGACATGACTCAAAATGGTTAAAGACAAAATTGATAAACAAATTTGGTGTTTTTTTCCCACAGTTTACTCAAAATGTGAACCAAAGTCTTTCATTGTCTCTTATTATTACTTCATGAAAATCTTCCTTAAAAGAGAAAACCAAATTTTACCCTCATATTATTGTATTATTAATATTAAAGTTAATTTGAGTGAAACCTTCCAAACAGATCTAGCCAATCCCAATCAGCTCTGACCACACAAAATAAGATTTCTGTAAACCTTTTACAGCCTCTTACAATTTTTCCCATTGTTTTTGTCTCCAGTTTTCTGTATCTATTCAGTTTACCTCATTTTCTTCTTCTTTCGTTTTTTAAATTTAATAATACCTTTAAATAACTTCTCTATTGGTGCTCCTGTGATACCAAATTAAACACGGAGGAAAAACAGGGAAAAAAAAAAAACCTTTAAATAACTTCTAAACTAAGTAAAAATAGTTTTTTTATAAATAAAATACCTCCTTGGGTCTTTTTTAATAATATTTTTTTCCAAAAAAGCACATCTTATTTTCTTTATACACTCTGTGTGTAGAATTGTTTCTCTAATTATCTCTAGCTTTAGTTACCATATGTTAGTCAGAATTTAAACTTATAACAACATTAATTCATAGTGAAGACTTAAGAAATAAGCAATTTTTTTTGAGACAGAGTCTCACTCTCTTCCCTGGGCTAGAGTTCAGTGGCATTACCATAGCTCACTGCAACCTCAAATTCCTGGGCTCAAACAATCCTCCCCACTCAGCCTTTTGAGTAGGACTACAGGCACGTGCCACCATGCCTGACCAATTTTGTTTTATTATTATTATTTTCTTTTGTGGAGACAGAGTTTTACTGTGTCACCCAGGCTAGGCTTAAACTCCTGGGCTCAAAAGATTCTCCTGCCTTGGCCTTCCAAAGTACTAGGATTAGAGGTGTGAGCCCCTGCACCTAGGTGAAATAAGCAATTTTAACTGTTAGTCATATATACTAACACTTTATAAATACAAATGTTAAAATTTTTAAAACCATAGGCTTTCTGGCCTCCCTGCCTACTTGTGGAGTACAGTACCTCTAGAGCATAGTTCGACCAAATTCCTACAAAAATACTTTCATGGGGTGACAATTAGCAGTTCAAGCCTTGTCTTTCAGTGCTCCTGGCATCTTCAGACCTGAAACTGATTCACAGACCATGGGGCTCTGATGCCCACACAGATGGGTGCATGCACACCAAGTAACCCTGAGAACCTCCAGGTGTGCTGTGTCCTCCTGCCCAAATGCCAGGGAATGTGCAGCAAGTGCTGTTTTCACACCTCTTTAGGCATCTAAATCTGTAGCTTCAAATTCTAAATCCAAGGCCTGGGGTTCCTCAGGATGTTCTAGATCATGTTGCATGAAGGGATCTCTTCTCCAGTTTCCATCCCCTTACTGTAAAACCCAAGAATACAGAGGAAGTGTAATTTCTCTTTGAATATACACACAAGACATGGCCTCTGTCTGGGATCAATAAGACAGGGCCAGACTTCAGACTGAGGATGTACAAAAATGTCCCCAGAGGAGACATTTTCTGCAGCACGAGAGACCAATGTGGACTTTGTAAACCTGAAAGTCCTCTCCAGGTGGAGCCACTGGAATTTTCAAGACCTTGTCCGGTGACTTGCTTTAGCTCTATAGTTGACTCCCAGTGGTCTGTGCATAATCTGTAACTGAAAACAATCACTGACATCAAATTCAGCACTTCCAGGGACACTAGACCCTTCTTTGATTCAACATAATTAGGGAAAAGACTGATTAATTTTGAAAGGTCAGGACCACATCTACCCCTGCCTGTACACTGTTACTGGAGTAGAGCTTTCTTCTTCTTCTTACCCCAGAGTTACTGATTGGGGACAGGTGATACCACACCTGGGTCCAGGGTTGGCTGCTCCACCAGGGCAGGTTTATTCTTTATTCTGACCCAACAGAGTCAACATGAGTCTCTCTTGCCTGTATCACCATGGGGGCATCACCCCAGGACCTTCTCACCAGCACCTGGGAGTCTTTGAGACATTGAGGGTGTCCTCTGCAGACTAGGGTCAGGCTGACAGCAGGGTCTAATCTTCCTCCCATCTCAGGTGAAGAGAGATTTATCATCCAGTGTTTGTTTTTCACCTCACAGAAGGGATATCCTTTGTTGGTGCCCAGATGGGAGTTGCCCCAGTGTTCTGGTATTTGAGTAAAGAACATGGAAGAGGTTTAGAGACTCAAACGGTTAGATAAACCAGCTGATTTCATAATTTCAAATGGCCGTGAGATAACAGTGATGAGGCAGTCATAGTCCCTACTGTTTAGGAGCTTTCAGTCTTGAGCAAATGGATAAATGGTTGAATTCAGGTTCATATAGTCAGTATAAAGAAGGTGGGATATACAAGGGATTTTGGCTTAATTTGGACCACTTGCCTATGTTGTTGTGAGTTCTGATGTCACTATCCATGGAAAGAAGAATTTGTTGTTGTCATTTCTATTGCTTTTACCTTGTTCAGAATAAATATTTAGCATCTAATGTAATTGTCTTATGTTCTATGTTAAATTGTCTGTTATTCTATGAAATAGACAAGAAAGTACCTTAAAATGATTAAAAGTATACAAACTCTGGAAGTAGAATTTCTGTTGGGGAAGCTTAGAAAAGACAGAAAAATAAGCCAGCAGCATAGAGATAAGAGCCCAGGGCCTGCTCCCTGCCCCAGGCCTGCCCAGATCCACCCTGTGCTGAGCCTTGTCCATGTCTGGCCCCACCCTGGAATCTCCCTGCAGAGAAATTATTAGAGGAGACAAGCATTTGGGGTGACTGCTCCTGCCATTTCTCCAGAGCTTGTGCTCAGATGTCCCAAAATGCAAAAGCAGATAAATAGGTGCAAGAGAACTGTATATTTTGGTGCCTTAGTTTCTGTCTTTTTCATTAAAACCTGTGCTTCTAGACATTTCACTCACCAACTTACTTTCCATTCCTTCACATCCAGTAGAAGCTCTACAAGGTATAAGAAAGTAAATACAAACACAGCAATGAAAAAATCCTCCACCCTTCCTTTCCATATCTCTCCCATCCAAGTATATCTTTTATTCTGTACAGTTTTAATTTAATCAATGTCAAAGAAACAGAAGAAAAGTTGAAAAGGTGGGTGCAACATCTAGATCCTGCTGGGAATTATGAGACACTTAGTACCTGACTTCTAGGGTGTTATGAGGATTAACACAATGTGAGGTTTGCAGCACAGTGCACTGTAGCATACCTCTGAGCACATAGTACATGCTCAATAAACATTGCATTCATGCATGTGTACGTGTTGTTTTCAAAATGCAGACTTCCTCAGATATACTTGCCTCCTCCAGCTTCTGTAAACTTTAAACAACCAGCAGAAAATGTCATTTCAGGATGGGGATTAATGGTCTTCACTTGGAACAGAGGTATTTGTGTTGGATAGAAGTGTTAGGTGTAAGGGACTCTGTGCTCTGCCTGCTATGTCTTCCTGACAGGTCTGGGGAGCAACATCAGCATTAATTGGGGATTTGTTAATGGAGCTAATCCATGGACCCCTTCCAAAGCTGAAGAATTAACATTATTTAGACTGGGGCCTGGAATACCACATGGTTTGTATGCACATTGAAACTTGAGAGGCAGTGCTTAGCTAAGTGGCTTTTAGCCCAGGCTTCTAATTAGAATGACACAGCCAGTTTGAAGAAACACCATTTCCATCTCGTGTGTTTTCCCCATAGATTCTGTCTATTGGTCTGAGTGGGACCATCCGTGTGTTTTTAATTACGTTTCCCACATAATTCTAAGGTGAGGCCAGGGTCAAGCTTGTGGGCTTCCAGATCTGTTCATGAGAATTGAGTTTAGCATTTTTTTCACCGGGACTGGTCTGCTTGGGTTTGGTGGGAGTGAGTCAGTGTGACCCATATTCCCATTGCTGCAGCAGAAAGTGCTGGTGTCTGTGGTGGGGTTGGAGGAAGGGCACATGAGGGCAAGAAAGGAGAAACTCACATTTTGATCTTTATGTAGGAGCTCAATGTTCCTAAATCTCTACTATTACAAAGAACCAGGTGAGTGTCGCCTTTTCTGTGCTTCAGGGACCTTCTGCCTGTGGGTGTGGTGGTAGCAGGTGGAGGGGCTGTGCTGATGTCTTTAAAGGCATATTCTGAAAATGCAGCTGTGATTTGTTTAGATAATCTCACCTGAGCAGGAATCCTAGAGGAGGAAGAGGAAGAGGAAGAAATGGCAGGTTCTCAGGTAAGTGTCTCCCAGGTCAGGGGCTGTGTCCACTTTTACTCCTAGAATGCCGTGTATTTAGGATTTGCAAACCTTTGCTTCTCTACTTGTGATGTTTCTGCCCATGAAGACTGTCCCGGCTACTTTTTTCCCCTTTCTTCTTATGATACTCAAGAGGCTCTTTAAAATCCTTCTCCCCTGCATAGCACAGCCTTCTCTCCATTCTCAACATCCAGGCATTTTACGTACTGTGAACAATTCTCCCCATGAATTTATGACCTGCAATATTGAAAGTGTTCCCTTTTTGAAAGATCAGCATGGGAAGGTGTAGAACCCATGCCTCTTGGGCATGGGGTCTTCACATATCACTGAAGAAGGGGAATATGTCCTGTTGAGGTTCCATCTGGATGCTCAATCCTCTCTATGTCAAACAAGATTTAAAATGAATGTTTAAATAGGATGGCAATAATTGCCCAAGATAACTGAGAAAGTTCTGAAAAAGTGATTAATTAGAGAGATGTGCTGTCTAGAATACTACAGAAAGAACATTTAAATACACTATTAGAGACTAAAGATGATAGGAAATACATGTGGTTTGAACTTGGCATGAAGCTCATGTTTTCTCATGATTAGATTCAGATTATGATTTACTTTTTTTATTTGGCCAATCATTTCACAGCAGTGGTGTTTTTGTGAGCATCAGCACCTCATACTAATTTGTCCTCTTACAGTTGATGCTAATTTCATTCACTTGCTTAAGGTGCTCTCTGACAGATTCTTACACCATACAGTTAATTATTTTTCTTTTTATAATTAATAAGTTCTTGGGGAGTTTTACTGACTGATGACATAAATCATCACATTTAACCTGGAAGTTCCACTTTCTTTTTAGTTTCTCTCTGCTTGTAGCTTGCTTTGGGAAATGAAGGGTCTCATCTGGTTTACTGCTCAGAGGAACTAGGGTAAAAACCAGGTTGAACCACTTTGTGTTTGACAAAATATTCTTTTTGGGCCAGAAGGGTTGGCATTACTGGTGAGTTTGTTAGAAATGGAAAAACTCGGGCCCCACTTTGGAACTCCTGTCATAATCTGTATTTTAACAAGTTCTCCAGTTTACTGTAGTACACATTAAAATTATAGAAGTACCCTTCTAACTCATAATGACATTTTCATATGAGAGATATACAAGTTATTGTGTATGATGTATATATACCACCCAACAATTCATATGTCTGTTTTGCTGCCCTTAGCTTTATTCTTTATCATCCATAAAAGTACAGTATCTGCACTTGTTTTGTGGATCTTTTTGCCATTGTGTGTCCTCTGAGAATACATAAGTGAATATTACCCTCTTAATTATTGGATAATTCCAGTCACTCATGTAAGTCAGAGCCAGTTCTCTTCCCTCTCTCATCTCACCTTTAGTCAAATTAATAATACTGCCCATGGCTGCTTGGTAAATATGTATTTTTTTTTCCAGGGACTGGTGACATTCAGGGATGTGGCCATAGAATTCTCTCTGGAGGAGTGGGCGTGCCTGGGTCCTGCTCAGCAGAATTTGTACAGGGATGTGATGTTAGAGAACTACAGGAACCTGGTCTTCCTGGGTGAGGATAAATTTCCTTCAGGATTCCTGAAACACGTTAAGGATTTCATTTCCTTTCTTTGTGGAATGTGTTCTGAGAATTTCTGCTTTGCATAAATGAGTTTCACATCAGTGCTTTCAAGGAAAACTTGGGTGTTGGTGTAGAAAAGAATGTTCAAAGCTTTTCATCATGACATGAACCTTCCCCTTTCTTGAACTGATTGTATACTTCGCTCTAGATTAGTGACAATTTTAGAAATTCAGTGGTATATAACATTATTACTCAGACCTTAAAATCCAATTTTTACCACCAGTTTTTGATTCAGTAGTACTGGATAGTGGAGGTAAGGACCCCCAAATTTAAAATATTTTCTAAATATTCTATTGGTTTTGTCAGGAAACAGTATTCTGGGAATTTACTAGAAAGTTCTATAATGTTCTCTGTTCTCTGCTGAGCACAGTACTAGGTTGGTAATTGGAGAATCCTAACAAGAGTCATGTTAATTTTTCTAATAAAATAGGTCTTGCTGCCTCTAAGCCAGACCTGATCACCTGTCTGGAGCAAAGGAAAGAGCCCTGGAATGTGGACAGACATGAGACAATAACCAAACATCAAGGTAGGTGGGAGTGAATGAAGCATATGACACAGGTGAGAGATACAAAGGTCTAGGAGGAAGCCAGACCTTAAAATGTGTTTTGAGAAGGTCTGCTCTAATGGAAGTGGTTTCTGAGAAGCCTGGATTTCTTTTGTTTGCTGTCACATAGGGACATCTTCTGTCCCATGCTCTAGAAGTCTCTAAGAACTCTGCTTCCCTTCAGTGATCTTCCTTCAAGCCAAAGTCCTCTTCATGGCTTATAAGGGACTGCATGATGTGAGTGATCTTCCATTGCTTTTGGGGACAAAGGAATATCTCTGCTTTTTTTTTTAGGAACTCTATTTTTAACAATTTTTTATGTTTCTTTTTGCATCATGTCAGAAATATGTGAGTAGTGGTGTTATTGTGTGTGTGTGTAGCATACAGATTTGTATAACTATATACTTATTGTGCACAATGTAATGATTTGATGTGTATAAATTATAATATGAACAATACAATGAAGTTAATAAAGGCATCTATCACCTCACATAGTTATTAATACTTTTTTTGTAATGAACTCTTAAAGTCTACTGTCTTAGCACATTTTAGGATAAAAATATTCTTTTTAAGTATAGTCACAGTACTACATATTCGATCCTCAAAACTTATTCATCTTATACCCTTTGGACAGCATGTCCTGTTTTCCCCTCCTCTGGCAACTACCCTTGCACTCTCTGCTTCTATGAGTTCAACCTTTTTAGATTCCCCATATAAGTGAGAACGTACAGTATTTGCCTTTCTGTGTCTGGATTATTTTACTTAGCATAATGTCCTCCAGGTCCATTATCTTGTTGAAATGTTTGGACTTCATTACTTTTTGTGGCTGAATAATATTCTATTTTGTGTATATACTATATTTTCTTTATTCCTTTAGTGTCCATAAACATTTAGGTTGTTTTCATATCTTGGCAATTGTGAATAATGCTGCAGTGAACATGGGGGTGCAGATATTTCTTTGAGATTCTGATTTTATTTCCTTTGGTTATATAGAGAATAGTGGGATTGCTGGATTGTATGGTACTTCTATTGTCTGGCACTTGTTTTCTTAATTTTTTAAAGAACCTCCATACTGATTTTCATAATGACTCTACCAATTTACAACTCATCAAGAGTGTATAGGATTTCTTTCTCTTCATGCCCATGTCAATACTTTCTCTCTCTCTTCGTTTTGATATTAGTTATCCCGAGAGGTGTGAGGGGGTATCTCATCATTGTTTTAATTTGCATTTGCCTGGTGGTTGGTGATGTTGAGTACCTTTTTATAATATATACCTGTTCGCAATTTGTACGTATTAAAAAAAAATCTATTTGATATTTTCTCAGTTTTTCAACTGGGTTATTATCATTGTCATTGTTATTTTTGCCTTTGATTTGTATGAGTTTTTTTACATATTGGGTATTAAACTCTTATCAGATATATGGTTTGCAAATGTTTTCTTCCATTCTGTAAGTTTTCTTATTTTATTGTTTTTCTTTTTTCCTTTTCTTTCTTTCTTTTTTGTTTTTTGCTGTGTAGAAGCTTTTTAGTTTGATGCAGCCCAACTTGAGTATATTTGCTTTTATTGCTTTACTTTTAAAGTCATACACAAAAAATCATTGCAAAGACCAATATCACAAAGGTATTTTATATTTTTCTTACACAGTTTTTAAAGAATTCTTATATTTCATTTAAGTCTTTATTTTATTTTGAGTTAATTTTTAGGTATGATATGAGAAAAATGGTCTCATTTCATTCTTTTGTTTCTGGGTATCCAGTTTTCCTAGCATCAAGTATTGAAGAAACTATACTTTCTGTTGTGTATTCTTGGGGCCCCTGTCAGAGATTAGTTTAACGTGTATGCCTGGGTTTATTTCTGAGCTCTCTATTTACTTCCCTTGGTTTTTGTGTCAGTTTTTATACACATATCATCCTTTCTATGACTGTAATATTGATATATATTTTGAAAGCTGAAAGCATTATGTCCCCAGCTTTGTTCTTACTCAGCGTTGCTTTGGCTAGTCAAACTCTCTTGTAGTCCCATATAAATTTTAGGATTGATTTTTCTATTACGGTGAAAAATGCCATTGGCATGTTGATATGGATCACATTAAATCTATAGATTGGTATGGATAATATGGTATTTTAACAATATTAATTCTTCTAATACATAAACATGGGATATTTTTACATTTATTTTTGTCTTTTTCAATTTGTTTTCATCAGCACCCTATATTTTTTCAGTGTAAAGACCTTTCACTTTTTTGGTTAAGTGTGTTTATAAGAAATTTATTATTTTAGTGATACTGTAGATGAGATTGTTTTCTTTGTTTTTTTATCAGATTGTTATTAGGGTGTGGAAACACAACTCATGTTTCTAGGTTAATTGTATATTCTGCTAATTTACTGAGCTGACTTACTAGTTTTAAAAGTTTTATGATGTAACCTTTTTTTCTATATATAAGATTATGTCATCTAGTGTAAGATTTTTATTTCTTTTCAATTTGTCTAATTGTTCTGCCCAGGACTTCCGGTATTATGTTAGGATAGAAGCATTGAAAGTAGGCACAGTATAACCTTGCGTTTGTGTCTGTGAATTTGAAGGAGCAAACACTTCTTCCAATTTTTATAAACTAGTTTCATCAGGTAAAGATCTTTCTTGTTGGTTCCAAAAGTTGATGGGATCTCTCTGGGCTTGCAGTGGAGAGGAGTTGTAGCTTGGACATAAGGCTGCTACAGGTCTGTAGTGGGGTCAACCTTTGGTGGACTTGTTACCAGGGGCCTGGGTGGTTGTAAATCCTGTCTCATTTTTGGGCAGACTGGATTGCTTTCATGACTTTGATCTGTAGGGCAGGCACTAGGTCAGTGTTCTGCAGTTGGTTCCTCATGTGTTGGACCTGATACCAGGTGTGTCAATGAGTGTGGCTTCCACTGAGTCACACTGTGTAATTTCAGGTGTTTTTAGGTCGCTGTGTGGGTCCCTAGGTGGGCAGAACTGGCCACGGACTTTGGCTAAGAGGGCTGGAACTGAGTCACAGAACTGTTTCAGAGACCATAGTTAAAAACCAAAGTCTGCAGGCCTGCCTCCATGGCCATGAATGGGCATCTCACTCCAGGTCTCTGGATAAGCAGGACCAATCCCAGACTGTGGCAGGGAGGAGTTGGAGGCAGCTACAAAGTAGCTTCAGAATTCTTAGTGGGACCACATTTTGTGGACCATTTCCTGGTCCATACCCAAGAACAGGGTTCCCCAAGTTTGCCACCTGGATACGGGTCTGCCTTCTCAAAATGACCTTTCTTGGTCTTGGGCTTTAGCAGGGATTCACACCCAATCCCTGGCCCCACATGTGTCATAATATAGTTTTGTCAATGGATGGCTGCCACATTATAGATGCTGGGGGCATATACAAGTGAGGTGTTTCCTATTTCTCCATCTTGCTGATGTCACTCTCTGTTCATATTTTCACTTTCTGATTTGGTTTGTGTCAAATTTGTCTGTAACATAGATTCAATCATTTAGAACAATATGCTTGAATTTACACATTATGGGAGACGTAAATTAGATAATTAGTAGGAACCCCATATTTATTAAAACGCTTACTTGTAAGTTTAGGTTTAACTGCAGATAAAACAGAATGATTAGGATTTTCATCCACTTTCCTCAACCTGTATCTAACTGATAGTATGACTTACTCCCAAATCTTGATTTTACGTATCAGTGACTCTCATTATTTTTTACAAAATTCATCTTTTTCCTTTATTTGGAAATGTAAATCATCTCCTTTGAGAATGAAAAAACAGTTAGGGTTTTTTTTTTTGCTTCTAAATGCTGGATTACAGTCTTTTCATTTTGTGTCAGAATGGCATCAGTATTTTAATAACATGACAAAATATTATCTTTATTGTATTTTAAGTGCTTATTTCTTAATCTTTTCTCATTAGAGCCATTTATTAACGATTGTGGTGCATTTTCTATAAAATTTTACCGCATACACTGCAAGCCAGTGATTAAAATTTTCTCTTCCCCATGAGGGCACAGTTGCAGTTGAACATTGTAATTATAAAGAAAAAAAAATGTTTTAATGGTACATCAATGTTGCATACAGAATTTTATGAATAAATGTTTCTTGTAGTCTTGTTTTGCAATGCCATATTACTTTGTTTCTTTTTGAGGATAAGTTTCTTGACATTATTTTTTGTGTTTTTGGTTTTACCTATTTATTATAATTTTGAATAAAATTTTGCAACTTTTTGTATACACCTTAAGTCAATGTAGGGTTTAATTCAAATATAAATCAACCATAGGTCTAACACAATTAAATTATATATGTGTTGGTTTTTTTTCTGGACACATGATTCCAGATTTATTCATGGCTTATCTTGTGTATTTCTTCTTTTGGCTTGTTGCCAGTGTTTTTTTCCTGTCTAAGTGAGTAGTCAAGGAAATAGTCTTAATTTCACCATGTGTTTATTGATGAATCTATGTTTTCCTTGTGTGAAGGAAATACAATTGTGATTTGAAAGTACTTTTTGGAAAGCTTTATCTCTCTTTATATCATTTAGTTAGCATTTTTTGAGTCATCATATGTATTTATTTGGAAATTATATATTCATTCAAATATAGTAACTAAAATTTGGGAATCCTTTCAACTTTTTCCCATTCAATATGATGTTGGCTGTGGATTTGTCATGTATGGCTTTTATCATTTTGAGATGTTTCTTTTATGCCTAGTTTGTTGACAGTTTTTATCATGAAAGGTGCTGAATTTTGTCAAATGCTTTTTACGCATTTGTGGAGATGATCGTATGGTCTTTGTTTTGCTTCTGTTTATGTGGTGAATCTCATTTATTGATGTACATATGGTGAACCATCCTTGCATTCCTGGGATGGAGCCCACTTCATCCTGGTGGATTTTTTTTTTATGTGATGTTGGATTTCATTTGCTAGAATTTTATTGAGGATTTATTCTTCTTTATTCAAGATATATTGATCTGTAGTTTTCTTTTTTTGTTGCATCCTTTCCTGGCTTTGGCATAAAGGTGATACTGGCTTCATAGAATGAGTTGGGGAGGGTTCCCTACTTGATGTTATGGAATAATTGCCATATGGGTTCCAGTTCTTTGTAGATCTGGTAGAATTCAGCTATGAATCCATCTGGTCCAGGGCTTTTTGTGGTCAGAAGATTATATTACTGTTTTGATCTCACTGTTTGTTATCGGTCTCTTCAGGAGTTCTGTATCTCCCTGATTGAGGAAATGGATAGATTCCTGAATCCCTTTTTTTTTATTCTTACCTAATTGCTCTGGCTCAGTCTTCCTGTACTATGTTGTATAAAGTGGTGTGATTGGGCTTCATTGTGTTGTTTCTGATAGTATAGAAAAAAACTGTAGTGTTTCATTGTTGAGTATAATGGTATCTCAAGGCTTGTAGTACAAGGCCTTTATGTTTTGAGATACATAATTTTTAATGTATATTGTTTTGTGCTTTTATCATGAAAGTGTGTTTAATCTTTTCAAATGCTTTTAATAAAACTGTTGAGATGATTATATGAGTGTCTTTATTGTGTCAGTATAGTATCTCATTTTTATTGATTTGTGTGTGTTGAAAAATCTTCACATCCCACAGATAAATCCATTGTTATTATAATATTTGATCCTTTTAATCTGTTTCTGAATTTGCTTTCTAGTATTTTGTTGGGAAGTTTTGCTTGTGTTTTCATCAGCAATATTGGTTTGTAGTTGTTTTTTTTGTAGTGTCCTTATCTGGCTTTAGTATGAAAGTTATGATGGCCTTGTAAAATGAATTTGGAAGTGTTTCCTTACTTTAATTTTCTGGAAGTGTTTTAAAAGGATTGGAACTTATTTTTTTGAATGTTTATAGAATTATTTGGTGAAGTCACCCAGCCTTGGGATTTCTTTTTTTAGAATTTTGATTTATTGCTCCAATTTCCATTCTCCTTGGTCTCTTCAGTATTTCTTTTTATTTGTGATTTAAACTTGATGGTTGTTTATTTCTGAAAATTTGTTTATTTATTATAGTTTATCCAATTTTTCATATAATTGCTGATAGTAGTCTTTTAACATCATTTTTATTTCTGTGGTATCAGATGTAATGCTTTCTCTTTTACTTATGAGCTTTTGAGTCTTCTCTTTTGTCTTCTCTTTTCCTTTTGTTAATCTAGACAATTCCTTGTCTATTTTGTTTTCCTTTTAGAACTCAACAATTAGTTGCTTTAATGTCTTCCATTTTCTTTCTGGACTCTATTTAATTTCTTTTTGCTCTAATCTTTATTTTTTTCTTTATGGTATCCTTGTTGTTATTTTGTTCTTTTTCTTCAAATTATTTGGGGATTAAAGTTATTTGTTGAAGATCTTTCTTTCTTCTTAATACAGAAATTTATCACTATAAAATTCTGTCTTAGAACTAATATTGTAGCATCCCAGAAGTTCTGGTTTGTGTTTCCATTTTCTTGTGTCTCAATGTACTTTTTATTTCCCTCTTGGTTTCTTCCCTGGCCCGTAGAAACCAAGAGGCTATTCAGAAGCATGTTGTTTAATATCCACATAATTGTGAGTTTTTCAGTTTTTCTCTTGCTATTGGTTTCCAGTTTTGTACCATTGTAATCAGAAAAAAGAAAAGATATAATTTTTATTTTCTAAATTTCAAAATACTTTTTTTTGTCCAAGTAATGATTTATGCTCAAGAATCTTCCATGTGTTTTCTCATACTATCAGATGGAATGTTATATATATGTCTGTTAGTTCCATTTACTATTGAAGTCTGTATAATTGTATTTCTGTCACTTTTTCCCTACAGTTCTGTTAATACTTACTTTATATATTTAGGTGCTCCAGTGTGGAGTGCATATTTATTTTTAACTGTTATATCTTTTTGTCAAATTAACTTTCATATTATTGTATAGTATACTTTTCAGACTCTTGTATTTTTCTTTGTTTCCTGAAGAAAAAATAAAAAGGGGAAATCCTTTTTCTAATTCCTCTGTGCTGTGATGCATAAATGTAACACATTTTCTCCTCTTAATTTGGCATTTCTTGGCTTTACACTCACCTAGGTTACTGCAAACTCAATTGTTTTTTCTTTAGCATATTTTTGTTAAGTTCATATATCATTGGAGAAACGGGTCCTCAGGTTTTTTATTGAGTCGTCATGTATTTTATTTGGAAATTATATATTCATTCAAATATAGTAATTGAATTAAAGAAACCTTTTTTGCTGTATTTCAGATATATTTTCTCATTCCTCCCGAGGCCTGTGGACAAATCAATGCATAGAAGCTCCATTTCAAAGACTGATATTGAGAAGATTTGGGAGTGGTAGCATTGAAAATTTACACTTAAGGAAAGACTGGGAAAGTCAGGGTGAGTGTGAACGGCAGGATGGACATTATGATGGACATCAAAAAAGTAGTACAACTACCTATCGTAAAAATGTCCCTGATAGCAGAGGTCAAACATGTAAAACATTTTGGAAAAAAACTCCATTTTTGTCGGGTACATTTGGTGAACCACAATTTTCTGTAAGTAAATATCAACATCAGTTTTTGGAACATACATACTCTCTGAAAGAAAATATGGAAAATCTAAATAGTGACCAAGTTTGTGTTTCAAATAATAATTTGAACCAATTAAAACATGGAATTGGATTACATGTTCGGCCAAGTATTTCTGAGGATCTGACAGTTAAAAATGATGGGTCCTTTGTTAAAAGTTCATTATACCTTCAACAAAAAATAATGCCTTCTTTTCCCAAAATGTACAACTTTGATCAGTATGGAAAGGTTTTTACCCATTCATTATTGCTTAATCTATATGAGGGAGTAGATAATTGGGAGAACCGTTCCTCATGTAATAAAACTTCAATGTCCTTTAGCCAGGGCTCCATTCCAAATAATGACCAGGATATTTGTACTGGAGACCAAAATTATCAATGCCATAAAACTGAGAAAAGTGTGAACCAAGGCTGTAGCCCTGGAGAACATCAGAAAACTCATTTTCCAGAGAACAGTTTCAAATGTAAAAAATGTGAGAAAGGTTTTCATCAATACTCAAAGCTTATTGTCCATCAGAGAATCCATATTCAAGAGCAGTCTGACAAATGTAATAAATATGTGGAAGCTTTTACTCAGTCATCAAAACGTGCTCAGCATCAAGGAATTTGTTTTGGAGAAAACTCATACATATGTAATAAATGTGATAAACTGTTCAGTCAGTCATCAAATCTCAGAAAATATAAATTAATTCATACTGAAGGGAAACTCTACAACTGTAAAAAATGTGGCAAAGCCTGTTACCATATTGTATACCTTAGTCAACATACGGTAAACAATGCTGGAGACAAACCCTATATATGTAAAGAATGTGGCATATCATTTAGCCAGTCTTCAATCCTTAGACAACATCAGAGAATTAATACTGGAGAGAAGCGCTACAAATGTAAAGAATGTGGCAAATCCTTTAACTGTAGCTCACATCTTACTCGACATCAGAGAATTCATACTGGAGAGAAACCCTACAAATGTAAGGAATGTGGTAAAGCCTTTAAGTATAGTTCATATCTTAGTGAACACCAGAGAATTCATACTGGAGAAAAACGATACAAATGTAAAGGGTGCAGTAAATCTTTTATTCATTCTTCAAATCTTTTTAGGCATCAGAGAATTCATACTGGAGAGAAAGCCTACAAGTGTAAAGAATGTGGGAAAACCTTTAACTATAGTTCAAATCTTACTCGCCATCAGAAAAGTCATACTAGAGAAAATCTTTCCAAGTGTAATGATTGCGGTAAATCCTTTAGTCGTTTATCAAGTCTTATTAAGCATCAGAAAACTCATACTGGGGAGAAACTCTATAAATGTAAAGAATGTGGCAAAATCTTTAACTGTATTTCAAATCTTACTCAACATCAGAGAATTCATACTGGAGAAAAACCCTACAAATGTAAAGAATGTGGCAAAGCCTTTAACCATAGTCCCCATCTTACTCGACATAAGAGAATTCATAGTAGACAAGCTCTATAAATGTAATAAATAAGGGAAAAATTTTGTCCAAAATATACTACATAGGAATCACCACAGATTTCATAGGGAAATAAACTTTGTGGATGCAATTAGTATACAGAAGTTTTTACTGAAAACTGAAGTCTAACTGCATCATGGAATTTATATAAGAAATGACTGAAGCACAAACACTTGCAAACATTACACTAAACCAGTTTGTTGTAGAGAATAGTCAAAGCCAAAGCAATTAGATAATTTATTTGTATGTTACAAAGGAATAAGAACATTGATGTTGGACAAGTCTAATTATTTTCGATGGAATCTTTATTTGTATAGGCAGTATTTGAGGTGTTTTTAAAACAAATATTGATGTATTTGAATTCTTAAATCAGTTGATAGTATTTCTCAATCTCAATGTTTGTATGAAAATATTTGGCCTACTCTTCATTGGAACTATTAGACATCATTGTATGTTAAATGGGCATCATTAATAGCATTTTTTGTGGCTGTATAATAGCAAATATAAAATACATGAAGAGAATCTAACGAAGGATGCTTTGTGTTTGAATTATAAAACAGTGATGCATGTAAGTATATGGTACACATTCAGGGCATTATTATTCTGTATTAAAGTAAAAAAGAGGAATGCTAAATTTTAAAAATAAATCATTTTACCAATTGCCCCTTAAGTAGAACAAAACTGTACAGTTAGTTAAAGTAGTGAGATATCTTTATATTAGAATGAAGTAGAAGTCTTGAGTATTATTTGCTGAGGTAGAAGACTTGAATATTATTTAATATAATAGAAATATTACATCTTCACAAATGTCAGTGAAAAGTGAAGATAACTCCTGTCTAAAATGTTGTAAATCTGTGTTCAATAAACATTCACTAAATTTCTAGCCTCATTCTTTTAAAATGGAAAAAGCATGACTCTAATGTCACTATCAGAAGAACTGTATTGCTTCTTCAGTGTTTTTAACTATTCTGACCAGGGTACATATAGTGGATTTTAAAACGTTTTATTTATATTATGAGTGAACATAATTTCTCTTAATAAGAGTATGTGTTCTTAATATTTTAACACTGATGTGTAGTGAATGAATAATACTGCCAGCAATGTTAACAGCAATCTGTTAACCAACACTATGGTTTACAGATGTAAGTAATATTTCATTGTGTAACACATTGGAATGATTTCTCTTGTGATCTCTTTTTTTGAGGACTTAACATTCCAATAATTTGTGGAATATTGTTTTCATAGTTACTACTTTGTATTCTTTTCGTTTTATTTCCATTGGGAAATTATGATGGTTTTAATAAATATTAAATGGTAGTATAATTAGCAGCTATACTTTTTAAAGTCCTAAGTCAGTGTTTATAAAATTCGATCCAATATTTTTCCTTGCGCATGCCCCCTATCTGGGTGTGATAAACAGATAACTTTTTGTTTTAACTTGCATTGAATGCAATATACAAATACATTAATCTAATGGTTTATATAATCAAATGGTGCTCAGAAATTTGAAGACTTGAGTGAGTCTGCAGTAATGTATTTAGTTAAATGTTATTTAATACATTTTTTCTCCATTTTCAATTGGAGAATGAAACCACAATAATGTTTTTGTTTTTGTTAATTTTTTTTACATGATATAATAAAATGTAATTATTTTACTGGACTCATTTTTCTTTCAGGTGGAAACTAGGTGGCTTCATAAATCATGCAGGTGTTTTGACATTTATATTAATGAAATAAACACACAGGACAGTGCTTTGTGGGTAATAGATACTTCACAGTTAATAGACAAAATGTTCCTATTGGAGTCAGTTTAGAGATGTACGTAAGAGATTGAAATAATCGTTCATGAACTGGCATCTATTCCATATATGGAGAGAAGAGAGTGGCTGCCAGGCTGTACAGCTAACTCTCTGAATTTAGGAAAGGAAATTCTGGGTGTTTGACTTCTTAAATATCTCTAGTTTTCCCTCACTCTTTAGTTTTATTCCCAGCTAGATATGCATCACAACCCCTCTCCTTTGCCTGTGTTTTGACTACATATTTTTCAGTGCACTCTCCTTGCCATGTCGTTTCACACAGGACTTTCGTTGATTCTGTGAAGTGGTTTGTAGTTTTTGTAATGTGAATATAAATTGATTTTAACTGGAGACATTGAATCAATTTATTTATTTTAAACACAAAATACTGACCACTTAGTTGATAGAAGACGGAAGTAGTGCCAGTAGCCTAGAGGATTAAATTAGGCAGTTAGGACTGTGGTAGATGTGTATACAAACAAAACATGATCGTGGTGTGCTTCTGAGAAGTAGGTGAGACATATTGAAGAAAATGGGAAACATTTTTGAAATGTGGGGAGAAGATTAGAAAGGAGCTCACTTTAATCACTCTATGTCTTAGGGTGTCTACATGTTGTGTCATCTTATGGACAAATGGAACAAAGATGGATTGGGCATTTAGTGAATGTGGTCAGTTTCGAATTATCAGGGAAGTGGGATTCTGTCCTTGTGACTTAGAATTGCAGTAGTGCAGATCAGATACTCTTGGTAGCTAGAAATTGTACGTTTCCAGGCCTAGATCAGTTTTATTGGGAAGTAGATGGAGTGGTAGATAAATCAAACTTTGTAGGCATAGCTTTAAAATGTCATGTTTTTAGAGTAAATGTCTGAGATGAGGATGCCTCTGGGAGACCACTAGGCAGATTCAGCTAGGCATGTGTTGTGGTTACACACACACAATTGCAGTTTCCCAAGAAAAAAATATAAAGTATAAAACCAGCTTAGGTTAGATCCACTGTAGTTGGGTGACCTTCCAGGGAAGCTGACTCACAAGTGGCAGGGATGTCCCTCATTTCCACTTACGCCATTAATCAGTCTAGTCCTGTCATCCTTGCTCTGTTTGAGACACTGGGGAAGATGGGGGAGAAGTTGGCCAGTGAGATGCATTGAGCATTTTAATCTGAAACATTCTACCCAGTTTTGGGGATTGAAGTCTCCATAGTCTTTGCAGCCCATGTTCTCTTTTCATTGAACCTGTCTAGAGTAAAGTGGAATATGAATTGTGGAAATAGGTCCAACAACATTGGGTTTCACTTTATGTTCACACATTTAACATTAGCAAAATTTGAATATTATAATCTCCTACTTTAGGTGTTAAATTTTTTTCAGCTATATTAAGAAAAGACTTGTATAATATCAGAATGTAGTATGTATATTTTTTCTGATGCACATGATAAATATGTAACTGCCCATGACTGATGAAATATTGCAGTAATGTCATGGGGTACTAGTTTGTTTCAATTTACCCACTATGATAGTGCCTACACTTAGTCTGTGTGCTGATGCTTACCCATGCTGGCTTCTCAATCTCCAGGCATCAAACCACTGTCCAAACAGTAACACAGAGAAAATGTGAATCTGATGGCAGATACAAAATTTGACTGCAAACCATATTAAATACAGAAAATACCATTATCCCCAGGCAGTTCTCTATATATCTCATTGACTAGAACTATCATGTCCATTCTATGCAGAAACATCTCTCTGAAGCACAAGAGTATACATGAGAACATAATGGGAATAGTTGTTTTTACTTGAACTTTGTGCTAGTCCATTTGTGTTGCTGTGAAGGAATTCATGGCTGGGTAATTTATAAAGAGAAGAGGTTTATTTGGCTCATGGTTCTGCAGGCTACACAAGAAGCAGGGCATCGTGCACTTCTGGTGAAGTCTTCAGGAAGTGTCCACTCTCAAAAGAAAGTGAGGAGCAGCCGTCACATGGAAAGAGAGGAAGAAAAGAGAGTAGTGAGGTGCCACTTTTTTTTAGCAACCGTATTTCGTGGGAGCTAAGTGGGAACCCACTCAATCCTGCAATAATGGCATTAGTTCATTTCTGAGGGATCCTCGCATGAGTAAAACGCATTCTACTAGGCCCCATCTCCAACATTGGAGATAAAATGTCAGCGTGAGATTTGGAGAGGACAAATACCCAAACTATAATATTCCACACTGTTTCACAAGATGTGACAACAAGATCATAACACTGGAACGGGGTTTAATGAAAAACCTCTCAAATTCAGAAAACACATCCCAGATGCACAAGATTCATTAGTATATTCAAGTTGTGTGCTTATTATTCTGAGGCATGCTTGAAGAGCTGTTTAATCATTTGATGGTTAATGACTTTATAAGGAAAATTATCCAAAGAAAATATGTTAGAATGTTATATTCAGACTTATTATATCATCTGATAATCTTTTGCCTATGAGTTTCATATCTTATTAAATGAAATATATAAATAATTACAATGTATTTTAAATTTGATTATTCTGTTGCAAGACATGAGTGCCAGTGGTTTATTCCGCAGGTGATTCCAGAAATCACAAGAAGGGCAGTGAGGGCAGTGAAATAGGAAAGAGCAAGAAGCCAATACAGGGTATATTATCCATCAGATTTGTTTTTATTCGTTCTTTAAAAAGTTTTGTGTCATGACTCTAACATCACCACATGCCTGTGGTGTACTCCTAGAATTACTTATCTGTTAACTCAGGGATAAGCTATGCCTTGGGTGCTGCAGACGTTAAATTTAGCATGCAACTGAATCACCCAGAGGGCGTTACATCTTGGTTGTTGGGCCCCTTCTCTGTGTTATTGATTCAGTGGTTCTTGTCTGCAGCCAAAGGATATGTTTTTCTTGCAGTTTCTCAAGTTCATTCCAATGCTGCTTGTCCAGGGAATCCACCTGGAGCACCAGTGTTTGTGTGCTTGTTTATGGTTGTCTTCTCCAGTAAGACTCTTGGGGATGCAGTCATGTACACTGGCCACCATGAATGGTTTTAAGTGGATTCTTTTCTTGGTTATTCAGGTGTGAAAGGGGGGACTTATGTGGGATTTCCTCTGTGGTTTCACCTTCTAAGCCTGAGTACTTTTCCTGGTCCACAGAGGTCAGATAAATATTCACTTAGGGTAAAAATGTGTGGCCTGGGCTGGAATCTAAATTCTGAGGTCTTGGACTGAAGGTCTGGACTGTGTGAACACACTGGATGAACCCTTGAGGGTCCAAGAGGGGAAAGAATTCAAGGGTAGGGTCCTTTTGGGGGTGATGGACCAGAAAAGGTGCTGGTGGCAGCACTAGGGGTTGGAGGCATGGGGTCTCACCCAGACCTGCAAAAGGGTCCTCAATTCTCTGGACTCAGCTCGTCACATACAGGTGAACCTTCTCAGGGTACTTTCTATGATTAGCAGAATCTGATACACGGGACTGGGTTTGTTTGCTGTTTCAGAAAAATATGTGGGTTGTAGTATTGGCTTCACATATTCCTGGGACCTTCTGTATTTCTCTCCTATTTTACGAGCTTTAAAATTCTCTTTTAATTGACTACCTCACAGATACATTATGAAAATCTTTATTGCCCATTCATTAGTGAAATTATCTGAATATACTTCTGATCGTACATCTAAACACAAATTTTAGATTATGAATGTGTTTGAGAACTTTTTTGGGGGCAATATTTGTTTCTATTTTAAATAATATGACCATTTTTGTGAGTTTTCCTTTGTGTATTTAAAATAAAGTATTCTTTTACACAATTATAATTTATTATCTAGCCTCTAATTAATTTTGACTTTGTTTCTGTTTAACCTTTCTGAAGATATAACATATTTATATGTATCATTTTTATCCTAAGTAACTCTTCTGTTTTCATACTAATAAGGGTCTTCCCAATTATTCACATAGAATTCTCATGGTTTATTTTGATGTTTTTGTAGTGATAGTTGTCTTTTAATAAATCATTCATTAATAATATATTTTTATGATGTCATAAAGATTGATTTGCTTCTTATGAAAAGATGAATTTAATCACTTCTTATTTTTAGGCCAGTACTATTTGGCTGTTGTTAGATCTAAGGCTGAAAACTTTCCATTTTCAATTTGTGTTGACATGCACATACTTTAAAATTTACCACTTTATTGATTGTACTTTTCTGTCATTAAGTACATTTACATCTTTCTACAACCTTCAGCACCATCCATCTCCAGAACATTTTTCTTCTTTCAAAAGTGAAACTCTGTTTCCATTAAACAATAATTCACATTTTTTTCCCACAGACCTTCTCAATCACCATCCTGCTTTCTGTCTGGGAGCATTTGGGGATTGTAGGTACTTCATAAAAGTGGAATCACACAGTATTTGTTCTTTCTTCGCTTGTTCACTTTAGGTGAAATGATGCTCATAAGGTTTATGTTGTAGCATGTCCCATTTTTTTCTTTCTTAATGATGAATTATATTTTGTTCTTTGAATATACCACATATGATATTGTTTATCCATTTATCCATCAAGGGGCATTTGGTTTGCTTCCCCCTTTTGCCAATGTAAATAATGCTACTATAAGCACGAGTGTATACATGTTTTTTCAATTATCTTGGTATATATCCTGAAGTGGCATTTCTGGATTATTAAAAAAGTCTACTTTTAAGTTTTGAGGAAACGTTGTAATGTTGTCCTTTTTTTCATAGAGTCTGTACCATTTCAGTACTCAACCCATAATGTCCATGTTTTTTTATTTCTCCATATTTTCATCAACTTTTTTTCTGTTTCATTTAGTTTTATGAAAGCATATTTGACAAATAAAATTTTTTTGACAAAATTTTATAATTTTAATGTGTATAATGCTTGTGCAAATATATATAAAATATGCCATTTTAGCCTTTTTATGTGTACAGTTTAGTGGTATTAAATACATTCAAGTTTTTGTGCAGTCATCTGTATGCTGAACATTATACAACTGAAAATTATATGAATGTACTTAATATCACTGACGTTAAGCATACTTAATTAAATTAAATATACTTAATATTACTTGAGATAACTGGTTAATTGGTAAATCTTAAAGTATATTTTAGCATAATGTAAAAATAAATTAAGAAATGAACAAAGCATAGGCACATGAAATGGCATGGATAAATATCAGAAATATAACATATAAGAGAATCTGGAGGAAAAGTACACAAACTAAACAAATCTATTTATATAAAATCTAACAAGCATATCAAACTGAGGTTCTGGCATCCAGGAATGATGGAACAGTTTGTTGAACCAAAATTCCAACAGATGACAATGATAAAATGTGGATAGGATTTTATATATAGTTGTATAGAAACACATATCTAAATGTAATACATACATAATATACGTGTAAGAACAGAGTGCAAATTTCAGCTCTGTCTGCTGTAGAGGAGATAGAGATTAGAATTTGAGTCCAGCCAAGTTAACTTCCTCATAGAAAAATAACAACACTTTTCAAAGACCTACAAAAAATCTATTCTCTGTAGTTTCTGTTAACCAATTTAAAAGTTCCTGATGTGTGAAGAAACCAGAAAATGTAATCCTACTCAAAGTAAAAGTCAGGTGGTACAGTATGTTCCCAAATTGTCCAAAATTACCAGAAAAGAATTGTAATTATCAGAAAAAATTTGAAAGCAGTTTTAAATATGTTCATTAGTGGATATTAAAACAATATCTTCATAATGAATGCACAGATCGGAAATTTCAACAGAGAAGTGGGAATTATAAAAAAGATACATATAAAGATAATAATATAAAAAATTACTTTAAAGCATATCAGCATAGTAGAAACAGGAGAAACAAATGTAAATACAGACCAGTGGAGATTATCTAACCTGAGGGAAAGAGTAAAAACACTTTGAAGAAAAATGAATGGAATCTGATAGACCTATGGGGTGATTGAGTCCCAGAATTAGAGTAGACCAAAAATTAAATGAGGTAAAAAAGAAAATCAACTAATAGATGAAAACTTAAAGAAATTGGTATATAAATAAAATGATACCTAAGCACATCATAGTCAAACTTCTAAATTCTAATGGTAAAATATTGAAAGCAGCCAGAGGGGGAAAATCACATCACATACAGGGGAAAATAATATGAATAATGAAAGATATGTGATTAAAAATTATAGAGGCAAGTGACACTGAAATTACATTTTTTTGCCTTCAGAAAGGAAAACCTAACATCAACAGAGCATTCTATATTCAGGAGAACTCCCTTTCAAAAATAAAGCAGAAGCCACAAGGAGATATCATATACCTATGAGAATGGCAAAAATGTAAAATAAAAGTGATTGCAAAAGGAATTGTCCAAGTGTTGGTGAGGATTTGGAGCAACTAGAAGTAGGAATGTAAACTGGCACAGTAATTTTGGAAAACAGTTTAGCAATTTCTTATGAAGTTAATCATATATTTACACACATGGTTAACATATGTATCTCAGTCCTAGGTATCTACTCTAGCAAATTGAAAACTAACCTGTTTGTGGGTGTTACAGCTGTGTATCTATGTTTGCAAAAAGCTAGAAATAAATCAGATGTTCTTCAGCAGGTGAGTGGATAAACAAACTAGTGCATTTATACAGTAGAATCCTAGTTGTCAACACAAAGGAAGAAACTCGTTTTACACCACAATATGAATGAATAAATCTTAAATGCATTTCTCTAAGTGAAGGATATGAGATCTACAAGGCATATTATATGATCTTATTTTATGACATGATATAAAAAGCAAAATTATAAACACGGTTGCTAAAAGTGGTATGAAGAAAGGAGTTGACTACAAAGGACCAGAGTGAAAAATTTGGAGGGTAATGAAACAGTAGTGTGTGGTACTGTGGAGGTTAATATGTTACTCTAGACAATTATCAAAACCCAATGACCCGTATACCAGAAAGAGTAAATTTTCCACTATGTAAGTCACTTTGGAAACTAGTGTTTTTATTGAGTACTGTAAAACTGTACACAAACACTGTGTTCTACTTGGAAATATTTTCCCCCCACAAGGGCATGGATTAGACATTTTGAAAGTATTTTACACGTTCACGTATATATTACAGATAATTACAGCCTATTTCTCATCGTACTTGACAGAAGTTAAAAATAAACAAAGGGAGAATGTTGTCATAGAATGAATTTTGTGGTCCTGGCGTGACGTTGGAAGCACTGGGATGGACCCGTGTCGGTGGGGATGTATCTAGACAGACAGGTGGGGCGCTGGCTGGGGAGGAAAGCAGATGTGCACACCTGAGCTTGTAACTATACATGTATTTGCAAGGTCTGCTGAGAGGTCCACGAGGCAGCGACGCCCGGTGTCACCCTTTCTTCCTCACTTTCTGCCTTTTCTGCTTTTACTTTCATTCTCCTGATTTCCCTCTTTCTTGCACTATTTTTCCTGCTGCTCCTTCTTTCACTTTCTTTTGTCTATTTGTTTGCTCTCTCTTTGTCTGTTGCTCACTCTTTTCCTTCTTTTCTTTTTTGTTTTGCTCTTGTTTTTCTTCCATTCCCTTTCTATTTGCTCTTTCTCCCCGTTTCTTTTTTTGCTCTTTCCCTTTTTCTTTTTTTCTTCTTTATTTCTTTTGCTATTTCCTTGTTTATTTTCTGTCTTTCTCTTTCCTTATTTAATTTTCACATTTTCTTTCCTTTGCTCTGTTTTTGCTCCCTTGCTCTCTCGTGCTTGCTTTCTTCCTTGACTCTTCCCTTCGCTCTTTTTTTCAGTTTTTCGCTTGCTATAACTTTTTTTCTATTTTGAAAAAAGAAGATTCTGGTTGGGAAAAGCTACACCTCTTCCTTGGTATTCACAAACAGGGTTGCCAGGTAAAATACGCCGAGTTAAATTTGAGCATTTGTAATTAGAGTCTCAGACAAAATACATAAAATTGAATTTGAATTTCAGATAAACAATGAATAAAATTTGAATATAAATATGTCCCAAATAATTATAGGGCATATAATTATTCATTGTTTATCTAAAATTCAGACGTAACTGAAATACCCACAATTTATTTCCTAAATCAGGCAACCCTGTTCACAGTGCAATCAGCATTTAAGAAAACATTGGAAGAAATATGTTTAACTTGGGTCAAGCCAAGTGTGCACAAAACTCATTTGACCACAGAACACTGTTTGAAGGTCGTATCTATTAATATCCTGATGAACACAAATCTGGAAAAGCTGATTTAACCTTATATTTTAATTTTACAGGTGAGAAAACTAAAAGAAACTATTTTAATACGTTTTTCCTCATAGTAGAGGTAAGAGTTCAGTCACAATCGTCTAAACTGTACTCTGTCAGCTCCTTTCTTAACAGAAAGTCCTGTTCTTTCAATTTTATCTTTAGTCATGTAATGACTCTGAAATAAATTCTGCTTATTATAATCTAATTTATACATATTTTTATTTAAAATTAGGTGACATTTGTAAGTATTATTTTATCCACTTGATTCAAATTATCTAATTTTAAATGACCCACTTTTAATGGAAATGTATTGATTATATTAATATAAGCTATGAAATTAGTAAAATTTCAATTAACTTTATCTAATCATGTTCAGAAATAGACTGGCTATACCTTAAATGAACATACACATGAAACACTTTAAAAAAATTAAATTTTTTTGGACAAAGTTTCATGAAAATTCCAATACCATAGAATAATTGTCCTCCACAATCCCTAATGTGATAATACAGTCAAGAAGGAAATAAACCTATAAATACTTAAGTAGAGCTCCTTTTATATCAATTAAATTTTTGAAATACAGATATGTAAGTGTTTGGATCATGATTGACAGTAAAGAAGATACAGTTTAAGGAAAACTTGCCATTCTTATTTTTCTCTTTAGCAAAAGCTAAACATTTAACATAGAATATTTAACAAACAATGAACATATAACAAAGGGTATAGAATATTTTGGTGAAGTTCTGTATAGATTTGAAGTAATTTTTACTTTGTTTTCTGAATTATCATGCTATTTGAAAACTATATTATTTGATTCTAAAGTTTAGGAAAAAAGGGTTAGATAAAGCTTTTTACCTCGTTCAGTCATAGTGGAATAGATTTTTTCAAACAGTTTTACCAGAAAAATAAATGTGTGCCTGTGTGTCCTCTTGCACTGTTTAA
Source organism: Daubentonia madagascariensis (assembly GCA_023783475.1). NCBI lineage: Eukaryota > Metazoa > Chordata > Mammalia > Primates > Daubentoniidae > Daubentonia > Daubentonia madagascariensis. The sequence continues at coordinate 631,315 of JAKFHU010001957.1, read as the reverse complement.
CAATCCACAATCTAATTCAGTTCTTATAATAATTTTGGAGTAGGTTAATGGCCTGTCCATGCAAAGTTTATATAATTCTAAAAAAACGATTTAAAGCCCAGAGTATGTGAGGATAGAAATTTTAAAAATATTTCCTCCCAATGTACGGGTGTTCATATGACTTAAGAAAACCACTCCTCTGTATTTTATGCAGTTTTGTACATTTTTAAAATTCATGTTTCCCCTAGAAAGTGTTTTAAATCCTATAGTGGAGATTAAATTCTTGGTCCTTCTTACATGAGATAAACCCCAGCTTCTCTAGATTTCTAAAGCCAAAGACATGCTTAAAATAAAAGGTGTGTGACTCAGGAAATAATGGAGGTCTGGAAAGACCTTCCACCTTGGTGCTCCCAGGGAAGGAGGTGAAGAACGCCAATGGTTGCCTGCGTGTGGATTGCTCACTCCAAAAACAGTACTGTGAAATTACAGAGAAGCATTGTGGGACCCTCAGCCCATGAAAACAGGTGACAGGGAGATACATACACAAAGATTGGAGAGTGCAGGAAATATAATAGATAGCAGAGTGCAGGAAGAATGTGCTCACCAGGTCAGTGCAGTGTGACCTGACCTACAGGCAGTCACGCACCATCCCCACAGACTTCCCCTTCACTCAGTCAGGGTCAAGCCCACAGTTGGTGCAAAGCTGTTGCTCAAGACAGCGGGCTCTGTGGAGAGGAAGCAATTGTGGGAACCACACTGAACTCTCCGGTGCACTGTACAGGGACTGTGCAGGGCCGGGTGGGGACTGGGCTGAGATACAGCTTTCCAGGACAGTATGCGGGAATCTAGAGATGGGCACCTCACCATTGGAAGTCAGTGGGACCAGGGCACAGGAGTTGAATGGAGAGCAACAGGATATGCCCTTAATGGCTGCCGGCAACAGCGTCCGCGCAACCCATGTGGGTTGAGGAGAGCTGCATTCACGTGTGATCTGAACCCTGCTGTATACCAGACTGGCAGTTAGCAGCCATCTTCAAGGTCTCCCACCTGGAGCTGGTTGTTAGGTCTCTAGTTTCACCGACCCCTGGCCCGGGGGCTCTATGACCTAGGTCCAACAGGCTACACCCTTGGTGGCTGTGGACAGCTGTCTCCATGGGTTCCAGGTCAGACGAGGTCCCTGATCTGTATCGGTGGGACCTTTGTGTATTGGAAACAGTTTGCAGCCTGTCCATCCTGTCCTGCCTCCCCAGCTCTGGCCTTCTCCTACGTGCCTGCTACATGCTGGTTCTAGTGCCTGCTCTTTAGGTCCCAGTCTTCCCCTACCCCAGAGATCGGTCATTTTGAAGGTTGCTTGCCATAGTGACTCATTTTGTATAAGTTCTGGTTCTCATGGCAACTGAATACCTCATGTGCCACCGGCTGAACCAGAGAAGCTCCCCCTAACCCTGCCTAGTTTATTACAGAGTTTTGCTCCATCCAAGAGTGCCTTCATCTGCCATTATTCCCCCCGGTGGGAACATACCCTGGCAGAAACTTCTGGGAATAGAGATGCCCACCCACCTTTCCTTGGGGTCTAGTGGTGGAAAAGGGAGCACAATTACCCCTATCAACCAGTCAGAGGGCCAGACACATGAACTGTGGGGAAGCCCAAGAGCCCAAAACTGGTCTGATCAGAGGGGAAAGTGCCCAACCTTGTGGACAGGGAAGAAAAACCCTGGCTAGACACCGTGGCAATCTCACCAGATGGCCCCTCCCATCAGAAGGAGTTCTCCAAGCCCAGAAGAGAGAGCTCTAAAATCCATAGCAGCGGCCCCTCCTAGCAGACAGATAAGCAAACTCTGAGCTGTGTGGAATTTACTCAATTTAGCTTTCGCACTGCAGCTGTAAGCTACCTTGCTTCTCTCTCCACTTCAGAAGGAGTAGGGTCAAAGTAGCCCCTGAGATCTACGAGGCCCCTCCTAAAGCTAAGTACTTTCATATACTCCACCTGGGGGACCACAGCCTGCCACAGGCACAACAGAATCCCTAGGTAACTGGCTACTCCACAAAAACTACAATCAATGACAACAGGAACAACCGCACAACTAAAAATATTGCCTTTCATCTCAAGCTATTTGGGAGCAGTGGATTCATACCCTCAAGTATAATCCACCAGCTTGGAGCTCAAACTGGGAGAATAAACTCACTCCACTCCACTTGGAAGAAGTGAAGACAAAAGGTCAGAGGTAACGCAAGAAGTGCACCAAACATGCTGAAATACACTGAAGGCAATACAGGCCAGTACTCCTCTCCCTGGCTCTGCCAGGGAATGGTCCTCAGGGGATTGGAGACAAGGCCATAAACTAGCCCTAACACCCCCAGCTCTTGACCCAAAGGCCAGATGAGAAAGAATCAGTGAAAGAACTCAGGAACCATGAAAAATAGAGTGAAAAGTCACTCCCAAAGGAAATCATTAGTTCCTCAGCAATGGATACCAACTTAAATGAAATGGGTAGAATGACAGAAGAGGAACTTTGTTTACGGAGTATAAGAAAGCTCAATGCAATTCAAGAGAAAATTGAATCCCAGCACAAAGAAACTACAAGAAAAATGCAAGAAATGAATGAAAAATTTTCTGAAGAAATAGAAGTATTATGGAAAAATCAAATTGAAATTCTAGAAATGAAAGAGACATTCAAGGATCTACAAAACATAGTGGAAAGCCTTAAGAATAGGCTGGATCATGCAGAGGAAAGAATCTCAGAGGTGGAAGATAACTCTTATGTGCTAAATAAATCAGTCAAAGAGAAAGAACACAAAAACAAGAGGCATGAGCAAAGCATACAAGAAATGTGGGATTATATAAACAGGCCAAACATAAGGATCATAGGCATCCCTCAGGGAGAGGAAGAAAATTCGCATGGGCTGGAAAATCTATTTGAAGGCAATACAGACCAGTATTCCTCTCCCTGGCTCTGCCAGGGAATGGTCCTCAGGGGCTTGGAGACAAAACTATAAACTAGCCCTAACACCCCCAGCTCTTGACCCAAAGGCCAGATGAGAAAGAATCAGTGAAAGAACTCAGGAACCATGACAAATCACAGTGAAAAGTCACCCCCAAAAGAAATCACTAGTTCCTCAGCAATGGATAATAGAGAAAAATTTCCATGGCCTAGCCAGAAATCTCCATATCCAAGTACAAGAAGCACACAGGACTCCTGGGAGATTCAACATGAAAAGGCATTCACCACACCACATAATAATTAGTCTGACCAAAGTAAACACAAAAGAGGCACTCCTCAGAGCAGTGAGGCGAAAAGAGCAGGTAACCTACAAAGGGAAACCTATCAGATTAACTGTAGATTTCTCAGCTGAAACCTTACAAGCCAGAAGGGACTGGGGACTCATCCTCAGTCTCCTAAAACAAAATAATGGCCAGTGCAGAATTCCTTATCCCGCCAAACTAAGCTTATATGAGGGAGAAACAAAGACTCTTCCAGGCAAGCAATCACTGATAGAATTTGCAAAGTCCAGACTGGCTCTGCACGACGTCCTTAGACCTGCATTATACAGTAACCAGCACAACAGACACCCACCAGTATAAAACTACCCAAAAGCTAAAACTCCAGAACCCAGATTTCACAATGACTCAAGAGGTAAAACAGAACAAGAGACTACCCAATAGAATAAACAGAAATATACCCCAAATATCAATTTTCTCAATAAATGTGAATGGCTTAAATTGCCCATTGAAGAAACATAGGCTGGCTGAATGGATTAAAACATACAAGCCAAGTATCTGCTGTCTGCAAGAAACACATCTTACACACAAGGACTCGTTCGGACTCAAGGTGAAAGGATAGAATAAGATTTTCCAGGCAAATGGAAACCAAAAGAAATCTGGGGTAGTTATTATTGTATCAGATATTATAAACTTAAAGCAACAAAAATAAATAAAATGATGGTCACTATATAGTGGTGAAGGGAAAAATCCTACAAGAAGACTTAATAATCCTAAATATTTAGGTACCCAACACAGGAGCACCCAGATACATAAAGCAAATATTGCTTGATCTAGACAACATAATAAATAGCAATGCCATAATAGCTGGGGAGTTCAAAACCCCACTCACAGAACTGGACAGATCCTCCAAACAGAAAATAAGCAAAGAAACAATGGACCTAAACAAGACTGTAGAACATTTGGGTTTAACAGACATCTATAGAACACTGCACCCAAATAACACTGAATATACATTCTTCTCATCAGCTCATGGAACTTTCTCTAAAATTGATCACATCCTAGGCCACAAAACAGATCTCAACAAATTGTAAAAAATAGAAATCATACCACGTATCTTTTCAGACCACAGCAAAATAAAATTAGAAGTCCATTCCAACAGAAACTCACATCTTCATCCAAAAACATGGAAATTAAACAATCTGTTGCTGAATGACTGTTGGGTCAAGGAGGAGATTCAGATGGAAATCAAAAGATTCTTTGAACTAAATGATAATGGGGACACAAGGTGTCAAAATCTGTGGGATACAGCAAAACCAGTCCTGAGAGGAAAACTTATCACCTTAAATGCTCACAAGCAAAAGACAGAAAGGTCACAAATCAGTAAACTAATGAATCATCTTAAGGAAATGGAAAAGGAAGAGCAAAGCAATCCTAAAGCCAGCAGAAGAAAAGAAATAACCAAGATCAGAGCAGACTTAAATGAAATTGAGAACAAAAGAACTATACAGAAGATTAATAAAATGAAAAGTTGGTTCTTTGAAAAGATAAAGAAAATAGACAGGTCACTTGCCAGGTTGACCAGAGCAGAAAGGAAAGGACTCTAATAAGCTCAATTAGAAATGAAAAAGGAGAGGTCACAACTGATATCATGGAAATACAGAACATCATCTTCGAATACTATAAAAATCTCCATGCCCAAAAACATGAAAACGTGGAGGAAATGGACAAATTCTTAAAAACACCCTACCTCCCTAGGCTCAATCAGGAAGAAATAAAATTCCTAAACAGACTGATATCAAGCACCAAAATTGAAGCAGTAATAAAAAATCTTCCAATAAAAAAAAGTCCTGGATCAGATGGGCTTACCGCCTGAATTCTGCCAAACCTACAAAGAAGAACTGGTGCCTATACTGCAGAAATTATTCGAAAACATCCAGAAGTATGGAACTCTCCCTAACTCAATCTATGAAGCCAATATCACCTTGATACCAAAGCCAGGAAAGGACACAACAAGAAAAGAATACTACAGACAAATATACTTTATGAATATAGGTGCAAAAATTCTCAATAAAATCCTAGCAAACTGAATTCAAATGTACATCAAAAAAATAATCCATCACGATAAGGTGGGCTTCATCCCCGAGATGCAGGGATGGTTCAACATACACAAATCTATAAAGGTAATTCACCACATAAATAAAAGCAAGAACAAAGATTATATGATCCTTTCAATAGATGCAGAAAAGGCTTTTGACAAAATCCAGAACCCTTTTATAAGAACTCTTAACAATATAGGCATAGATGGCTCATACCTCAAAATTATTAAAGCCATATATGATAAACCCACAGCCAATATCATACTGAATGGGGAAAATTGAAAACATTCCCCCTTAAAACTGGAACCAGACAAGATTGCCCACTATCTCCACTTCTATTCAACATAGTGCTGGAAGTCCTGCCCAGAGCAATCAGACAATAGAGAGGAATCAGGGGTGTCCAAATGGGGGCAGAAGAGGTCAAACTTTCACTCTTCATGGAAATATGATATATATCTGAAACCCAGAGGTTCAACCAAGAGATTACTGGAATTGATAAATGAATTCAGCAAAGTCTCAGGATACAAAATCAATGCACACAAATCTATAGCCTTCATATATACCAATAACAGTTGAGCCAAGAAACAAATTAAAGACACAATAGCTTTCACAATAGCACCAAAGAAAATTAAATATTTAGGAACATATCTAACCAAGGAGGTGAAAGACCTATATAGAGATAATTATGAAACACTGAGAAAAGAAATTGCAGAGGATGTAAACAGATGGAAAACCCCACCATGCTCTTGGATAGGCAAAGGATGTAAACAGTCAGAAAACCCTACCATACTCTTGGATAGATAGAATTAACATTGTAAAAACTGAACCAAAATCAACTATATGATTGCAAATATTTTCTCCAATTCCATAGGTTGTCTTTTCACTCTATTGAAAATGTCCTTTGATGCACAGAAGTTTTTAATTTTGATGAAGTAAAACTTACCTGTTTTTTTCTTTTGTTACCTGTGATTTTGGTGTTATATCCAAGAAATCATTGCTCAAGTTAGTGTAATAAAGATTTTCCCCTATATTTCTATCAAGAGTTTTATAGTTTTAGCTCTTACATTTAGGTCTTTGATCTATGTTCAGTTAATTTTTGTAAATGGTATAGTAATGGTTCAGCTTCATTCTTTTCATGTGGATATCAAGTTCTCCCAGCACCATTTATTGAAAATATTGTCCTTTCCCCATTGAATGGTGATGGCACCCTTGTGGGAAATCATATGGTCTTTCAAGAGAAGGTTATTTTGTTTTTCTGGGTTCTAATTGATCTGTCTCTCTTTTTGTCAGCACCAAATTCTTGATTACTGTTCCTTTATAGTTAGTTTTGAAATCAGGAAGTGTGAGTTCTCCCAAATTGGTCTTTTTAAAGATTGTTTTAATGCTTCAAAATCCCTTGATATTTTATATTAAAATTAGGATGTGTCTTTCTATTTCTGCAAAAAAAAACACCATCGGGATTTTGATAGGGATTACACTGAATCTATAGATGACTTTGAGTAGTTTTGTCATCTTAACAATATTAAGTCTTTCTCTCCATGAACTTGGGAAGTCTTTCTATTAATTTCTGCCTTCTTTAATTTATTGCAACAAAGTTTTGTAGATCTCCACGTACAAGATTTTCACCACCTTGGTTACAATTTTCCTAAATATTTTATTCTTTTTGATGCTATTAATAATGGAAATGTTTTCTTAATTTCCTTTCCACAAGGTTTATTGTTAGGATAAAGAGACACAACTGAATTTTTATGTTGATTTTGTATCCTACAATTTGGTCATCTTGTTTATTAGCTGTTACAGTTTTTTTTTCCTATTGTTTTTCTTTTGTGTAATCTTCAGGCATTTCTACGTATATGATATCATTATCAGTGAACAGAGATAATTTTATTTCTTCTTTTTCAATTTTAATACTTTTTCATTCTGTGTCTTGCCTAAATGCTGTGGCAAGAATGCTCAATACTTGACTAGAAGTTGTGAGAGCACGCATCCTTGACTTGCTCCTGTCTTAGGGGAAAAGTTTTCAGTCTTTCACCATTAACTATCATGTTACCTGTGGGTTTTTTACTTATGTCCTTTATCGTGTTGTTAAAGTTTCCTTCTATTCCTAGTTCTTTGGGTGTTTTTATCATGAGAGGGTATTGAATTCTCTCAAATGGTTTTTCTGCATCAGTTGAGATGATTGTGAGTGGGGTTTTTTTTCTGTCATTCTGTTAATGTCATATATTTAGTTGACTTTTTTGCAGTGACATGTTTTGATTCCCTTCTCATTTACTTCTGTGTATAATTTATAAACATTTTTGTGGTTGCCATGGAGATTACATGTAAGTAATCTCCATACATCATGAAGTTTTCACAACATAATTTGAATCAATACCTACTTAATTTCTGTCACATACAGAAACTCTACTTCTATATAGCTCCTACCCCCACCCACTGTAGTTTATAGAGTCACAAATTACCTCTTTATATCTTGTGTACCCCCAGCATCAATTTAATATGATTTTTATGCATTTGTCTTTTAAATCCTGCAGAAAATAAAAACTAAGTTTACAAATCAGTATTATGGTAATATCCTTTTTAAAAAAATTTACCATATATTTATCTTGACAGAAATCTTTAAATCCTCATGTGGCTTTGATTTACAGTTCATTTCAACCTTAGGACTTTCTTTTTTATTTCTTGTAGGGCAGGTCTAGTAGTAATAAACTTTCTCAGATTTTGAGTATCTGGGAATGTCTCAATTTAGCTCTTATTTTTCAAAGAATGTTTTTCCAGATGTAGAATTCTTGACTGGAAGGTTTTTTTTCTTTCAGCACTTTAAATACAGTTGTATAATTTTTAATCATGGGGATACATTGTGAGAAACGAGGGTATGAGGATAACTAGGTGATTTCGTCATTGTGCGAACATCGTAAATACTCACACAAACCTAGGTGGTGTCTCCTACTACACACCTAGGCTATATGGTATAGACTAGTGCTCCCAGGCTACAAACCTATACAGCACTTTACTGTATTGAGTACTGCAGGAAATTGTGACACAATGGTAAGTAATTTGGTATCTAAACATACCTAAACACAGAAAAGGTACAGTAAAAATACCATACAAAAGACAAAAAATGGTACGTGTGTACGGGACACTTACCATGAATGGAGCTTGCAGGACTGGAAGTTGCTGTGAGCGAGTCAGTGAGTGGACAGGGAGGAAATGTGAAGGCCTAGGACGTTACTGTGCCGTGCTGTGCTGTACTTTTATTTGGCTGGTAGAGCAGTGGGTTTGTTTACCACAGCATCACCACAAACACATGAGTAAGGCAGTGTTACACCGTTACGATGGCTACTATCTCACTAGGCCACAAGAATTTTTCAGCTCCGTTATATCGTGGAAGCACCATTGTATGTGCGGTCTGTTGTTGACCAAAGCGTCCTTATGTCGCACGTGACTACACATCATTCCGCTGCATTTGTCCTCCAAGGTTTCTGAGAAACAGGCTGATATTATTGAAGGCCTGTGGTATGTGACATGTTGCTTCTCTCTGAATGTTTTCAAGATTATAATATGTCTCTCTTATGAGCAAATGGTCTCTAAAAAAAAAAAAAAAGAAAAAAAATAATATGTCTCTCTTTTTTTTCTTGAGGGGTGGTATCCTACTTAGAGTTTGTTGAGCTCGGATTACATATTCATGTTTTTCATCGTTATGGGATACTTCAGCCATTGTTTGTTCAAATATATAGCTCATCCCCTCTCTGTTTTTTTAACTTTTCAAACTCTGGTCTTGAACTCTTGAGCTTAAGCTATCCTCCCGCCTCAGCCTCCCAGAGTGCTAGGATTACAGGCGTGAGCCACCGCACCCGGCCTACTTTTCAAACTCTGTAATGCCTATATTGCTCCACTTGATGGTGTCTTACAAATCCCTTAGGGTATAGTAAACTTTCATTCTTTTGTCTTTCTGCTCCTCAGAGTTGATAATTTAATTGCTCTGTCTTCAAATTTTTGACTCTTTTTTTCTGTTTGCTCAAATTTGCTTATGCAACTTTTCTAGTGATTTTTTTATTTTAATTTTTGAGCTCCAGAATTTCTATTTGTCTTCTTTTTATGATTTCCATTTCTTTGTTAATATTCTCATTTTTTTCATATATTATTTCTTTACTTTTTAAAGTTTTTTTCTCTGTGTGCAGCATCAAGCCTCCTGAGGCTGCATGTACCCCTGGCTGGTGGAGGGGCCTTCTTGGGGCATCCCTGGCCAGGTCTCTTCCCCAGCAGCCTGTTCCTGGCTTGGCTGCTCCTGGATGAGGTACTCTACAATGTTGGTGTGGCCTGTTATTCTGGCCGCCAGCAGCGGGGTCATACAGTAGCTAGCCATTGCGTTCCATGCAGGTGTTGCACCCCAGCAGCACCTGCAGTATCTCTAGGCTGCTGGATTTGGCACAGTTATGCAGGGCCATGTTGCCCTTGGTGCTGCACCACTTCACCTGGGCTCCCTGCTCTAGTAGGTAGTGGGCGATCCTGTGGTGGCCCTTGTAACACAAGATCATGAGGAACTTGTGGCCATGCTGGTTAGCCACCTCCAGGTCAGCCTGGTGCTTGTTCACCAGGTAGCATCACCTTGAAGTGGCCATCGAAGCTGGTGGCTCGCAGGACAGTGGAGTTGGTACACATGGTGTGGTTCACCCAGCAGGCTCTGGGGAGGTGGCCCAGAGCAGAGGTGCATCCTCAATGGTCTCGCCATCAAAGTGTCCTGAGCCGCCACCCTCCACTCTTGCACTGCACCAGTCCACCAGGTACTCCACCACGTCTAAGTGGCCATAGCAGGGAGGTGAGCAGCAGTGTCCCCCTGCCGGCCACCTCATCTGTCAGCTTGTCCAGCTCCTCCTGACTCAGGCCACTGAACAGCTTGGTGTGGCAGGCAGTATTGCACAGGGTGGTCCAGAGGTCCATGGTCTGGCAGCCAGGGTACAAGGAGATGGCAGATTAGAGCCCAGATTAGCAGGTGGCAACCTTCTTATGTGGGTTTTTAAAAATTTCTGTATCTAATCTAACTGAAATTTTTATTAAACTGTGCAGCTCCTTTAACAATTAATTACATTAACTTAGTTTGAAAATGATACTTCTCACCCTAAATCTCATTCATAATAGGCCAAAATAGATAACAAAAGGGTGATAGACCACCTGGATCTGCGGAACATTTACCATTCTTTTGTATCTGATCTCTCTATTGACATGTCTTAGAGGGCAGAAGTTCCCATATCTGCACTAGGACCTTTTGATCTCAGACTTCAACTTCAGAATTGAAGTTGGCAAACTCCCAAAGAAGCAGGGAATGTGCGTATCCACTAAAGAAAACATCATGCTTCCAGAGGGGCCAACCATGTGATTCTGGGGCTGGGAATGATGCCCAGGAGGGGCAACAGTGCTATCTTCACAGGACTCATTCCCATTGGATATTGTGCATGGTTGAGCAGTCTTCAGACCTAATTTTCCATCATCTGGGGAGATTCTGTGAGCCTCTTACTATATTTTAGTATTATATTTTATATTATATTTTCTGTTTAAATTGGAATACATTTATTTACATGTTTTCAGTTAAGAGCCATAGCAATCATATTCCAAATCCCATTTTGATTCAGTTGGAAAGACTTACTAGAAAAGAGAAAATGCTTAGTAAGTACTTGGGTTTTGATCTCTGAGCAGTAAATGTCTTATTTTTCCTCCAAATTTAGAGGTCAATTATGTGATGAGGTAAATGTTTCAATAGGAAGCAACCTCTTCCTTTTTAAAGATATTATTGTATTATCATACATTTCCTTATGATGAAAAAATTTCACATCATATGTACCAGGAGAGGGCAGGTCATACTCCTTTGTTATTTCAAAGTCAAGCTTTTGATCAGTTAGTGCTCAAAAAAATCTAAATGTTCACTTGGTTTTTAATTTAAAAATCCAAATCTATATCATTCCTTCTACAACATGGATCATCTAGTCTGGAAAAATGATTCTTTCCCATTCTAATACATCAACCATCCATTACTGTCATGGTTTGGAAAATCCAGGGCTTTTCTTAAGTGCTTAATCTGTTTTCTGTCTTCCCACACATTCTCAGAGAATAAAGAGTCTATCAGGATTCTCTTCTGGACGGTGATGGTCCTTCATCCAGGGTGTGCGGTTTAGCTGGAAGTAATGGTGGGATCTCTGTAGGTTTGTGACTGAGCTGATACACTCTTTAAAACATTGGTACAGAGACGTTGACTACAAGCATACTCCCAAAGCTGGTTCGGTAGAATTATGATAATAGTAAAAGGAGAATAAAATACCCATGACAGAAATTACCTTATAAATGGGTAACAGTGTCTACTTGGGATGCAACATTTGAGTATGTTTTTAGGGAGGTAATTGGGCAGGGACTGAGACAGATTAATCCCTACCATTTAGTCTGTAACTTCCATTAACCTTTTATAAGTTCTATAGTCCATTTTGCATCTCCCATACCCAATTATCCTGAGGGAGACCTGTCAATAAATTAGTTCCTTAGGATTTATTCAGGGCCCCTCACATGGAAGATATCAACTTATGTATTTTTTCTATAGTGGTGTAGGGACTTCAAATTCCCTGAAAAGATCAATGCCTAATGCCTATGTCTACCACTTCCCCTGAAAATTGGGAAATTGGAGAACCAATATGCACCAGTTAAGAGTAAATAAATTGAATATTTTTTGCTTTCAATTAGACCCAGAAATGTTATAATATTTGTTGTTTCTTTTTCTTATTTTAGTCATTTTGGGAGATATGTTAAGTATAGTTGGACTATTATGCTGAATGATAGCATCAAGTTGGGAAATTTCCATTTTTGTTTCTACACAATAGTAAAACTTATTCCCCACAAGTTAGAGAAAATATATGCCTTTTATTTTGATTGAAAAATACCACAAAAATGAAGACTATAATTGGGCATATGTAATTATTTTTTCAAAATTCAATTTTTTTAATCTCTAGATTAATTTTAGTCCCTTGTTTCAATTATGGAATAACATTTGTATTAATGATTATGGAATGCTAAGTTGATGTTACTTCTGAGACTTTTGGACCAAAAGGAGCTTTGTTTACATTTTAACAGAGCAGATTCTCTAAATCATTCATCTCAGGGACCCCATCACCTCCTTGTGTCTCAGGCTGTAGATGAGGGGGTTGAGCATTGGTGTAGAAGACAGCTAGAACCTTTTCCTCTATTAGAGATCAGAGCAATCTCTGGCATAGATAAGGGTGAGCAAAGGGTATGTAGTAGAAAGTTGTAACAGTGAGGTGGGTACTACAGATCCAACAGGGCATCTTCCTCCCTTTCACTGAGTATATGCTTAGACAGTAAAGAGTAGCTGGCCATGGGAACATGCAATACCAATGGAAGGAAATATGGTAAAGAAGGTGTTGCTCACAAACACTGTTCACTCATAGACTGGGGTGTCCATGCAGACCAGAGTCAACATGCCTGGGACGTCACAGAAGAAATGATCGATGGCCCTGGATTGGCAATAAGGGATGTGGAGCACATATGCAGTGAGGGCACAGGAGTTGATAGAGCCCATCACCCAAGATCCTCTTGGGGACGAGGGTGGGGATGTAGTTCAGATCCACGAGGGAGAGCTGACTAAGTAGGAAATACGTGGGTGTGTGGAGATGGGCATCGAGGAAGATGAGGAGGATCATGGGCTGGTTGCCAATCAGAGCCATCAAAAAAATAAGAACAATAAGAATGAAGAGGAAAAGGCCAATTCTTGATGGTGGGAACAACATTAATAAGACAAATCTGTTGATTATAATTCTCCATCAGCTATTCATTGATTTTTTCTTAAAAGAAGAGACAAAAATGTGCATGATAAGCAAAGAATTTTGAACTGTTTACTTATTTTTAAATTACATGTTTATTCTGCAATTTTTTTTCAGGAAATACACAGTTCGTTAACTGAATTATCCAATTTTCCTATTTTGAAAAAGGAATTTCCTTCTGTTACCCAAAGTCACAAGGTAAGTTGTTAAGCATTTCTGTCCAAAATCTTTTGTAAAAGATTCAAAAATTTGAAAAAAAGAAAATATCCATATATATTTGAATGGGGTATGGATGATTGCCTGCCCTCCCTAAATTTATATCTCAAGAATATCAAATGTTTTCCTTAAGCATCAGCATCATTGTTGTTGCCAAGAGTGAGCACATTGAGTATCAGTACAAATGAATCAGCAATTGACTCCTCCTATGAATAGGTTTCGTGATACACAGGTGACTTTTTTTCTATATGCAGGATTATAATATTTGCTCATCCTTTAAGACATACATGAGTAACTGTTACTTTTTTTCTCAAGTTGAGAAGCTAGATTTGACTTCTGATGTCACTCTGTCCAAAGTTGCTGAATAAATCTTCCTGAAAGTCAGTTATCAGTAACTGGGATGGACTCAGAAATACACAAATGTGAATTATCTAACACCATCAATTACAAATTAATAGTTGTGATTTTAAATCCCTTCATTGTTGTCCTTTTCAACCTTCCATCTCAATTGATTATTCAGTATATAACAGACTGTTCTCTAAATCTCCTACAAGCCATGTTCACTGTAGCCCTCATTGCTCTGCTTAGGCACCCCTAAATATAAGCCTAAGTTTTAAAATGTTTAAGGCTCTTTCTCCTGCTTTTTTTGGTCCCAAAATTATCTTATACTTAAAACTTGTGCCAGTCAAAGGTAAAATAGTAATTTGTCACAAATATTTATCAATTCTTTCTCTGAAATATAACTAAAACCATAGTAATGGAATAAATATGTTGTTAGCTGTTATCTCCAGAGAATAAAATGGACAGAAGGAAAGAAATGTTTGATGAAAGATTTCAGCACATTTTTTGATGGTGATATTTGGATGTTGGAGTGGTTTTTCAGTTAATGGGAAAGAGGTTTTGACATCCCTAGAGCCTGTGGGCGTAGGAAGAAATTCTATTTTTTTTTCTTTTATTTCAGAATATTATGGGGGTACAACACCTTGGGTATATATATTGCCTATGCACTGCCCAAGTCAGAGCTACAATCATGGTCATCCCCCAAACTGTGCTCCCTGCATCCATTCAGTGAGAGTTTTCCCATCCCCTTCACCCTCCTCCCACCTGCCCACCCCCTGATGAATATTATTGCCCTGTGTGATGTAAGTGTTGATCAGTTAGTACCAATTTGATGGTGAGTACCAGTGGTGCTTGTTTTTCCATTCTTGTGACACTTCGCTTCGAAGAATGCGCTCTAGCTCCAACCGGGATAATACCAGATGTATTAATTCACTGTTGTTTTTTATTGCTGAGTAATACTCCATGCTATACATATACCACATTTTATTAATCCACTCGTGTATTGGTGGGCACCTGGGTTGTTTCCACATCTTTGCAATTGTGAATTGTGCTGCTATAAACATTCGAGCGCAGATGTCTTTATTATAGAATGTCTTTGTTTCCTTGGGATAAATACCCAGTAGTGGAATTGCTGGATCAAATGGTAGTTCTACTTTTAGTTCTTTGAGGTATCTCCATTTTACTTTCCATAGAGGTTGTACTAATTTGTAGTCCCACCAGCAGTGTATGAGTGTTCCTATCTGTCCACATCCCTGCCAACATTTGTTGTTCTGGGACTTATTGATATGAACCAGTCTCACTGGAGTTAAGTGATATCTCATTGTGCTGTTGATTTGCATTTCCCTGATGATTAGAGAAGTTGAGCAATTTTTTATATGCTTGTTGGCCATTATTCTGTCTTCTTTTGAAAAGTTTCTGTTCATGTCCTTTGCCCATTTTTTTATGGGGTTGTTTGATTTTTTCTTGTTGATTTTCCTAAATTCTGTATAGATTCTAGTTATCAGCCCTTTGTCAGATGTGTAGCATGCAAATATTTTCTCCCATTCTGTAGGTTGTCTGTTCACTCTAGTGATCGTTTCCTTGGCTGTGCAGAAGCTTTTTAATTTGATCAGGTCCCATTTATTTATTTTTGTTGCTGCTGTGATTGCTTTGGGGGTCTTCTTCATAAATTCTTTGCCTAGGCCAATGTCTATAAGAGATTTTACAATGTTTTCTTCTAGAATTCTTATTATTTCATGTCTTAGGTTTAAGTCTGTTATCCATCATGAGTTGATTTTTGTGAGAGGTGAAGGTATGGATCTAGTTTCAGTCTTCTACATTTGGCTATCCAGTTTTCCCAGCACCATTTATTGAATAAGGATTCTTTTCCCCAGTGTATGTTTTTCAGTACTTTCTCAAAGATCAGATGACAATATGAGGATGGTTTTATATCTGGGTTCTCAGTCCTGTTCCATCGGTCTGTGTCGGTTCTTGTGCCAGTACCATGCTGTTTTGGTTACTATAGCCTTGTAGTATAGTTTGAAGTCTGGTAGATTGATGCCTCCCAATTTGTTCTTTTTGCTTAAGATTGCTTTGGCTAGACGGGGTCTTCTCTGGTTCCACATGAAGTGTAGAATTATTTTTTCTAGATCTGCAAAAAATGATGTTGGTATTTTGATAGGGACCACATGGATTCTGTAAATCACTTTAGGTAGTAAAGACATTTTGACAATGTTGATTCTACCTATCCAACAGCATGGCAGCATTTTCCATCTGTTTACATCCTCTGCAATTTCTTTTCTCAGTGTTTCATAATTCTCTCTATATAGGTCTTTCACCTCCTTAGTTAGATATGTTCCTAAATATTTAATTTTCTTTGGTGCTATTGTGGAAGTTATTGCATCTTTGATTTGTTTCTCGACACAACTGTTATTGGCATATATGAAGGCTACTGATTTGTGTGTATTGATTTTGTATCCTGAGACTTTGCTGAATTCATTTATCAATTCCAGTAGTGTCTTGGTTGAATCTTTGGGGTTTTCTAGATATAATTTCATATCATCCATGAAGAGTGAAAGTTTGATCTCTTCTGCCCCCACTTGGACACCTCTGATTCCTCTCTCTTATCTGATTGCTCTGGCAAGGACTTCCAGCACTATGTTAAATAGAAGTGGAGATAGTGGGCAATCTTGTCTGGTTCCAGTGTTAAGGGGGAATGGTTTCAATTTTTCCCCATTCAGTATGATATTGTCTGTGGGTTTACTGTATATGGCCTTAATAATTTTGAGGTATGAGCCATCTATGCCTATATTGTTAAGAGTTCTTATCATAAAAGGGTGCTGAGATTTGTCAAAAGCATTTTCTGCATCTATTGAAAGGATCACATAATCTTTGTTCTTGCTTTTATTTATATGGTGAATTACATTTATAGATTTGCTATGTTGAACCATCCCTGCATCTCAGGGATGAAGCCCACCTGAGCATGATGAATTATTTTTTTCATGTACATTTGAATTTGGTTTCCCAGGATTTTGTGGAGAATTTTTGCATCTATATTCATAAGGGATATTGGTTTGTAGTTTTCTTTTCTTGTTGTGTCCTTTCCTGGCTTTGGTATCAAGGTGATATTGGCTTTGTAGAATGAGTTTGGGAGGATTCCATCCTTCTCGATGTTTTTGAATAATTTCTGCAGTATAGGCACAAGTTATTCTTTGCAGGTTTGGTAGAATTCAGGTGCGAACCCATCTGGTCCAGGACTTTTTTTTGTTGGAAGATTTTTTATTCCTGCTTCAATTTCGGTGCTTGATACTGGTTTGTCTAGGAATTCTATTTCTTCCTGATTGAGCCTAGGAAGATAGTATGTTTCTAAGAATTTGTCCATTTCCTCCACGTTTTCATGTTTTTGGGCATAGAGATTTTTGAAGCATTCAAAGATGATGTTTTGTATTTCCATGATATCAGTTGTGACTCCTCCTTTTTCATTTCTAACTGAGCTTATTAGAGTCCTTTCCTTTCTGCTTCTGGTCAACCTGGCAAGTGGCCTGTCTATTTTGTTTA
This sequence comes from Daubentonia madagascariensis, assembly GCA_023783475.1. NCBI lineage: Eukaryota > Metazoa > Chordata > Mammalia > Primates > Daubentoniidae > Daubentonia > Daubentonia madagascariensis. Next base: position 614,108 of record JAKFHU010001957.1, on the reverse strand, counting down.
TCTTTACAAAGAACCAACTTTTCATTTTATTAATCTTCTGTATTGTTCTTTTGTTCTCAATTTCATTTAATTCTGCTCTGATCACGAGACTAGGACAATGGAGGGTGAGTCAATAGTAACCCAGGATGGCCTCAGGCAAATGTGGGGGGAAAGGTTTTAATAACTTCCCAGATATTTTCACAGACTTTCACTTTCAGTTCATTGGAGAAAAAGCCAAATATTATTTATTTGTATTCCTAAAGGCATCATTTTATTGAAGTTTTCTATATTTCTATATTTTATATACTAATATCCAGCAAGTGCATAGTTATTATATAATAATGTGCTTACACATACAAATAAATTTGCTAATTGTTATTAATTTGCCTAACACATGTAATAAAATAAAATGAGATTAATTCAATTAAAGATATAAAAGCAGACATACCTATGTGTATATATATACACACACATAACTGGCTTTTTAAAAATTTAAATGATTATATAATATATGCATAATTGATTTGGCTAAAATATTTAATCTTTCACACAATTTGGGTAATATCTTCTTAAAATTTTTAGTACAAGGCCTTATGATTTTTTCTATGGTGTTGGAAATGCCAGATAAAATAAAATAATGGATATTATTATCACAAATGAAGCATTATTCACTATAATTTGTGATAAAGTTTGAAAATGTGCAATAATACAATTCTTACTCTGGATCATACCTACTTTTCATGTCTACACATCTCCCATAATTTAATTAATGGTAATTTAATCCAATATCAATATTTTAAAATAGAAAATGTTTAAAATTCTCTGGCAAAGAAAATTATCTGAAAGTAAACGTGCATAGAATTTGTAATACCAAGGTACTTGGAAAAGTGTTCTTTCTGGAAGGCTAAACACTTGGTTTTCCACATTAAAATAACAGAGCTTTGAAGATGTAGACCACAGTGTTTATTTTATCTTCTTTAGAGGACAAAATGTGTCTGTCATGAAAGAGTTGATGAGAACCTTTATTTGGCCTGTGGGAGGAAGTTAAAAAAATTTTCTACAGGGAAGTAAGATACTTTAGACCCTGTCCGACAATGACCCAGTGGAGGTCACAAACAGGCATGGGGGATCTGAGATAAGTACCACCCTGAGTGGATTTGGTCTGAGACTCAGGGCAGAATCATGCTCAGGGGACCACAGTGGCCAGTGTATGTGGTGGCCTCAGGAGTGCAGACAGGTCAAGATGGCTTCGTGTGTCCCCAAGAGACACCACAGCCCCGGGCATGATGCTGGGCCTTGGCACAGGCCTGAGCTGCCAGCTGGAGCAGTGTGTGGACAGAGGATGAGACTGGACTCAGAAGCCCTTTGGTGCCAGGGAAGTGAGAGGTCAAGCTAGTGTGTGGGGAGGGGACACCCAGGCCCTCCCCCGTGCCCCCCACAGTGAATGCCTGTGCCTGGAGAGCTCACTAGGGGTTACTTGAGGCCAAAACAGGGATGCATCACAGTCAGACTCTTGCCCATGTTTAGGGTAAATATACCGGAGGGAAGGTTGGAGAGTACCAGGGAAGGTCTCAGACCAGAACACGCTTCCCGTGTGTAGATGTAATCATGGGGCCCTGCACAGCCAGGCCTCTCCTGTACCTTTACTGAGCCCAGGCAGAAAGGGGAAGAAGGGAGAAGGGAAGCATCTTGATTTGGCAGAGTATGAACCTTGGACTGTGTCTTACCAATAAGTCTAGAGTAAAATAAATAGATAAATAAATAAATAAACCTTGGACTGACCAGTTGTAAATCCAGCTGTGCTTCAGACACCTAGGAGGGGCAAGTTTATTATTTTTATTTTTCAATTTGTGAATAAAAATAAAGTCTCATGAAGTTAGGTGAATTCTATTATAGAAAAATAAACTAATACCTCACAGTGGTGAAATATAGGAAGTAAAATATAAATGAAATAAAAATGAACAGAATGAAAATAAAAACCTGGATAATCATCACACATCCACTAAGCCTGTGATTGCCTGTGTTATTTCCAGATAATATCCTCAAAACATAGCAGATATTGTATTTCTTCAGAAATGGGAAATTTCAGATGATGTTGTATATCCTTTTAATTCCAGATTACATTTTCGTAGAGAAATCTGGGCAAATAATCTCAGGTACTTAATTATAAAGAGAATTCATATTGACTTAGGAAGTTATATGTATTATAGAAAGGTCTTGATTTGATCTAGTTTTTCACGTTTTCTAAACATATACATAGGTTTCCACACACAAGACTTTTAAAAGGAGGAACAAATGAAATCATTAACATTAATACATATTTTAACAAAATTGTCACAAAATTTGGCATTATGATGACTCATTCTCATTATAAGTTAAAGAACAATGGGGAGAAATTCTGGAAGTATATTATGCCATATCAGTCAGGGCAATCCATATTAGCTATCACAAGAAGCAACATCAGTGTCTTAATATGATAAAGTTTACTTGTCTTCCATGCCACATTCATTCTGCTGTGGTGAGGTTGTCCTCTTCATTACCTGTGCCACTCTGTATCACATGACCTCCGGTGACTGGCTGGCTGGAAATGACATGTTTTACTCGGGCTCATTGTCTATTGCACAGAGCTAATCACAGGGCTACGACTTGAATTCCATGGAAGCTAAGAAATAAGGATGATCACATAGATATTTGGTAAGCACTGTTTTGGGCATAAATGCTTCATGTAATATGAATAAATGGACTAAGGGAATAGAGTTACTATTCGCAAAAAATAATCTTGTATCTAGTTTAAAAGGGAGTGGCAATAAAATTATTATAGATGTTTCTTTTATTCAACTTTTGTTTCTTTGTACTGGTACAGAACAATTTGTTTCCAAGTGAGAGTTAAAATACTTAAATAAATGTGATGAAAAAATGAATATAGGACTATAGATGGGGTCAAGAGATAGAGAAAATCACAAATAAGTACTTTTAGGGGAAGCTTTCTTTAAATCCCCATAATATCACTGTGAGGATAACATTTTATAAAAATTTACAAGTAAGGAAACTGACATATGAAGATTAAACAAATTGCTTAATGTAATCATATTGGATACTGCTGAAATGAAAACTTGATCCCTGGCACATTTAATACTAAGCTAGTCTAGATATATCAGTAGACACTAGCTTTATTGATTGTAATAGTCTACTAATTGATAACGTTATCATCCAGTCAGCAGTTTTTATACTACTGACTTATTACTCTTTAAACTCACCACCTCATAGCCTGTATGTTTCATTACGTCCTCCAATGGAGGTAATAATCAGGGACATTAGTGACTTAGGATATTGACATTTTTGTCCTAGCCCCCATTTGACCTGCTGTATGGCAAAGGCTTTGAGTCATGAACTTGAAAGTCTCAGATAAAGAATGCAGGGTTAGAGACATGGCTATCAGATCTTTCTACTTGAGTTGTTATCTGCTGTCCAGTCTGAGAATTTTCATGACTAGTTAATATATACTTCAGACCTTATATCCCCAGAATGTAGATCAGAGAGTGAATGTGGTATTCCATATTGAGTTCTTGTTTTCCTTAAATACTGTGGCTTTCAGGATACCCTTCATCTGCCTTTAGATCCTAAAATGGTATTAACTAAGATTACAAACCTGAAGAATGCTGCATTTGTGCAAAATTTTCAGTTGTGAGGCCAATTGATGCCTTTTTTTCAGTGCACAATATTAATTTAGCAGCAAAAACAACAGTCAGTCAATGATATCATTCGTGAGAGAATTACCCATGGCTATGGTTCACTGAAAGGGACTTCAGGCTCTGGAATTATATTACTGCTAGCAAATTTTAAAGAGTTGATTTCTAAGACAACAAGGACAGAAAGGCAAGAAGCACTCAAATTTCTGATGTTTCCCAGTTTCTGATGTAGTGCCCCTAAAGAGTGAGTTTTTAGTGGCATAATATACCTCTAGGTGCAAAGGTGAGGTTAAAGACAGTGGGGAAGATCTTCTATTCCTGCTGCCTTGCTCTTTGTCCCTCACACAAGACTGCAATGCTCACGTTTCTGATCATTGCCTGGTGACTTAATATGACTTCCAGACTTCTCCCTTACTTGGTGCTCTAGTTTTGGAATTTACTATTTGAATTTCATTCGCAGTACAATAAGTAAGTCATTACTGTCTTATATCATGGCTCTGTATTTAGATCTATTTCAAAATAAATTTAGTTTATGTTAATATATTGAACGCAACACTATATTGAATAGATATATGATTGTTATGAGACAGTCAAAAATGCATCATGCAGTAAAAATCATAGTCATACCCAAGAACATACAACATTCACTAGACCTTTATATTCACATTTTAGAAAATAACGAACACTTCTGTAAAATTTTTCCCAGGGCTCCCGTCACATCTTTATTTCGAAGACTATAGATCATGGGGTTGAGCATGGGTGTCAGAAGGGTGTAGAAGACGGACACTACTTTATCTTGGTCTGCAGTATGAGGAGAGATTGGCCTCATGTACATGAAAATGACGGCACCGTAATACAGGCTGACCACTGTCAAATGAGAAGAGCAGGTGGATGACGCTTTCTGCCGGCCCTCAGCAGAAGCCGTTTGGATGACGGTGACCAGGATGAGTGTGTAGGAGGTCAGGATGACCAGGAATGGAATAAGGAGCAGAATGGTGGTACTGATCAACACCCCCACCTCATAGGTCAAAGTGTCTTCACAGGAGAGACGCAAGACACCGGGAAGTTCACAGTAGAAATGACGGATTTCTCTGGGCCCACAGAAGGGGAATCTCATGGTGTAGACAGTATGTATCAAGGCGTTGAAAGCGCCACTCATCCATGAGCCAATAGCCATCTGCCTGCACAGGGGCCAGTTCATGAGGATCGGGTAGTGGAGAGGCTGGCAGATGGCAACGTATCGGTCATAGGACATGAGGCCCAAGAGGATACACTCAGTTCCACCTAGGGCCAATCCCAGGAAGATTTGGGTCCCACAGCCAGAAACTGAGATGACTGTCTTGTGCAGAAGGTAGTCAGACATCATCTTGGGGACAATGGCAAATGTGAACAGGTTGTCAAGGAGAGAGAGCTGCCAAAGGAAAAAATACATAGGGGTGTGAAGGTGGGGGTCTACCAGGATCAGCAGGATCAGGAGGCTGTTTCCAGTCAGTGTCACAAGGAACATAGTGGTGATAAGCGCAAAGAGACAGAAGTGAGTCGGAGTGTATTGCAGCAGACCTAGAAGAAGGAATTCAGTGACTGTGTGGTTCTGCCAATTTGTCATCCTTGGAAACTTCACAGAGGTGAAAGAAAAAAACACATAAATCTGGAAACTAGTTTACAATTAATAGTGGACTATCCGAAGTTAACCCATCAAAAACATTGTTCATATTATGTAAAAATTTCCGAAAAAAATGGTGACTCCAGTAGCTCTAAATTGATCAAATGATATTTCCCTTGTTTGATTTAATGGTACATGATATAAAATAGTCAGTTAGATTTTCCCACCTTTTAATGTATTTTGAATACAGGCTCTTTTTGTCCAGAACAGGTTGCATAGAAGGGTCATTTTATTAGTGGCTTACCAGCACTTTTGGTGACAGCTCTCCAGTGAAATACAACTAATTGGATTGACTTCCTTTGCTCCGTCTCTGCAAGTCCCCCTTGGCTTCATAACTTTGATCTCTAGAACAAAGCAGAGCTCTGTAAGCAAGTCTGTTAAAAATGATAAGAACTGGGCATGAAGACCCCACTATAGGCATAAGTATATATGGGTTCTGTGTTGGTTAGTAGACTCTAATTCCCCTAAATTGATTTTGTAATTTTTAGATATTTTTATCACTTCAGACACCTAGAGTTTTCAATATATAATGAGCATTTCTCACATAGTTTTCTCACAAATAATACTACATTCATTCTTTGGGCCTTCACTCACTTTTCAAGAACAAATAGGGATATGAATATCCATGTGATTATTTACCCCTGGTGATGGAGAAATGATGCACTGGGTCCCAGTGGTAAATGTGCATTTCAGAAATCCTCTGGCTGCTAATATCTCACGTAGTGATGTGCACCTTGGTCTCAAAACAGGAAAGGCTTTGTTCAAATATGCAACCACACCTTATCCTCTACCAAGTTCTGAAATCTTCACCATGACAAGAACATTCTTTCAAGAAATGGTCTCAACTCTTAAAAAATATGGTAAACCAAAAAATCTTATAAAAGTGTTAAAGATTTTTTAAAATTAGGCCAACCCACCATTTAGTAAAATCAGTCAAATTACTGTTTCCTATATAAATTTTGTATTACTTTGTGATTTAATACCATCATCTGTTTTCCAGTAATCTGTACATCATAAATCTCATATTATAAAATGATGTCCTGATGGTTTATAAAATGGGAAGGATTGTAGTTGCTAGTGAATGCTGAGTTATAAATATATATGCATGTCAAAGTTTCAACACTAATGAGTCCCATAACCTAAGTGTACTTGCGTTTAAACATTTAACATAATACTTTGGATAATCAAAACGTCAAAAGCAAACAAACACACCATTAAACAGTAGAGTAAATCAATAAATATCTATCATCATGTTAAATATTATAAACAGAAAACAGGAAAATAAAAATAGTAGCAGCAGGGTTTACCAACATTATGCTAAATAGCTGAGTATCTAAAATAAAATAATGACATCCTCCTTAGTTCACATCCAACAGTTTTTTCCTTAGCAGATGTTGCAATTTCTGATTAATTGGAATTAAAATGAACAATAATTCATGTGATGCAAATACTACTTTTATGTAAATACTTTATGTTACAAATCTCATGCTGTAGGGTAAATGCCTGAATATTCCCATAAATATGCCTTTTCTTACCATGTCTTCCCATCTGGATCCCTCATTTTTTCACACTTTATTATCACCCCCCGGAAGAATCTATAAAAATTCTCCCAAAGCTGTAAGCACATATGCTAATTCCACCACCACCTTATGCCTTGCTGACCACTCCAGTCCCTGTAGTGTCATCCTTTGTATTTTTTAGCAACATGGTCTCTATCATTACTACAACTCTTCACGTGTTTACTGTTTTATTATGCCTTATACCTGTGGGTAATGCCTTATTTATCATTGAATTTCTGTCTTATTTTTAAAACTAGTATATACTCCTTAAAACAGTAATTTTTAAATGATATTTATTCACTCATAAAGATCAGATGTTATTAAATATATTGGTCATTGCACTTTTATGGAGGGAGAATGGAACTTGCAGTCAAGATTCACTACCTGGGTTTTGTTTCCTGCATTTACTAGCTGCGTGAAGTACTCAAGACACTCTGAACCTCAGTTTTACCACTTGTGAAATTGAGATTATAATTTATCTATCTCAAATATTTTCCACACATAAAGCATGTTAAAGAGCAATATATACTTGTAAAATTATTAAATTATAAATTGATCAAACAGCGTTATTAAGATGCAAATTTTTCTTGAGATAAGTCAGGTAAGTTGGTTAGTGCCGGGCCTAACTAGGGAAATCACATGGCTTTGAAAGCAATTGTGAGTCATCTGTCCATCCATGTCGCCAGCGCTGTAGACTGAACCTCTGCCTCAGAGCAGCCATCCTGGCGCCAACCCAGCAGATCGTCAAGAGGGGATGGTTGTTCTTTGCAAATGGGTGGCTGAGTAGTAGACTCGAATTATTTTTCCTTCATAACACTTGTTACTTCCTGGGGCCAAAGACTGCTCACTTCATATGATTTACTCTAATTATCAGAGCCTTTGTAGAGTTTGCCATTATTTTAAATTTCCCACCACTTTCTCTTCTTTGAGTGCCACTGTACAAATCGGCTACTTGTTCTGGGCTGTCCATGACTGATCCCATTATAACCATAAAGTGGGTTGGTAGCCAGTATAAACGTACTGGAGACATCGTTATCAGAAACTTGGGTTTTCTGTTAGACAAACTGGTATTTGCAATCTCACGCTGCCAGTTATGGGCTCATGATTTTAAGTCAACTTATGCTCTGGACCTTGCTTTACGCACTCACAGAATGAGACTATGATCCCACCTTGAAAGAAAAAAATACTTACCTATGATGCTTCTTTAGGACAATGGATGGAACAAAGTTAATACTAATAAACATTTATGTTCTTTCTACCTGCGTTCATTACCCATCCACATCTCTAGACAGTTTGCTCAGTGCTATTTCCTTCCTCCCTTTCCTCCCTCCCTCCCCTCCCCCCAGTCTCCTCCCTTCCCTGCTTCGTCTTCCCTTCCTCCTTCCGTTCCATGGTGCTTTCAAAATGCCAGATTCAGTTTCAAAGTTTATATGCTCTAGGAATTTTATTTTAAGTAAGCAAATTAATCTTTATTAACTTAAAATAGAGGTGACTCTAAGCTGCCTGACTCACACGATTATGAGAAAATTTATTAAGGTAATAAGAAAACTTGAAAATGTTGCTTCCATTTATCTATTGAATCCTGAGCTGTATACTTTACCTGGCACACGGAATGATGAATGACGACTATACATGCTAGTGTTTCGGTGTTAATGTAAGAAGACTATAATAGAGACACTATGAAGTAAAGGTGAGGATTTCAAAAGGACTAGGTCTCAAAAAGAATGGGACATAGAAACATAAAAATAATCAAAATGTAAAATGTGTTAATGCAAGAACGTGTAATAGGTTGCTTTCACAAAGGTTTTTAAGATAGAATAATGTATATTTGATTAGACAATAATTTGGTATTGAGTTGACTTTTGACAAATAATTATTTTATAAGAATTTTAACAATTAGCTACCTTCATGATCAGTCTTTCATTGCTGCCTTACCTATCTTAAGGTTATAAGATTCCATTATCTTATCATGTCAATTTTAATAGAAACATAAAAAGCTGACAAGAAAAAATCAGAAATAAAGTTGAATTTCTTCTTCTACTGATGCCATTGTAATGCAATTCAAATGATTATTTCCATAGCCCTTTGTAGATCCGGCAGAGTTAGAGAGATGCTTTGTCCATGTAACAGAATCATCATGATCTGCAAGAACTTACAAATATTAGAAGATTCTCTGACACCTTGGCCAGTTATATGTGTCTGAAATTTAAGCATTGAGATGTGCTACAGTCATGCATTTGAAATCGTGTTCAGAAACATCCATTTTTATAGCTACTTACCTTCCTGGTGATTTATCAATCCTTGGTTCAAAAAGACTAGGAAACTAATTAAATATGAATTTGTCTTCCTTCTCTGGGTCATAAGTGGAATGTTAAAGCTAAAGAAATATGCTCTTAAATAAGAAAAATCTTCTATATATAATTGCTTGCCTATGGCACCAGGAAATAAATACTAAACAAAGGAATTTAAATCCAAGGATGAATAAACATAAGGGTTTAATTCTCCCTTGACAATTGCCTCATTTTGAACCATTTCAAGTGGGATTTTCACCATGGAGAAAGGACACAGGTGGGGCAAAGGCCTGATTGGAGACAACTGTGGAATGCTTCTAATTCCCTCACCATGGTCACTTTCCCAAGAGAAAGAAATATTTCAGGGATTTAATATGACTTGGGTAAAGCATGATAAAATGGAATATGCTTACAAAGATCAACACAATTATTTGCAAAATCTTTAGATATGCATAGAACCATTTTGTGAGAAGTAAGGTTTGGCTAAGCAGCCTTAAAGTTTGTCTAATATTTAAGTTCATTATCCAGTTAGTTCGATTGAAACTCTAAATAAAAGGTATTAAAAGCCCCGCTGCCAACACTGCCCGGGGCCAGGGGCACTCGCCTCCCTCCTGCCCGGGCCAGGGAGCAGAAGGAATGGCTTTGGCTGCCCCGCAGTCTGCTTTGCACATAAAGATTGCACCCATCTGGCAGCCTGCAGTCCCTGGACTTGTCCCGAAGGTTGAAATGCCCCGAAAGTGAGCAAAGATTGGACACGTTTTTAGACAGGTGTTCTTGAGCGCCGCTGACAACATGGTTCTGACAGTGTTTCATGACAACGGATGGCAACAGTTCTACAACAGGTGCTTCTCAACCAGGAATCTCTGCAGACTATCTTGGAGGGAGTCATGATGTTATACAGCCTCGTGATGATACTGAGGACAGCATGAGTGATCATGAAGACACAAATGGTTCCAAAGAAAGTTTTAGAGAACAAGATATATATCTTCCAATTGCAAATGTGGCTAGGATAATGAAAATTCCATTCCTCAAACGTGAAAAATTGCAAAAGATTCTTGTGTTCAAAAGAACACAAAGAATGTGTTCAAGAATATACATCTTGTCCATGAAAGTATTTTGAAATACTGTGCCAACTATGATTCACCCAAAATAATAGGGACTTCACTTAAAATGGAGTTTAAATACAGATGGAAGGAATACGTTTAAAATATATCACTTAAAGAGAGTAAATATTTGATACAGGTAATTATATAAGTGCATTTGAATTTGAATGGAATATAAGTAGTTAATAGATGTTTGAGGGGTCTGTCAAAAGTGATATGCCAACTGTTCCCCAAAAAATCTGTGACATATCTTTGCTCTAGGGCCATGCCTTGAAGAGTAAATCAATATTTTATCCCAGTACCAGAACTGTTAAATACAAATGGTTGCAATAGGCGTATATCATTACCACCATCATTAGCAGCAGCAGAATCATTTTAACTCATTGCAAATGAATCAAACATTTTTGTGTTGCAAACAACTAAAAACTCAATTCAAACTTGTGTAATAATTACAGATTAATGTTTGGTGTTTCAGATATAGCAGGTTGTTTTGTTCAGTGGATGAATAATATAATGAATTAATTTTCCAAATTTTGTCTCTGTCTCATACAGGTTCAGTTTCACTCCAAGTGTGAGTGCTTTGGCTGTAATAATATGAAAGCAGCATCCCCAGGCTTCACATCTGCAATTTACAGTGTCTACATACCCTACTCAGGTAGCTAGCAGAACAATATGGAAAATTCTTTCTCAGAATGATCCCCATCAACAAATAAACACCTAATCAAATTGGGAAACACCTTGTTGAATGCATGTTCCTGAAATAATCATGAAGAATGAGATTATTGGTGAAAAAGCCCCTTGAGCTGGGTGCTAGTTGGTTTACAACTTTCAAATCTCAATGGCTTGCATGTGGGGATACTTCTCATTTATATTACATACTGGGTGTGAGTCAAGCACAACTCTTCTCCATGTTATCTTCATCCATGTCTTGTGTCACAAACTCACCAGCCTCTCTGTTGGTTTTGTCACTACCGTGGCAAAGGGATAAGGACATTGATGGAACTAGGTAATGACATTTAAAGCTTTTGTTTGGCTGTGGAAGCCTTAACATTTACTCGTCTTCCATTTGCAAAAGCAAGTCATAAAGTGAAGCCTGACATCAAAGACGGGGTGCACCAAGGACAATCTTCTCCCTTGTTTCTAGGTGTAGTGATTGTAACTCGTTAATCATATAATAAATATACGACTAGGTCTGTGTTTGGCTTCCATATTATGCCCCTGTACTAGTGAGTCTTTTACTATTATTATAATGACACACAAAAGACAACCACAAAATATTAGTGGCATAAAACAATAAGCATTTATTTCATACAACACACAGGTCAGCTGGGTCATGAGTTCAGGTTGATTCCATGTGATTCTTAATCTCCTGGAGCAACTTAAGGGGCAGCTACTACTCAGGGCATGCTCATTTCATGGTGGAAGTGATGCTTTCAGAAGGAAGCCGCTTACAGAATAGGCTGGGAACCATAATACTCCCACTGTCACCCACATTTCATTCAAGTCACATGGCCAAAGCCAGTGCAATGGGCCAAGAAAATGCATCTTCTCTGTAGACCACATAGGTACTCTTGTGTGTGAGTGTGGGCGTGGGGGTTGGGTAGACTTAATATATGCTGACTAATAAACTAATATATACAAGTTCCATTTGTTTATTGAACGAATATTATATGTTCATCAACTATATGTCAGATACAAAAGCAGGATTTCAAAGTATAGCTGATTTCTGAACAATGCAAGAGTTAGGAGCACTGACCCCCCACACAGTTAAAAATATGCATATAACATTTGACTCCCCAAAACTTAACTGTTAAAGTCCTACCGTTAACCAGAAGCCTTACCAATAACAAACAGTAGATTAACACACATTTTCTATGTTATATGTATTATATACTATATTCTTATAATGAAGTAAGCTAGAGAAAAGGAAACATTAAGAAAATCATAAAAAAGAGAAAACATATTTACTATTCATTAAGTGGAATTGGATCATTGTAAAGATGTTCATCCTGGTATTGACATTGAGCACGCTGAGGAGGAGGGAGAGGAGGAGTTGGTCTTATCTCAGGGATGGCAGAGGTGGAAGAAAATATACGTATAAGTGGACCCATGCATTTTGAACCGATGTTGTTCAAGGGTCAATTTGTATAGACAGATAGACACACACACACAAATATTTTTATACACACACACACACAGGCAGATGGTGCCATGCTATCTAAGGAAAAGGTAAAACAGAGTAAGGGACCTAGATAGTAACTGGTTTTATATTGAAGGAACAAGGACTAATTCTCTATTAAATTGACATTTCAGTAGAGACCTAAAGATATTGTGGAAGTAACTGTTCATATTTCTGGTAGTAAAGTGTTCAAACCAACTGATTTGGATTAAGGTAGTAAAGTAGGAACCTTGTTAGAATTCCAAAGATCAAAAATTAGAAAAAATATTGCAGACTACATTGAAAGAGTTCAGTGACATAGTAGCAATTGAGGACCATAGAGGAATGAGAGCCAGACAGACTTGAGCCTTGATTTCCATTTAATGAGTTTCCACTGAAGTCAAGTTTTTGCAGGGTTTGAGTAGAGCATTGATAGGATTCCACATATGTGAAATGAATCACTACAAGTGTTCCATGTAGAATAGACCATATGGGCCAAGGTGAAGACAGCAATGTCATTTTAGTAGATAATGCAAACATCCAGGTGAGTGAACAAGGTGGCTGGACCATGTAGTTAATTATGATAATTGCAAGACTTTGCCAGATTCTGGGAATATAATTATGTGCTGATGAGACTGAGGAATGCATCATCTGAGACAAAAAGAGGAGCTTCTGATGATGTGAAAGCTTTGGGTATGAGCAACTGATAGAGCAACAGAACACCATTTGTTGATATGATAACATCTGGGCGGGGGAAAATATCTGGGGAAAGGGGAATCAAAGTTTCTATTTCAAGTACGTTAATTTTGAAAACCTATTATGTGTTCACATGGAGATGTTAATTAAGAAATTGGATAGTCAGCTGTGAATTTCAGGCAAGAGATCCTGTTTAAAAATATAAAGCTGATAGCTATAAATATAGAAATTAAACAAAGGTATACAAAAGTTTAGTTGAATGAGAAGCCTACTTGTCTTAATTATTATTAGCATTGTCTTAATTATTACAAATTTTTAGATAACTGGTAAGTAATGTCTCTTAATTCTTTGTTACTATTCATTTAGTTATTATTGGGCCTTTATGTTTCTACATAAATATTAGAATCATGTCATTTTCTCTGGAAAGTCTGTTATAATTTTTATTAGAACTGCATAGAATATATAAATTATATTGGGTAGATTTTATTCTTTTCAACCATTAACCTTATATATCATACAAATTGTTAAGATCTATCTATATGCCCTTAAATATTATAATTTTCTTCATGAAATTCTACAGTGTATATGTGTGTGTATAAATTTAGGTACATATGTATAAGCTTAAATTTGGTTTCATCTATGTAAGTATGTTCATAGATACACATTTTCAAAACTTAATTAATTAAATGTAAAAACGCTGAATAGAAAATAACCAAACTAAAGGCTATTAAACAACTATACACCAAAGCAGAAATAGTACAGGCAGCTTTCATGTTACTTCATCAAAACCCCAAAGAACTCATAATTCTTATCTATGTAATATATTTTTAACAATGGAGATTATGGAATAAAATATAAGCAAGTAATCAACAGTGATCATATAAATTCTAACTGTGTGACTGAAAGCCCCAGCCTCCTCTTCTGTACAAGGCAGTGACAATAAAAATAGATACAACAGTAATCATAGGTAGTGAATCTGTGAGGATTTAACAATTCATCATAACCAGAATGTAGAATACTGCCTGCTATATAGTAGCTTTCATTTAAGTGTTAGCAGAAATTATTCATGTATTTTGAATCTTGCATGGCATTACCATTGAGACATTTGATAAAAAGAGGTCAAAAGTGTTAATTTAGACAAATGTTACTTAAAAATATCATTCAACATTATAAATAGAATACTGGAAAATGAAATCTATCAGTAGATAAATAAAAACTACATTCTAAACAAACATTTGTAATCACAGACTTTCCAAAAATATCTCAATATTAAGACCAATACAGTAACTTATTCATTAAAAATTATTGAGTGTATATTGTTTGTCAGCTCCTATCATAGGTTCCATAATGACAAAAGTAAACAATCAAGACAAATTCCTGATGTTCAGAGGCTTACATTTTATTAAGGAAAATGACAAGTGCAGATATAAAAATAAGCAAATAATAAAATGCAAGGACATGCTAATATGCATATAAATTAAAAATGAGCAAGTCAATGGAGAGAATGCTTTGGCGCTGCTATATTAAATTGGTTGGTCAACAAAGACCTCTCTTGGACGTGATATTTGCACAGAGATCTGCACAGAATGAGGGAACAAGCCAACAGGAAGGTGTGCAGCAACGACGCACCTGCAAAGGGAACAGCAGTAAAAAGGCTTTGGGACCATGAAGAAAAGCATGTAGGACAGCACATTGGAAACCCTGGGAGGAACTCAGCTCTACCACTTTGGGATGACTGTAGTTAACAATAGTATATTACAGAGTTTCAAATAGCTAAAGGAGGGTATTGAACGTTCCCAACACAAAGAAATGATAAATGTTTGAGATGATGGGTCTGCTAATCACCTTGCTTTGATGACTACACACTGTATGTATTGAGACATCACTACTTACCTATTTACCTCATAAATATGTACAATTATTATGTGTCAATTTAAAAGCAGACACAAAACAAAACAAAACACCCGGGGAGGGAGGGAGTACAATATGGGTGAATACAGTGGTGTATCCAGTGGCCAATCATGGAGGCCTAAAGCTCTGAGATTTACTTAAAGAACTACTGGAAAAACGTGAAGAGGAGAGATGCCATGTGGCGAATGTTTCAAGAGGATCTCTGGATGTGTTAGGGAGTGACCCTAGAGGGAAAAGGGGAAAGTCAGGAGAGCAGTTCGGAGCTCTTCACAGTGTCCAACCAGTTGATGGCCACCAGGCCCAGAGACCAGCGGGGAGCTGTAGAAAAGTGGGCAAATACGGAATCTATTCTAAAGTCTCAGACAACAGATTTTCTGGTGAATTGGATGTTAGATGTTAGTGCAATAGAGAAGTCAATGATGATTCTAAATTAGAAAAAAAAAAATGCAATACCATACCAAATTAGAGGGAGGGCAAAAATTTACAGTAATGACAGAAATTCTTTCAGAGCCTTGAAAAAACAACCAACACAAAAAACTTTTTTGAGTCCAGGAAAGAGAAAAAACCAGTCTATAGTATGATAACTTCAGATACATTCAATGAAAAATAAAACACTCTAATACTTCCCTTCAATATTACAATCAAGCAGTGAATGCCAAGTAAAAAGTATTTTATTCAATATTTTCCTGGAAGCAGTAGCCATGCAATCATGGTAAACAGGACCAGAACCAAAAAGATATTAACTTTCAAAAAATAAGCCAAAAATTCATGGTATTTGCATATGATACAATTAACCTGGAACAACATTAGACTCAACTGGAAAAATCATAAGAATGCTCAGAAAATGTGATGGACACACAAATGATATAGAATAATTAGGTCATAAAGAGTGAGAAATTCTGTTCTCATAATATCACAAATGCAGTAAAATTGACACATTTCATAAATATAAATTCATCAATAAATTTGAAATATGTATGTAAAGACAATTTTTCCCTGAGCTTCACTTAAAAGGAGGTAAGAAAATACATCACGTTTCCTGGTGGCAAGACAGAATATAACAAAGACTTTAATGCATCCCCATGTACTCTATACAAATAGCAGAATTCTGATCCAAATGCCAAATTTGGTAGATTCCACTTAAGGTATTAATTGGAATATAAAGTGAGGAGGTATCATGATCAACCTTGATGCACCTATCACTTAGCTTCAAAAATTATCCACACAAGGCAAATATTGTTCAGTATATTTTCATAAGTCTCTACCTACTGTACATTTTAAAGTAAATCCCATACATTACATTCTTGCATCTATAAATGCTTTTTTATATATATATACACACACACACATACACTTGTACATCTTTAACAATATGGGCCTTTTAAAACATAATTATTATGCCATTATCAAACCTAAAACAATTACTTATAACATATTCTATGTTTAAATTTTGATTGTCATGTACATATACTTACAAATCAGAATCTAAAAGAAGCCTGTCCATTTAAGTAGGTTAAGAAGTCTTTCAAGCCTTTTAAAATTTGTTATATTTAGATAAATGTCACATTATTTATATTATTCTACTTATTAATAATTTATAACAATAATTATTACATCTACAGTATATTGTGATTTCAAGATCAAACCAATATTCTGATACCAATTATTATTACTGTTTTAAAATGTCCAGTCGTGGAAGGCAAAGTAATGGCTTTCACCCATTAAAGCATGCTATACAGCCTTCATATTTTGTTAAACATGTTATGATATTCATTTAATATAAAATATTTAGTTAACTTGATAAAATAAAATTAACTTGAACATTTACCTCATTAAAAAGTGTTTTTTAGTTTTTACTATTAATAAAATCATTTAAAAAATTCTTAATAGAAACAATTATTTTCTCTTTGCAATAATTTTTAGGATAAATTGCTAGAAGAGTTTGTAAAATATAAACCTATATGTATATATAAAATAAGACATAATTTTCAGGATATCCTTAAATATTGTATTCTTGCTTTTAGCAAAGAGTGAATAACTTGAGTTTGCTACAGTGTATATGTGTACATATATATGTATGTATGTGCATTTTTCACTTGAGAAAATGAAGTGTCAAAACAAATCATTCAATGGATAATGGTGATTTCAGATGGAGTTTGTGGATTTTTGCTAAGTGATTGTAAGGTTTGAAATACAATCTTACTAAGGTTCATAAAAATGCAGACACTATATGAATACATGTTTTTTATATGTTATTGATTATATTTTAAGTGTAATTCTTATAAATTTTAAAAATTTTAGTGGAGAGAGTTGGAAGTCTTGAGTCATCTTTTATAGGTCAAACATGGAAGCAAAGAAATCACCTGATCAGTTATAGCCAGATGTGTGCCTTATTTGTGCATGATGTAATGAGGTGTTTGCCTTACCTAGGTATGGTGTGATCAGCTTTCTGCCTGTGACTGGCTGAAGTTCAGCTGCTTGTGATTGGCTGAAACCTGGGTATTTGTTGCAAAATATTATATATATTCAGAAAATATATATAATATATATGTATATATTACAAATATATATGTATATATTCATAAAATAGGTTTCCATTTGTTTACATACTAAGCCAGGCTGTAGTTTGTTACTTAGGATGGAGTTTCTTAGGCTCTACAGAGACAGCCTCAGGTTAATGGCCTGCTACTTATTTATCAGACTGAACTCTCTAAATGAATAGAAAGTGTTATCTGATTGTCTAATTAATTTGTTTCCTCTTATTATAGCATAAGAAATCATCAACAGAAAACGTCACGTTTGCTTTAAGATGAGTTGTCACAGAAGTATAAAGGACGTATCCAGCTACCAGCGTCCTACAAGAGGCTGCTCAGGAGACTGCCTAACTCTGCTACAACCCAGAGATATCTGAACTCTCACCACTACAAATGCATATCATTAGATTGTGATATACTTTACTTTTTTTAACATACTGATTATTTCTATGTACAGGACTTTGTGGCTGATGCTTAAAATATCTTATTTTCCACTTCCAATGTCATCCATGTATGTCTTACAATCCCATGCTGATTGAATGAACCATGCTTTGCACATTTTATCAAAGTAAATATATATATTTATTTATATTCTTGTACTCCCCTCAGTGTAGGCTTTTCTGTTTCTATATCCCCAGTAGGAAAAAAAATGTCTTATATTCCTACCACATAGCATTTTTTTATTTTTGTATATTAATCTGGAAATTCATAAATCTCTGAATTCTGACTTCTAAATTTCCATATTGTCCTCTGATCTGTTCAGCTGGGGAATGACTTTCTCTTGCTTATAATAATACTGTCTTGATGTTCAGATTTTTACTGCTGCCTGATTTCACGCTGCTCCGCGGCACTTAGGCAGGGCGAAGCCGGTGCACCCTCCCGTCCTCTGGTAGTGCCGCGGTTCCTGCAAAAGACCCTACCGGTCCCACCAGACCTTGACCGACAGCTGCCCCACACTCCTGGGAGATCTGCCCGCTCACCTGCACCTGGCACTGCGCACGCAGCCCCGGGGCCAAACTCCTGAGCCCCCAGGACACGCGAGCAGGGTGGAGGAAGTGGTGGTGGTAGAGGGTGTCGCCTCACGCAGGCCACTGGGGTGCAGACGCCGGGCTGCACCTGACACGCACACACTGACTCTGCAAAGTCCTCCCTCTCGCTCTGGCCACATCCGGCCAGGAACTGAGGCCCCCACAGGGTAAGCGCCTGGGACAGCACACCTGGTATGGCTCCCCACAGCGGTCTCACGTTTGGGTGATGGGCCTGCAGCTCCAGGTGCCACACAAACCGCTACAGGGAGGAGCAGCAGCGGGAGGTTCCCATCACAGGCCTACAGTGCCACTCACACCCAGCGGCCTCTCCCCACCCAGACACCTGTTCCGGGTCCCTGAGGCTTCCGTGCGCCAGTTAGGTTCCCCCCACCTGCCACTGCCTGCACCACACTAAGCTCAGTGGTCCGAGCTCCAAGGCAGCACCAGCCACGAGAGGTCCCGGCCACTCAGCCACTCAGCCACGCTGATCTGCAAGGTGCAAAGTACAGGACGTGGAGTTCATGGGGGTAGCAAGGGCCCCACGTCGTCCTCAGACTAAGCTCCAGGTGTGAAAATGGCAGGTGCGGGCCTGGACAGACAATTTATAAAGGCCCGTATTCAAACAATGGCTTCTGGATCACATGTTCTGATTGGATTAGGTTACCCAATCAGAATTGGTCTTATTGGATTTCTCTTATCCAATCAGAACGTATTTTCAAAAAGACCTTACTTTTGCCTGCCCAGGCCTGCACCACCATTTTCGCGCCCAGCTGCCATTTTCACCCCCGGCGCCATTTTGACGCTGGCCGCCATTTCCCGCGGCCTGATGACGTCGGGGCTCCGCTGCCCGCATGGACTCCACGGCCTTTGCTTTGCGCCGCGC
The DNA here is from genome assembly GCA_023783475.1 of Daubentonia madagascariensis. NCBI lineage: Eukaryota > Metazoa > Chordata > Mammalia > Primates > Daubentoniidae > Daubentonia > Daubentonia madagascariensis. The sequence goes on along the minus strand of JAKFHU010001957.1, from coordinate 594,614 downwards.
AGCTCTGCGTGGCTGCGTTCATGGTAGCTGGGGCCCCTCACGGCCGGTGCTGCCTCAGAACCCCCGGGACGCGAGAAGGACTGAACAGGCGCACGAGTGCGACCCGGGCTGAGCAGCGAGCTGTGAACGGCAGGTCAGGGAGGACCCGGCCTTGGCATACGGAGGCCCTGGGGATGGGGACCGGGTGCCCGGGTGGGCAGGGGTGCGGGTGTGGGTGTGAGTGGCGCCGTGTCCGGGTTCTGCTGCTGTTCTCCCCGCAGCAGTCTGTGTGGCGCCTGGAGCCCTAGGGCAACGTCCACGTGTCAGGCTGCTGTGGGGAGCCGGACCGGGAGGACGTTCCCGGCCCCCGACCTTGGGTGGGCCCCAGTTCTTGGCCCGCTGCAGCCTACAGTGAGAGAGGGGATTTTGCAGAGTGTGTCAGGGGAAGCCCGGCCTCTGCACCCCGTGGCTGGCGTGAGGTGACACACTCCAGCTCCCCCGTTCCCTCCACTTTGCTGTCATGCGCGGTGGGCTTAGGGGTCTGCCCCTGGGGGTGCATGCCAAGCACCGGGTGGAGGTGAGCAATGCGTGTCGCAGGGGTGTGGGGCTCCTGGCAGTACAGGTCCAGCGGGGCGGGAAGAGTGTTTTAGGATGGGCCCCTGGGGCACGGAGAGAAGAGGGTGCGCCAGCCCCACCTTGCACAGGTGCCATGGTCCCTAGCCAAGCCGAGCCCAGGGCTCCTGGAGTTGCCCACCGCACACACGGGCTGCCCGGCTGCAGGGGAGGGGCAGAGAGGGGTGGCCTGGTGAACAGCCATGCGGAGCCCGCCCTCTAAGGATAGCCATCTCACAGCCTGGGCAAGGTGGGTGCGCACACCGCCCATGCCTGTCCTGACAGGTTGGTGCAGGGAGGCTGTCCCCCGTTATCAAAGGCGTTGGGGGGAGGGTGACAGGGCGGCCCAGCTAGCCTGAGTGTGGTTTCCATATCAGTGAGCTGGGAGTGGCCCTGCCCTGTGTGACTCGCTGGACCCTGCCCCGGTGCCGCAGCCACAGATGCTCAGGTGCAGGGCGGAGGCCGGCCAGGTCCTCAGCCACCACTGCTCCTGGGCTCTGTGGGCCTGGTGCCCTGGCCTAGCCCTCGGCTCCCTGCTGCCCCACGCAGCTGTGGGAGCAGAAAGATCTTGAGCCGCCTGCCCAGGCCCTGGTAGGAGGCTCCAGGCCCGCAGTCAGAGGAGCAGGAGGCGGCTGCTGTATTCCTGAACTCCTGAAACGTATTCATTGTTGTCGAGGGGCCTTTCAGAAGCCTAGATGTCAGCAACAGCCTGCCCAGCCGTGGAATCCTGTGTTTTAAGCATCCATTCCATGCTTTGTAGTGTATTTGCAGAGTTGTGGAACTATCTTCTTAGTCTGTTTTAAGCACATTTCCATTAACCCCCCAAACCTTGATACTATTAGAGGTCAGTCCCCATTCTCATCCTGGTGTTGGACAACCGTTAATCCCCATTGTGTCTCCCGCATTTCCCTTTTCTGGACTTGTTTTATATCTAGAACCATACAGTATTGGGTCTTTTGTTTTTGGTTTCTGTTATGACAAATGGAAAAATGTCTACTAAAATTGTTACCTAATTTTTAAAATTGTGATTTTTTTCTTTTTATTATAGTTTAGAAAAACTGGTACTTCTAAGTTTAAAATTAGAGTATATTTTTAAAAATTTCATTCCCGTGTTTTCATTGTTTGATTCTATTTTGAACCAAAATATTGTTTTCTTAATTATATTTGCAGGATATTCATAGCTAGTGTACAGAAATACATTTGACATTTGTATCTTGATCCCAGTCTGCAAAATTGCTAAGCTTCTTATTACTTGGAGCAGGTGTTTAGTAATATCCTCAGGATTTCATTTACATATGAGATTATGTCTTGGACATCAAAAAGCAATTTTACTGTTTCTTTGGCAATCTGGAGTCCTTTGTTTCATGTTTTTCTTGCATGATTTTTTTAGAGAAATCCTCCGATTCAATGTTGACTAGAAGTGCTGAAAGTGGATATTTGTGTCTTGTTTCCGATTTTCTGGGGAAAACATTGTTTCCATTTATTGTGTCTTCTGTATATGTCCTTTGTCAGGGTGTGTGGGCTGAGCCCCTGGGCCACCTGGGCTGGAGCAGGCAAGGAGGTGAGCAGGGACCACGTGAGGAGACAGAGCTGGGGGGGAAATCAGGGAGCAGTTCCCCGGGGAGGAGCAGACCCGCCCCAGGGAGAGGAGTGAATGAGGGGAGGGGTGGATCCCAGGAGGGGCTGGAAATTTTCAGGCCTACCTGTTCCTCTGTCCCCTGCCCCTACCACAAGCTCTGATGCCCTTGCCCTGAGGCCCTGCGTGTTCTTGTTAACCTGGCTGTCCCAGGCAGGTGTTCTGCATCTTGCCTTCTGTGGGATGGGGCTGTGAGGGTCACTTGGGGGGAGGGTGGCACCTTTGAGAAGGCACTATCTGGCAGCAGGCAGCATTGTGTCATTTTGTTCTCCCAATCCTGGGAGACAGCCCATGTCACCACTGCCTGCTGGGCTCTTTCGTCACCCTGAGGATCTCCCCCTTCAACCTGTGAGGCCTGGGAGGGTGGCCCAGAGCTCTGAGAGGTACCTGTTCCCAGTGTCTGTCCACACTGCTCCCCACCTGTGCCTCAGCATCCTTTCCCAGGGGATGGGCACGGCCCTGCTTATGGCTGTCAGGGAGGTCTCAGTGGGCAAGGGGCTGCAACCTTCTCTGTCCTGGGTCCCCGGTGTCTCCTTCCTGGGGGGTGGCAGTCCAGCATCCCCAAGAGTCCCTGCAGGAAGGCAGACCCCAGGAAGGAGACAACCCAGTTGGACTGTGGGGGTGGTGGCAGCCCTGGACACCAGGACGGGGAGGAGGTGGGCCCCCAGGATGCCATCCTCACTGGGTACCCACCAGGCACTGGAGCTCTGCAGAGGGTGGCATAGGGTCTCAGGTTCTAGTGGGCCGACGCCGCCTGGCTGCCTGTGAGGCCCTTGGCTCTGTAGGCAGCTGAGTTCTGCATCCTGGTAAAGTGTTCCCAAGGTCTATCCTGGCTCATCCACCCCACTGGGCTGCATTCTGGGTCCTGGCTTTCCCCTCTGGAGGAAACACCCTGGACACCTCAGCAGGAGAAGCCTCTTGGGGGAAGCAGACAGGGAAGGGACACAAGGCCTAGCTGTGAGAATGCCCAGGGTGGGGGCAAGCATGGTGTCAAGGTTCCTGAGAGCTTTGTCCAGCTCTATTAGGGGTACTTGAAAGGCCACCAGGCTTCCTACAAAGTAGGGGAAACTGAGGCGGGGGGGTGAACAGATACAGCTCTAAAAGGGTGCATCAGGTCAGATGGGTGTCTGCTTCTGCCTTTGTTGTGATCTTCACGTGTACTTTTGCCAGCAGAGGCCCTTCCTGTACTTGGCCCCAGTGGAGGGACAAGAGGCTGCTGGTCCTGCCGGCCCCCCACACCATTTGCTTCCGCAGCCCCACTCCCTCTGTCTCTTGGCTGAAGAACTGCAAAGAGTTCCATGGAGAGCGTCAGGAGCATCGGCTCATGGCATCAAGGTGGGCATGGTGGTGGGGTGCGGCCTGTCATAGCTCCCCTTCCCTTCCACTGCAGCTATGGAGCCTGGTCATGGAGCGCCTGATGACGCCAGAGTGCTGGCACTCCACCTGTGTGGTGAAGAACACCTTTGGCAGCATTTGGCAGATGTACCCGCTGGGCAGGCTGGATGAGGGCTGTGGCCTACAGGCAGGGGGCAGGAAGGTAGGCAGCCCCTGAGCTCCCAAGTGCCCCTGAAAAGTGCTCTCATCAATGAGGATGTTAGAGTAGATGATTTAACAATATTCACTCAGTATATGTTTATTAGGTACCTCTTACGTGCCAGTCCATATGCTGGGAACATAGCAGTATATAAAGGAAAGATCTCAGCCCTTATGGGGCTTTCATTTTAATGGGGATGCTGGATTCCATTGCAGGAGTTTCCGCTTTCATGGGCGATGGAGTTTAAAGGAGTCTCCATATCTGAAACTCTGAGAGTTATAGGCATGATAATTATCATGAGTGGATGCACTATAATCATGTTCTCTTGATGGTGGTAATTTTTTCAAGAAACCATTTTATCAGTGAAGAAGCTGGTGTTTAGTTTTTAGCTCTGTTCAGCCCTTGAAACTATTTGAAGAATATGCTTATTTACATATAATTACATCCACCCTTTCTGTTGACTGTTCACAATGCAATTAGCCATTCCCCTTGTTTTCTATCTTGTAACTTCTGTTTGGATGGGCAACGCTGATCACCTCTGAGGTTCTCAACACTTAAAAGTATTGTGAATACAGTGGCAACTGATGAGGATTTTGCAAGGCTTCACTGGATAGTTTATCTGTGCTCTTTATCACTGTATTTGTGTTTGGTTTTCAGTTTTCTATCTACCAACTCAGTTGTGATTACATGGCCAAGTAATAACATTCAAATATGATTTTCTTTGTGGTGGAAATTCATCTGTAAATCTCTTATTTTGAGGGGGTAGCAGGGCTAATTTTAGTAAATCTCAGAATACATTCATGTTGTTCTATAGTCATTTTCTCAAACTGGCACAAATCTTCTTTGAGGACTGGCCCAAGACCTTTGTGGTTATTAGGTCATTCATGCATAATGGAGCTGTGATTTTATTATGAAGTATGTGTCAGGAGAGGTGTGTAAAATTGTGTGTTCCTACTGGCCTTGGACAAATCACTTATCTTCCATTTATTATTTGCAAAATCAGGATAATACTTGCCTTTGTAGGATGTTTGGAGGAGCAGAAATTATGGGCACAATGTGTGATACAGTAAGCAGTGAGTGGTAGCTCTTATAATTAAAATAAAAGCAGATATTAATGCTTTTAACATAATAGTGTAAACTTGAGTTTTATATTTCATTGTTTCTAAAATATTTTGGCCAAAAATCATCTTTAGTTGATTGGTCCCTAGACTGTTTCTCACAGCGAAAGTAATGAGAGAGCTGCCAGTTTATCTTGGTTAGCTTAGACAGGCGTGGAGCATTTGTGTTTTAATCTTACCAGGACATTTATTCAGCTCTCAAAATGTAATTAGAAAATCAACTGTACTAGATACAGTACCCAGAGAAAATGGGGCAGGAACGATAGGGCTTTAATTAGAACTTAACCTCAGTGGGTTGTTGGAAGGTAGGTGTCCTTGCCACAGTGGATTTTTGGAAGGCTTAGAAAAGATAAAGCATGAAACATGCTTAAACTAGTGCCCAAGACATAGTCCTCAGTAAATGCAAACTCTCATCATTATGTGTACTATAGTCTGATCTCTAGAGTGTGCATGTCGAGTGAGTAATGGTGGAAGGCCATTGCCAGGCATGCCAGCTCCTTGTAATTCACCACTAAATAAGTTTTTACTCCAGTGAGAGGGTAGTAGTAGAACAGGAATCAGATATTTGAATTATTTTTCTGTTTTAGAATGAAAATTACTTCAGTGTTGTAAGATTAGAAATAGTGGGAAAGGTCATTTTCAGGATAAAATTTGTACTTTAAAATCTGTTTGGACACATTTTTCTCACTGTCTTAAATGCATAGGCATTAAAAATTTTTAAATCCTTGTCAGTGTTCATCAAATGAGGAGATGTGATCTAATTACTCTCTCATCCAACAAAAACCCTAAGACAACTTCTTAAACCACGGTGTTCAGAGTCACTTTGTTTTCATCACAGTTTTATTTCTAGTCTCTTTTTTTCCCCTGTTACTGTCTTCTGTTTTCCTGAACAAATTAAATACGACATTACTGACTTAGTTTTTATTTTTTTCAGCTATCAACTATTGGAAATTTTGCCAATTATTTTCTTTCCTGATCCCCGCGCCCCCCCCTACTTCCAGGAGGGACAGGGGTTTGGGAACCCTGCATCCCCCCTACTTCCAGGGGGGACAGGGGTTTGGGAACCCATGTGTGGTGTTTGATTCGTCTCACAGAAGTTGGAGCTGGGACCATTCTCATCTAGTCCTTTCTCAGCAGGATGCACATACTCTGTGGCCCCGTAGACATGTGAACAGAATTTATCATTAGTATTTATAGTACTGCAATATAATATGCAAACATTTGGAGCTTGTAGGGATTGAATGCAATGTAACATAATAAAATAGTCTATAAAAAGCACTGGAATGCTCAGAAAAAGAATTTCTTTATGCAAGGTGGCTAAATGATTGAAGCAATGATAAATGATCTGTCAGTTTGCTATTTTAATATTTATTTAATTATGCTCTGCAACAGAGTTACAAATCAACTCTGAACTGTTAGAAAAATTAGGATTAGAAGCATTACTTTGAACTCTCATATTCTGGAGAGGCCCCCCAGGACAAAAAGCTCCATTTCTGTTAATCAAACTGCATCTCATAAATGTGTGCTTCATTTGCAGAATGTGCCTTTTTAACCTGTTTTGAGGTTGAGCCTGATTTTATGCATCAGGCTAGTTATTCAAACAGGGAGGAAACTTAGTTTGAGTGTTATCATAATCTATTTATTATATTCATTGATTTCTCCTTCCATATTTCTGTCAGCGGCAATTTAAAGTGAATCAAGTAGGAATGCTCTGATAAGCTATTCTTCTGCAGCACAGAAAGCCTATGTACATCAAATGTCAAAATTCATTCTAGGAAAATAGTTTACAGAGAATGTGTTAGCCTACAGAAGTTTGCTGCTTATGGTCTTTGAAATAAATTTTAATGGAAATGGTGCTTAGCAACTTTTTTAAAAGATACTTTTAAAAATTTGGTGTGCTTCTATGGCTAGAAGTTTGATACCAGCCTCTTATTATCTAGCAATTATAGTCACCTCTCTGTTTTGTAAAAGAGATTATAATTCTTCACAGATGTAAGCCACGTCTTGCTGTTCCAAGTGAGTAACAGAAAAAGTTGGACAAAAATCTTGGATTTTCATTTCTTACAAATTAATGAGTACGTTGCTGATCTCCCTTAGCAATGGCATATAATTTTTAAGAAAAATGGAAAGTTAAGGAAGTCATATTTTCACAGTATTTTATAAATTTGTTCTCAAAATGGTATTCATTTAAATATATCTTATGTGTTGAGAAATAATTTCTATCCCATATTTGGTTCCTACCTGTGCTGAGAAGATATAAAAGTATGAAGCATCAATTTATTTCTTAAGTTATTTATTAATTTTACTTTCAGAAATAAGCTTTACGTATAAAACAGAATACAGGTATACACACACACACATATCCACACACATATACATATATGTGAATAAAATTGATAAAGTGATATTTGTGGTTTAGAAAAATAATGTAAAAGTGCAGAAGTGCCAGGTTATTATAGGGTAGAGTTAGTAAGCAAGTCTTCATTGAGGAAAAAGGAACTTTTGGGCTTTGAAGATGCTATGATATATTTAGGAAACCCAGCAACGCCTAGCATATTACATTTTTCATTTGAAAATGGTTAAACAGTAAAATCCAAGCAGAAATTTGGGATTACAAAGGAAGGTTTTAACGTATCTTTTATGTCAAGGGTAGCATAATAAAATGCACTGTCAACTTTCATTCATGGTAAGCCACACTTGACTGGGCCAGTGTTGCCATTTTTGACCCAGTCTTTCTTTGGCTTGGCTGTAACTTGGAATCCTCCCATGTTGCAAGGCACATGTATCTTTGGAGTTCAAGTAATTTAAACTCTTCACTTACGCTAAGTCATGTGGAGAAGTGGGTTTTCACCCATAGAAAAGAAAACATAAAATATACACGCACTGACACTAACTCCTACGCTCTTTCAGTATGTTTTTCATCATTTTGCTGGTACTGGTTCCATTCTTTCTCCTTTCCCCTGTGTGGGGAAGAATGCATGTGTGCATGGGCACACGCACACTCCACATCATTTTAGAATAACTTCTGTAGGAAGCAGAGCTAAATGTACATGTTCATTCTACTATCTTTAATTGAAAGTACACTTTATACTTACAAAATTTGAACAATGAGCATGTTTTATTAGTAAAGTAAAATGGACCCTCCCTGTGAATATAGCACATATCAATGTTACCATGAGGCTTTCTGCATATCTTGTAAAAATGCTTTTAATTGGTTATGGTAGCTTTAGTAGCATCTGTTTTGATATTGTTCATTGTTTTCTCTCAGATGCTTTTCATTAGTTTTCATTTTCTTGCTTCATTATTTCCTGCAGGTGTCTAGATAATCTGCCTTATTTTACATGTGTGTTTAATTGGGCAGAGTGAAGGTGGGTCATAGGACATGAAGGGGGATGGAAATGCTATTTTACTTAAAGTATGTGTTATTTGGCTTTTTGCAAATAATACATAGGTATAATTTATTTGTTACCCACTTGCTTTGGGTCATTATTTATTATATATAGTTGGTACCTTTGTTCATTAAACATTTCTGGAACAAGCTTTGTTTATACTGTTGAGAAATAATTAGTCTCCTCTGACCCCTGGTTGGAGCCTATGCCTCAAAGGGGAAAGAATGCATTCCTGTGTTTGTGGTTGGATTTCAGACTGATATATTTTCCTATTTCTTGGTACTTACCCCCCCCACACTCACTTTCTTGTTACTAGTCCATGAGGATATCCAGTTATTCCTTGTAGTATTATAATACAAAAATGTTCTGTGCTTTCTGCCTACTTTTTCTCCCTCTTGCAACATTTCTGGTTCCTAAAATCTAGCAGATAAGCAGCTGTGTAATGAGAGAATCAGCAATTTGAGTGGATGACTTTAGTGTGTGAATAACCTGTACTGCTTTCTAAGAGATATTTGCATTTTAAAAGAAGGCATCTGTTCACTTTAAAGAATCACATGTGGTATAATTTCACTAATGAAGCCAAAAGAAGTAAAAAAATAATAATAATAAGGTAGTGGGGGTGGTGGGTATAGGGCTTGATCTTTGGCATCTTTGGGTCAGGTGGACATACTACCATAATATAGCCTTTTTGAGAGGCACGTCCCAGGGCCACACTCATACAAAGCTTCATAACTTCCTTGCTTCTGAATCCCTAGTTTCTCTCTAATGCCTCAGTTTTCCCCTTATATAGTATTGATTTATGTGTATGTGTGTTTTAAATCAAGCAAGACCGTGAAGATTCACCCGGGGTACCTCCCGCCATGGTGAACAAAGACCCTGATGTCACTTTGTTTTTTGTTTTACTTTAGTTTGTTAGTCATCCACCAGGAATCAAAAAATTTTACTTGGAAAAACTGTCAAGCTGAATGGAAACACTGTTACCTCAGATAGATTGATGTTTAAAAAACTGAGCTATCTCAAAATGAAGTGTGTATTTTGTTCTCAGATTGCCCAGAAGTTGTTTGTCATTGAATTCAAGAATCAGAAATTCAGCTGGTGAGGTATAAGGAAACTACTGTTACTAAGAAGCTATCAAGACCTCTCCCTTGGTATCAAATCCTGTCTTCCTCTGCTTTACCACCTTAATAAAGTAAATGTGTAAATGGTTAAGATTATTCTGCATTACAACTTGACTTACACTTTGGCCAGTTGTTAAAAATACTTTAAATACTCCTGGCTAGTAGAGGTAAGAATGGTTTTGTTGGGTCTGGTTTGTGATCAGGTAAGATCTACATTCGTGTTAAGTTTTTCCACTTGATGATTTCTTTCTCAAAGTTTGACTCAAATATGGTTGTCATTAAAGATTGTCAGAGAAATTTTATTTTACTGGGTTGTGTTAATCAGTCATGTTTTTAAGAAAAGGATTTTAAGTGAAAAGTTGAGCCGATGATATATTATCCCATTGTCTTGGTCTTGACTTTTGTATCTGCGTCTTTGAAAGGGATGAAAGGAGAATACACTCCATGGGATGTTGCCTCATCAGATTGAAAACTGAATGCTGATGGATTTGGAGCATAAGGACAGATAGTCTTACTCTGGGACAGGGATTCTCCTTGCTGACTTGGCCTCATGGTCAGAATTTTTGGTTAAGCTTTTTAAAAATACAGAAGCACAGAAGATTTTTCAGGCATTGAAGCTACTCTGTATAATGTATGATACACAGTGGATACAGGTCATTGTACATTTGTCCAAACCTATAGAATGTAGGACACCAAGAGTGAGCCCTATTGTAAACTATGGACTTTGGGTAATAAGGATGTGTCAGTGTAGGTTCATCAATTGTACTACTCTGTGGGGATGTTGATAATGGGGAAGGCAGTGCATGTGGGGGGGCTGAGGGTATACAGGAAATCTCTGTATCTTCTCCTCAATTTTGCTGTGAACCTAAAACTGCTCTAAAAAGTAGTATAATAAAAAATTTTAGAAATTACAGATTCCCAGGTACCTCCTTTGTAGATTCTAATTCAGTGGGTCTGATGCTGGGCTTGAGCATCTGTGTAGCCACAGTTAAGAACTGCTTTGAGAGGCCCCACATTAAGACTGTAGGAGGTCTTATTAAATGTTTGTTTGAATTCACTCACTTGACAGCTATTTCCTAACTCTAATTGGTAGGTGAATTTGTCTGGTTATGGTTTTTTTTTTTTTTTGAGCAATGCCCAGGACATAGTAAGGGCTTGATAAATATTAACTGTAATTATTACCATTATATTTTTAAATCGTGATTATATTTTTTCCTCAGGATCTTACCAGTTTTCTTCAATTTTTGATGAAAACACTCAAGTCCTATGCTTTGGATAAATTCCTGATATTGTTCTTATATTTTGTCAGAAACTATGTGATTTGGAAGGTCCATAATATAAACACATACCACTTACATATTCACATTGGCTTTATAATTTAAAGAACTTGCTTAGATTAAAAAATTAGAGTTTAGTAAGTAATTTTACAAGTAAGAAAAGGTCCACAAGATTTAAATGTAATACACTTTATCTTGAAATTTTGAATGAACCAATCCCAAGACTTACCCTCTTATTGGAGAATCCTCTTTGTTGGAGAGTCAGAAGAAACACTGGCTATAACCAGTTGGGTTACACAAATGTAGACTATCAAAGATGAATTTATTTACTCTGAAAAAAACTCTAGAAGTAGAAATGTAATTGGATTTTGCACATGAGAAATTTCAGGCTATTTAGCAGCTGTTCACTTACAGCAAATGCAGATGCAGATAATTCTTCTTCATAAGCTACAATACCAGTCCATTAAACTTTTACTACCAAAGGAGAGTGTTTAAAGGATGCCTGCAGGTCTGCGTTTTGTGAATGGCTGAGCAACTGACACATGTTAGAACAGACAGAAGTGTTTATTGTTATTCTTTATTATTTTAAGCCAAAAAAAAAAAAAAAAAAAGGGTTTCCTTTATATTATTGTAGGGTACAGATACTGGAGGGTATCCATGCATTCTCTTCTAGTCTGGTATTTTGTGTGTGTGTGTGTGTGTGTGTGTGTTTTAGTAGCAGCCTTTTAATTTTTATTTTTAGCAACTAAAACTACATCGAATAGTATTGTCTGTCATTCATGTCAACAACACTACACAATTCTCCCAATATTCTATCATAGTCCCCTGATCCTGTGTAGTGCAAGAGGAATGGAGAATCTTTAACACACTGAGAGAGGTTTCCCTGCTCCCTCCCTCCCTTTTTGTTGCTTATTCTCTAAGGAATACTATATAAGAAAAAATTCTTCTTCTTCTTTATAGTGATTTGTAAGAAACCTACGTGCTTACATGAATCTGAGTTTGAAAAAGTTTTTCACCTATTCAAAAAAATAAAAATACATGATGTGTGTGTATAAATATACAGATCTTTGTTATCTACTTATATATGTATATGTTTACATATTCTATATATAATACATATCTACCTTATTTCAGTAGGTAAAAAAAACTTTTCAAACTTAATTCTCATTAATGATCGGAGAAACTTTTCCTAAAAATCTTCCTTTACTATAAATGACTCTTTTCTATTGGCATTACATTTTTAAAGACACACAAAATCATTGGCCAGGGTTTCTTTTTGAATGAACTTTGGGACGGAAGTGTGTTGACAGCTCCCTCAGATTGGTGGGAAAAGAATGATCTGACAAATCATGCCCTTGGACTGTTTAAGACGCTCTTTCCTCTTCTGTGTGGTTTGATTTGATTTCCCCTGCCTCCATGACAATGTATCCGTTGTTGTGTTTGTGCATACCTCTCTTTCCTTGGCCTTTTAGATTTGCATAGTGCAGCGCAGAGGTAGTGCAAAATACATAGCTCCAGGGCTGTGATGCGTGGATTGCGTTGTGCACTTCCCATCACCGTCTCCTCAGCACACAGTAACTGCAGCGTGGAGGGACCTATGTGAAGACAGTGATGATGTTCTATAAAACACTAGTGGTGTGTGGCATTGACTGCGGTCTGCTGGGTAAGCGTTTGCACAAATTCCTCCAAGTCAAAAGGCCTCCAGAAATATCATGTTTTGGCCTCAGTAGTGAATACCACAAATAAGCACAGGCGTGAGGGACTTTGCTCAGAGTCTCAGATTTCCAGCCTGCCTTTCTCCAGCTGTGTCTGCAGTAGATTTTGTTGCCTTTTTTTCTTTTTAAAAGAAAGCTTCCAAAAGCCAGTCTTCAGTTTTTTGAATAATATATTTTAAACCTGTCCAAACTGTCTTGTTGTAAGACATCATATAGTCTTTTTTTTTTTTTTTTTAATCTGATACCTGGAAAGTAGACCAAAGGACTTTGTTGTTTACATTTTCAACCCATTGGTTCTATATTCCTGGCCAATGGTGTAAGTAAGGTCAGGGAGAGGCAGACAGGGCAAAAAATAGATTGCTAAGCTTGTTGGCATTTAATACAGAAAGTCATATTTCTTTTTGAATTGTACTTGGCAAGTTTTATGAACAGTTGTGTGGTGGTTATTGTTTCACGAACTTGGTGCTACATTCTCAGGAGGGAGTTTGACGTGGTTTGTACTTTATAAAGGTTCTACTGTAAGAGCAGTTACAAAGCACAGTCAGCTTCGGATAGCAAGAAGAAATGACAGTGACAGTGATGTCTCAGTGGAGGAATGTCGAAAGACTCTTAAAACACCCCCATCCCTTCTGCACAGAGGTGGGGCATGGCCTGCTCTGTGTCATTTCTCTAGTTCGCAGAAAGCATTTAGAAACACTCTAATTTACTAAGGAAGAGTCTAAGCACAGTGTAGAGTTGTGAAAGTACAGGTCTTTGTTGGTCTTCTCTCAGAACCTGGTTGGCAGTGTGTGTTTGGTTTAGTTCCTTGAATATCTGTGGGTTGGTGGTGTGAGCCAGATCCAGTAGATTGTGTGAGATTGCAAGTCAGAGGGCCTGAATTCTAGGTTCAAGTCTGCCAACTTTTTGGCTGGCATTATGGCTCAGAGCCATTCCATCAAACAGTATCTTTTGGCTTACTAGTCAGCTAGTTACTCAGTGAGGTGCTATAGTAGGACACACTCAGGTAAGATGTACTTTTTCTTGAAGAACTCACTCTCAGTAATAAATATCAAAAGAAGCAGAATATAAGAGTAAGTGCCATAGATGCAAAATAAAGTTCCTGAAGGAGAGAGAGGAAATACTGGGAGATTGGAATAGGCTTCATAGGGAAGGAGAATTTAGAGATTTGTCTGGCAGTAGAGGTAGAGTTTTGACACTTGAAAATAAATCAAGGTAAAAAAGGAAATTTAGAATATGTCATAGTAAGCCAGGAGTTCTCTTTATCTGGGGCAATACCCCCAAATTGCTATAACGACTAGTGAACCAGCTCTGCGTACTGGTATCTTAGATGCAAGTCATAAAGCAAAATATCTGCGTATTTTGCTTGCTTAACAAATGTATTTTTGTAGTCCTTTCATGCAATAGAATTCAAGTTGTTAATAAAACAAACAAAACAATTAAAATAGAAAATTGTCTTCCTGGATAGAAATATAGAATACTAATGTTTATGGATATCACAAGTAAGAATTTAATTCTTTAAAAGAAATCTAGAAAATCAGACTGAAAAATTAGATCAGATAAACTCTATAACCTTAGTCTCCTCATTTGTGAAATAAGGAGGTTGGATTAAATAACTGTGAAAGTTTTTCAATCATATTTAAAATCAGTTATTCTTTTAGAGCAGCTCCTTTGATTTCATCTGCCTTTAATGAGTCCGTGTAATATGTCAAAAATTGTATTAAGACTTCGAATACACTTCATTTAATTCTCTCATTAATACTCAACATTATAAGGTGAGTATTTTTTGAGAATGGGGAGAAGGGGAAAATGGCAGACTGGCAGAAGCCTCCTACCTCACCGCTCCCAGGGAGGGTGGTAGAGAGCACAGATGGCTGCCTACGTGGATTGTTCACTCCAAAAACAGCACTGTGAATTTGCAAAGAAGCAGCCTGGGACACTCAGCACAAAAAAAAAGTTGACGGGAAGATACATTCACAAAGATCAGGGAGTGCAGGGAATACAATAGAGAACAGAGTGCGGGAAGGACGTGCTCACCAGGTCAGCACAGTGCGATCTGACCTGCAGGTGGACATGCACCATCCAAACAGACTTCCCATCCACTCAGTCAGGGACGAGCCCGGAGTTGGTGCAAAGTCATCGCACAAGATGGCAGGCTCTGTGGAGAGGAAGCAATTGTGGGAACCATATGGAACTCTTGGGTGCACTGTGCCAGGACTGCACCAGGCTCGGGAGGGACTAGGCTGAGATAGAGCTTCCTGGGACAGTATGCTGGAATTTGGAGACAGGCACCTCACCCCTGGAAGTCAGTGGGACCAAGGCACAGGAGTTGAATGGAGAGCAACAGACTAAGCCCTTGGTGGCTGCCGGCAGTTGCCTCTGCGGGATCCAGGTGGGTTGAGAAGAGCTGCGTTCAAGGCGTGGCTGACCCGAACCAGCAGGACCCTGGTACATGCCTCCTATACGAGGCCAGTAGGCAGCCGGCAGCCATCTTTAAAGGTCCTCTGTCTGGAGCTGACTGTTAGCAAGGTCTCTAGTTTCACCCCATCTGCAGCCCAGGGGCTCTCCTGCCTGGGCATAATGGGCTACACATTTGGAGGCCACGGACAGCTGCCTCCATGGGCTCCAGGTGGGACGAGGAGAGTGGCATTCCCTGTGTGGCTGACCTGTATCGGCAGGATCCTGGCATATTGGAAACAGTTTGTAGCCCATCCATCATGTCCTGACTGCCTGGATCTCACCGTCTCCTCTGAGATTGGCCTTACTGCCCGCTCTACAGGTCCCCAACCCCCCCACCCCCGGAGAATGGCCTTATTGAAGGTTGCTGTGCCATAGTGATTTAATTTGCATAAGTACTGGTTCCCATGGCAACCGGGTGCCTCAGGCTGACCAGACCAGCTGCTCCCATCCCTACTCACGTAATAGGGAATTCTGCGTGATCCTAGAGTTCCTTCAGCTGCCACTATTCCCCTGGTGGGAGTATCCCCCTGGCAGAGACTTCTGGAGATAGAGAGGCCCACCCACCTCACCTTGGGTTCTAGTGGCAGAAAAAGGTGTGCACAATTGGAGATCTCCCTATCAGCCACTGACATGCAGAGACGCACATCAGTGGGCTGAACGTACGAACAGGGGGGAAGCTGAAGAGCCCGTCTAGGGTGGAGAAGAAATACAAGTGGTCTGATTGGAGGGGAAAGTGCCTGAGTTTGTGGACAGAGAAGAAAAAACTTGCCTGGAGATCTCAGCAATTGCACCAGGTGGTCCCCTCCCATCAGAAGCAGCCCTCCAAGCTCAGAGAGAGCTCTGAACTCCATAACAGTGGCTCCCCCTAGCGGCCAGATAAGCAGCCTCTGAGCTGCATAGAAGCTCACTCATCCAAGCTCTAGCACTCCCTCTGTGAGCTATCTTGCTCCTCCCCACACCTCAGGGGAAGAAGAGTCAAAGTAACTCCTGGGAGCTACAAGAACCCTCCCAAAGCTTGGGGCTTTTGTATGCCCCACCTGGGGGACCAGAGCCCATCACAGGCACAACAGATCACCTAGGTAACTGGCTACCCCACACAAACTACAATCAATGACAGTGGGAACAACCCCATAGCTAAATATATTGTCTTCCATCTCAAGATACTAGGGAGCAGTACATTCGTAACCTCAAGTACAATCGACCAGCTTGAAGCTTAAGCTGGGGGAAAAAACTCACTCCACGGAGAAGAGGTGAAGACAGCAGGTCAGAAATAACCCAAGAGGTCCATTAAACTTACTAAAATATACCTAAGGCAATACAGTACCAGTGCTTCCCTCCCCAACTCTGTTAGGGAATGACCCTTGGGGTCTTTGAGACGGCCATAAACTAGCCCTAGCACCCCCAGCTCTCAACCAACAGGCCAGATGAGAAAGAATCAGTGAAGGAACACAGGAATCAAGAAAAATCAGAGTGAAAAGTCAACCCCAAAGGAAATCATTAGCTCCACAGCAAGGGATACCAACTTAAATGAAATGGGTAAAATAACAGAGGAAGAATCTCGATTATGGACTGTAAGAAAGCTCAATGCAATTCAAGAGAAATTAGAAACCCAACACAAAGAAGCCACAAGAACAATACAAGAAATGAATGAAAAATTCTCTAAAGAAATCAAAGTATTACAGAAAAACCAAACAAATGCTGGAAATGAAAGAGGCATTCAAGGATCTACAAAACACAGTGAAAAGCCTTAAGAATACGCTGGATCACACAGGAAAGAATCTCAGAGCTGGAAGATAACTCCTATGTACTAAACAAATCAGTCAAAGAGAAAGAACACAAAAACAAGAGTCATGAACAAAGCATACAAGAAATGTGGATTATGTAAAGAGGCTAAACATAAGAATCATAGGGCTCCCTGAGGACAAAGAAGAAAACACACAAGGGCTGGAAAATCTATTTGAAGGAATAATAGAGGAAAATTTCCATGGCCTAGCCAGAAATCTCTATATCCAGGTACAAGAAGCACACAGGACTGCTGGGAGACTCAATGTGAAAAGGCAATCACGATGCCACATCATTATTAGGCTGGCTAAAGTAAACACAAAAGAGGCACTCCTTCGAGCAGTAAGGCAAAAACAGCAGGTAACCTACACAGGAAAACCTATCAGACTAACTGCAGATTTCTCAACTGAAACTTTACAACCCAGAAGGAACTGGGGACCCATCCTCAGTCTTCTAAAACAGAATAATGGCCAACCTAGAATTCTTCATCCTGCAAAACTAAGCTTCTTATATGAGGGAGTTATAAAGACTGTCCCAGACAAGCAATCACTGATGGACTTTGCAAAGACCAGACGTGCCCTATAGGAAGTACTCAGACCTGTATTATACACTGACGAGTGCAATAGACACCCACCAGTGTAAAGTCACCGAAAAGCTAAAGTCCAGAACCCTGATTCTACAGTGGCTCAAAAGGTAAAACAAAACAATAAGAATCACCCAACAGGATCAACGGAAATCCACCCCCAATATCAATTCTCTCAATAAATGTGAATGGCTTGAATTGCCCATTAAAGAGACATAGGCTGGCTGAATGGATAAAAAAATACAAGCCAAGTATCTGCTCTCTCCTGGAAACACATCTTACACACAAGGACTCATTCAGACTCGAGGTGAAGGGATGGCAAACAATTTTCCAGGCAAATGGAAAGCAAAAGAAAGCTGGGGTAGCCATTCTTATGTCAGATATCATAAACTTTAAAGCAACAAAAGTAGGGAAAGACAAAGATGGTCACTATATAGTGGTGAAGGGAAAAATCCAACAAGACTTAACAATCCTAAATATTTATGCACTCAACACAGGAGTGCCCAGATACATAAAGCAAATACTGCTAGATCTACACAACATAATAAGCAGCAATGCCACAATATCGGGGACTTCAACACTCCACTGACAGAATTGGACAGATCCTCTAAGCAGAAAATAAGTAAAGAAACAATGAATTTAAACAGAATTCTAGACCATTTGGGCCTAACAGACATCTATAGAACATTCCACCCAAACAACACTGAATATACGTTCTTCTCCTCAGCTCATGGAACTTTCTCTAAAATTGATCACATCATAGGCCACAAAACACATCTCAACAGATTTTAAAAAACAGAAATTATACTATTTATCTTCTCAGACCTCAGTGGAATAAAATTAGAAATCAATTTGAACAGAAACACTCACCCCTACACAAAAATATGGAAATTAAACAATCTATTGCTGAATTACTGTTGGGTCAAGGAGGATATTCGGATTGAAATCAAAAGATTCTTCAAACTAAATGATAATGGGGACACAAGTTATCAAAATCTGTGGGATACACCAAAAGCAGTCCTGAGAGGAAAACTCATCACCTTAAATACCCACATCCAAAAGACAGAAAGATCACAAAACAACAAACTAATGAATCATCTCAAGGAACTAGAAAATCAGCTATTTATTGAGCAAACCAACACTAAACCCAGCATAAAAAAAGAAATAACCAAGATCAGAGCAGAACTAAATGAAATTGAAAACAAAAGAACTATACAGAAGATTAATAAAACAAAAAGTTGGTTCTTTGAAAAGTTAAACAAAATAGATAGGCCTCTTGCTAGATTGATCAGAAGCAGAAAGGAAAGGACTCTAATAAGCTCAATTAGAAATAAAAAAAGGAGAGGTCACAACTGATATCAACCAAGAGACTCTTGGAATTGATAAATGAATTCAGCAAAGTTTCAGGATACAAAATCAATGCACACAAATCAGTAGCCTTCATATATGCCAATAACAGTCCAGCCGAGAAACAAATCAAAGACACAATACTTTTCACAATAGCATCAAAGAAAATTAAATATTTAGGAACATATTTAACTAAGGAGGTGAGAGACCTATATAGGAAAAACAACAAAACACTGACAAAAGAAATTGCAGAGGATGTAAACAGATGGAAAACCCTGCCATACTCTTGGATAGATAGAATCAACATTGTTAAAATGTCTACCCTACCTAAAGTGATTTACAGAATCAATGCAATTCCTATAAAAGTAACATCATTTTTTGGAGATCTAGAAAAAACAATTCTATGCTTCATGTGGAACCAGAGAAGACCCCGTCTAGCCAAAGCCGTCTTAAGCAAAGAGAACAAATTGGGAGGCATCAATCTACCAGACTTCAAACTATACTACAAGGCTATAGTAACCAAAACAACATGGTACTGGCATAAGAACCAACACAGACCGATAGAAAAGGACTGAGAACCCAGATATAAAACCATCCTGATATTGTCATCTGATCTTTGACAAAGTAGACAAAAACATACACTGGGGAAAAGAATCCTTATTCAATAAATGGTGCTGGGAAAACTGGATAGCCATACATAGAAGACTGAAACTAGATCCACACCTCTCACTTATCACAAAAATCAACTCATGATGGATAACGGACTTAAACATAAGACATGAAACGATAAGAATTCTAGAAGAAAACGTTGGAAAAACTCTTATGGACATTGGCCTAGGCAAAGAATTTATGAAGAAGACCCCCAAAGCAATTACAGCAGCTACAAAAATAAATAAATGGGACCTGATCAAATTAAAAAGCTTCTGCACAGCCAAGGAAACGATCACTAGAGTGAACAGACAGCCTACAGAATGGGGGAAAATATTTGCATGCTACACATCTGTTAAAGGGCTGATAACCAGAATCTATACAGAAATTAGGAAAATCAACAAAAAATCAAACAACCCCATGAAAAAATGGGCAAAGGACATGAACAGAAACTTTTCAAAAGAAGACAGAATAATGGCAAGGAAACATAAAAAATTGCTCAACTTCTGTAATCCTCAGGGAAATGCAAATCAAAAGCACAATGAGATATCACTTAACTCCAGTGAGATTGGCTCATATCAAAAAGTCCCAAAACAACAAATGTTGGTGGGAATGCGGAGAGATAGGAACGCTCATACACTGCTGGTGGGACTGCAAATTAGTACAACCTCTATGGAAAGTAATATGGAGATACCTCAAAAAACTAAAAGTAGAACTACCATTTGATCCAGCAATCCCACTGCTGGGTATTTTCCCAAAGGAAAAAAAGACATTCTATAGTAAAGACATCTGCACTCGAATGTTTATAGCAGCACAATTCACAATTGCAAAGATGTGGAAATAATCCTAGTGCCCATCAATATGTGAATGTATTAATAAAGTGTGGTATATGTATATGATGGAGTACTACTCAGCCATAAAAAACAACAGTGAATTAATTCCTCTGGTATTATCCTAGTTGGAGCTAGAGCCCACTCTTCGAAGTGAAGTATCACAAGAATGGAAAAACAAGCACCACCGGTACTCACCATCAAATTCGTACTAACTGATCAATACTTATGTGTACACATGGCAATAATATTCATCAGGGGTCAGGCAGGTGGGAGGGGGGTGGAGGAGATGCGAAAACTCTCACTGGGTGTGGGGCACACTGTTTGGGGGATGTCCACGATTGTAGCTCTGACGTGGGCAGTGCACAGGCAATACATATGACCAAAGTGTTTGTACCCCCATGATCTGAAATTTAAAAATAAAAAAATAAAAATAAAAATAATTTTAAAAATTTTAAAAAGAGAACCATGTGTTTAGAGACCAGATGCACAGAAGGCAGAGTTGTCATTCTGTTATGAAAATTTAAAAGGCAGAGTTGTATTCTACCCAAACAGTGTAGCTCACTTTAACCAGAAATGGCGTCAACTCTATCCCCCTCCTCTAAAAAAGTTTAACAAAAGAAAAATCTCTGTCAGAATATGAGAGTGCACTTACAAAATTATTGCAACAATTTTACATATAAGCAAGTATATGTAAAATGTTATAAATGAAGATCGAAAATGTTTTTATTGAATTGAATTTTATTAAAATGATGGAATTATCAATCAATTATTTTTTCTTTTCTCTCCCTTCTTCCACTTCTCTCTACTCCAGAGCTCACAGGTGCACACTCTTGTGTTTTCTGGTGCTTCTGATGTTATAGCTGACCTGTGCAGATCCACTTATACATGGATTTTTTTCAGTGAAATTTACACTGAGCCTGCCTGCGGCTTCTGCCTCCCCTTCCACCTGAACCACCTCTTCTGCCTCTGCCAGCCTTGAGTCAACAAGACCAACTCCTCCACTTCCTCCTCAGCCTACTCAATGTGAAGAGAAGGACAAAGACCTTTATGATGATCCACTTCCACTTAATGAATAGTGAATATATATTTTCTTTCTTAGGATTTTCTTACTACCATTTTCTTTTCTATAGCTTACTTTAAGAATACAGTAGGTAATACATACGACATACAAAATATGTGTTACTTGACTGTTTATGTTATTGGTAAGACTTCTGATCAATGGCAGGCTATTAGTAGTTAAGTTTTAGGGGAGTCAAAAGTTATACGTGGATTTTCAACTACACGGGGTGAAGCGGGGGGGTAGGTGCTCCTGACCCCTGAGTTTCTCAAGGGTCAACTGTGGTTAGTAATAATAGTTAATCCATGAAGTATTTGATACTTAATCCCCAAATACCATTATCTGATGTCCTAGACTTGTTCTCTATGCTTTCTTTGTTATCTCTGCCTCCGATAATATGACCGTGTTGGAAATGACATAACAAAGCTCAAAAGTGCAGTGACATAGTGCATCCTATAAATTGTTTTAAAGTTGGTGAATATCCAGTAATGAGAAGCTGAGATAAAGTGATTTTGGGACTATGTTTTCTGGGATTTAGCAATTGTGAGTGAGATCTAGGAGAACATAAAAGATTGGATGGTTAATTATTTTGCTTTCAGGACTCCCAGCCTTAGTTTCTCTCAGGTCTTAGTTCTGGATTACAAGGGAGGATCTTACAGACCTCAGTTCCTACCCCTTCTGGCCACTCTGACTCTCTCTGTCCTGCAGATAGGCCACTCATTCCTTTGCCTTTGTGGTTTCCTTTGCCTTGGAACATTCTACCCCTGGCTACCCAAGTAGCTGGTTTTCTTTCACCTTCTAAGTTTCACCTAAGCAACACTTTCTATAGTCACCTAATATAAAATAATCTTTAGTTTTATATTCCCTATCTTATTACCCTATGTTTCTTTTTGCCATATCTGCGAACATGCATTTAATGCTTCCTTCATGACACTCTCCAACCCCCACCCCCACTAGAATGGGTTGTTTTCTGTCTTGTTCACTGCTGATTTCCGGCTTTTTACAACAGTGCCTGGCAGCTAGAAGAAATATTTGTTGAATGACTGAGTGACTGCACGAATATAGGAGGCTCACCTAAATAGTGGCTGCTCTCAGATAAAAGGAAGTCTTGAATTGGGCAGACTATGTAAGAGTTGTATTTCTTATCTTATTGGAGAAGGTTCACAAACATAACACTAGCGTTGTAGGCAACGAGATGCAGAATAAAGATGTAGCTGGAATAGAGTCAAGAAATCCTGAAAATGTGCTTTGTAAGCACATGAATGTAGAATAGGAGAAAGAGAATTTTATTTAGAATGCAAAATAACTTAGAGAATAATAGTGAGAATCCTAAACAACTGGACCCTATAGATGTCTTTTGAAAATGTTCTCTCTTTAGTCTTGCCCCAGACCTTTCAATAAATATTCATTAAATGAATAAATTAACAAAATAAATGTTAAAGAGGCACAATATATAGACTTTGGCATTCTTCCTGAAATACACAGGCAAGCCAGCCCTCAAACACAGTTACGGAGTTTGTCTTTACTATTTGAGTCTATTCAGAACTATGTTGGTGCCCAATTTTGGCCCCCGCTCCTAGACACCATTCCAGTTCCTTTTTGATCCTTCTTTCAGTACTTTCCTCTGTTCAACAGCTTAACACTTGGTTGAACCAATGCTGGGATCAATTTTTGGGAGGTGATGGGAAGTAACTGGTAGCCCCTCTTCCATTGTATTGTTAGAAACTGAATGGTCTCAGATTTTACGCTACTTACGAACTTACAAGTTAGCCTGTTTCTGTTTTGTTGATGCTGGCAGAAGATGAGACTCGTGGGTCAGAGATTTTAAAAAAAGCTTTATTACTCACAGAAGCAAACACAATAGCCAGAGCTTCATACCCCTGAGTCACACACAGGGAGTGGCACAGGTAGACCTATATGGATGCCTGCACATGCAGTGAGTTGCATTACAGGAGAAAAACACTGAGTTTGGGGAATCTGCCACTTTCATGGTAAGCAGGAGCAAGCCTGCTCTTTGTCTTAGGGAAGATGTTCCCTCATCTTTCAAGCTTGCAAACCCAACCCTGAGAAATGGCTTGGGTAAAAAGTGATCAGACCCTTGCATTCTTGGTGCACTCAGCAAGGAAATGCAAAGATGCTTGAGGCCAATAGTGGGTTGGTTTTCCCAAGATGTACTACATGAGGTATAAAGAGAACTGAGTTTTGGTAGGCACATATGGCAAAGAGGAGATGGAAAGGTTGTATAAGGAACACAGTAAAGGCTGAAAAGTGTATAAAATTCTCTTTTAACCCCAAGTAGAAAGATATTTGAGCATTTGGAACCTTACAATTCTAAATGGTATTTTCTATACTCAGATTCACAGTAAGAAAAATTTTCCTTAGCAGCATTTCAAAAAATCTTATACCTGAATATCCTAAATTCAGATCATGGCATTTTCTCCAAATCTTTCAGTTTATATTTTTGTCATGGCCCCCTCTTTCAGATCTGTTAAATAGTAGAATAAACATATTTACTCCTTTTAGTATTTCGAGTGCATATCAGGATCTCAACATTGTATTCTCAACAGTACCTTACAGTTGGCAAATTTACTGAATTCTTTTGCCTCATAAAGTGAATAGCTTCAGCCAATCTGTCTTCCAAAATGGCTGTACCATTTTGCATTCCCCCCAACAGTGAATGAGAGCTCTTGTTGCTACATACCCTTGCTATCATTTGATGTTGTCACTGTTTTGGATTTTGGTGGTTCTGATAGGTGTGTAGTGGTATCTTGTTGTTGTTTAACTTGCAAATCCCTAATGATATATGATATTGAACGTGTATTCATTCATATGCTTACCTGCCATCTTTATCTTCTTTGGTGAGGTATCTGTTCAGGTTTTTTTTCCCATTTTTAATCGGGTTGTTTATTTTCTTATTGTTGAGTTTTCAAAGTTCTTTGTATATTTTGGATAACAGTCCTTTATCAGACATTAGGCTTTTTATATAAAGCTATTTCCTTTATTATTGATCTTTTCTTCTGGGTTGTGTATCCCATTGATTGATTATGATTAAGCAGCCACAAACCTCCACTTTGTCTGCTATGATAAAAAGGAGAGATAAAGCTGAATTTGCCAAATTTTAAAACGTTTTGCAGAAGCAGCTGTGGTTGTGGTAAAAAAGAGGGTGAAACAAGGAAAATGAAACAAGTTAGCCTTTTTAAAAAAAATCATGTTAAAATCGCCTCTCTAACGAAGCAAGTGACACAGCCTTTCTTTTGTGGAACATCAGAAAACCATAGTTTTCTGTCCTGATTTACATTGGGATCTTTTCAATTCTCACTAAGGTATTCTCAAGACACTAACAAGGGAATTTTTGTGAAGCCGTTTTTTGATCGAGTTGCAAGATTAGCTTTGCCCGAGTTTAACTGGGTCATGCTTTCGTTTCTCTTCTATCTCAGCAGAAACATACTTTATCAAAAGCTGAAACAGAGCAAATGTGGGACATGCATTTTTAAAAGGTGAGTTTGGGATGTTAACAACTTAGTTTTATTATTCTAAATAGTTTCACGTTTAAACACCAAAATTATTAAGTACTTGGTCTTTATCTGAATGGCTAGCCCATTATGACTTATCCTTCATCTGAACACCTGAGCATGTGAGGTCTTGTACTATAAATCTGACAGTTACAATTTAATGATTTATTTTGGCAACACATTGTCTTGTACCACCATTTAACTTTCCAAGTTTTTCTGTTTAATCTCCACAACTGAAAGGAAAATTGTTGTGCATTAAGTCTCTCCAGAGAAGCACAGCCAATAGGATATATAAATATATGCATATATAGATAGATAGAGATTTATTTTAAGAAATTGGCTCACAGGATTGTGCGGGCTGGCAAGTCCAAAATCTGAAAGGCAGGCTGGGTGGCTGGAAATTAGTTACGAGTTAATGTTGGAGTCTTGAGTCTGAAATCTGCAAGGTAGACCAACAGACTGGAAACTCAGGCAAAATTTCTATGCTGCAGTCTTGAGGCAGAATTCCTTCTTTTGCAAAACGCAGTCTTTGTTTGCAAGTCCTTCAACTAATTGGATGAAGCTCACCCATATTATGGAGGGTAATCTGCTTTATGTAAAATCAATTGGTTATCAATGTTAATGACATCTAAAAAATACCTTTACTGCAACATCTAGACTAGTATTTGATGAAACAACTGGGCACCATAGCCTAGCCAAGTTGACACATAAAATTAACCACCCCATCTTGAAAACAGGAATTAAATTTCTCCTTCTTTGTGTTAACCACAGTATTTATGGTCTGTTGAGCGAGTACTTCCTCAGTACAGTAGCCCCCCTTATCTGCAGGGGATATGTTCCAAGACCTCCAGTGGATGCCTGAAACTGTGGATACTACCAAACCCCATATATACTGTGTTTTTATCCTATACATACATATTTATAATAAAGTTTAATTTATAAACTAGGCACAGAAGAGATTAACAGCAATAACTAATAATAAAATGAAACAATTATGACAATAGGCTATCAGGTAATGTGAATGTGGTCTCTCTCTCTTTCTCTCTGTCAAAATATCTTCATATTTTTAGATTGCCGGTAATTGATACTGAAGAAAGCAAAATCACAGACGGGGGACTGCTGTAAATTCACACTGGTTGAATAAATATTGGAGGTAAATATTATAGTTGAGTTTGTCTTCTGGAAATTACATGTATTACTTCTTATATGAATATGCCAGTGGTATCCAGATATAAATTTAAAATACTTAATGTATAGACAGACAATACCAGTAGTGATTCTTAAAAAATTAACCTCAAGTGGAGAAATAGAAAGAAATAGCATTTTAGAAGATGGGAATAACATGAGCAATCGAGGGTGGTAAAAAGTGAGATTGGTCAGTTTTCAGGATAGTGAAGAAACTGAACTCACTGGAGGGAGGAGCATGTGGGAGTATCCAAGCAAAGCAGAGGGCAGTGACGTCGTGGAAGCCACTGGAAATCAAATGGACAGATACCCACTTAAATGAAGAGTGGCCCTGAAGTATTTTGAGCAGAAGAGTGATTTTTTTAAAAATCTGCACCTGTTAACAGTATTTGGACCAGAGACAATGAGGCAGACTGTGTCACATCATTTGAGCAGTAGATGCTGAGACAGGGTTAGACGTGTGAAAGGTTTGTGGAGGGGAGTGTCTGTGAAAGATGAAGAGGGATGGAGCAGTAAGAGCCTTTTGGCCTGCACTGTCCAATAGCGTAGCCCATAGCCCCATGGGACTGCAGCACTGAACATTTGCCATGTGGCTAGGTTGTGCTGAAAGGTATAAAACATGCTCTGGATTTCTAAAACTTAGTACCAAAAAACAAAAACAAAGAAAATGCCACACATACGAGAATGTAGTTACCTCCCTGATTACTTTTAGAATATTGGCTACAGATTAAAATAACATTTAAAAATAAATAAACTGTATCATTAAATATATGTATATAGTTAAAATTTATTTCACTTGTTTCTTTTTACTTATTAAATGTGGCTACTTTGAAAATTTAAATTACATATATGGCTCACAGTATACTTCGATGAGGCAGTTCTGAGACACTCAGGAAAAGAGAGAGGGAAGGAGGATTGGGCAGGAAAAGGGTTAGGTTGGCAGCACAACTCTAAGAAAGTTTGGGCCAGGCTGGTGGGGAGAGCAAAGGCTGGCCTTTGGAAGAGTCCCACATTGCACAGGAATGGGTTGGCACCAGGACACCAACCATGCCCAATCACGGGCTGGGACCATCCAGGGAAAGCATGGGTGTTGTGGCAGCAGTATGCCACGGTGACAGCTGGAGGCTGGAGGCTGTCAGTTAACTATGCTCCCCACAGTGGATTCTTTGGAAGGAGATCTGAGTATCAAATCTTCAGGCCTACCTCAAAAACCAGTAGAGACAGTTCCTGATTACAATCATTCGACATACAATTTTTCCACCTTACAATGGTGCAAAAGCAATACTTATTCTGTACGCTCCTTGACTTATGATGGGGTTACATCTGGATAAATTCATCATAAATCGAAAATACTCTAAGTCAAAAGTGCACTTTGGACATATGATATTTTCAACTTACCATGACTTTACTGGGATGTAACCCCATTGTACATCAAGGAGCATACATACTTGTTATGGTAATTTAGGTAAACATCAGCGGGTTTACTTGCCAGTGCTGTTTGGCCTGATATCATGAGTCATATTTCCCAACTTCTGTGTCCTGTCTTGTCTGACCCCCCCACATTTGTGTGGAGAGCACCAACACTGAGCACTAAATGAGACCCATCCTCAAATGCTAAATTCTAAGTATGTTAACTTTCTAAGGCTCTGTGACAAGCAGGAAGGTAAACTGACTCTGTGCTAGGTTGATATATTTGTTTTTGAATGCCTCTCCTGTGACACTACAACTTGCTGTTCTTCTGGTACCATTACTCAGTCAAAATTGAGATTGCTGACATTTAATCTGAGTTCTCCAGATAGTACCAGTGAGCTGAGAAAATTGTAGAACTTCAACTATTTCCATTCTAAGTTCTCAATTTCAGAGATTCTTCTCATAAAATGTATAGTCTTTAAAAATAAGACAATCTTGTACTGTTATGCACCACATAACAACATTTCTGTCAATGACAGACAGCATGTATGGCCATGGTACCACAGATTATCATAGAGCTAAAAAAATCTTATTGCCTGGTGATGTCATAGTCTTCATGACATTGTGGTGCAATGCACTACTCTCGTGTTTGTAGTAGTGCTGGTGTAAACAAACCTACTGAGCTACCAGTTGGAAAAAACTATAGTACATGCAATTTTGTACAGTACATAATACTTGATAATAAATGAATATGTTACTGGTTTATGTATTGATTATATTATAGTTTTTGTCATTTTTTTAGACTTGTAGGAAAAAAAAAGTTAACTATAAAACAGCCTTAGGCAGGTTGTTCAGGAGGTTTTTCAGAAGAAGGCATTGTTACAGGAGTTGACAGCTCTATTTGTGTTGTCCCACCTTCCAGTGGGACAAGATGTGGGAGGTGGAAGACAGTGATATTGATGATCCTGACCCTGGGTAGTCCTAGGCTAATGTGTGTGCTTTTGTCTTCATTTTTAACAAAAAAGTTTAATAACTTTAAAAAGAATAAAAGTAAAAAACCAAAAATTTTAAAAATAGAAGAAAAGCATCATATAGAATAAGAATACAAAGAAAGAAGGAATGTTTGTACAGCTGTACAATGTGTTTGTGTTTTAAGGTAAGTGTTATTACAAAGGAGTCAAAAAGTTAAAAAAATTAAAACATTTATAAAGTTAAAAAGTTACACTAAGCTAAGATTAATTTATTATTGAAGAAAAAATTTTAATAAATTTAGTGTAGCCCAAGTGTACAATGCTTATAAAGTCTACAGTAGTGTACTAATGTCTTAGGCCTTCACATTCACTCACTGACTCACTCAGAGCAACTTCCAGTTCTCCAAGCTCCATTCATGGTAAGTGTCCTATATAGATGTACCATTATTTTTTTATCTTTTATACCATATTTTTACTGTATCTTGTCCATGTTTATGTATGTTTAGGTATATAAATACTTACCATTGTGTTACAAATTGCCTACAGTATTGAGTACAGTAACCTGCTGAACAGGTGTGTAGCCTAGGAGCAATAGGCCATGACATGTAGGCTTGTGAAAGTACACTCTATGAAGTTCACACAATGAGAACATTGCCTAACAATGCGTTTCTCAGAATGTGTCCCCATTGTTATGTGACACATGACTGTACTTGTAGTTAAGGTCTAATGAGAAATGGTTCTGTCCTTCAAGTTTTTGTCTGCTGTTTATAACATCTTGGGATAGCTTCTACAGCCTCCTTTTATCTTGTGTATGGATTATATTTTCATGTTTTTTCATGTCTCATGAATTTTAAAATTATATACTAGAAACTATAAATGATAGTTATAGAGACTGCACTTTGTTATAATCCTTTGAAGGGTATTGTTATTTTTTGAAGAGGAAGTTAATTTGGCTGTACTCAAATATTAATACCTATATCCCCTACAACGGGCACAGATGAAATCCTCATGTAGTTCTTACGTGTGTGTATGTATATGTGTGTGTGTGTGTGTGTGTGTATGGTTTCTATATAATGATATATAATATTTTATCAAGACTTTATCATTTTTGTCTGTGAGAGTGGTAGTTCAATAAGCTACTCCACCACTACTGAAAGCCAGAACCTCAGTTTTATATGCTTTTTCTATTTTATATAAATGAAATTATATACTACATATACTTTTACATCTACTCTTTTTTATGTAACATTATATTTGGGATATTCATCCATGCTATAGGAGATAGCTATAGTTCATTTAATTTTTTTTACATTGTGATAAAATATACATAACATTAACCATTTTCACCATTTTTGAGAGTGCAGTTCACAGGAATTGTGTACATTCACATTGTTTTGTAGCCATCATGCCCATACATAGGGAACTTTTTTCATCTTGCAAATCTGAAACTTTGTACCCATTAAAAAACAGCTCTTTGTTTCTACCCTTCTAGCCCCTGGAAACCCCTATTCTACTTGTATTTCTACGAATTTAACTACTCTTAAGTGCCTTATATGAATAGAATCATACAAAGAAATCATGAGGAAGAATGATAGATAATGTGTAACATATCTCTTAAATAAAACACTAACAGAGACTTGTGCTTAGTGATTATAGATAAATATAGATAAAAGAGAAAAAGAGATTGGAAGGGCACATTAAATTTATGACAATGGTGCAACAAGTACCAGAGCAGTGAGGCCCTCACCTCTGTCACAGGGCTGGTGAGCAGTGGATCTGGTCTCTCTGATGAAGGCATTTCAGGCACCGTCACAGCAGAAAGGAAGGATGGGGAGAAAGATCCCTGTTCTCTTGATATGGAGACTCCAGCTAAAAGGAAGGTGTTCCTATTCCTGACTCACTGAAGTCCCTCCGTGCCACAGTGACTTCTGCCTCTGCTGCTTCATTTGGATTCCCTGGGGGTTCATCTCCAGGGTGACCACCTTGGAGGTCCACACCTGCCAGGCTCAGGGACAAGGTCAGTGAGACTACCCTCCGCTCACCCAGGTACACCCAGCCCCATTGACCTTGGACCCTGGATAACTAGCCTGGGTCAGCTGGTACAATGCCACTGCCACCTGCAGTCAACTGTGATTCCAGATCCACTCCCAGCTCCAACACTCACTTGATGTGTCACCTTGGGCACGCAGCCTGACCTCCCTGAGACTTCCTCACCTGGAAAGCGGAATGGGAATTATACCTACCTCACAGGGTCTCCTGGGGACTCAGTTTCACACAATTATCATCATTGTTCTCCACATCATCCCTCTGAAGAAGAGCCAGGTACAAACACTCAGATTTCTATGCTCCCATGAACCATATCACAAACCTGTGAGACATGTACAACAGGCTCATCCTACACTTCCAGATGAGGAAACACAGGCCCAAAGACGGAAGTGACTTGCCAAGGGACCCCCAGGAGAGGCTGAGTCCTTCTCCCACCTGGCAGCCCTGTCCCAGCTGCCTCCACCCTACACCCAGCACCACCACTGACCAGAGGCCCATCTTTTGGGATCTCTGTGCTGGTCTAGTTCCCCAGCCAAGCCCAGCCACACTGGGAGGGGGACAGGGTATATTGGGAGGCCTGGATGATGACAGGGCTGCCCCAGCCCCACTGGAATCTCTGCCGACAAGACCATTCTAAAGGTCTCACAATCTTAAGGAAGTGAATGTGCACAGAACTACCTGTTCCTACACTCAGGAAGTGGCCACCCAAGGTGCTATGTCTAATAAGACAAGGTCTTCGCAGGGTAATTGGTGCTTACACTTTGCTTCCTCATTGACATGGAAGGTTATGAGGAAGGATCCACTAGGAATGTATGAGTCCCCCAGATCCTTCTCATAAGATCCCTGGAGCTCATGCCACTGCTAACTGTGTACTGGGCTACGAATCCTCACTGTGATTAGCAGTGTCTACAAAGAGGCAGAGTGGGGAATCACAGTGAAAACTTGTCTGTACCATGTATGCCCATTGGAACCCAAAGCTGGGTAGCCCATCTGCCCACCTGGCCCAAGGGATTCCTCTGCCATCCCCATAACTAGTGTAGGCAGCAAGCCCCTCCCCATGCAGTGCAGACAGAAGCAGCACAAAAGGTGTGGCTCCTTAAGGAATTGTTGGGCTAATTTGAGGTAGGAAATAAGCCCCTATCCGCACCTACCCAACAATCTGGAGAAAGCCAGTTGCCAATAGGATGGGTCAGCATTGGAGTAAGAGACCTGTTAATTCTGCTAATTCGGAGGATTAGGAAGATGGCGGACCAAAGGCACCACCAGCCAGAGCGTGTCTGTAAGGAGAAATTTTAGATGAGAGAGAAAAAAAACCCAGACAAGCAAACATAAATTGGATGAGGGTATTAAAGAAGGGTGCCTGAACATACAGGAGACTCCACAGGAAGAGGTTGCAGAGCAGAACAGGAAGGAGAAAGGCATTGGTGGGGATTAAGCCCAGACAGCCTCAGAGAACAGAGAGGATAGGTGGACTGGCTGACAACCCCCCTCCCTCGCATCTCAGAATGTTGGTGGGCTCCCAAACTACTGGAGAGACATTCTGCCCACATGAGCCCACAGGCTGCTGCTGCCAGTGAGCAGAGAGCTTCTTGCGGACAGGGCACCAGGCTCTTGCCCACCCTGTACCAGGGCACCTCCAGCCCCACAGACCTGAGCTGGACGGCAGGCACCATATTGCTGCTTTAGCCACCAGGCCCCTTTGTCCTCCCCAGGGAGCCTTAACCCCTCAGGATCCTTCTAGCTCATCCCCACACAGACATTTCCCAACTCCAGCACAGACTGCAGGAGCCACAGGGGTCCAGTGGGTCCCGGGTGATCTTTGTGACTCCAGAGCCCCATCATTCTGGGTGGACTTTCTCCTGGAGAGATGCTTGGAGATGACCAGAGGTCAGACTTTTCTCCACCTAGACTCTTTTATGCCCCTCCTCCTCCCCCACCTGCAGCTACCGAGACAATTGAGCCACCACACAAAGGCTTCCACAGGGAATGGGGCTCAGACCTTTCCTTTTGGGGTCCTGCAGCAGACTAAGGGGTGCTCGGACTGTGAGCTCCCTGCCTGCTGGCCCTCCTTGGTGCTGCTTGCCTGGTGACCCAGCATAGCTGGACATACCCCGAGGTGGAGGAACACAGAATCAGCTTGGGCACCCAGTGAGAGACACTTGGGGCCAGTATCCTCTCTGGTATGGTCAGAGTTTGATCTCCAGGGCCGGGGGACATGCCTGCAGGCCACATCCTGTACACCCAGATCTCAATCACATCGCCTGGAGGCATAGAGGGGATATTTTTGAATTAGTCTCAAGGTGTGGGTGCCTGCGGAGGCTGATTGGGGGTGAGAGTGCAGAGTGGGTCCTAGTTGTGATGTGCTCGTGGGGCACCCCTCCTCCCACAGGAGGGCCACGCTCCCAACTCAGGCCGGGATCCTGGGCAGGGAACCCCCCAACCTGCATCACAGTCATGGGGGAGTTAGGCTGGCTTGAGGTCCTGCCTGCAGCAGAGGCCCAGAAGAAACTTCAGAATAAGGGAGGGTGGAAAGGAGCAAGGCCTGCCCCAAACTGCCAAACTGCAGGTCTCAGACAGTCCTGCCTCCACAAGCAAACTTTTTGGCTGAGTGGGGCCACTTCAGCCCCTCCCTGGCAGCTTTGCCCAGAGGCAGGGAACAGACATTTGACGCCTGCTAAAAACATCTGTGGAGCCTGAGGGCAGGCTCCCCCAACCCAGCCATGCCCAGTCTCACTCAGCCACCAGCCTGAGCTGAGGTGAAGAATAAGGACACTCCTGGAAGTCCTAGGGCCTCACCCACCATCTGGGGCATTAGAGTGCTGCTCCTGAGGAACTAAAGCTGGTCACAGGACCCACAAATAACATTGTAGCTTGTCTCTCCCGTCAAGCACCACCTACTGACAGGGAGGTCAATTTGCATATCCTTTTACTGCATTTACTGATTCATCATACAGGGCGTGGCCGATCCTCATCCAAAAGCACCACCTACTGGCTCAGAGATTGAACTGGGCATGGCATTATGTAAACAAAAGAAAATCCAAAGATAAGATGCAACAGCTGCTCCAGATGAGACGGAATCAGTGAAAGAACTCCAGAAGTATGAAGAATCAAAGCGAAAGGACACCCCCAAAAGGGAACACCAGCCCTCTAGCAATGGATACCAACCAAAATCAGAACATTGAAATGACAGATAATGAATTTCAATCATGGATTGTAAGGAAGCTCAATGAAATGCAAGATAAAATGGAATCCCAACACAAAGAAACCACAAAACAATGCACGAAATGAATGAAAAGTTCACTAAAGAAATTGAAATATTAAAGAAAAATCAAATGGAACTTCTCAAAAAGAAAAATTCATTCAAGGAATTACAAAACGCAGTGAAAAGCCTTAAGAATAGGTTAGAACAACAGAAGAAAGAATCTCAGAGCTAGAAGACAACATCTTTCAATTCAACAAGTCAGTCACAGAGATAGAGCAGAGAAATAAGAGAAAAGGGCAAAGCCTGCAAGAAATATGGGATTATGTGAAGAGGCCTACCATAAGAATCATAGGCATCCCTGAGGGTGAAGAAGAAAAAACACAAGGGTTGGATAATCTATTTGAGGGAATAATTGAGGAAAATTTCCCTGGTCTTGCTAGAAATCTAGATATCCAGGTACAAGAAACTCAAAGGACTCCTGGTAGATTCATCACAAAGAGAAAAACACCATGACACATAGTCATCAGACTGGCCAAGATAAACATGAAGGAGCCATCCTATGAGCTGTAAGGTGAAAGCAGCAAGTAACTTACAAAGGAAAACCCATCAGACTAACTGCAGACTTCTCAACTGAGACCTTACAAGCTAGAAGGGACTGGGGCCCCATTCTCAGTCTTCTCAAACAAAATAATGTCCAGCCTAGAATTTTGTATCCTGCAAAACTTAAGTCTCACATATGAGGGAGAAATAAAGTCTTTCTCAGACAAGCAAACACTGAGGCAATTTGTCAAAACAAGACCTGCCCTGCAGGAAGTACTCAGAACTACATTACACATGGATCAGCACAACAGACACTCACCAGTATAATATCAGTGAAAAGCTAAAGGTCAAAAGTCAGATACCACAGTGGCTCAAGACATAAAACAAACCAACAAAGTTCAACTCAACAGGATGAACACAAATCCAAATCACTTATCAATTCTTTCAATAAAGGTGAATGGCTTGAACTGCCCACTTAAGAGACATAGACTGGACAAATGCATAAATATACACAAGCCAAGTATCTGCTGTCTCCAGGAAACACATCTAGCCCACAAGGACTCATTCAGACTCAAGGTGAAGGGAAGGGAAACAATATTCCATGCAAATGGAGACCAAAAGAAAGCAGAGGTAGCAGTTCTCATATCAGATAACTTAGTCTTCAAATCAACAAAAGTAATGAAAGACAGAGATGGTCATTATATAATGGTAAAAGGAACAATTCAACAAGAAGACATAACAATTCTAAATACCTATGCACCCAGATTCATAAAGCAAACCCTACTTGATCTAAACAAAACGATAAACAACAGCACTGTAATAGCTGGGACTTCAAAACTCCACTGACAGCACAGGACAGATAATCCAAGCAGAAAATAAACAAACAATGGACTTAAACAGAACTCTAGAACAAATGGACCTAACACACATTTGCAGACCTTTCTACCCAAAAGCCACTGAATATACATTCTTCTCATCAGCTCATGGGACATTCTCTGAGACTGGCCACATCCTAGGCCACAAAACATGTCTCAACAAATTTTAAAAATTAGAAATTATACCATGCATGTTTTCAGATCACAGTGGAATAAAATTAGAAATCAACTCCAACAGAAGCACTCATCACTACCCAAAGTCATGGAAACTAAACAACCTACTGCTCAACAATTATTGGGTCAAGGAGGATATTAAGATGGAAGTCAAAAGATTCTTTGAACTAAATGACAAAGGGGCCACAAGTTATCAAAATGTGTGGGACACAGCTAAAGCAGTCCTGAGAGGAAAATTCATAGCCTTAAATGCCTATATCCAAAAGATAGATAGGTCACAAATCAATAGTCTAATGAATCAACTCAGAGAACTGGAAAAAGAAGAGCAAACCAATCCCAAACCCAGCAGAAGAAAAGGAATAACCAAGATTAGAGCAAAACTAAATGAAATGGATAACAGAAAACTATATGAAAGATTAATGAAACAAAAGGCTGGTTCTTTTAAAAAAGACAGAATATGGAGTACAAAGGGGTTATTTTCAAAAGGAATTATTTTCCTTAGTTCTTCCCTTCCTGTCTCCCTTTCTTTTCTCTTTTGCCCCTTCCTTCCTCCTATAAAAAGTAAATCAAAGTCTCAGCCCCCCCCCCACCAGCTCCTTATGCAAAAACGAAGGTAACGCCCTCAGGCACCTGTGAAGGACTGGCTCCACAGATCACTGATTAAGGAAATTCCTTGCTTACCTCCCATAAGCAAGGACATACAAATTATACCTATGTCCAGCACCTAAAACTAAAGCCTGTTTGATTCCACTAATAATGAATTACAAGTTTATAACTGGACACAAGACAGAATCAGACATTCTTCCATCTACCCAGGGACATCTACATAATTGATGCTTCCTTCACTCCTTTTTTTTTTAATGTAAAATGTACATTTCTGGGGCTTCACAAAAATGTAACCACTACCTCATCAGTCCCCTTTCCCCCCTGCCTTTTTCCTTCTCTCTGTATGCCTTTAGAATACTGAAGGTTTCAACTTTCCCTTCAGAAAATCAGCCACAGTTTGCTTGCAGTTTGTTTTTCCCAGGCGTGTCCTCAAAATCTTGGCTTATTAAACCATTGAGAAAAACAAAAAATTCTACTAGTTCTTTACCCCTGCTGAACAGCCCAGCTGCCAAAACCACATTCACCAGGGCCTCTTTTCTCCACACTTCTGACTTGTCCATAGATAAACACATCTCTTTTCTGTTAGCCCAGGTTAGACATGACTGGTGACTTGTATTTTTAAAGTAAACTTTCAGCAAGAAGGTAAAACACAAACACACACACACACACACACACACACACCCCTGATCCACTATTTCTTCCAATGTTGCCATTTTCTCTGCTCCCCCACCCATACTTGCTACCCATCTCCTGGCCTCCACTTTTTATTGATGAGCAGACCCTGCTTAGTGTTTTCTTTTCTGAAGACTTTTTTAAATTTTCTGTAAATTTTTCTGTAGAGAGGAAAAAGAAGGAAGAATAAATTTGAGCATAATGGGGACTGGTGCAAGTTCAATTGCCTTTTATTTGAGAAGTAAACAGATCCAAACGGGCTGGTTAAGAGTTTCCACTGGGCTCCTCTGAACCCTCAGGGCTCCATGGTACTAGAGAGGGAGCTTTGTGAAGGCTAAAGTAACTCCTCTTGGATGCTAATATGCCATGTTCACTTCTGATTAACCCCTGTTCTGGGAATGCCTCTCAGATTTTCCTTTATCAACTGTTCTTTGTGTAAGAGCACATATTTCCATAAATCCTACCCCTAAGCCAAAACAACCTTGATGTTATCACACAAATTACAGACTATGAAGTACAAAGAATTGACATTTTTGTCTTTTCCTGGAAGGTCAATGTTAATTGTCCTGCACATTAACATTTACACCCTTTTCATATAGTACATAAGCCCTGTATCTGGGGTTTAAAAAGGACATAGAAACCTCCACATCCATGTTAGCAGTTAGCTTTGTGGTTAACTTTGAAACTGAGAAGATACAGTTGGAATCTCTATCCTGATGTTTTCTGCAGCTTTAAGAGTGGAAGATACCCCAGCGTAAAGTGTGAGCATCTGTGAGTCCATCTATGTTCAACAATTTGAAGGACAAGAAAATCATATTATTACTCTAACCGAATAGGTGGCAAGTAAAAAAAGACAGGATTTATATGGGGTAATTCTGCACCCTGGAGACATGAGATTTGTAAGAAATAAATTTAATGTACGGTAGAGAAACTAATTTGTTTTGAGAATTCGTAAGGTCTACATTACCTGTAAATCATCAACTCTTCTCAAATTATGTTTTGATCTACTCTTTCCATTTCCTTCTGAAGATAGGTACACACAGACATGCACATTTCTTCATCTATAGTTCTCTTACAAAAAGTTTATTTTTAGCTTGATATATTGTATATTGCATTCAATGTAAATCTAAAAACATCTCTATGTGTTCAATAGGCCCAGAAAAGGGCCATGTGCAAAGAAAAATACTAGGTAAAATTTTTAAAACAGGGATTTGGGATTTAAAGGAATGGCTTTGAATTATACTCCCATATAATCTTTATTATAACCATATCAACATCCCTATAGTTACAAAAAAAGAGAAAATGACACAAAATAGTAACTATGAGAACAATATTCTAAAATATTGAAAGTTTAGGTCTCCCCAAAAAAGATTATTAGAGAAGATAATCCACTGTGCTAGCCAAATAGTACATTATTTTCATCTGTTAACTACAATATTGGACAAGATAACATAGTTTAACATTGGTGGCAGAGAAACATTTTATTCATTGCACATCGTTGTTAAAACATTAAAAACTATTTAGTATCATTAATCAAAACAAATCAATTAACCCATAGCTTAAATAAAACAGTTTTAAATCCACTATATGCTCCTTGGTCACAAGCACTCAGGAAGCATTATTTTTTATCTAATATGGTGATCTTAGAATTATGCTTTCTTTAAAGATTCAGACTAATTATTTAGTGTACATTGATTTGAATACATATACAACCTTTCAGATACAAGTTATCTTCACTTTCCTTTGATACCTGTGAAAACATTTTTTATTTCTAGTACATCAAATAACATTCAAGATTTCTATGTCCTTTATCACATTAAACGATATTCAAGACTTCTGTTTCACGCTAATGTAAAGCTATGTCAGTATTTTAACTAACTTGCCAGTTTTTTCCTACTTAAGGAAGAACTGGAAAAATAATTTATTTTGAAAATTTAGGATGTTTCTTTCTTACTTTAACACAGAAGAAAAATGTCCTGATTACATAATTTTATGCTTACATGCATCATTCTTGCGTGATTCAAACACAAAAATCATCTTTCTCTAGATTTTCTTAATTTTTATTACATTTGTAATTAAAATTTCATGGAAAAATGGATATTAATCATATTTACCTAATACTGAATGGTCTCTCATAGCTCTGATG
Organism: Daubentonia madagascariensis; assembly: GCA_023783475.1. Taxonomy (NCBI): domain Eukaryota; kingdom Metazoa; phylum Chordata; class Mammalia; order Primates; family Daubentoniidae; genus Daubentonia; species Daubentonia madagascariensis. The sequence continues at coordinate 556,190 of JAKFHU010001957.1, read as the reverse complement.
CAAAAACAACAGATCACGTATTTTCATGTAAACATTAAAGATGAAGGTATAACATCAACTAATTTGAGAATGGAATTACACCAATATTTGCTTTTGAAAAATTTCAAATACTGTCAATACAATGTACCCATGAAATACAGTTATACCTGTCCAAACATCAACGTTCTGGCTCTTTTCAAAAATAGGATCAGATAAATTGTCTAGTTTCTTTGACTTCACATTATTGTCTACAATAAATAATCTTGATTGGTATAAAATCTAAAAGTGTGCTTTAGTTTTTACTTGTGTGAATCCCCTGATGAACTTAGACTGTAGTTTTCATTAAATACTTCTGCACGTTTGTTGCACCTGTAATGTTTCCTTCCCGATGAACTCTCTGGTAATTTCTAAGTTTGCATATTTTGGATGAACCTCTTTTCACATGTATTACATCTATTAGTATAAACTCTCTGATGTTGACTAACGTGTGAACTACAGTAAAAGATTTTGTCATTCTTCACATTTGTAGGATTTCTATCCAGTATGAATTCCTTCATGTTGTCTGAGATTAGAAAACTGAGTAAAGGCTTTGCCACATTCTTTACATTTGTAGGGTTTGTGCCCAGTAGGAACTACCTGATGTTTTCTGAGGTTTGCTGACTGTCTAAAGGATATGCCACATTCTTCACATTGGTAGACTTTCTCTCCAGTATGAATTTTCTGATTTGTCTAAAGATTGGAAATTGAGAAATGGCTTTGCCACATTCTTCACATTTATAGGGTTTCTCTCCAGTATGAATTTTCTGACGTTGAGTAAGGCTTGAATGACATTTAAAGGCTTTGCCACATTCTTCACATTTGTAGGGTTTCTCTTCAGTAAAAATTCTTTGCTGCTAGGTAAGGTTTAAAATAAGGTTAAGGCCTTTGCCACATTCTTCACATTTGTAGAGTTTTTTCTCCAGTATGAAGTCTCTGATGTTTACTGAAGTTTAAACTACAGTTAAAGGCTTTGCCACATTTTTCACATTTGTAGGGTTTCTCTCCAGTATGAATTCTCTGATGTTGAGTAAGAAGTGAATTACGGTTAAAGGCTTTACCACAATCTGCACATTTGTATGGTTTCTCTCCAGTATGAATTCTCTGATGTTTTCTAAGGCTTCCTAAATGAGTAAAGGATGTGCCGCATTCCTCACATTTGTAGGGTTTTTCTCCAGTATGAATTCTCTGATGTTGTCTAAAAATTGACAGCCGAGTAAAGGCTTTTCTACATTCTTTACATTTGTAGGATTTCTTCTTAGTATAAATTTTCTGCTGTTTCAGCTGTGAACTCTTGTTAAAGGTTTTGTCACAGTCTTTGTATTTGTAGAGGATTTCTTCAGTATGGATTATGTTATGTTTTCTTAGACTGTATAACTGACTAAAGACTTTTTTACATTTATTATGTCTATATGAGTTTTCTCCAATATGAATTCCCTGATTTTGAGAATGGCTTCCTGACTGGGAAAAAGCTTCTACACATTCATTACATTTATAGGAATACTCTTGAATATGGACATCCTCATGGCTAATGACCTTTAAGCACTGATGAAAGACTTTCTCACAATTTCTGCATTTGTACTGGATCTCTGGATATTGAGCTTTCTGATATTTTATAAAACATGAGACTTGATTCAAGGTTTTCTCAGGTTTATTGCATTGAAAATTTCTCTTATCAACATAAATATCCTGGTAGTTAACGAGGATAAAGTTCTGGATAAAGGACATCAAAGTTTTACTGGATATGTAATGTTTTTCCCAATTATTTATTCCCTGATATTGATTATGCAATGATGATTGGGTAAACACCTTATCAAACTGATCACAGTTATAGATTTTGGCATCTGATGGTATTATGTGTTGGTGGAAGAATAACACAGTTTTAATGAAGGACTCATCAAATTGACCACATTTATAAATATCCTCTGCAATTTTAAGTCTTTGGTCTTCAGAAATATTTGATTGAACTCTTAATCCAATCCTATATCCAAAGTCCTGGGTTTCTCTGGGGCCTTCAAAAGACTGATTATTTCTTCCTTTAATATGTAGTGCTGAAAAAAATTGCAGATGTAGTTTAAATGACATGCTCAATCCCATGAGAACAGAGAAGTAACTATTACAGCAACAGAGAGATTGCAGAACATACGGAATTCATCATAGAAGGTAAAGATTAAGGGCTTTTTAACAAGAAAAAGGCAAACCTTTTTAGGGGGAAAATATACAGAGTACTCCAGAGAAAACACATTCTACCAACAGTTTGGAGAAGTGCCCCAAATGTCTAGTGTGGCTGTATGGTGATAAATTTCCCCCAAACAAAGCCATTCTTTAAAGGATGGAATAGGTAGCTGTTTTTAAATGAACAAAATTTCATTAAAAATGAAAAGACATCAAAGGAACCAAGAAATTCAGTCCAATGAAAGGACAAAAAGAAATACTGAAGTGACTCTAACAAAGTGAAGATCTATAAAGTAATTTTAAAAGTATTTAAAATATCTGTCTTAAAGATGATCTATCAGCTCAATGAGAATAAAAACAGGAAAACAATGGACAAAAATATTAGATTATTTATAAAGAAATTAAAACTTTAAAAACCCACAAATATTAAGTATGGAGCTGAAAAATAAAATAACTGAATTTAAAGATTCATTATAGTGTCAACAGCAGACTTGATGAAACTTGAAAACAGCAAGCTTGATAATAGGCCATTTGAAATTGTAAGTCAAGAGAGCAAAAAGAAAAAAAAAAAAAAAGAAGAAAAGTGAAGACAGCCTAAGGGACTTTTTACCATCAAGTATGACAAAATATTCTTAAAGGGGGTTCTATTATTAGAGAAAAGAGAAAAATGAGCAGGGAGCTTACCTGAAGAAATAATGTCTGAGAATTTTCTAAACTTGAGCGAAAAGATGCATAAAATTTATAGAAGCTCAACCTACTCTAACTAGGAACAACAAAAAGAGACCAAAACAAGACACATCATAATCAAAGATTTAAAAGATACAAACAAAGAGAATCTTGAAATCAGCAAGAAAAATATGACTTGGTATGTACATGGGCACTCCTACAGGATGATCAAGAGATTTTTTTTAGCAAAAAAAAACCTTGCAGGCCAGAAAGGTGTAGGAAGACATATTCAAAGTGCTCAGAAAGTGACAACTACCAACCAAGAACATTATTTGTGGCAAAACAATCTTTTAAAATTTAGTTAAAAACAAAAAATTTCAAAGATCAAAAAAAGCTTTAAAAATTTATATTTGAGAAACATACATAAATTGCTAAAGAGAGTCAGTTCTTTATATTGAAACATAAAATATTAGCCACACAATTATGTGAATATATAAAGTTCCATGGTAAATATAATTATATGCATACATATAGTATTCCATGTTATGACAGTGGATAAAATACTTTTAATTCTGCTATAGATTTGAAAAGACAAAACCTTAAAAGAACCATAAATTTGTGTTAATAGATACACAATAAAAAAGATATAATTTGTGACATCAACAGAATAAAATTGGGGATGTAAAAAAGCAGGGACTTTGTATGCAATTAAAGTTTTCAGCTTAAAATGGTTGTAACTTTCAGATGTTTCATGTAATATCTGTGGTAACAACAAAGAAAATATCTATAGGAGATTATTTTCAATAATCTCAATGCACCTGGTGTTTAAAAGAAAAAAAGAATAAAAGCATAGCAGATATACAAAAGGGAATGAGAAAGGAGTCAGAATATGTCACTACAAAAATTAACAAAACACAAGACAGTAAAAGAAAACAAGAACAAAATAGTTATAAGACCTACAAAAATAAACATAATAAAATGCAAGTCATTCTTTTTTAGTATTTACTTTCTCTATAAATGAATTAAATCAATCAAAAGACATATTTTGTCTGAATAAATTCAAGAAATAAGGTCCAACTCTATGCTTTCTACTAAAGACTCACTTTAGTTGTAAGGACACACAAGGACTGAAAGTAAAAGAATTGAGAAATGTTATTGAATGCAATGTTGAGTACTCTCACACTGACAGAATATATGTTACATCAAAAGAAAAAAAAAGACAAAGGGCAGGCATTGCATAATGATGAAAGAGTGCATATATTAAAAAGCTATCACAAGTATTAATACATATGGCCCTACCATCACAGCTCCCAAATATATGAAGCAACCTTTTACAGAATTGAAGCAAGAATCAGACAACAGTACAATAATTGTAGAATTTTATACAACACTTTTAATAATTAAAATAAACAGACAAAAGAACAAAAAGGAAACAGAAGACTTGAACAACACCATAGATCAATTACATCTAAAAGTTTTATACTGAACTCTCCAAACAGCAGAATACACACTACTTTTAAGTACACATAGCATGTTATGCCAGAAAGACCACCTGTTAAGCCACAAAACAACACAAAGTAGTAGTAATATTTCTCACTGCAATAGAATAAAACTAAAAGTAAAAAACAAAAGAAAAGTAACATGTCCACAACTATGTGGAAATTAAACAAAAAACTATTGAAAATACTCTTGTTAAAGAGCTAAAATACTTAATATTGTTAATATATCAAGGCTACCCAAAGTGACCTACAGATTTGATGAAATCTTTATCAAAATACCAATGGAAGTGTTTGCACAAGTGTTAATATGTTCTAAAATTCCTATGCAACCTCAAAGGATCAAGAAAAAAAACCCAAAATATTAGAATAGAAAAACAAAGTTAGCGGCATCATACTTTCTGATTTGAAAACATATTACAAAGCTACAGTATTCAAAAAAGTATGGTACTGGCATTAAGACAGATGAGGAAACAGATTAGAAAGCCCAGAAATAAACTCCCATGTATACAGTCAACTTATGCTCAGCAAGGGTTCCAAAACATCACAATAAGAAAAGAACAGTCGCTTCATAAAATAAGGTTGGGAATCCAAAGTAGATTGAAGTTGGACCTCACCTTGCACTATACACAAACAAGAACTCAAAATGGACTTCAACACCTTTTTTATGTGGTGTAGTCTTTAGGATCATTTTGTCTGAAAACAGACAATTTGGCTTCCTACTTTCCAATTTGAATGACTTTAATTCTTTTTCTCTTCTAATTGCTCTCACAATGACTCCGGTACTATGTTAAATAAGAGTGGTGAAAACAGATATCCTTTTCTTGTTCCAAATCTCAGAAAAAAACCTTCAGCATTTCCCTGTTCACTATAATGTTAACATTGGTTTGTTATATATGGCCTTTATTGTGCTGATATATATACCTTCTATACCTAATTTTTTGAGTGTTTTTACCATAAAGGAATGTTGCCAAATGCTTTTTCTGTATCTACAATAGCTATAAAAAAATTAAGATAACTTACCTACCAATAAATTTAATTAAAAAGGTGAAAGTTATCTACACTGGAAACTATAAAACATGGATGAAGAAACTGAAATGCACGTGAATAAATGGAAAGCTATCTTGTGTTAATGGACTGGAAAAATAAATTTTAAATGGCCATCCTACCCAAAGTGATCTACAGATTCAATGCAATTTCTATCAAAATACCAATGACATTCTTCATGGAAATGTTTTTTAAAACCCTAAAATTTATATGAAACTAGAAAATACCCCAAATAGCCAAAGCAATCATAAGCAAAAATAACAAACCTGGAGGCATCAAAGTACCTAACTTCAAAATTTACTAAAAGCTATAGTAACCAAAACAGCATGGTACTAACATACAAACATGGATGGATCTAAAGGACACCATGTTAAGTGAAATAAGCCAGATACAAAAAGACAAATACTGTATGTTTGTACTCATGTATGGAATCTTTTTAAAAAGTTGATATCATAGAAACATAATAGCAATGCTTACCAGAGACTGAGGGAAAGGGAAGATGAAGTGAGGTTGTTTAACAGGTAAAAAATTACCATTGGAAAAAATAAAAAATTTTGGTTTTCTATTGCACAGTAAGATGACAATGGTTAAGAGGGTATTGTATATTACAAAATAGTTAGAAGACCAGCTTGTGGATGTTCTCACCACAAAGAACTAATAAATGTATGAGGTAATGCATACTAAATACCATGATTTCATCATTATACAACATATATATGTGAAACATCAAATTGTACCCCATGTATATGCACAATTACAATGTGTCAATTAAAAACAAAGACTTAAATTTAAGACCTACAACTATCAAACTCCTAGAAGCATATATAAAGGGGAAGCTCCATGACAACTGTTCTTTGTAGTGATTTTTTGGATATATCATCAAAGTATTAGGCAACAAAAGCAAGAACATGCACATAGTACTACATCAGTGTATCCAAAATATCTCAAACATATTCAAAGTAAAACACGGAATAAATACTTGCACATTTATGTACATAGCATCATTATTCACTAAAGACAATATCTAGAAGCAACCCAAATATCTCTTTATTGATGAGTAGATAAAGAAAATATGCCATATACATACAATGGAATATTATTTAGCCTTAAAAAAAAGATCACCTTGACACATTACACTAAGGACAAACCTTGAGGATATAATGTTAAGTAAAATAAGACAGTCAAAAAGAAACAGACCCAGTATTATTATACTCATATAAAATACCTAAAGTAGTCAAACTCATAGAAAAAGAAAGTAGAATGATGTTCTTCAGGAGCTAGAGAGAGGTGGAAAGGACAATTTGTTTTTCAATGGGTATTCACTTATACTTTTGTAAGATAAAAATGATCTAGAAATCTGTTCAAACACTGTGTGAATATACTTAACACTACTAAACTGTATGCTTTAAAACTTCTGAAATGACAATTCATGTTCTTTTACCATAATTGAAAATTTGACTACCTAAAAGAGATAATTAGAAAACTTTTCAAAAGTCACCTTTAAACACCAAAAGTGTTTCTCTCACAAAATAATACACATTCAAACAAGAAATACATTGTGAATTTAAGACTATTTTTTTTTTTACTACTTACCTAGACAGAATAAAACAATCATTGACTATATATATATATATATATACACACACACACACACACACATATATGTATACAAACACACATACATAACATACACACACACAAGTCCTAAACATGTATGGACAATATAAGTCCTGAACATGTATAGGCAATATTTATAAAGGCAAAAAACGCACAGATATTTTTTATAGGTAACAGATATATACCTAATGCATGTATAAATCATACACCACATCATCTTAAAGTGTACAGAGTTGAACATTATTATCCAATTCATAATATTCAAGTTCAAAGTAAAAAATACAACTACCTCATCTGAGGAAATATACACCCCAAAAAGAAACACAGTAATATGGACTTGAAAACAAGAATAAGAAAAATTTTGATACATAAAATCCTGAAGATATTCTATTTAAAAATAAATCTTTAGCAATAGATTAAGACCCTATCTCAAAAGAAAGTAATACTTTTGGTATCTACAATTTTCAGTTGTGTGCACCCATGAAGATTTGTGCTGTTTTTACACAAAATATAGTAGCAATAATACAGCCTTTCGAAGCTAAGAAAAGTTTGACATTTCCAAATGAAGGACCAACATAAGCGTTATAAGATATGGTGTGAATTACCGAAAAAAAAGTAAACAATTGGGATTAAATTATACCATCATTTAAATAGAGGCTGAGCAAAATGGATATAATTTTTAATGATTCTTTTTTGCTTGCAATAAACTTCAGCTTAAAACCAAACATTTTAATAAATACACGGTCCCCATTAGTAGTCTAATTTACTTCTTACATACCATGTAAACTTACAGTTTTATCTCAGAACTTCTGAATCTAAGAACCATGGACAAATTTAACATACAACATTTCAGGAAGCAAAACATATAGAAGAGTAAGAAGCAAGATGACAGAATAGGAATTCTTTCACTTACATTCCCCACAGCATAATGTGAGAGCCATAACCAAACAAAGCAGTTTTTAGGGGGGTTTTGGGATCCAGGTCATGGTTTATGACATCCTGGTGGGATCCAAGATTGAAGAGATCCATTTTGAGAGGGCCAGACCATGACCAGCTGGCAGACCTGCCAATAATAGTCCTGGCAACAGAATAAAAAATGACCACCTCCCACTTTAGACTTAGCTATAGCCCATTTGACCTTGGTCCTGCCACTAGCACCATCTGCCAAGATATAAAGGAGGATTCATATCCATCCACCTGTGTCTCAGGTGAACAGGCCTGCAGACCTTGGTCCTATGTTTATCCACTAAATCAGCCTAAAACTCACCTTTTTAACCTCTCAGCCATGGTATAGAAAAAATCCTGCCCATACAGGGACTTCTGGGGGAAATATCCATCTGTGCTCCTGAATGTAGAACCACCAATATTGATCTGAAAGTTGATCTTGATGTGGCACTGTAAGCTGGCCTCAGCCACAGTCCAGAACCAATTTTGCTCAATCTTAGGTATGTCTAGAAGCACACACATTTGTGCCCATAAAGGCAGGCCAGCTAACAACAATCTTACTGTGAATCTTAAAATTACCTTGTTAATCAGCTCCAGTCCCTGTCAGCCAGGGTCTAGAAGCAGTCCTGCTCACCACAAAAACTTGGAGGGAGACATGACATGGACCAAGAGACAGACGTGAAGACATTGCTCTCAGCTGTGTATCCTGTAGCAGCCCTATACATCAGTTCCAGCTCCTCTCAGCTGTAATCAGGGGTCAGTCCTGCCCATCCAGGGACCTGTCCAATGACTGAGTGAGAGCAGTCCCGGAGGCCCACCAGGAGCCACAGCTGTCCACATATATTACATCAGTGCTGTGTTTGCAGAAACAAAGACAGTTCCTTGTCTCAGTATCAGTCCTACTAATCAAGATCCAAAAAAAAGTTCAGTCTTCCCACAGAATAGCCAGGATCCACAACTATTTGATGCCTTGATAGCAAGTCTGCCAACCATGGAACCAACTGCAGATCCAGTAAAAGTCATATGACTTGGCTCCAACTTCACTGCAATCTCATCAGCCCAGGTACCCAAAGGTATGTACTGCCCAGAACCTGCTTATAATGACTGGAGAAAGTGTTTTCTCCTTCAGATTCAGAGACAGAAACTGAGGGTATCTAGACCATATAGAATCAGGCAAATATGATCACCAGTGAAGGAAACTAATAAAGCTCCAGTAATCATCTCCAAAAAAATGAAGATCTAAGAACCGGCTAACAAAGAATTCATATTAGTGAGAAACAAAAGAACACAGATAACTTTAAAAAATCATTTAAAAATGCATAAACAAAGTAAGAATTTTAACAGAGAAATAGGGAAGGAAAAAAAGGACAAAACAGAAATCCTACAGCTGAAGTACATAGTGGCAGAACTGAAAAATGTAATGAAAAGCTTTCAGAGGAGACTCAATTATTCAGAATAAAATTTCAACAAAGTCAAAGACAGGTCGTCTGAAAGTAACCAATTACAAAGAAAAAACTGAAAGAGGATATGGTCTGAGAGTGCATCATTAAGTGAACAAATATATACATTTTTAATTTTCAAAGGAGAAAAAAAGAAAAAAAGATTATTTAAAAATACAAGGTCTTAAAACCCCCAAAATCTAGAAAACCATGTGGACATCCAGTTTCATTAAATTCAAAACATCTAGAGCAAGAACACCACAATGATGACTGCCCAGGATACATTATAATTGGAAAAATACAAAGACAAAGTGAGAATCTTAAAAGCAACAAGAGATCACAGAGTCTTCACACATAACATAACTTTTATAAAATCACCATCAGATTTTTCTCAGCAGAAACCTTGCAAGCCAGATGGAAGTAACACCATATATTTAAAGTGCTAAAGGAAAAAAAAAATCCCTGACAACTAAAAAGACATCTCACAAATCTGTTGTTTAGAAACAAAGAAGAGATCATTCCCACATTAAAAAAAAAAATAGTTGAAGGAATTCATCAATACTACACTGGTCTTACAAGAAATGCTGAAAGGAATTTTTCAACATGAAATGATGGAATGCTAACTAACAATATGAAAATATATAAACGTATAAATCTCACTGGAAACACTAAATACAAAGGGAACTTCAGAATACTCGAATACTATAATGATGGTGCAGAAATCACTTTAAACTCTAGTATGAAACCAAAAAAATGAAACTATTAAAAATGAAGAGAGCTAAAATAATTTGTTAATGGATATACAATACAAAAAGGTGTAAAGTGTAACATAAATAGTATAAAATGTGTGGAAGGGAGAAAATTTGTTGAGTTTTTTCTATCCACAGAAGTTAAAGTGTTATCATCTTAAGCTAGACTGTTTTAAGTATAGAATGTTGTATGTAAGTCTTATGATAAACACTAGGAAAATAACTGTAGTACATACAGAAAAGAGAGAGAGCGATCAAAGCATATACCAACAAAAACAAATCAAAAAAGTTAAAAAGCAAGAGAAGACAGTATTAAATAAAAAAAACAAAATTACAATAGAAAGTCCTTACCTATCCATAATTACTTTACATATAAAAAGACTAAATTATCCAATGAAAAGACACTGCTATAGACTGATTGTTGCCTCTAAATATTATGGTAATATTAATCGTCACGTAATAGAATTAAGAAGTGGGACCTTTAAGAAGTGAATAGGCCACGAGGACAAAATAAGTGGATTAGGGTTTTTTTCATCATAGGAGTGTATTAGTTATCATGAGCATAGGGGTCTTATTTAAAAAAAAAAAAGCTCAGTCTGGTGCACACCCTCTCTCTCCCCCTCAGTTCTTCAGCTTTCCTTCATGCTATGTTGCATCAAAATAGCCTTTAACACATGTCAAGACCATGCTTTTGCCCTGCCCAGCCTCCAGAATCATGAGCCAAATAAACTCCTATCCTTTATGAATTACCCAGTCTGTGGTATTCTGATATAGCAGCAGAAAATGGAATAAAATAGAGTGGCTGAATGGATTTTTTTTAACCCAATCCCATATTATGCTTATAAGAGACTCACTTTTTTTTTTTTTACCCGTCCCCTCCCCCCCAACGGTGAGACTCACTTTTGATTTAAGGACAAGCAGGCTAAAAGTGAAAGGAGGAAAAAGAATATTCCATGCAAATTATAAACAAAAGAGTGCTGGGGTGGTTATACTTATATCACACAAAATCTGCCACAAAAGTAAAATTGTTCACTATATAGTAAAAAAGAGGTTAAATTGTCAAGAGGATACACAATTAAACATATATATGCATGCAATACTGGAGCTCCTAAATATATAAAGTGAACATTAACAGGAAAATAGAAATACAAAAGTAAAAGGGGATTTCACTACCCTAATTAAAACAATGGATAGATAGTTCAGACAGAAAACTAATAAGAGTGCCATTGTAAACACTATAGACCTAATAGACATACATATAACATTCCATCCAATGTTATGAGAATGCATATTCTTCTCAAGAACACATGGAATATTCTCCAAATAGAGCATATATTGGACCAAAAAAAAGTCTTTTCAAATTTAAGAAGACTAAGAGCATAGTAAGTTTTTCTCTCTGATCACAATGGTATAAAACTGGAAATCAAAAGTAGAAGAAAAATTGGGAAACTCACATGTATGTGAATAATAAAAAAAAATGCCCCTAAATAACCAATGGGTCAAAGAAGAAATCGAAAGAGAAATCAAAAAGTATTTTGAGACAAATGAAATTGTAAGCACAACCAATGAACACTTCTAAGATGCAACAAAAGCATTACTAAGACAAGTTTATAATGTTAACTTTTTTTTTCCCTCTGTCACCTTGGACAGAGTGCACTGGCATCATCATAGCTCACTGCAACCTCAAACTCTTGGGCTTAAGCGATCCTCCAAGTAGCTGGAACTATAGGCACAGGCCACCATACCTGGCTAATTTTTCTATTTTTAGTAGAGACGGGGTCTCGCTCTTGTTCAGGCTGGTCTCCAACTCCTGAGCTCAAGTGATCCTCCTGCCTCAGTCTCCCAGAGTATGAGCCACTGTGCCTGGCCAATGATAACTTTTGACATTAAGAGAAAATGGAAGTTCTTAAATAAACAACTGCATTTTAATCCCCAAGAAACTTAAACAGGAAGAATAAAATTGTACCAATTTTAGCATAATTAAGTAAATAATAAAGATTAAAGCAAAAACATTAAATAAATGCTAGAAAGACAAGAGGAAAGGTCAAAGTAACTAATAGTTGAGTTTTTTTAAAGAAAAGAGAATTGAAAAACTTTTGGACAAATTAACCAAGATAAAAACAAGAACGGACTGAAGAAAATTATAAATGAAAGAGAAGACATTAAAACTGATATCACAGAAATACAAAGTATAATAAGACAATACGGAGAACAATTATATGACAATATACAGGATAAATTAGAAGAAATAGATAATTTCCTCAAAACAAGCAACCCACCAAGATTAAAACATGAAGAAGTAGAAATACTAAACAAACCAATAATGAAGAAGGACACTGAAGCAGTAATAAAAAAACTCCCAACAAAGTGAAGCCCAAGACTAGATGACTTCTTCACAGGTGAATTCATCAAGCATTTAAAGAAGAATTAATGTCAATCCTTCCCAATAAATTGAAGGGAGAAGACATTTCCAAACTCATATTATGAGGCCATCATTACCCTCATACTGAAGCCAGAGAAAGACACTACAAGAAAACCACAAACCATTATCTCTGATGAAGATACAAGAAGAAATTCTCAACAAAATAGTAGAAACAAAATTCATCATACACCATGAACAAATAGGATTCATACTTGGGATGCAAGGATGTTTCAATATATGCAAATCAATAAAAATGATATACTACAAAAACAGAAAAGATACAAATCATGATCATCTCAAAAGATTTATTAAAACCATTTGAAAAAAGTCAATACACTTTCATACTAAAACCTTGAAACCATTTACATACAAAGATATGTACCTCAACATAATAATGGTCATATATAACAAACCCTCAGGTACCATTATCCTCAACAGTGAGATGTTAACTTGTTTTCTCTAGTATCAGAAACAAGAGAAAGATACCCAATTTCACCATTTTATTCAACATAGTATTGGAAGATCAAGCCAGAGCAATTAGGTAATAAAAAGAAACAAAAGGCATTCAAATCAGAAATTAAGTAGTAAAATTCCCTCTGCTTTTAGATTAAGTGATCATATATATAGAAAACTGTATTTGTTCCTTCTCCATTAAAAAAAAAAACTGTAAAGATTACATCAAAAAAGTTATAGCTAATAAATCTACTCACTAAAGCTGTAGGCCAAAAAAACAGCATTCAAAACTCAGTTGCGTTTCTATACACCAGCAATAAACTATTTGAGAAGAAAGTTAAGGAAACAATCCCATTTAGCATAGAATTAAATACTATAAAATCCGTAAGACTAAATTTAACAAAGGAGGTGAAATATCTTTTCAATCAAATCTGACATTAATGAATGTAATGAAAGAAGATGCAAATAAATGTAAGAATATTCCTTATTTATGGATTGGAATAATTAATATAAAATATTTATATGATACAAAGCAATCTACAAGCCTATATCATCTCTATTAAAATTCCAATGGCATTTTTCATAGAAATAGTAAAGAATTCAAAGACTTCTATGAAACCACCAATGACCCCAAATAGCCAACAAAATCTTGAGAGAGAACAAAGCTGAAGGCTTCACACTTCTTGATTTCAAGCTATTACAAATCTATAATAACCAAGAGGATGGTACTGACGTAAAAACAGACAGATAGACCAATGGAAAAGAATAGAGAAAGCAGAAATAAACCCATGAGTATACAGTCAACTAGTTTTTGACAACGGTACCAAGATACACAAAGGAGAAAGTATAGTCTCTTCAATAAATAATGATAAAAAGTGGCTATCCCCATGCACAAAAATGAAAATGGACATTGATATTATATAAAAAAATTAACTCAAAATGGATTAACACTAAATGTAATAACAGAAACTCTATAACTTCTAGAAGAAAGTATAGGGAACAATCTCTTTGACATTAGCCTTGGCAATGATTTCTTTTAATATCACACCAAAGAAGTACAAGCAACAAAAGCAAAAACCAAAAGCAAGTAAGACTACAAACTTAAAAGTTTCTGCACAGCAAAGGAACAAAAAACAACATAAAACAGCAACCCACAGATTGGGAGAAAATATATCTGATGAATGTAATATATAAAATATATAAGGATCTCAAACAACTCAACAGCAAAAAAACCAAAACAAAACAAAAGTAAATGTGATGTAAAAAGTGCAAAGAACCTGAGTAGATATTTCTCCAAAGAAGACACAAAGTGGCACATAGGTTTATGAAAAGATGCTGAACATCATCATTCATTAGGGAAATGCGAGTCAAACCACAATGAGATATCACCTCACACTTGTTATAATGACTATTATCAAGAAGATAAGAGATAACAAATGCTGGCAAAGGTGAGGAGAAAAGGAAACTCTTGTACAATGTCAGAGGGGGTGTAAATTGATCCAGCCAATATGGAAAGCAGTATGGAGGCTCCTCAAATGTTAAAAACAGAAGTGCCACACAATCCTTCCATCTCACTTCTGTGTATGTATCCAAAAGAAATGAAATCAGTAAAACAAAGGGATATAATATCTGCTCTCCTGTATTTATAGCAGATTATTCACAACATAGAGTATTGTTCAGCCATAAGAAAAAAGGTAATCCTGCCATTTGTGACAACATGGATGGATGAACTAGACGGAAATTTTAGTTAGTGAAATAAAATAGAGAAATACAATTACTGTATGATGTAAGCTATTTGTGGAATCTGAAAAAGTAGAGATCATAGAAGTAAAAAGAAGAGTGGTGGATGCCAACAGTGAGGGGGGTGGTAAAAATGGGGAGATGTTTGTCAGAGTACATACTTTCATCTACAAGATGAATAAATTCTGGGGATATAATGTACAGCATTGGGAATATAGTTAACAGTACCATATTGTATATATGAGACTAAGTAATACTCCCTTAAGTAGATTAAGAGAGTAGACCTTAAGTGTTGTCACCCCTCAAAAACTGGCAACTATGTGAGATGATGGATGTGTTTAGTTCATTGTGTTAATCATTACACAATGGAGAGAGAGAGAGAGAGATATATATATATACATACACACACACATATATATATCTCTCTCTCAAATCATCGATGTACACCTCAAAAAAATAAAATTTATATTTGTTTTTAATTCCCCCCCTAAAATTTATATTTGTAAAAAAAAATCCACGTCAGAAGAAAAAGCAAACTAATGATTGAACAAATGAACATAGATGGCACAATCTCAGTAAGCTGCATTCTTAACCAAACAAAATTATAATATGATAATTATTAAGATATAAGGTAACAGTTAAACTGTTACTATACGTTATATGCTGGACATTGTTCTAAGCTCCTTATAGACCATATTTAGTTAAGAACTCTAAATGGAAAGTAGTACATTAAACTATTTTACACATGTGGAAATTGTGCATATACAGTTTAAATTTCTAATCTTAGTTCAGGCTAGAAAAAACAAACTATTAATGTAAAATATATGACTATTTTCAAAATAAATATTTAAAAATTAAATATGTAATATTTAATATTAAATATGTTATTTAACTAAAGGGACATGCTTTGTACTCTGATGAAATTACACTCTCAATTTCTCTAGAATCACCTTTGAAACCTCCATAGGATTTGAAATTAGTAACACAGAAAATATTCGACATCTGTCTCCAGTATTCCTGGGACTTCTGAACGAAATATCACTATGTCTACCACTATGTTCACATACTTCCAAGATGAGGCAAAAACTGAACTTAAAAAATAGTTTAACACAGAGGTAGTCAGAAATATGCACAGATTTCCCCAGGTCCCCCAAGGGAATGGATGAATAGATCATGTAGGCGCTCACAGGACAAGTTGAGGACTTTGGCTCTCACTGTGAATTTGAGGGAAGATCACTGAAGGGCAAAGGGAATCCTCAGACAATATTTTACACAATCTTAAGGAGAATCAATTATCAGATAATTTATGAGCATGAGAAAGAAGATGACCTTCTATGAGAAGAGAAATAATCCTAGGCTTCTCAAAAAATAGTTTCATTTTGCCAGAGCTTCTTAATCCACACTTTAAGGTATGGCTTCTTCCTTGACCTTTGAACATATCACCTGTGTCATCAGCTTCATTCATTCCCAACTACATGGGGTTTTGGCTACTGTTTCCTCTCTCTTCACATTCCAGGGCTCTTTCATTTGTTTCAAAAAGGTTACCAGGTCCAGCTTAGAAACAGCAAGTTCTATTTTAGTAGAAAAAGACACAGGAATTTTGCTTGCAGTTCTTCAATTTTCAACTAGTATTATACTCAGTAGAGAGAATATTATAGAAGATTCCAATAAAATATTTTTCTAAATACTATTTCCTCACAGCCCCTGTAGAATATTTAAGATGCATTTTAAATTTGTGGATCCTGTGCTTCACATTCAAGTATGACTGAATCAAAAATAAAAAGGAGGAATTGGATTTTATGGTATAGACAATATTTTGTATCACTGAATTTTTTAAATCACCACTAGAGTGAAACCTGCAAATCACCTCAAGAGAGAAGGTAAATAATGAGGTCAAACATAAAGATTATTTTGTACGTTAAGAAACCCCCAATTTTTTTCCTGAAAGCAGAAATCTGAAACTCATTCATACAAAGCAGAACCTCCCAAGCCACATTCTGCAAAGGAAAGCAATAAAAACTTTGAAGTATACTAGATATTCTGGAGGTAAGTTATCCTCACCCACAGAGACCAGGTTTCTGTAGTTCTCTAACATCACATCCCTATACAGATTCCGCTGAGCAGTGTCCAGGTATTCCCACTCCTCTGGAGAAAATTCTATGGTCACATCCCTGAATGTCAACAGTTCCTGAAATAAAAATAAATAAATAATACGTTGACCATGCGGCCTTGGGCAGAGTTCTTAGGGTCCAGGTATTCCCACTGCTCCAGAAAGAATTCTATGGCCACATAAATAAATGTCAACAGTTCCTTAAAAATATCAAAAATTAGTAAGTTAATGACCATGTGGGCATGGGCAGAGTTCTTAATTAGACCCAAGATAAAATGGGAGAGTTAAGAGTACTGGCTCTGACATATATGAGTTACCTGAATTATACAAGATACATTTGAACACACTAATATTCCTTAAGGCATTCTCTCCCTCTGTGGAAAGAGGAAGACATAAGATCCATGAAATTAGTGTAGATACTGTGCTTATATAGAATGTAAAATATAAAACTAAAGCATCAACACAGGATATACATTTTCAAGTGCTATATTTACATCATACAGAATCAGTTGTGTCTGTTCCTCAGATGGAAAAGTCATGGTGAGTTAGTAACATATTTCTCAAATTTTATTGGGTATAAAAATGAACTGGAGATCTTGTTATATTGCAGACTCTGATTGAGGAGATCTGGGTGAGGCCTAACATTCTGCATTTCTAACAAGCTCACCAGTGATGCCAATGCCTCAGGTATAAAAGCCTCATTTTTGAACAGCACAGGGGTAGACCACTGAGGGAAGAATTTATGGATGACATGGAATTGAGTTTCATGAAATACACAGATTGTAACATAATAACAAAAATAGCAACAGTCCTCTTTGAATATTTACTATATTCTAGATGTCATTCTAGTAGTTTGTCATATATTAATGATTAAAACCAAAAAAAAAACTGTAAGAAAAATAATAGTATTCTTCTTTTATGAGAATTTTTGACAATTATCCAGTAAGCAGTAAAGCTTGGGTTTTACCCCAGTTTATCTGACTTAGAATTTAACTCAAAGGTACATGCATCCCAATATACAGAGACAACCCCAACAAAATGTTCAGAGCACCTTTTATAACTAAGAGTAATGAAAACAAGAAGGCAGCAACACAAAATTGATCAAATAATGCTTACATTTTATGCACACAAATACATACAAATGGTAACTATATACTTATTAAAAGTGATAGAGTAGAATATTTTTGTGTAAAGAAATATATTTAATTGTAAAAAAATTATAAATCTGTCAATGAATTTTTAAATATACTATGAGAACCACACACACAATAATATAAACTAAAATAAGAGCGATTTCTCCTGAGCCTTGTAGGATTTTTCAATTTTTTGTTTCATTTATTCTATGTGCCCTGATATATTTTAAAGTTTTAAGATGCTCAAATATATTGCTTGTATGTAAATTCTTGTTCCTTTTCTCTGAAAATGCAGAAGTAACAAAGAAACATGTTTGTGACATGAGTGGAGAATAAAATGGAAACCTACAACACTGAAGCATGACTGTTTTAAATCTACAAATTTCAAAAGCAGTACCTCCAGTCAACAAATGAGATAATTTATTCTCCAAAGCAAGCTATTAGGAAATGGAAACTAAAAAGAAAGAAAAGTTTTTGCATTAAATGTGATGGTTTATACACACCACTCAGTAAATTCCCTCAAGATAGCATTAATGACAAAGAGAAAACTAATCAACTTTATAGTGAAGGAATCTTGCAGAGAGCTCCTTAACCAACTGAATGAAGTTACCATCAGCTGTAATGGGACAAATTGGTATCAGGTGGCAATGAACACAGATGGAGCATAATCACCACTGTGATATGAATGGGAAAAATTAAATCATAATCTGAATCTAATCATAGAAAACAGAATCTCGTGGGGGAGGGCAGTAGTGATGATATGTCTTCAAATTGGCCATGTGATCCTAACTGGAAGCCTGTGCTAAGAACCATTTAGTCTTGTCTCTCAAGCTACAATGTGCATATAAATCATTTGGGATTCCGGGCCCCCGCTTTAAGTAATGTGGCTCTGCAGGTTTGGAATAGGTCTATGAATTGGCTTCTATAACAAGCTCCTGTTAATGCAGATAATGCTCTCTCTAGATCCATTATCAGTAGCACTCAGCTAGAGACAGCAGGCACAGTACACAGAGTCCCTCACACCCAACATTCTTATCACAACACAAATACTGTCCTGAAAGATCACATTCTTTGCTGGCCATTTAAAGTTTACAAAAGCCTGGAGAAGACAGCAATGTCTGAGTGAGTCTACATTCGTAAAAAACATGTACACATGTTAATGCAGTGTTTACTGAACAGGTGCCATGTGCTCACAAGTATGTTACAGAACACTGTGCTAGAAACATCACAGTGTGTGAGTTAATCTTCATAAAACCCCGGGCGTCAGGTACTAAATGTCCCCAAATTCCAAGCAGGATTCAGATGAAAGACCCCGTCTTTGTATTTCTCTTCTGTTTCTCATCACTGATTTTAAGAAAATATGTAAAATAAAAGCTAAATACAGACAGGAACAATACAGAAAAGAAGGGTGGTGTATACTTCAGAGAGATTTTTAATTATTGTGTTTACAATTCCCTTTTTATAACTTGTGAAGCAACTACTGGATCTGCGGGAATGAAAAAAAGGTTGCTAGGTGATTGTCTCTAGAAACACAGGTTGTAATGAGAAAAAAATAAGGCCCCCAAATATAGAGTCCTTTATTCCTATTTGCCTGCTTTTGTGATTTAAAAACTTGTGAGCACTAGCCTTGGAATGACAGCAAGAGCAGTCAACCAAAAGTCTAAACTCTTCTAGTAAGTTCTGTGAGGAGAGATTCCAGGGTGGGGCCAGACCTGGACCAGGCTCAGAAGAGGGTGGATCTGGGCAGGGTTGGGGGGAGGACCAAGCCCAGGGCTTCTCCTCTCTATACTGCTGGGTTTTTTTCAGTTCTGTCTTTCCTAAGCCTGCCCAAGAGAAAATTTACTCAGAGTTAGTCTGATTTTAATCATTTAAATTCTATCCTTATCGGTTTTATAAAATACAGTAACAAATAATTTAACCAAAACAGAGGTATCCTAGGAAAATTATATTAGAAGCTAAATATTTATTCTTAACAACACAAAATCAATAGAAATAATAATCATAATGGTAGCATAAACTCTTCTGTCCATGAATTGCTCAGTGTTGACATCAGCACTCACAACATAAGGGAAGTGGTGCAAATGAAGCCCAAGTCCCCAGTACACCTTCCTTCTTGGTACTGACCACAAGATGCTAAGTACAACCATTTATACATTTGTTCTAGACTGAAAGTTTCTGGACATTAAATATCATGACTTTTTGATCTGGTTTTCTCATGGCCAGATGAAATGAAGGCAATTGATTTATCTATCAGTTTGCATCTACAGACCTCCTCCTTGTTCCTCACCCAGGACCAAGACACTGGAGCAACTCCCATCTGGGCACCAACCAAGGAGATTCCTTCTGTGAGAGAGGAAACAAACCCTGGTTCACTCTTTTTTCTCCCCCATGATCGAATCAGGATTAAACTCTGTTGTCAGCCTGAGCCCAGTCTGCACACAACATCCCAAATATGTCAAAGTCTCCCAGGTCCTGGTAACAGAGTCCCTAGTGACATTAGTCTGATGCCCACATGGTGATCCAGGCAAAAGAAACGCAGGCTCACTGTGTGGGTCAGAAGAGAGAATAATTCTGTCCTGGTGAAGCAGCTGACCCTGGATCAGCTGTGTGCTATTACCTATCCAGGATCAGCTAACTCTGGGGTAAGAGGAAGGACAAGAATACCCTAATACCCAGAAACACAGTGTAAAGAGAGGTATTGTTGTGGTCATGGCAATGGATATTTTGTGGCCCTCCCCTCTGGCTGCTGAGGTGCTTGTTTACACTTACAGATTCTGCCACCAGATTCTGTTTACACCAGGAACCTCTTACACAACTATAGCAGCTCACTGAACAAGATCTGAAAAATTCAGAGGGTCCCAGTCCAAAAATGGGGCTTTAAGATACCTATCTTGATCTCTCTTAATGCAGAAAATGTCTCCCCTAGGTTTTCTGTATATCCTCAGTTCAAAGTCTGACCCTATTTAGTGAATCCCAGGCAGGGGCCATATCTTATATGCAGATTTAGGTGGGATCAACTTGGCTCTGTACTCTTGGATGTTACAGCAAGGGGAGGGAAGCTAGAGGAGAGATCCCCTCATGGAAAGGTTCTAACACATTCTGAAGAACACCAGGACCTGGATTTAAAATTTGGAGCTATAGATTTAGGTCTTGGAGAGGTAAGGGATTTGCAGGTGACTTCTGCACATCCATGGATATTTGTGCAACAGGAGGGGGAAGTTGAGATTCTAAGACCTACTCAATTCACATGTGCAAGCCTGGTTGAGTTTTGGAGCCCCATGGACTCTGACTCAGTTTCAAGTTCAGAAGATTCCAAGTACATTGAAAGAAAGAGCTGGAATGACTGATTGCTGCCCTGTGAAGTTATCTTTCTTTTGTAGAAATCTGCTCTAACTGCTCTAGGTCCCAAATAGGCAGAGAGACAATTCTGCCTACAGATTTTGGGGGCAGTGTACAATTTGCTGTACAATTGTGGGTTGTGACTGGAAGCCCCAGAGGGAAAAGACCCCTCTACAGTGAAACCTGATGGGCACCTTGCATGTTTATATTATGTCTGGAAACTCTGGACAGCATTTCAGAAATCTGATAAGAAAATCACCTCCAGCCCCAAAAAAGCTATCCACAATGGCAGAACAGAAAGAAAACTGTTTTATTACACAATTAAACCAGATTGTGATGTGCATCATGGGAATCTGCTAAGAGACTGCAAAAATAAAGAAAAGTTGCCATAATCAGACCTCATGTAGAAGACCTGACAGCACCATTTGTCATATATAGTACATCCTAAATTCACCTGGTAACTGGGGAGGCTATCTCTGTTTTGGTCATATTCAAAGGAAAAATATACTTCTCTTGTCTTCATGACAAGATGTAGATTTGCAACTTGGAGCCAGGTGCCTGCTGAAGGCAGGCTCCTATTTTTCTATAAAAACTGTTGCATAGGGCTCTATCTTCCTGGCTATTTAAATGTTAAAGCAATACTTCTCAGGTCCTAGAGAAAGATATTCTTGAGTCAAAAAGAATGGCAAAATCCCTATTTAGCTGTTAAAATAATTTACATGTTTTAAAGATGCATACAAAAAATTTTAATATAAAAGTTTTCTAAATTAAACATTTCAAGACCAGACTGAGCAAGGGCGAGACCTCATCTCTACTAAAAATAGAAAAATTAGCTGGGCATAGTGGTACATGCCTGTAGTCCCAGCTACTCAAGAGTCTGAGGCAGGAGGATTGCTTGAACCTAGGAATTTGAAGTTGCTGTGAGCTAGGCTGATACCATGGCACTCTAGCCTGGGCAACAGAGCAAGACTCTGTCCCCCCCCCCCAAAAAAAAAAACCAACACACTTCAAGAAAATGGAGGGAGCCAAAATCTCTTCCCTCATTTTCAAGTTGAAGGATTAAGTCTCAGATTTCTAATCTGCATTTGCTCTTACCCCAGCCAACTCTAGGGCTGTGGTCTTGAACTTATGGACATCTGAATTCCAGGAGGTACTGGATTCAGGCAACAGAGGGGTGGCCTTGGGAACACTAAGTAGATAAAAAAGAGGATGTGTAGGGAAAAAACTGGCAGGGCAGAGAAGATGCTATCAAGAACCGATGGGTGGGGGACAGCGCAGTGTTGGTGAAAGGACTGGATTTGTTACAGATACAAGCCTAAGAGGGGCTATGTCTTATTCCTGTGTCCACGTAGGAGGTATTATGATAGGGTGGTCCAGAGCCTGGGTTGGAGGGACCAGGTTCATGCTACAAATTCAGTGTCTTGTGGTTGGGAATAATCCAGGAATCACCTAGGTACCTGTATAGGTTTTTGGTGGGAAACTGTAGAAGCAAATGTGCTGTAGGTGCAATTCCTGAGCTTGGATGCTTGTCCTGAAAGGGGCATGGCCATGTCATTACCTAGTACACATGTGTATGAGTGGACAGGAATCATGTGGTGGCAGCAAGGTGTTGAGGAGGGGTCTGGTTTCAGAACATTTTCTCTCTGTGTCCTGAGAAAAGAAAAATAGCTTAGAGGTGTCTGAGCTATGTGAGGTATGGAAAATTGAGCAGGCCCAGAGAGGCATGAGTGTGTGACTTGATTCAACCCCCTAACCCACTGGGGGCAATTGTTTAAAAACACTTGTTCCAGACTAGCTGCCTTGCCCGTTATCTTCAAGTTCCTGGAATTTTTGATAGAAAAACACAGTATAGCTTATCAATAGCTTATGAAATTTTAATGTAAATTCTTGGTGAACAACTTAGAAACTGCCTGTACTATTTTTATTCTTAAAAACCCACTTGTAACTGCTGCTAATTGGACCTTATATTCAGGGCAACTTTAATCTATGCTCCTGGGTGGCCATCCTTAAACTTTGCACATAAATACTCTCTTTAAATTAGATTCTGACCTTTTTGATTATTTTAGGTTGACAGTCATCAGTTCCAGCTGGAAAGAGACATGGAATCCCATGACAATTTGTGGCATAACAGCCCATGTGCAGAACAGAGGTTCCCTTACTTGAGACACTGAGGGTCTCCTTCCAACCCAGGCCCAGCCTCACCCACACTGGGTGAGATTCACAGGCATCCATGTGTCCTAGGTCCCCCAAACGTCCCTCGCTGGAAACACTTGACTTAAGTGTGGGATACCTGAGCACAAAAAACCAGTCCCTATGTTTTGAGTATCTCTCAGGACATATCATCAGGAATTATTACAACATGAGCATGAAAGTGTTCTTAACTCAGCTTTATTTGAAAATGAACAATGTGCAACAGTGGAGCCTGGTTCAATGATGTGTGGTGGAAATGGAGAGAAGCCCTTAACAATGATGCCATGATGCATATGTGATGCTACAAAGGATATCATGATCCCTGTAATGTAATAAAACAGATTAGAGCAGCATTAAAAAATTTAATTCTGCTGTTTTTGCTTACTTTGTATGTTTTCTGTGAATTGTGGTAAAATATACCTCCTTTTTAATTATTTATATTTCCTTACTTAAGTGTATTGCTTATGGTAAATTGAAAATATCCATTTTTCAAATACACTTTGAGAGCACTGAATTTTTTAAAGTGATATCTAAAGTGTTTCTTACTCAACACACAACTGTAATTTAATATTTATGTAATAAATAATTTTTACTTGTTGACTGTGTTCCAAAATTTTTTATCTAAGATGCTTTGTCCAATAGCATGCCCACAAAATAGCAAACATATGGGACATTCCAAATAAGAAAATGACAAAATTTATAGATTTTGAAGAAAATCTCATAGCAGAAATTGGTTAGAGTTGACATGGAGGTAGGTGTCTTAATGCCAACACATAGAAATAAACAGACAACAGAGCAACATTGTGGTTTAACCTGGCAAGATAAATAAAAAATGAAAGAGTGATTGGGAGTATGGTTAACAACAGTTAAGTTTAGGTGAACCCAGGAAGGCATCTCTAATGCGAAGGTTGTAATAATTAATGGAGAGTAACTGAATTGTCATGGGAAGGGTAATCAGAAAGATACAAATTTAATGTTATAAGATTAAAATGTTGGTGGTCCTACTAAATGAACTATTAATTTCTCCAGTCCAATAACTGACATATTTTCATCATTTCTGTTACATCACTTAACTAATCTAGGTGAATTATTTTAATTTCCAAGTCACGATATTACATTTATAATCTTTTCCACCTCCATGGATAGCTTTTGTTTTCCTTTTACTTACTGTCTTTTTTAATCCTCTCCTGGCCTTTGTAGATTGATGGTCACATGAGAAGCTGAGACCCTAGAAAATATGGCCTGCAGATGTGGGTTGCACATCACATGCACCTAGCCAAATTTCTTTAAGCTGTCACTGGGAGGGGTATGGATCTTGAAAGGTCCCTCTTTGGAGACCTTGGTTAAAGCCATAAAGGACTTTAGGGTTTTGTTTTCATGCATTTTTGTTTGTGTTGGTTTTGAGTCATTTATTCAGGTATGCCTTTGATTTAAAGTGTTGGTTTACACTTAGAGTACGGTAGGAACTTTTTTTGTTTTGTGGTTTTTTGGCCTTCTCTTCTAAGCTAAATGAAACCATATACTGAGAAAGAAACAGTTTATTAAAACATTTCAAAGACAAACAGCTTTAAATAGTGATTATACCAGACCTCTAATAAATAAACAAGCCCCCTCTCCGTAACGCCTCCTTGGTGTAAATTTAAGAAAAAAAATCCAAGAAGCAAGAGTATTTGCTATTCACCCAGACTTGATAAAAAAACTTTAAAGAGCTCTATAATCAAAACTTTACTTAATTAAGACTGATATTTAGACTATATATACATATATTTATTTAAGGCCTCTCAAAAATTATTCCATTAGAATGCCTAGATTTCTAAAAATTATAAAATATGTATTCATAAATTATTAGTATGTGACAGTTAAAAGTTTCTTAGTTCTTAGATTTCCACTGTGAATTAAGATTAAGATTATTCAGACTTAAAATTCTGACTAACATATGGTAAGTTTAACTAGAGAAAAAGAAAAACTATTCTATATACAGAATGTATAAAGAAAATAAGATGTGTTTTTTGGTTAAAAAAAAAAAGTTACACAACAGAAACATGAGGATGCGGTTTTTCTCATAGGAAAAGTAATTTTGCCCAGTTTACAGGTTATTTAAAGGTTTCATTAAACTAAAAAAGTAAAACAAGGAAGAAAGATAAACAAACCAAATGATATAGAAAGTTGGAGAGAGAAAGAGAATGGGAAAATTTGTGAGAGGTTATTAAGAATTTAAAGAAATATTTTCTATATTGGTCAAAGCTGATTGAAATTGGATAGATGTGTTCATAAAGTTTTATTAAAATTAGCTTTAATATTAATAATACAATGATAAATGGGAACAATTTGTTTTTAAGTAATATTTTCATAAAGTATTAATGTGATAATAGGAGACTTTGGTTTATCTTTCTAATAAACTGTGAAAAAATAACCAAATTTCTCTGTCAATTGCATCTTTAACCATGACCATTTTAAGTCTTGTCCTATTCCATCTTTGGGAGTTCCTTCTAAACTTCACAGAGACCAAGAAACCCATTTCACTGGTCAAATATTCAATCTATTTGTAACATATGGCCAATTTTTCAGCATTTTCATTGTGAATGCACAAATGGAATAAAAATTCAATTGGCAAAGTTTACAGAAACTTTTCACCTTCTCTGGCATAAGTCTCTTCCTTGATATTGTTTAACTTACCTTCTACCCCATGTGGGAAACATCAGATTTCTCCCTTTAAAATAACAACAGGAACGCCCATGGACCTGGATGAAGTAGCCTACAAACCAGCCCGTCTTAAAGGTAATATTCTTTATTATTGCCAAGGCCTTATAAAGTTTCTCACTAAAAATTCTAAACTTATTAAAGATTTTTAACAGTGAGTTCCCAGGAGATGCAGATATCAATGATCATGACTGCCAACCTAGAAATTTTGTTTATTGGCAATGACATTAAATAAAAGATTCCCTCCTTGGGGAGCGGCCGGGCGGCGAGCGTTCCCCCTGCCCCCCGTTCCCCCCCCAAAAAAAAAAAAAAGAAAAAAAAAAAAAAGATTCCCTCCCACTGCATTGGAAGGAACCACATGAGGTATTGTTGGCCAACCCCTGTGCTGCTAAATTGAAGGGCAATGTCTCTTAGGATATTTGCTCACCCCTCTATCTATAGATAGCTCTGAAGAAAGTGAACACTGGACTAGTTTCCTCAAATTTTCTCTAGGCATGGTCACTAGTCTATTTTAGATGGTCATATTTGGGGAAAATGCTAATTATCTCCCTGGCCATGAAGAAGGTAGCTCCATGCATTTCTTAGGGAGAATTCTTTTGTTATAGTGGGTGGCATTTCACATAAACACATGATTAAAAATCAACCTTCGAGAAAATTGATGATTATACAGCTGCCTCCATCACAGCTCAACAAAAAGCTATTGAAACACCAGCTAAGGTTGTACTTGGCAATTCCATTGCTTTAGATTATACACTAGCTGAGCAAGGAGGTGTATGTATGGTGGCAAATACCTCTTGTTGTGTATAGATAAATACTTCCCATGATGTAGAAACTCATCTAGG
Source organism: Daubentonia madagascariensis (assembly GCA_023783475.1). Lineage (NCBI taxonomy): Eukaryota > Metazoa > Chordata > Mammalia > Primates > Daubentoniidae > Daubentonia > Daubentonia madagascariensis. The sequence continues at coordinate 529,112 of JAKFHU010001957.1, read as the reverse complement.
AAAAATTTTAAAAGTCACTTGGTTACAAGTCTCTAAAGAAGAGCTAGGATTTAATTTTCTTCATGATGTTTTTAGTTGGCTCCTTAATGGAATAGAATTTTTGTTGTTGTTGTTGCTCAGGCATACAAATTCTCTTTTTATAATCCTTATGTGCATTATATTTCTAGTAATCCAATTATGAATGCTATGTGTCTCTCATTGTTTGACTTCTCCCAACAAAATTAAAATCATTGTATTCTAAAGACCAGAGATGACAAAACAAGTGACAGCAGCTATATACATCAATGACTTCACTGAATTCTCATTTTTGCCACTCTGTGATGCAAAATTTGGATTTTGGGCATTCATAAAATTCCACACTGAGATATATCCTCTTTCCCTGCCACCTGACTTGGGACAGGACTATCTGAAAATGAGCCCTCTCAGTGGTGAGGGACACTTTGACACACTTTGATCATCAATGCTTTCAAAACGAAGAATTGTGATCAAAAAAGGAAAATAAAAAAGAAATTTTTTTTTTTAATTTGAGGAATGCAAGCCTTCTCTAAATTGTCAGGAACAGACAGTCACAGGAATGAGTGAGCAGTCATGTCCTACTCCACTCCTTGACCCTTGAGCTAAGTAATAATTTCTTAAAGCTGCTTGCTATGTGGACTCTAGACTTACAGATACCACAAGTAAATTAACAATGCTGCATCCTCGACACCATAACATATACCCTATAGTTCAACAATGTACAGCCAATTACTAACCAGTGTTTGGCTAAACCAATGAGAATTCTAGACAAACAACTTTCCATTGGCATAATCCTTTTCTTTTTGCCTTCAAAAACATGCTTGTAATAATGACCAAATGGAGCTTATACCCAAGGTTACTTGGGTCTGAGACTTACAGGCAGCCATACCCAACATGGATAAAGTAAACACTTTAAAAATATATTTTGTGCCTTAGTTTCTTTCTTTAGGTTGACAAATATAAAGTGATAGCACTTGGGAACAAAGCCAAGAATATCATTTTCAGCAACATTGAAAAATAAACTTGAAACAACTCAAGGCCTAAAATCAGTAGAATGGGGGAGTAAATTGTGTGACCCAGACTCAGACAGCAGCATGTATGCCACAGAATGAGGCACAGAAATCATAAAAAACCTTTTCAGCATAATGTTAATGGTATATTAATACTAACATTAAGTTACTGAAAAGTAAAAAGAGACAAAACTGAGGAAAACACTGCTTTATGATAAATAGATGCTTAAGGTACAAAGAATAACAAAAAGAATCAGGAGTGTGGTCACCTCTAGGGAGACACACCAGAATTGCCCAATGCTTGCTTGCATGTATGTATGTATTTATTTATCCATCCACCCATCCATCCGTCTGTCACTCCAGCTACAGTTCAGTGGCATCATCATAGTTCACTCAACCTCAATCTCTTTAGCTGAAGCCATTCTCTTGCCTCAGCCTCCTGAGTAGCTAGTACTACAGGCTTGTGCCATGATGCCTGGCTATTTTTTCTATTTTTTAGTAGAGATGGGGTCTCACTCTTCCTCAGGCTTGTCTCAAACTCCTGAGCTCAAGCAATCCTGCCTCAGCTTCCCAGAGTGCTAGGATTACTGGTGTGAGCCACTGCACCCGGCCTCAAGTTTTATTTATTCACCTGGATGGTGAGTCCATGTAAAATTATATTAAACTCAGCATAAAACAAACAACCCACTTCATAAACTATCTTTGCTTCTTCAGACCATATCATGCAGTACACTCATATTTTTAACCAAGAAAATAAAAAGCTTAAACTCAAATCATGGAATAAAACTCTTAAATACTTGGGAAAACAGGAATTATATGGTAGAAAGATTACATAAAGTGCTCCTTCCATGGTTGGTGTGAGCAGGCTGGGAAACCTGCAGTGGAGGCTCCCCAGGAAGAACTAACTGGGCCTTCAGTGACCTCCTGTGGCAGGCTCAAGATTGGCCTTAGCTTAGAGTCAGTGAGCTCAGGACTCAGTTTTTTGGTCAGGGTTATTTACATAATTTTATATAAAAAAATACACAGTACTTAAAGAAGCCAGCAAAACCACTAAAACTCAGTGTTTATATTTATAGAATAAAAGGAAATTCTAAGGGAAAAAATTCAAACCATAAGGTCTTTCCTCTGCTCTTATACCACAACAATCAACACAAAAGATTTCTGTGACCAAAGATGAGGTGACTTCTCCCTATCAACAAGCAATCAATCAATTCTGCAGGAGACACCAGCTGGGTGTCCTCCAACCCAGTTCAATTAGAACACTATTTACCAGGAAAAGGGGATGGGGTACAGAGCATTCATGTCCTTGCCAAACTCACTACCTTCCAGAAACCTCCATGTGTTCAGCTATAAGGAAGCTCCCAAACCCCATCCTTTTGGGTTTTTATGGAAGCTTCATTTCATTCACATAACTAAACCATAAGTCATTGATAATCAATTTAATCATAAGCCCCTCCCTCCTCCCTAGAGGTTGGGGGTGGGACTGAAAATTCCATCCCTCTGGGCAAGTGACTGGTTCCCTTGGCAACCAGCCTCCCGTCCGGTGGTTTCTAGCAGCTTTCCGAAAATCCCCTTATTAAGGTAAGCTCAAGTGTTTTAAAGAGCTTGTTGTAAATAACAAAAGACTATTTTTCACCATTACTGGTCAGGAGCTACCTCAGAAACAAAGGACAAAAGACCAAATAATCTAACAAAGGATATTTTTATTGCTAAGGAAATAGCAAAGCTTACAGGAGCTGAGAACCAGGAATCAAGGGAAAAAAAATGTATCTGTCATAATGTCCCAGAAATGATAAAGCATTAAAGTGTCACACCTCAACAGGAAAAGCAAAAGTATCTATCCCTTTTAGACAATCAACAGGCCATTTAATTATTATTTGCATGATAACAAATCATTTAGTACACACATTTAGTACTTGCCAAATCCTGTCTCATAAGATTTACCATTAAACTCCAACATTCAGACAAGAAGATACAAAATAGAGTTATCCACTGTCACAAATTCTCCACCCTGCAAAAAAGAAAGGAATGGATGTTTTGGTGAATTTTTGTCATTCAACAATTTTTCTACCCTACTTATTGGTGGAAGTGTATTCATTTCTCTGCAACCAGAACCAAAGAGAGATTTTTCCTATTTCCTTTCCCATGTAGCACTCCCAAAGCTACATCCTGAATTCCAAAATCACTTCCAAATAAAGAACATACCTGAGAAACTTACTACACTCACTCTGGGAAGGAAAGTGGTAAGTGATAATTTTTAACAAGTGGAATACCTGATCAGATTTTTTTTCTGAGATCTACGTTTTTTATGCCTCTTTGAAAATATTTTATCTCTGAAGCTCTACTGCTAAAATTCATTTTACAGTTAATGAAAAACTGAATGTGAAATAAGTGAACAAATCTTTTCTAGGTGACAAACCCAAGGAGAGGCAGTGATGACAGAAACAATGACATGTGTGATTCAAGTGACAAGTCATGCCATCCAATCACTTGGCATATCTGCCCACCCCCATCCTTCTTATTGAAGAACTGGATGACCCTTCTCCCAGGGGTCCCTGCACTGTGCCCCCCTGTGTGCTGGAAGTGCATTTTGCTTTGCAGGTTCTTGCACCACCTCACTGGGATCTGTTTTTCTTTTCCCTTGGGATGGTTCTTCTCCCTTCACAAGAGTGAGGAAATCCACAAAGCAGGAATCATTCGTGTCTATATTCCTCAATACCAGCATCCAATTTGCATGTCTCCAAAACATAAAAACCGGGGTTGGGGAAAGAAAATCTTAATGTCTCAAGAAGTTAGCTTTTTAGATGAAGGATATACCAGGAGATTCCTCTCAGCCCCAAGACATTCAGATGCTCTCCTAACAGGCCCCAGCCCCATACCACTGGCTGTCCTCTTGGAGAAAACCCATTGGCTGATATTCACTAGACTCTCCAAGAGACATGGCCACTGTGGGCATTCTAGGTCATCCCCAGACAGTTGTGAAACCCAGTACCAGGAAAAGACAGGAGGGTGGCAGAGCACACATCACCCTATAAAGTTTCTAAAGAGAAACCTCAACACAAAGACATTCTAGTAAGATGTCTGTGTGTAGGGAAGAGAAAAGAAGGAGAACCACAAATTATTAAAACAGAGTGTCAAGTGAATGTTCTCTGATTTCCCCATGTGAAATGTTCAGAAACACAAATATTTTAAAAAGAGCCACCCACTGCTCTGTGAAATACGATAAACAATTAAAATACTGTCTCTTTGAAAAGTACAATAAAGGACAAATAGTGGATAATGTGAATTGGTTAGTATTAGTTGACATTTGTAAAGCTGGGGGAAAAACTAGAAATTTAGGATTTTACTGCAAACCCTAGTAGAGCTGTGCTGGGGAAACAGGGCAGTGGATTAGAGATTCTGCTTGCCATACATTTGGAAAATGCAGGGACAAACAAGTCCTTCTGTGGAGTGTTAAAATAATGACATAGTTGGGAATTAGACTGAACTGAATCTTCTGTCCTGAATTCCTACCTAAGGATACTAAAAATTTAACTCAAATGCATTTCTTGTCAATTATTAATCTAGAGAGCAACAACATTTAGGCTTAACCCACTACAAACTACCAATTAACCTCTGATTACATAACCAGGAGACAGTCACCTGCATAGACCAAATAAGGCGACTACATAACCGTAACCAAGCAATTACTGAATTTGGTTTGCTTCCTCACGCACCTTATCAAAGCCTTCAAACCCCTCCTGGAGACCCCAAGCTCAAATCATACCTAGGGGCTTCCTGAATCCTACATCACTGTTTGCTCTAATAAACTCTTAAATGTTTTAATGGTAACTTACTTTAATTTTTAAAAGGAGACTGGGGACCTCAGGGAACCCGCCATTGAATCGGGAATCTCCCCCGACGACCCCGCCGTGGTTACCGCACAACGTGGGGAGACGCGGGGCTGCGGGCGCGGAGCTGCCCAGACAGGGCTTCCGGCCGTGCCAAGTCACGCGCGGACGGGACAGGACGCCCGGGGTCCGGCTGCGGTTCTCGCCCCACCCAGTGCCCAGAGGCGCCCGAGGGCCGAGCTGCACCCGCGGGGACTCGGTCCGCAGACTCCGGTCTGACGCGGGAGGCCCGGGACCCGCCGCCGCCGGTTCCGGCCGGTTCCAGCCCCCCAGGACAAGCAGCCCCACACTCACCATTTCCCGGCTTCCGCGTCGTCCCGGCGTCCTCCTCACGGATCCTGCGGTACCTGCAGGGCACAGGGCGACAGAGGCTGCGGCAGAGACACCTGCACCTTCCAGCGCGAAGGAGAAGGAGCAGCCGACACGGACTGAACCGAACGAGCTGACGCAGGAGACAAAGGCCACGCCAGATCGTAGAAGCCGCCCCTTCCTGTCCCGCCGCGAGCCTGATTGGACAGTTCCCAAGACGGCGCTCCTGATTGGATAAAACACCAACACCCTCCCCTTAATCCCCTGAGTGACAGGTGATGGGATCCTACCTATTCACAGCTGCAACGAGGGTTTCGTCTCCCTACGGGGACCTTGGCACTGCCTGGAGGACGTTCACATTTAACCTTGTATATTATATTATATCCATAATGAATAATATATATAATATCAAAACCTGGAAACTATAATGATAACTATTTTTAAGTTTCAGATTTTGAGCTGGGCATGGTGGCTTGTGCCTGTAATCCTTGCACTTTTGGAAACCAAGGCAAGAGGATCGCGGCAGAGTTGAACCACTGGACAACAGACCATCCTCAAAATATTTAAAAATAGCCAGGAGTGGTGGTGCACGCCTGTAGTCTCAGCTACTCAGGAGGCTGAGGAAGGAGGATCACTTGAGCCTATGTTGGAGGCTGCAGTGAGCTATGATCAGGCCACTGCAATCCAGTCTGGGCAACAGAGCAAGACCCTGTCTCTAAAATAAATAAATAAATAAATAATTCATATTTTATAACCTTCACGGCCTCTGGTTTTTTGAGGAGGTAGCCTGAGTTTTTAAAATAAAGGCAATCCTCTCAGGCAAAGTCTCCTAGAACTAAAGTAGGAGCTGCGTGTGTCATTTTAAATTTTCTAGTAGTGACATATAAGAAAAAGAATCATGTGAAATTGATTGTAACAATTTATTTACTCAATATATCCAAAATATTATCATTTCAATATGTGATCAATATCATATTATTAATGAAGTACTTTTTGGTACTAAATCTTTCAAAGCCACTCTGTATTTTAAGCTTCCAGAACATTCCACTTAAGACAGCACATTTGGATGCATATGTCTGATTTTCACACTTTTACTTATATTTAGGTTGATCAGTGGCCCCAGCAAATGAAGAAAACATATAAATGATATTTTTCCTAACTTTTCTTTGTATATTTGATAGGATTTCATACACTGCAGTCTATATCTATTTTTAAGCTCAAATTGTCCCAACTTAGGTCAGTGAAGGACTCTTTGCATTGCGTCCTGCATCCTTGTGCCACGAGACTGCTGAACTCTGTAAAATATTTTTAAAGAGGTTTATTCTGAGCCAAATTTGAGGACCATGACCCAGAGCCACACCCAAGAAGCCTTGAGCAAGTGGACTCGCTGTGGTTGGGTTACAGTTTGGTTTTATACATTTTAGGGAGATAGGGGTTACAGGTAAAGTCATAAATCAATACATGGAAGGCATACATTGGCTTGGCCCGAAAAGGCGGGTCATCTCGAAGGGGGGGAGCTTACAGGTTATAGGTGGGTTTAAAGACTCCTTGACTTCTAATTGATTAAAAAATGAAGGTTTGTCTAAAGGCTTGGAATGTTTTAGATAAGGAAAAGACAAGTCACCTGACTTATATTTGTTGTGTAAATTGAGGACCTGCAGGTTTGTCTTGCACAGTCTTAGGCCTGTTGATGAGTTACAAAGGATATCTCCAAGAAGGGAGGGGGCATGGTGAGGCCTGTCTGACCTCCTCATGGCAGACAATGTAGTTTTAGGATATCCCCTTGGCCAGGAGGGGGTCCACTCAGTCAGCCGGGGGGTGGAAGCCTTTTATTTAATTTCAGTTCACAAGACCATATGTTTTGCGAGCTTTCTTATTTTCTGGAGCAAACACACATTCGTGCTTCCCTTTCTCAGTTATATAATTTGCAAATAGCTGTCCCATTTGGCATATTCCTTTCTACTTGACTTATGGTGTTTCCTACTACAAATAATATCCTGGTTGTATATTGTGTACTTTATTAATCTTTTCTTTTATTGACATTTCTTGATTTGAGTCAGACCAGATTTATTCTCACAGCTTGTAGAAATATTTACCAATGTTTTCTTCTACTATTTGTGTGTTTTCAATTTGTTACCATTTATATTTGTCCTTTATTGTTTTTTATCTTACACTATCACATGAACAATAAATCCATTTTCATCTTTTTTAGGGAATATCCACTTCTCAAACACTAAGTATTGATAAAGGCTCCTCACCTGTAGTTTTTTTGTGTAACGTCTTTTATGCACTTTCATGGGTTTCTGAATTTTCTGCTGTCCCAGTCTGCTTGCTTATTGTAGCATCAACACCAAACTGCTTTAATTATAGAATGTTTTAATGTCTTTTAATGTCATGTAAGACCAAAAACCCTCATTGTGTTTCTGTCTTAGAAATTTTGGTTATTCCTATATGTTTGTTTTTCCATGTGCACTTTGCAAGATCATTGCTAGCTTGAAAGAAACTGACAGAATCTCTTATGACATCAAGTACAATGTTGAAGTTAGCTTAAGGATAAATGACTTCTTTATATTATTGAGTTTTTCTATCCAAGAGCAAGATGTAACTTTCCATTTGGTTAAGTCTTCAATTATATATTCTAGGAATGCTTTATTATTTTGCTCATATAGATTTTGTACAGTTTTCATTAGATTTATTCCTACATCATTTTGTTTTACTTTTAAAATTTACTTTATGTTATAATTTTTCATTGTATGCTTCTCATACTTTATTCATAAATAATTGTGAATTATACATAGAAAGGCTACTGTTTATGTGTATCAATGTTACATTGTGTTGGTTTACTGAATTATTTTTTGTATTAGGTTTTTTCTTACTAATCACTTTGTGTTTCCAGATATATAATCATATCATCTGCAAATTAAGTATTACATATTTGTCTTTATTTATTTTGCCATCTTCAAATGCCTTGGATAAAGCTCAATGCCAATTTAATGAATACTATAAGCAACATTGTGCTTTTTAGTATTGTTGCTGAAAATAGTATGAATGTCCCTCATGTTTTCCATGAGTATGTGAAAGTCCATTTTCTCAAGTTTGAAAAGATCTATTAATGCCTAATTTTGATGATTTTAAATTATCAGTAATGCAGGTTAAATTCTGCTAAGTAGACATTTTTGCATCTATGAACATAATCATGTGATTGTTCTATTTCTCTCTAGAAAATAATAAAACTTACATTGAATTTCCTAATATTGATGAATTACTCTAGAATTCCAGGAATAAGTGAATTTTGGCATATATGTTTATAATACTCAATTAGGATTTGTTTCCTAAATATATATGTTACATATTTCTATGTGTAGGCAGAGATAACGTTTTTCTGTAACAGTCTATTTTGTATAACATTTGGAAGTTTTTGGTACCAATGTATCATTTGATTTATGTAATTTATTTGTATGTATTAATAGTACTTCCATTGTAATGTTGCTTAATTGAGTTAAAAGCATTGATTTATGTGATATTTAAAATGACTGTAGAATTCTTCTGTTAACTACTTTATTCTGGATCTGTGTTTGTGAGATACTCTTTTATAAACACCTCTGCTTCTGTGAATATTATACTGTTTAGACTTCTTTTCTAAACAGGAGTCTGTACTGGTAAAGGATATTTTTCTAGAAAATTTCCATATCCTTTTGTTTTCCAAATAAATGTGCTTTGAGTGGTGCTAATTATTCTTTAGTGATTTTACTATAAATTTGTAATATTATGTTCAGTCTTCTACATCTATCCCATTGATGCATCCTTGTCAGTTTCTTTATGTCACCTCATTATTCTTCCCATAAATTAAATAAAGGGACATCTGCAAAACCCAAGAGTTAACTAAGTTTTAAATTGTGAATAAAAGGCCTCCTAAGGGAAGCACATAGTCCAGTGCACAGCACATGCTTCACTGCCAGGCCTTCTTGTGTTGGACCTCAGCATTTCCTGCTGTCTCCCGCATGACACCTGTCAGCCTCCAAGGATCATGGAAAAAGAAGCCCCCTTTCCAAACACTCCAATGGTGTCCTTGGAGATGCTGATTAAGAATCTGCAATTATTTGGGGGATTTATTACAAAGACAGAGTTTTTTCAGAAACAGTCTCAGCTCCACTACTGTGCGCTGTCACTGCCACTATAGATTAAATGATAGTTGCAGTTCTGGGGGGAGGGGAGGTCACAGAATGGCAAGAGTCTGTCTCAAGGTTTTCCTGTCTCCCTTCCACACACACACTGACTGCCAAAACTGTCACACTGACACCACAATCCTGAAATCAGGAAGGAGTCAGGTGAGTATTTTAGGTTTCAGCCTGAGAGGCAGAGTCTGTAAGTGAAGGAGGCTTATCAGGAGTCTGGGTAGGTGCTCCTGTCTAGAAAGGGGATTATTCTGGATTTAAAACTGGTCCACTGCCAAATACACTCAGGATAAAAAATAATTCCTGAGGCAAGAGCTGACCTCTTGGAAATAGGCTGGAGGCCCTAGAGTCTAGGCCCAGAACATGCACTGAATCCTATCTTCTCCTAATGTAATTTAATCCATTCTGATGGCAGTCAATGTTTTATCTTAATAAATTTAAGGTGATAGTTAAATTCTGTATGATTGTCATTCTGAAATTAATCTTAACTTAAATCACAGTCACCACTTCCAGGAAAATAAAAATGTTAGTATAAAATCTCCATGCAAGTGATGATAATTAGATGGAACTAGAATACAATAATCAACTGCTGTACAGAAACCATGTGTGTGAGTAGCAGTGACTAGAATGTATCTTTTCTCTAATGCTGGATGTGTTATGTCCTTAATAGTGACAGTACCTATTTTTACAAAAAAAACAACAACAACAACAACAAAAAAAAACTTCTGTTGTCTCTTGATCATGCTGAGATTATTTTTCCTGTTGAAATAAGGTAAGGGAAGGCACATTTAAAGAAAAAGTTAAATCATGATTTTGGTTTCAGATAGCAGAGAAAAAAAGTCAAGGCCTTTAGCAGTTTCTGCTTTAAAAATGTCACAGTATCACCTCTTGTCTCCCTGTAAATCTCTCCAAAAATTATTCAATGCACTTATTCCCATGTCTTTTATATGCACCTTTATGTATTTATCTTATATTGGAGTATACTTTACTCCAATAATGGTTACATTGTCCTTAGCTATTACTCCACCTATTAAAAACTCATAACATGATCACAATCAATAATAATTTAGTCTGAACCCTTTTATTTTATCTCTTATTTATGTGTCCAGTCCCACAGCTTTGCTCACAGCAGTATTCTGCAGTAATATTGGTGGTTAGCACCATTATAATCCCGTTTCTGGATCAAGAGAACACATATTATTTTGTTAGTGTAGTAGTCTGAGCAAGAATGATTTCTTAACAGCCAAACAATCTGGGTTTAAATCCTGACTCACAGAAGTTACTAGGATGGGAGTTAAATGAGTATTTTGCCTTGTCTTTGCCTAAGGTTCCTCATTAGTCACAACAATAACATCAATAGTTTTGCAGAATTGAATATTCAGTCAGCAATTGCCTGTCAAACTATAATAATAATGACTCTTACTCTTAGGGCTATACAAAGAATAATAAATATGCAAACATAATCAATCACTTCTTAAAGCAAATAAGAAATGTTTCTGAGTGTGAACAAATTCTGTGTTGAGAATATTGAACTTAGTAGCTTGAAGTAACACCGCTTTCTTGTTTCTCTGAAGGATCCTCTGGCTCTGAATATAAATATCAGTCCAGGAAAAAGCCACAATGGCCTCCAGGGATTTGGCAATAGGCAATATCTCCTTATAGCATGCTCTACTTCAAATCCTAGGGAATTGTTTTCTTATTTATGATTATATCCACCTTTACTTCACTAGATACAGGTTAAGATCCACAGATATGATCATCAAGCACCTGAGATTAGCCAACACTTTGGTCGTTCTCTGTACAAGAGCCTCCCAAACAATGAGAGCATTAGAGATGAAACATTTCTTCAGTAATTTTGGATGAAACTTACATCTTATCTTCACACAGTAACCAGAGGTGTGTCCTATGTCACCTCCTGCCTTTTGGGTATTTTCTAGGCCATCACAATCTGCCTGTGGCACTCCAGGTGGGCAGAGCTTAAAGTGAAACCTCACAAGTGCATTGGCCAATTCAGCTTCTTGTGCTGAACCTTGCAAATGCTTGTAAACATATATTTTCCTACATATGTTTTTGAAAAATGGAGCAGTAATGACACCACAAAGCAAAAGGATCTGGATATTGTTCTTGTGGAATTCATATTGAAGTGATATCCTCATTTCTTGTAAGTTTTTTCACCTTCCCTAATATTTTGAGTTTTGGACTTAGGATTTGGGCCATTGGTTCTGTGGTTTTCATCCTGTACTGATACAAGCAGAGGGTTCAAAACATTAATAGGACCAACCTCTTCCCCAGATGCTCTCCTGAGGCCACAGCCACTCAAAGAATCCTTATCCTGTTGAGTACCTTTGTAGCTTTTCTTACCCTCTCCTCCTTACAGTTTACATGGTGCTTTTTAATGATCCCAGGTAGTGGCTGATGAACTTCACTGTGCAAATTAATTCATATTTCCCAACTGTTGGCCCCTTTGTTCTCATGGACCAAGACAACCACACATCCAGACTCTGCTCTGTGTGCTGCAACCTGAAGGCCCAATGTCCTAATCTGGTAATAGAGCAGAAGTTATTTTTGTTTTCACAATGTACAGTTACTCTTTTATTCATTTGTTCTAGCGGCTTTTTGAGATATAATTCACATATCATAAATTTTTACCTTTTTAAGCGTATTAATCATTTTTACTCTATCTACAGAGCTGTGAAAACATCCCCACCATCTAGTTTCAGAATATTTTATTCACCTAAAAAGTAAACGTCACACACAGTGGCAGTCACTCCATATCGGTTCCCCTCCCCAGCCTTAGGCAACCACTGATCTACTTCCTGTCTCTATAGATTTGCTCAGGTACTTGTCAGAGTGCTGTCGTCGTCATTACTTCAACTTTCTTATTATGAATTGTTAGAAGTTTGTCATGTGTGGTGTAATAACGAATTTTTTCAAGAGAAAGACTACACTAAGTTGGGATCTACATAGAAGAGAAGTAAATTCATGTTGATAAAATTCTCCCAAGAAATGTGGAGAAGCTGATCTAAGTGACAGAGGGACTGTGCCATATACATATATGAAGAATATTCTCCCCAAACTGGCAAGTGTAGAAAGTAACTTTAGCCCATATGTAACAGGGGGAATGAGGCAGCATGATATTAAATGATGGAGGCCCCAGCTAGGAAGTGCTGAGGGCAGGACTCAGAGCCTGTCATGTGAGTCTGCAGATGCCCCACAGTGACCAGTGAGCCTCAGAGCACTGAGAGTTCACGAGAGTGAAGGGTGAGGAGGGCAGGACTCCAGTCACCCAGGAAGCTGAGCCCACTCAGCCCCTGGGTCTCTCTCTGTTTCTCTCTATGTAATTCTGGCTCCCATGGAAGCCACTGCCACCACTGAGAAAGAGACGAGGGTCATAATATTCAATTTCACATTGATCTTCATGACACTGGGTTTGTGGAAGGGAAGGAGCTGTGAGCATATGGGACTGTGACATTTCCCTGCCTCTCAAGTGCAATATGGATCAGAGTTCAAACTGGCTTTAAGTTCAGGACGCGGTTCAGAGTCAGCAGAGGTCAACCACTGTGCTGGAGTGGGGTATGTCAGGAGAAAGACAGGAGACATGTGTGCAGATGGCCCTGGAGGACCAAAGATTTCCTGAACCCTTCGCACACCTGGGACATCCTCAACATACTTTGCTTGTGGGGGGTCCCAGGGCAAACCCTCAGAGCAAGGAGGAAGGGCCAGGCCCTGATAATCCTGGGAGTGGGAGGCTGCCAATGCACAGGGAAGAGCTGAGGAGAACAGACACTGTCAGGGCTGGGTTAGGCCTCCCAGACCCTCCATCTGGACCCTCTGCCTCTCTACTTGCCCTCCTCAGGGGCCACACCCATCCTGGACCAGGCCAGCAGCAGAGCCCCTCAGCACCGTGGCTCTGTGCATGAGTTGCAGAGGAGCAAATAGAAGAGAGAATCAGGGGCACATTCAGAGTGTGAAGGAGAAATCATGGGCACAGGCCTGTCCCCAAATCTACCTTGCTCAGGGCACAGTGGGTGGGCTGGGCTAGCTAAGGTAGGCACATAAAGACCATGAAGGGGAATATAGAAGCAACATACCTGGGGAGATGTTTTCCTTCCACTTCTGGCCCAGGGTCTGTTGCAGGGCCTCTCCCTAAGGACTTGAACAAGGTTCACTCGTGGGCCTCTGGTTGGCCTTGGGAACAATCTTCTATGAAGCCTACAAGCTTGTCAGCATTTGGAGACATAGTTTCCAGCTCTTCTTATGAAAATAAAAAAAAAATAACCTCTAATTTTCTTTATCATTTCGATTCAGTTATATCCTATGATTCTAGGAAGAAACAGACAACCCCCTGCCCAGAAGCAGGAAATGACAATGAGACACTGAATATGCATGAAGGTGAGTGCTGAAGATCAGAGTCCCAGCTGTAGGTCACAGTCTTCCATTCAAACACACTTTTCATTTCAGTGTGTTAAATAAAGTGTTTTACAGGAAGTTCTTTTCTCAGATAAACCAAGATGTTCTTTCATACTTCCTAGAATGCAGATTAAAGGGCAAACCTATCAAATAATTGGAAACAACTTAAAAAGTTGAAAGAAGAATAAATATTTTATTCATATATATATATATATAGCTTGCACTGTGGAAAAATGTTATATTAAAAAGGATATAAATTTTTAAAAATTTTATAGATGGTAAAAATTATATTGTTCTGCTTGTACTCCTTTTCCTTCACCAAGCTGAACTCTACCTTTAATGGGCATTTCTAGCATTGAGAGGTAATAACACTAGATGTTTTAAATTCATATATTTTATATGTCAAAGACTGAGGGCAGAGGTTCTCAGGAGGTCAACTCTACCTCTGGATGTGGCAGCCTTGACTGTTGGTGTCCAAGAAAGACACTGTCAGCAGGACCACAATTCTTCATCCATGGGTGAATTTCTACTAGAAATCAAAAAGGCTTGGGGATATTAAAAAAATTCTTTTTTAAAAAAAATCAAAGTTCTAGACTTTTGTCTTGACTTCAGTACTTAAAATTTCTGGCATATATATAAACGGTCCATTTTACATTATATTATTTTTATCAAATGCAGATAACAGCTGAAGAGAAACAGATACAGCAGCAATATCTTATCCTCTCTCAAGCCCAACTGAAAACCACTGAAGTCAGAAGTTTTAAAAGCAGAAAAAGTAATTATACATTTTTTTAACAAAGAGAATAAAAGCAATTCAAATATTTTAATTGAAATTGCTATAGGATTACTGACATTAGAATGTAATGGGGAGAGCATAACCCTTACTAAATGGATGACCTTGGAGTCCACCTTCTTCACAAGTGTCTCTATTCAGTGATAAAATTAATTTTCCTACAAATCAAATGACAAATTCCTTAAATAAATGTTGAAAACATGACATATTCTGACTAAAAGAAAGCAAGGCAGATTGAGTAGGAAGACATCAGTGTAGTGAATTACGTACAAGGATCCTACTGCAGCATTATTTATAAAAGTGAAACCAGAAATAATCTAAATTTCTATCAAAAAAGGAACAGTGAAACAAACCATGATCCACCAATTCTTTAGAATACCTGTAAGAATTTAAATGATAGTAAGTTAGAAATCTGTGCACTAGTTTGGAAAGATGTAAATGATGTATAGCTTCAGAAATAGTAAATTAAAAAACAATGTAGAATAATGTAATATATGTAAAAATTTTCTGTATTTTTTAATTCATAGAAAATATCCACAAGAATAAACACCAAACTGTTAACAGTAGTTCCTTCTATGAAGAGAGTGAGTTTGGAGGGAAGGGGAGACTTATACTTATAAAAATCTGTACGATTTGATATTTTATGTTATAACATGTATTCCTTTATAATTTAAAAAAGTAGGAAAAAATGAATGTCATTACCATTTGGTAGGACGGTGATAGTCGTATTTTCATCAATATATGTATCATATGTTAGTGTACAGTAGGAACCTGTGAGAAAAAGCCAGGGGAAAAATTCGGAAAAATCAACCACACCTGCAATAAGTGAGTGGATTCTCTTTCCATGGTAAACACTGTTCCAGGAGAGGACTGGTCAGGATCTATCATGGCTCCAGCTCACTCCATAAACCTGACACCTGCCAAGGGGGAGGCAGAGGACAGATGAGGCCAAGCTCCAACCAGTTCACCCCACCAAGTGCCTATTTGTGCAAGTTTCCCATCATCAAGTAGAAAATGGACTCAGGATGGGGCATGTAACCTTAGGGATGCAAGTAGAGAGAGACAGGGTAGAATATGAGGTAAGTGTGCACACCTTAGATGCAGAGCTCCAGGCTATGAATCCAAATGCATCAGAAATTTGTGTGAAGTTAATAAAGTTATTCAACCTCCCTAACTGGGGTTTTTCTCATCTGTAAAATAAGGATCACATGCCTACTTCATCAAGTTTCTGTAAAGGTTAAATTCACTAAGGTATTTAAAAGTGCCTGAAAGCGCAAGTGTCCACATTATTAAAAAAGCAGCATCAGACTTCAAAATACACAAAAGGAATGATGTCACTGAAACCAAAGACAAGAGGCCCAGCTTCCTGAGCCGCCCCAGCAGCATCAGCATGAGAAGAGCTACAAGTATCCAGAATCCCTGAGCTCCCCAGGAGAGGACAAACACGGGACTGCAACAAGATAAGGATGTGGCCAGGGTACAGTGACTTAGGTAGTGAGGGTGGAATCCATAATGACTCTGTGACACACAGTCACACAACCGGCTCCCAGGAAACAACTGGAACAAACCCAGCAGATACTCCCAGGAAGGAGGTGAGTAAAGGAGGGTCAGAGCCACAAATCTAAGCAGAAGACACCAAACCACAGAAGCACCAGGTCTGGGACAGCAGCTGTGGTTGCATTAGGACTGACTTTCTGACACAGTGGCCGTGGGGACTGCAGCCACATACCCAACAGCAGCGCCTCTGAACACAGATCACAAGACTCTCCTCCCCACTAACCCTCATCTCAAGATGACGAATATCCTCATGTTACAACGTCCCCACCCAACCCTTGTGGGCAAGTGTAACCAGAAATCCCCACCTAACGAGAGCACAGGTAGGCGTGGGAAGAGAATACTGAAGGATGGGGAGGGATGAGTGCATTTGACCACACAGACTGTCCCAACAGGCCCTGTTTAAAACAAGCACAGAGCCCTGGTGTTGTGCTGTGGTCCCCAATACTTCCTCATCTTGATGTTCATAGACGCCATGTGGTTTTTCTTCCTTTCTCTACAAAGATGCTGATGAACCCACATGTAAGTATTTCATAAAGAGGTAAATTCTTCACAAAGCACAGCAATAGGGTCCCATTTCCATGACCAAGTTTCAGTTCTTCTGTGGGTATCCCACATTCCAAAAGCAAAAATGAAACCTATTGAAATACTTCATGTGGACACAGTCTTATTTTCATGTAGATTAACACCCAAGATTTTACAGATTAGACATAGCAACATAAGCACTGGTCCCATCCAGGGAATCAGAGGAACTGTCCCTGAGGGCATAAGGAATTTAGGGACATTTAATTATTAAGAGGCTACATGGAAGCAAAAGTGCTGCTGAATGTTTCCATTGTCTATACAGTAAATTCAATATATTGGCCCCAGTGAATTAAGGTATATATGCCCGACTGCTGTGGGTGATGAGATTTCAATTCAAAAGAGAAATTTTTATCCTGATGGGTTTCAAACGTCCCTCATATGCTCCACACCTTGAAAGTCACTCCCAGAAAGCTGGACAACCTATTCCTCAGGGATCAGGTCACCATGTCTGTCTTTGAGACACCGCTCAGTCAGGCTTCAGTTGAGATGATGCTTATGATTTCAAGTGTAAAATGCCTAAACCATCATCACCTCCAGGTTGATTTTTGGAGGCCTGTCCACTCAAATGTGTTGGTGAAAATGGCTCACTAGACACATGCCTGGGAATTGGGGTTGTGTCCTCTGCTCTTAGTAGATCTTGAGTCATTCATTACCTTCCCTCATGAGTCGCCTTCCACATCTGTGAAAAAGGCACCAGTGAGGGTGCCATTTCCATGAAGGCAAACCCCATGCCACCCCTCCTAAGCTCAGAACTTGTCCATAGTGGGCTAGGTGGACAATTTCTCCTGAAAGTTTCCAAACTGGAGCTCTGGCTGGAGAGAGCAGGGGGCAGCAGCACAAAGGACGGTGTCTTGGGCATCAGGCCAGTTCCCGCAGTAGTTTAGGAGGCTCCCTGAGCTGCACCAGGTGCAATGCTCTGAAGACAACCTGGGCGTGGAATGAAGAGAAGACGGATCTGCACGGACAATGGTCGGGGGAGGGCAAGACCTGCCTAGATGTGCCAAAGGCGAGGTGCACGTCCCAGCATCACATCCTCTTCCCTCCCCGCTCCCACTCCTGCTCTCAAATCCTGCCCCCCCCAACGCTGACTCAACCCTTGTGGAAGGTGGTGGCAGGAGGTGGTCCATACTGCTAGGTCTAGGTTGGAGCCAAGAGGAAGACACTCAGGCTTGAGATACAGCAAAATGCCATTTACTTTGGGCACCTGGATGCAGGTGGGTGGGGGCTGAAAAGAGCATCCACACTGAGGAGGGGAGAGTGGTGGGTTTTATAAAAGGTTTGGATGACAGTTTGGGGAGGGGGAGTTCCCTCTGGAACAGCCACTTAGCTTTACAACCTTTGCACCCTCCAGACCCCTGTGGCTATTTTTACAACCTCCATGTGGCCCTTATCTGAGTTCCTTATCTACCCCACTCCCTTCCATACTTTTTTTGAGTTCCCACCCAGAGCAGGCCAACAAACACCAACAGGCGCTTTGGAGGGGTCGGGTGCACCCCACCCTGGCCCTCCTTCCAGGGCTGAGCACCCCCCCCAGCCCTGAGCCCGGTGCGTGCTGGGATTGTAGTCCTGCGGCTTGACACAAAAGGAATCAGAAAGGTTAAAAGGCTACAACTCTCCGAATCTCCCACGTGCTGCCTCACCTTCCACCCCGCTCCTCCCCTGCCAGGGACAGTCGCCATGTCAACAAAGCTAGGGAACCCAAGCCTCTCCTGCCTTTGAGAGCCAGCACGGCCAGACTCACCCTGTCATTGTGACAGTGAGTATCCCTGAGATGCTGGTGGTGTGACTTGCTGTGGCAAAGTTGGATTTCTCACAGAGAACCAAGTGGCTGGCAGCCTCTCACGGCCTCCACAGATACAGATCGCCTCTGCGGGTGGGGCTGGGGGCACCCTTGCCCTGGACTTTCTTAGGCTTTAACAGTCCCACTGGGAAGCTCCCTGGTGGGTGTCTAAAACCAGCAGTTCACTGCCTAAGATGAAAATACCCAGTCCCCAGGAACCTCCACTTGCCTTTTCAAAGCCACCTTTCCCTCCACTCTCCCATCCTCTAGCCTGCCATGAACACTTCCTCTGGGCCCTGGGAACACCCCTTGGACCCATTGCTTGGCTGAAGAGCCCATGCCTGGGTCAGGCCTCTCAGAGGGACACTCCTGCCACTGCTATAAAGAGGAGATATGGATGGAAAGACCCAACCTCTAAAATAATTTACAGATATTTATTCTGAGCCAAGCAAGTATGAGGACCATGGCCCAGAGCCATGGCCCAAGAAGCCTTGAGCAAATGGTCGTCTCGCTGTGGTTGGGGTACAGTTTGGTTTTATACATCTCAGGGAGACAGGAATTACATGTAAAGTTATAAATCAATACATGGAAGGTGTTAGGTTGGAGCCAAGAGGAAGACTCTCAGGCCTGACATACAGTAAAACACCATTTATTTTGGGCACCTGGGTGCAGGTGGGTGGGAGCCAGAAAGAGCGTCCACACTGAGGAGGGAAGAGTGGTGGGTTTTATGGAGGATTTGGTTGAAAGTTTGGGGAGAGGGAGTTCCTCTGGAACAGCCTCTTATCCTTACAACCTTCAGACCTTCCAGACCCCTGTGGCTACTGTTTCACCCTCCACGTGGTCCTTATCTGAGTTCTTTACCTACCCCATTCCATTCCGTACATTTTCCGAGTTCTCACCCTGAGCAAGCCCAACAGAAGGCATATATTGGTTTGGCCCAAAAAGGCAGGACATATCAAAGCCGGGGCTTACAATTCATAGGTGGGTTTAGGGATTCTTTAGTTGACAATGGTCTGAAAGAGTTAAACTTCATCTAAATGACCTGGAGTCAGTAGAAAGGAAATGCTTGAGTTAAGATAAGGGTCTGTGCACTCTGGGAGGTCAGAAAGGGAGGACTGCTAGAGATAAGGATCTGCTAGGAAGCTTCTGGTAAGATAAGAGGGTCTTCTATCTTTCATGTGATGCTGTACTGAAATCAGGTTGGGAAGTAAGCCACATTATATTAGTGAGATTTTATCATTTGTAGTTGTGAGTCACCTGGCTCATTAGAAAGGAATTTGGGCAAAAGAAAAAGGTCAGAGTTCAGTCCTCAGTTGCCACTGTTGGCCAAAGATCATTCCATGGAATGCATGTGTACAGCACCAACCAGCAGGAGGCCCCCTGGCACTAGGAAGGCTCAATCCTAGAGTTGTCTATTTGGTCATCTGGTGTTGGTGATGATAGTTAAAATATTGGTGATGTTGTATTTTAGGAGAAGGACATGACTTGACGTGATTAAATAGTCATTTGTTTAAGGGTCCAGAGAGAATCAGACCGAGGGTTCAGTCTGAAAAAACATTCTTTGCCAGATGTATTTCATGAGCTATCATGAGCTGGGTCTCTGATTGGGCTTTTTTCTTTTCCTGTATCCTGCATAGCATTTACAAGAAATATATAATGATAATATAGCAATAAGTGTCATAAAAGTACCAAAGATTAGGCGTCCAAGAGAGCTATAGGTAGAATCAGAAGGCAATAAGCAACCTAACCAGCCAAAAAATCCCCTGCATGCATCATCATATTCTTTAATCAGACTTACAATGTGTTTACTCTCCTTATCAATGGTCATTTGAATCTTATGGTAAATTTTATTCAAGGATTGTAGGACTGATACCAAATCAGAATCTAATAAATTTAATTTTTCCTCTGGCCAATTGGTCTCCATACGTATAACATCCTCAGGGGGGGTATAAATTGAATTCAAGAAACATCTGGTATTCAATGTTTAAATTATCATAGGACTTGTTTACAGCTCACAAATCTATTTTTCCCACCACCTTTCTGTTTCACCATATCCTAGTATTTGGGAGAGAGAAGGAGGTTTTGTTACAGGAGAAATCATACAATTCTATAATGTCAGTTTGTTGTCCCTCACAACAAAAGCAGCCATTTCCCATATACCAAATGTTATGCCACATGGGTGTGGCTGTTAGGGGCCACATGTGGGAGCAATCAGGGTTACAAGTGGTTTGAGAGCATAACCATTTTCCTTTTCTTTTTTTCACAGTCTGAGAGGGAAATAGGATGCCATGTGTTTTCATCAGCTAAAATAGCCCATCAGCTTCCCATGGGAAGTATTCTTGTAATGTTGAGAATGGTTCCGATGCCACCTACTTAAACTACAGAATACTGTTGAGCCTCATTCAATTTTGGTGCCTGAACTTTAAGAATACAATGTCTAAGGTCACATTTACCATTCAAAAATTTCTGTATATTTGGGGAACCATATATTTTCCATAGGAGTTTAGATTGAGCCTTAGCACTGAGAATTGTAGGCCGTTGTTTCATAGCTACATCAGATTCCATTTGTAATAACATAGACATGAGACCTAGCCAGGTTAGAGTGCATGCCCGCTCCTACCTTTGGGTTTGGGAGTACGTCTTTATAGTTTGCCTGGTCCCTTTTATCCACTTGATGAATGTTGCATTATCCTTTAGGGCAGCTTCCCATCGCTTTCCTTCTTCTTGGAACAGCATTCCCTCTATGTGGCCTATTTTTGAGAGGGAATCTTTCTCTAAGGAATGTCTCTCATGATTAGCTGTGAATTCAGCTTGTTCCAATTTACCTAGCCCAGTTCAATTGCTCCAACAAGGTCGTGTTTTTAGTCTTTGGGGAGGCCAATTTTGGTGTGTCCACTAGGAATGCTGTTGCCATTGTGTGCTAATGGCCTCAGTGCAATTTGGGTAAATGGAGTCATCCCAGAACCTCTGGCTATCCCAGACAATTGCCAGGTGAGTGGAGCTTACACATAAGTATGCCTCATCTGGGTATGCCATAAGGCTTCCCCAGAGGTGCCATTTCCTTAGGGTGGAATTTGTAGTGTCAGGGACTTCTGTCCACCAACTTACTCTCATAAATAATTCTTTATCGGCAGTGTCAGTGCAGTTGGTGCTGGATAAGGGCATCCAGTCACAAGCACAGGGCTGGTGGTCATTCAGGCAGCTTATGCTGTGGCAGTTTACACAAGAAGCAGCTAGATTTCTCCCATCATACCCAGGCAATTGTCTGAGTTTGTCATCACTAATATGCATTGTTATGCAATATTCTATCTGATTAGACCCCCTCAATAATCATCCTGAGGCATTATTTGGTAAATATTACTGCAGGGCATCATACTTGGAGAGAGCCTTATAATAGAGGTACCCTAAAAAGGGGGCACCTCTAGGAATGTTTAGAGTGGAACTGTTCCATTCAGTGGCCTTCATTTCACCCTGATCTATGTCTTACCAAATGATGTGGGCTCCACTGGCAGGGAAATCAGTGAGGTTTGCAGGGAACTGGGAGAAGCGTTCAGGTTTGAAGAGAGAAGGAGTGCAGGGTAGGCAGATAGAGGAAATCATGGGAAGGAGGGTGAGCAGGTAAAACATTTTTATAATTTTAGCAAGGAAATTCATAACCATACCCATTTAGAAAGTTGTACCAAGGGAGATTCCATAGATCCCAAACAACCTCCTGGGGGTCTTGGTTAAGGCATTCAGAGTTTTCAGCAATATACTCTATAGCAAGTAAGGTGAAAATAGAGTTATTTCAGGGTTCATGAGGACTGGCCTTGTCTGATGGCTCTGGAAGAATGTCTGCTTCAGTTGTTGCTTTGGATGTTGCTTTAAAGACTGGTTGAGACTCAAATGTTTTCCAAAAATCACAGGAGAGTGTCAGAGGACCAGGTGTGATCAGGAACATGGTTGGGCATGTGGTCAGGTGTGAGATGTGAATCCAAGAGGTTACTCCCTTTAATTTTGCAGTGCAAGAGTTAGTTAAGAGCACCTGGTAAGGTCCTTTCCAGTGGGGATGTAAGAGGTCTTTAGTTCATGCCTTTTCCAATAAACAAAGTTACCTGCTGTTCCATGATCCTTGGAATCTGTGGCCCCCAGGAGCTTGCTGTGAAAAGGCTCTGTTACCTTGTATTATTTTTTAAAGTTTTAAATAGTCCCTGACAATAATGTGTTATTTTTTACTTAAAGTAAATCTGGCTCATATCAGCCTTCATCCAGCCTCATAGGTCTTCCTGTTCTTATTTCATAAGGTGATAGACAGTGTTTTCCAAAAGGAGTGGACCTAAGGTTAAGGAAGAAAAGTGGGATGGCTTTTGGCCAAGGGAGATTAAAAGCCTCTGTTATCTTAGCTAATTGAGTTTTTATTATGTCACATATCCATTCAACCAACCCAGAGGATTGGGGATAATAGGCACAATGGAAATGTGTTATGGGCCAGATTCTGCCAATGAATTAGACAACTTGTCCAGTAAAGTGAGTCCCATGATCACTGTGTAGCTCAGAAGGGAATCTCCAAATCAGAATGATTCTTTCTAATAGTATCTTGCCTACCACTAAGGCAGAAGCCCCCTGACAAGGAAATGCTTCTAACACACAAACCAAGACCAGCACATATTTATAATTTTTAGATGGTGGCATCAGGATAAAGTACAGTGTCCATACTTCAAATGTCCTGTAGGCAAAGGAAAATGACCTTGGGAGCCACGTAAGGGCTTGTCAGTGTTATGTTTTGGACATATAGAACATTGGCAGTATACCCTTTGGGCTATTGTGGGGGATGGTTTCCAGAAATATTGTTTTCCCTATGATAAAATTTTTTTCAGGAGCCCAGTGAGTCAATTTGTGAATGAACTGAAGGAGAGGAAATTGTGCACCTAAGGGAACTATGGGTTTCTTGTTAGGACCCAGCCACAATTCTCTACTTGGGTCAAATACAACTCTTTTTTGCAGCCAGGTTTGTTTCTCTTGAGGGGTTGATGCCTGTTGGTATTGTAACAGAATGCTAGTGAGGGAATTGGCAGGATGGAAGGTGCATTCTCATACAGGAAAGGCCATCTTTCCTAGGGCAGCATTCTTTGTGGCTGCATCAGCTCGATTATTTCTCTTAGCTCCTTCAGTGTTATCCTCTGAATTCCCAGGAATTTTTATGATTGCAAGTTGCTTTGGCATTGGAATTGCTTCTAATAGCTCTGAGACTTGGTGCCCATTTCTTATAGATTGCCCAGATGAGGTGTGAAACACTCTCTGTTTCCATAGCATGCCAAAAGCATGGGCTATTCCAAAGGCACAGCAGCCATCAGTGTACATATTCACCAACTTTCCTTCAGCCAAACTGCAATCTCTATTTAACGCTATTAGTTCAGCCATCCGGGCTGATTTTACTCCTTGAAGCTGGGCACTTTCTATTATGTCCACCATGGAAGTGATGACATACCCTGCCCAGTAATGCCCCTGATCATCTCTTAAATAAGAACCATCTGTGAACCAAATTCATTCAGCATTTTTGATAGGAGTTTCCTGTAAATCTGCTTAGGGGAGAGCAAGATATCAGTTAGTAGACTGCAGTCATGTTCTTCCTCTCATTGTTCACCTGGAAGAGGGAGGAGAGTAGCAGGGTTAAAAGAGTCACAGCACTTCAAAGTGATGTTAGGAGCAGAAAGTAAGAGCACCTCATAGGTGCTGAGGCAACTGACAGAATAATGTTGAATGTAGTGAGACTTTAGGAGAGATTCCACAGAATGTGGGGGCATAAATGATTAGTGGGGACCTCAGGACAAATTCTTCAACATTCCTTCATAAAATGGCCACAGCCTGTACAGCTGTCATGCAAGGGGGGTGTCCTCTTGCTACTTGGTCTAACTGTTGGCTGAAATACCCAATTGGCCTGTGGTTGTCACCATGTTTTTGAGTTAATATTCTAAGAGCATGTCTACTTAGAGTATGCTTTAAGTAGGAAAATGGGAAGACTATGGTTGAGGTGTCCCAAAGCCGGTGCCTGGGCAAGAGTCTGTTTTAAATGCTCTATGTGTTGTTTTTCCCCTTCCTCCCAGCAGATTAACCTTAGCAAGCATCACATTATATGTGGGCTTTTGTAAGTCTTCTCTGTCTCCCAGGCTGACAATCATTTCTCCCTTTTGTGAAAACGAGATGTGGGCATTATGAGTCTTTAAGAAAACTCATGTCAGCAGATGTGTGGGAGTTTTATCTACTATAAGGAAAATGTGCTGCTCTATAAGTTCCCCGGACTGAACTTGGAGGGGATCAGATTTAAAACCTATAATTGGAGAATTCAAAACCCCTACCATTTCAACTTTCGCTTTACTCCAAGGGAGAGGGTTTTTAATCAAGGTAGGGTTGAGGATTTACAGTGTAGCACCAGTGTCCACAAGGTCTCTGGTGTCTTTCACATTTATGGATATTTCTATTTCCCCTAAAGTATTTAGTAGAAGTAGGGGGAAAACTCTCTCTATTCACTTGGACCATCCCTATTCTGATTTTAGTGTTACTTTGGTGTCTTCCTCTGGGACTTTCAGCTCCTTTTGTGCAAGCACCCATTTAAGATTTTGAAATCCCTTTTAAGATGTCCTTTCTTTTTGCAATAGTAACAAATTGCTTCCTCTTTGGCTTGTTGTGATCTCTGAGGGATGTGAAACCCTTGTGACCTTCCAACTGGGTTACTAAGTTGCTTTAGTTGTAAACTCATAATCTTAGAGGCTCTTTCCTTTTGCTTCTTAACCGTCATTTGTGACAATTGGTCAACTAGGGTGACTAGGTTGCTAGTGGGCAGAGAAGCCCAGGCCACATTATTTCTCTTTATCAAGGAAACTAACTCATTATTTAAGCCTTGTCCAAATCCAGAATTTAGTACAGTGTCACTTTTACCATGCTTAATTTTTTCAGGAGGTATCCCTGAATGTTGTTTGAATGTTTTTCAAACCTTATATAAAAATCAGGTATAGTTACATTTGGGCATATTTTACACTGTTGCAACTTTGTCCAAGCTATAACTTTGGGGAATACCCATGGTAAATTCTCACAGAGGCAGTTGCAAATCTCCTGGAATTTTTCCCTCCCACTTGCATCTATTTTGTCAAAATCTTCTAAAGGCTTCTTCCAACCCACTACCCTAAACCAATCTTCACCTTTATTTGGGGGGACCAGTAGCTTAATTAGCTGGTATAGGTCAGAGAACACTTAAGACCTGGATATAGGTCTTAAGTGTTAATTGAAATTCCCTGGCAAACCTAAGGGGGTGTTGAGTTGGGTCAGGGGATCCAGACACCAGGGCTTTCAACTCTGGTTTGGTCCAGGGTGTATATGAGATGTTAGGATGCCATCTCCCGGTGGGTTTTATTTTAAAAGGAGCAAATAGTATTTTATGTTCTCCTCTAGCTGTTTCTGATAATTGTGCAGTTTGAGGTGAGTTAATAGGGGAAGGAGGAGAAAAAAATGAAATCATTTGGACAAGGTAATTCAGAGAGCGGAGGGTGAGGAGGAGCAGAAGGAGAGACAGTTTCTGGCAACATCCTGATCTCACAAGTGGCTTCTGCTAGTTTTTAAAATTCTGACACATTCTCAATTATTTTCTTATTAACTTCCTGGAGGGAGGCAAGTTTATCATTCCCTCCTTTGGATGATTCCAAGTACCAGCCAGAGTATGACCCACATTCATTCTCCTTGATTTTGGAGCCAAATTCCTCTACTTTAGCACACAGGAAGACCAATTTTGGAATTTAAAAAATTCCCCATTTTGGAAACCTCAGGCCTAGGTCATCCTTAGTAAGATCTTCCCATTTACACAAATACTTGCAAGTAGAGACGCTGTAATTATCAAACATAAAACCAGCTGGGGTGCCTGAAGGGGCTCATCCTTCCTGCCTTTCCTCATTTTTAGAGGATTGTTTTCCCTTTTTTCTTTAGAAGAAGGAACCAAACTGTGGTCTAAAATTTGGTGTAGTGGATCAGAGTGTGCTGATTGTGGGTGGGACTCCACGGTGTTTCACCACCAAGTCACTCCCACCCTCTTATGTGTCTCAGTCTCTCTCTTTTGGAGTCTGCCACATCCTAGAGGCTCAAAATTCTGAGTGATCAGCTCTTATATGAGTTTCCCGGATGAGCCTTATTTAATTTCGTTGGGGAGTTTCCTATAGGGCCACTCACACCACAGGACATTATCCCAGGCACTCCCACTCGGACCCCTGTCACCCAGGGGCACCTTTCAGCTGGGAGGAGTAAGGCCCTTCCTTTTTGGAGCTGAGGAACTCAGTCTCTCATTTGTGGGCAAATGTGCAGACAAGCCACTTGAGATTAATTTTGACAGGAAAGGGCAATGGAGAAAGCCCTTTAGAATGCACTTCCACATCAAATTAGGATCCCAAACAATGACTTCCTAGGAAAAGAACTGACAACTCAGAATAAACGGGGGCCATCAACCAAAAATGGGAGGTCCAGGGCTCAGGAGGACTTACCAAGTTCCACGTGAGGAGAGGCTCGAAGTCAGGGGTTGTCAGTGGACCCATGCTGGTACCTTAGCTCCAAGTTCAGGTGACTTCTTTGGGGGTCCTGACTCTTTACCTGTAATTCTTGTCACCCTGAAATGTATAAAACCAAACTTTAACCCAACCATAGCAAGTCCACTTGCTCAAGGCTTCTTGGGCATGACTCCAGGCCAGGGTCCTCAAACTTGGCTCAGAATAAACCTTTTTAAATTATTGTACAGATTTTGGTTATTTTCTGTTGAAGAGATGACACCCAACATGGGGCTCAGCGGAGACTCAGGACCTCCTGAAAGAGTATCCTTAACTCAGCTCCAGGTACCGGCATGGCTGCCTTAGGGCCCCCCAGCTCTGAGCTTCTCTTTGGGTGGAACTGGTAAGTCCTCCTGAGCTCCAGACCTCCCATTCCTGGCTGATGGTTCTGGTTTGTTTTGAGCTATTGGTTCTTTTCCTAGGAATTTGTTGTTTGGGATCCAAATTTCGATAAGGAGGTGCATTCTAAAGTGTCTTCTCCATTGTCTCTTCCTCCCAAAATTGATCTCAATTGGCTTGTCTGCACATTTGCAAAAGAGGATACCAAACTGTCCTGTTTGTAGATTAATGACAGACTGAGTTCCTCAGCTCCAAAAAAAGGGCATTTTACTCCTCCCAGCCAAAAGGTAGCCCTGGTGACTGGGGGCCGGAATGGGAGTTGCTTGGGGTGATTCTCTGTGGTGTGAGTGGCCCTATGGGGAGCACCCCAATAAAATTAATTAAAAGAAGGCTCATCCAGGAAACACATATAAGAGCTGATCACTCAGAATTTTGAGCCTCTAAGATGTGGTACACCCCAAAAGAGAGAAACTGAGATACGTGATCCACTACACTAAACCCTAGCCTACAGTTTGGTTGCCTCTTCTAAAGAGAAATGGGGAACATGTTTTTTTTAAATGAGGAAAGACAAGGAGAATGACCCGCTTCAGGCACCCCAGTTGGTTTTTGCACCTCTACTTGCAAGTATCTGTATAAACGGAAAGGTTCAAAGGCATGCCAGGTTTTCTAGGACTCCAGCTGGTTATGGCCAATTGTTTTGCACAAGTTTTTTATTTAGTGGGCAAATTACATCAAGGAAAATTCACAGCTCAAATGGTCGACCTGCCACTATAAAGTTAAAATGTCAAGTCTCTGAAGCTCTCTGTCTCTCTATTTTCTTTTCTGCCTACTCTGAACCTGCTAACTTTTCCTACTCACGTTGAGAAAGACTCAAAGTTTATAGTATCACCAATTGAAAGCTGCTCGGAGATCTTGCAGCCAGTTCTAGATAAAATGTAAACATTGAAAACTCATCTTACACTGAAGGAAAAAAAGGCAAAAGAAGTTTCTGAAATCAAAGTGCCGTGAAAAATCCTTTACCCAAAACTTTGATCCACAGGCATAATTAGGTTACCTATAAGGACAACTAAAGTTTAGCCATATGAACAAGTTCTAGGTTTGTCAGAAGAATTTGGATCCAGTTGTCTTTTGCAAACTGGTGAGTTTGTATTACTATCCATGGCTAGAGTTCTGAGGCAAAATCTATTGGAACTTTGTGTGCATGTGTGTGTGAGTGTGTATGTTTAGATATGTTTTTTGTATGTCCATGTATTATATGTTTGTGCCTATATGGTTCTGGACTGGCTTATAAATAAGGGAGCAATCTTAAATTAATTAAACAAACCCAAATGTTTTTCTAGTTCATATTAATTTAGTAATCTTTGATAAATAAGCTGGGTTCTCTTAAAAAAAGTACTATTGGTATAGTATGAATTAAGATGTTTTTAAATTGTCAGAATACATTTTTTGCCTGGGTTTTACTGGACATTTTTATGTTCTTAAGGTATCGTGGTTTGACACAAATGTTTTATAAAACTATAAACCCAGCAAAAGACAAAATAATTTGTGTTTGTATGATTTTTGATAATTAAGGTAATTTCAATATTGTTGGTCTAATAATAATAGCTAAGTCTCCTGAGTAATCAACAAAAATACCTACTAACTTTAAGGTACTTAATTAGGTAAAAATGTAGACATGGCTAAACAAAAAATAAGTGTCAGTAAATTAGAAGAAATAAAACATCAAGTAAATAGAGCACAAAAACAGAAACTTATGGTCAATGGTTTATGAAAATATCTTGGTTTTGGTCTTTTAATCCTAGCTACAGATACAGATTCTTCCACTGATTTCAGTGTCTGTAGGAAGATGCACATAAAACATGTTTCTCACTCTTTCCACCATCAAATATGAACAGTACTGTTAGGGATTCAAAGCTGTCCCAGGAATTGTAGTTGTAAGAGCTTAAATTGGGAGCTTTAGGTTTCCCTTGCTTTTGTCCACTCTTTGTCCTACTCTTTACCAGCCAGCCAGTTATGTGTACATTATGTTGCTATAGCAAGGTTTTTCGTATAGTAATTCATTTTAAGATAAATAAAAAATGATTATTAAAATCCAAAGAGAATCTCGAAACAGTCTTACTCTTTAGAAATATTACATGTACTGAAGTTTATACCCAAGTAGGAAAATGTTTTGAGACAATTTAGATTCTTTTTAAAACAACTTAATCTTGATCCTCCTATAAAAAATGTGTCACAACTTTTTGTCATTGTTTGAGGTGCTAAGGATTGGTGCTGAAGGCTTTCTTCAGTCTAAAGTCAAGTGATATCATGTTGACGGGGTTTAGAAAACTACCCTAAAATGAAGCAAAAGTTCTCTGACCTTCCCTTGTTTCCCTGCATCTTGGTCCCGCTCTTCCCTGATGCTAGCCACGGAAGTCACAGTTCCTCTTCCCCAGGGCAGGACATAAAAGCCAGAACCCTTTTTTTGAACCATAAAACCTAAAATTGTTTTATGTAAAAACTGTCCACGAAGTAATTATCAGGCCTACATGGTCTTAGTGTAAAACTCTCCTTCCAGAAAGGCCCTTGCCCTACACCAAGAAGGAAGAAATGCACACTCAGGGAGGCCACAAAGACTTGAGACAGAAAGGCCTTGCTGGGCTCTGCCACTCAGCCTGTTATCATTAGATCATACACTCTTTGTCAAATCATATTTCTACACAGCTCTCCATACTTTGTTTACCCTAAGCATAAAAATGGACAATTTCCCCTGTATCTTTGCATGTTCATTCTGAAGTCTCCCATGTTTAAGTTCGTAATTTTTTCCTACTATTAATTAATCTGCCTGTCAGTGAATTTTCAAAAAACCTGTATGGGGACAGTGGGCTTTGCTTCCTACAGTTTGGCTAAACTTTAGGGGGCCAGGGACTTTGATTCCTACAATGTCCATAGATTTTATTTTGGGATGTGGTGTTTTGGAAGAATATATTTAGCACCTTTAAACAGGATATATTCTAAAAATTCTACTGTGTTTATAAAACTTAGAAAAGATGTTACATTGTTCAAAATAGCAAGTCTTACTAGAATCCTTATGTTCATTTGCTTGGAAGGATTTATGAATTTAAAAGCAGTAATTAAAACTATATATTTTGATCCCTGGTCTGTGTATATATCTAATTTAGTGTGTAAAAATGGATAAAAGAAAATAACTTAAAATGATAACTAGAAGCTAAATAAACTGCTAAGATAAATAAGTTGGGTAAATTAGGTAAATATAAGTGGGATAAATACAAATAAAATTTTTATATAATTCAGAATCTTTAAAATTTTGTTATATTAAATAATAGACACTCATTAAATATTTGTCATTTCCAATTAACAGAAAATTTAGGTAATAAGAATATGTTTTCCAAAAACTTGTTATAAAATGGTTCTCATGTACAAAATACTGATATATGACAGGTAATTCTTGATTTTCTGCTTCTTAGGTTTTCACTAAAGTTTGAAGATACTAAATATAAAAATTCTAGTCAATACTTGGGATTCTATATATAAAGCGTACCAAAGAATACAATATGGTTTTAAAAAGAAAAATTCTAAAAGAGGCATAAACTGTGTTTTTATTTTAAAAATTATATATATGTATATATAATTTTGTCTAACTCAGAGGTTATTTAAAGGTTGATTCAAAATATAAATTTAGGAAGAAAATAAAAACAAGATAGAAAGTAACTACTGAAGTAAGGCAAAGAGATATTAAAAGGCAATGAATATAGAAATATGTTTTTGGTAAGAAATGTTAAACAGAAAGGAGAATAATATTGTATGAGAAAGGATCTTATATGGAAAATTTTTTTGTCCTAAAACTGGTTATTTAGGAAAGGGAAATTTAGAACAAAATAGAAAGCTTAAGTATATTTTAGATGATCTGTGCAAGTTGGGATAAGGTTCATAGTAGGAAATTTATGAAGAAATTTTGTATGAGATAAAGTCGGCTATAATTTTAAAAAGAAAATTTTTGGTTAAAAAACCAAAGTTTTGTTAAAATATGAATTTGCTCTTAATGAAATTACATGATGTATTAATTTTAATTCTATAAGCTCTTTCCTTTTTTAATTAAAAAAATTCTCAGACATATCTTAAAAGTTCAACTTCTTCTATGTCTTACTTACTTAAGCTTCTTCTTCCATTAAAAAGTCTGGGTTGTTAACACTCACCTTCAACTTTTCATCAGCTCCTGTAATTTTTTCCTCTTCTGGTTCTAAGTCTGTTGTTATAGCCTGATGTCAGAATGTTTTATCTTAAAGGTTTAAAAAAACAATGTTTTCCTCCAATATAATTTAATACTATACTCTTGACCTTTCTTGTCATGTCTAAATTATTTAATATGGTCAGAAAATTTCTCATGTTGTTGCTAAGAGACATTTGTTCCCCTACATAAGGTACTAGCTTGTCTTATTTATGTTCCTCTATATTATACTGTTCACTCATGACCCTGGACACACTCTTGCTAATTCAAGTGCTCTATTCACCAGGTTTAACTGCCAAGTTATCTACATGGGCTTCCCATAAAGAACAAATAAACAAACAAACAAAAAGCAATTTCACTACAGAAAGCTTTTCTTTACCTTTTTAGTTACTGGCCTGAAAGAAACAAAAATTTTATGCTTTATCAAGATAATCCTGGTGTTGACTAACTAGAAAAACTAAAATTTAAGGGTTAAGGTTTATACCTGTATAACTACCTACATTGTCTTTAAGGTCTTCTGATAACTATCACTCTTGGTTAAATAAATAACCATTATTTTATAATGACTTGTGATTCTATTTATAGAAATTTTAAAAACTGTAATATTTGACAAACTTTCCAAAAACAAAATTCTAAATTCAGTCCTTTTAACTTCAAACTATATTTTAATAATAGAGCCACTAAAAGTCCAAGAGATACTTATTAAGCTTACCGGTATGTTAAAAAATACAGGAAAGCATTGCCAAATATGAAATGGTGTTTAACTTTCTTTGGAGTGTGTTTTATAAAATAAATATCTGTCCCAAAACTGCATGAGATTTCTAAAATTCTAATATGCCTTGGTGTATATATATTATCAATAATAATTATGTAAGCTAAATTGTTGTGTGCCACAGAAATAACCAGATATATTTTACATCTTTAACCATGACTATTGTAAGACTTTTTTCATCCATAGACAATTATTTTACTTTGATTCTTCTTGAACAACAGTTTATAATCAGCTACAGTACAATATTTGCTTCTATAAGAAAATGTCATGGAAAGAACTAAGATTTTTTTATGACTTTTTATTTAAAACATTACTGATTCCCTTGGTTTATTTTCCACAGTCATGACAAGTATTAAGTAAATAGCAAGTTTACCTAATATCTCTGGGATGCAAAATTATCGAATACCACTGGGCTCAATTTGTTATTCACTGCCAATGCCCTGCTACTAAAACTACAAACATCCTCCCTCTAGGCCCAGGGAGTATCACGGAAGAGGCAGGCATGTGAAATTGTAAGGGCCGGTTTCAAGGGATGGAATTCGTTCACAACCCAGATCAAGGATGGTCACACTGAAGCCTAAACAAATACTAAATAAAAGACTTCATCTTTTTGGGCCATGTGGTCCAAATATCCGTTCCAACCATAAAGAATTTCCTGCCTCCCATAGACTTAGGGTTTCCTGAGTATAATAGCTCTCAGTTATGGGGTTTATGCAAATAGAGATATAACAAAAAATTATCAGCTACCTTAGGACAAATTACTAAAGAGACTAAAATATTGTGACACAACAAAAGTCTCTAAATTCCCTAGCTTAAATAGTTAACAATGCTTATGTTTTAAATAACAAATTGCTACAAGTCTACAACTAAACCAAAGAATATAGTAGCTCAACACTTATAGATAAATTAATTTTATAGCCTTGTCTGACATTTTGGTTTTTACTTTTATGTTGCCTAGAAGGTTTTAAAAAGCTGATGATTGCCTGTCCACCTGCAGTCACATCTGATCTAGAGCATTTAATTGGCTGTAAGCCCTTTTGGCTCTTACGTTCTCTTGGCCACAGTGGTCCCACTGAGGGCCTAAATGGATGTGGGGCAGGTAGCCACACCACGCTGGCAATGATGGGACAAAATAAAAGTTTGGCCTTTGATGCTGCCTCTAGCAGATCTTGGCCAAAAGGGGGGAGTTGTGAACTAAAATAAAAAATTAAGCCCTCTCCAGTTGACTGAATGGACACCCTCTTGGCCAAGAGGACCCTAGAAATTCCCTAAAGCTGAGTTGCTGGCCAGGAAAAGGGAAGTCAGGCATTCCTCACCATGCCTCCCTCCCTTCTTGGAGATATTATTTGTAACTCATTAACAGGCCTAAAGCTATGCGAGACAAAGCTTAAACCACACCTGCAGGTCCTCAATATACATATACATATCAAATCACTTGTGTCTACGCATATGGCTGGTGACTTGGTCTCTGATTAACAGATTACCTTATATTAAATTAAAACATTCCAAGTCTTTAGACAAAGCTTCATTTCTTTAACCAATTATAAACCGAAGAGTCTTTAAACCAAACTGTAACCTGTAAGCCCCCATGTTGAGATGTCACACCTTTTCAGGACAAATCAATGTACACCTTTCATGTATTGATTCCTGTCTCCCTGAACTGTGTAAAATCAAACTGTAACCCAAACACAGTGAGTCCACTTGCTCAAGGGTTCTTGGGTGTGGCTCTGGGCCATGGTCCTCAAATGTGGCTCAGAATAAACCTCTTTAAATTATTTTACTGAGTTTGGGTTCTTTTCCATTGACAAAAGTATAATTGGGAATGTGTTATGTGAGGTATGCCTGTAGTATAAAACAGAAGACAAAAATCCCACTTATTTTAAACGTTTTTAAGATTGAAGGTGTAACTTCTAGTATGTTTTGGCCCTGTATTTCAGCCCACTTTGGAGTGACTATAATGATTACTTGCCCATGTCAGCAGACAAACAGGTCTTTATTTTTTGTTTTTTTAAGGACTTTTTTAAGGACTTTTATCAATGTATTTCTAAGTTAAAAGTATTTATAAATATTCCACATTTTTAATAAGAAAAACAAAATTACTCTATTAATTTGTATTTAGACTTGGTCTTTCTTTCTTTTTTTCTTAAGGTTTCTTTTTTTTTTATTATTGTTATTTCAGAATATTATGGGGGTACAGACGTTTAGGTTACACATATTGCCTTTACATTGCCTGAGTCAGAAATACAAGAATGCCCCTCCCCCAGACAGTGCACACTGCACCCATTATGTGTGAATATACCCATCCTCTCCTCCCCTTCCCACATGCCTGACACCCGATGAATATTACTTCCACATGTGCACATAAGTGTTGATCAAATAGTACCAATTTGATGGTGAGTATATGTGGTACTTGTTTTTCTATTCCTGTGATACTTCACATAGGAGGATGGGCTCCAGCTCCATCCAGGATAATACAAGAGGTGTTAGTTCACCATTATTTTTTGTGGCTGAGTAGTACTCCATGGTATACATGTACCACATTTTATTAATCCACTCATGTATTGATGGTCACTTGGGTTGTTTCCACATCTTTGCAACTGTGAATTGTGCTTCTATAAACATTCAGATGTCTTTATCATAGAATGCTTTTTTTTCCTTTGGGTAGATACCCAGTTGTGGGATTGCTGGATGAAATGGTAGTTCTACTTTTAGTTCTTCGAGGTATCTCCATATTACTTTCCATAGAGGTTGTACTAATTTGCAGCCCCACCAGCAGCATATGAGTGTTCCTATCTCTCCACATTCATGCCAACATTTGTTGTTTTGGGACATTTTGATAAAACCCATTCTCACTGGAGTTAAGTGGTATCTCATTGTGATTTTGATTTTCATTTCCCTGATGATTAGAGATGTTGAGCATTTTTTCATGTTTCCTAGCCATTAGTCTATCTTCTTTTGAAAAGTTTCTGTTCGTGTCCTTTGCTCACTTTTTAATGGAGTTGTTTGATTTTTTCTTGCTGATTTTCCTGAGTTTTATATAGATTCTAGTTATCAGCCCTTTATCAGATGTATAGCATGCAAATATTTTCTCCCATTCTGTAGGTTGTCTATTCACTCTAGCAATAATTTCTTTGGTTGTGCAGAAGCTTTTTAATTTGATCAGGTCCCATTTATTTATTTTTGTTGCTGCTGTGATTGCTTTGGGGGTCTTCTTCATGAATTCTTTGCCTAGGCCAATGTCTATAAGAGTTTTTCCAACATTTTATTCTAGAATTCTTATGGTTTCATGTCTTAGGTTTAAGTCTGTGATCCATCATGAGTTGATTTTTGTGAGAGGTGAGGGTCCTGTTCCAGTCTTCTACATGTGGCCATCCAATTTTCCCAGCACCATTTATCAAATGGGGATTCTTTTCCCCGTGTATGTTTTTGTCTGCTTTGTCAAAGATCAGATGGCTATATGAGGATGGTTTTATGTCTGGGATCTCAGTCCTGTTCCATTGATCTATATCTCTATTCTTGTGCCAGTATCATGATGTTTTAGTTACTATAGCCTTATAGTATAGCTTAAAGTCTGGTAGATTGATGCCTCCCAATTTGTTCTTTTTGCTTAAGGTTGCTTTGGCTATGCGGAGTCTTCCCTGGTTCAATACAAAGCATAGAATTATGTTTTCTACATCTGTGAAAAATGCTGCTGGTATTTTGATAGGGATTGCATTGAATCTGTAGATCACTTTGGGTAGTATAGACATTTTAACAATGTTGATTCTGCCAATCCATGAGCATGGTATAGTTTTCCATATGTTTGCACCCTCTGCTATTTCCTTCTTCAGTGTTTCATAGTTCTCCCTGTAGAGATCCTTCACCTCCTTAGTTAAATATATTCCTAGGTATTTTATTTTCTTTGTTGCTGTTGTGAAAGGTATTGAGTCTCTGATTTGGTTCTTAGTTTGACTGTTGTTGGCATATATGAATGCTACTGATTTGCGTACATTGATTTTGTATCCTGAGACTTTGCCAAACTTATTTATCAATTCCAGTAGTCTCTTGACAGACCGTTTGGGGTTTTCTAGATATAAGATCATATCATCAGCAAAGAGCGATAGTTTGACCTCTTCTGCCCCCGTTTGGATTCCCTTAATTTCCTTTTCTTGTCTGATTGCTCTGGCTAGGACTTACAGCACTATGTTGAATATGAGTGGTGATAGAGGGCAACCTTGTCTAGTTCCAGTTCTAAGTGGAAATGCTTTCAATTTTTCCCTGTTCAATATGATATTGGCTGTGGGTTTGTCATATATGGCTTTTATCATTTTGAGGTAAGTCCCATCTATGCCTATTGTGTTAAGTGTTCTTATCATAATAATATCTTATCCACTGAATTTTGTGGAGTGTTTTTCTGTGTCTATTGAGAGGATCACATGGTCTTTGTTTTCACTTCTGTTTATATGGTGAATTACATTTATAGTTTTGCATATGTTGAACCATCCCTGCATCTCTGGGATGAAGCCCACTTGGTTGTGATTATTTTTTAATGAGCAGCTGAATTTGATTTACTAGGATTTTATTGAGAATTTTTGCATCTATATTCATAAGGGATATTGGCCTGTAGTTTTCTTTTTTTGTTGAGTCCTTTCCTGGTTTTTGTATCAGGATGATGTTAGCTTTGTAAAACATGTTGGGGAAGATTCCTTCCTTCTGGATGTTGTGGAAAAATTACTGCAGGATAGGCACCAGTTCTTCTTTGTAGGTCTGGTAGAATTCGGGTGTGAAACCATCTGGATCTGGATCAGGACTTTTTCTTAGAGAGGTTTTTTATTGCTGGTTCAATTTTGGTACTTGATATTGGTCCATTCAGAAGTTCTGTTTCTTCCTGATTGTGCCTAGGGAGGCTGTGTATTTATAAGAATTAGTCCATTTCCTCCACATTTTCAAGTTTCTGTGCATAGAGATTTTTCTAGTATTCCAAGATGATATTTTGTATTTCTGTGGTATCAGTTATAATTTCTCCTTTTTCATTCCTGATTTGGTTTATTAGAGTCCTTTCCTTTCCGATTAATCTAGTGAGAGGCATGTGAATTTTGTTTATCTTTTCAAAGAAGCAGCTTTTTGTTTCATTAATCTTTTATATAGTTCTTTTGTTATCAATTTCATTTAGTTCTGCTCTAATCTTGGTTGTTTCTTTCCTTCTGGTGGGTTTGGGATTGCTTTGCTCTTCTTTTTCCAGTTCTTTAGTTGATTCATTAGATTGTTGATGTGTGATCTTTCTATCTTTTGGATATAGGCATTTAAGGCTATGAGTTTTCCTCTCAGGACTGCTTTAGCTGTGTCCCACACATTTTGATAACTTGTGGCCCCTTTATCATTTAGTTCAAAGAATTTTTTGATTTCCATCTTAATTTCCTCCTTGACCCAATAATTGTTGAGCAGTAGGTTGTTTAGTTTCCATGACTTTCGGTAGAGATGAGTGTTTCTGTTGGAGTTGATTTCTAATTTTATTCCACTGTGGTCTGAGAAGATGCATGGTATAATTTTTAATTTTTTAAATTTGTTGAGACATGTGTCTCATGTGGGAAATCTTAGAGAAT
The DNA here is from genome assembly GCA_023783475.1 of Daubentonia madagascariensis. Classification (NCBI taxonomy): domain Eukaryota; kingdom Metazoa; phylum Chordata; class Mammalia; order Primates; family Daubentoniidae; genus Daubentonia; species Daubentonia madagascariensis. Next base: position 491,109 of record JAKFHU010001957.1, on the reverse strand, counting down.
GTCCCATGAACTGATGAGAAGAATGTATATTCAGTGGTTTTTGGGTAGAAAGGTCTGTAAATGTCTGCTAGACCCATATATTCTAGAGTTCTGTTTAAGTCCATTGTTTCTTTGTTTATTTTCTGTTTGGAAGATCTGTCCTGTGCAGCCAGTGGGGTGTTGAAGTCCCTGGTTATTACAGTGCTGTTGTTTATCATTTTGTTTAGATCAAGTATGATTTGCTTTATGAATCTGGGCACACCTGTGTTGGGTGCATGAATATTTAGAATTGTTATGTCTTCTTGTTGAATTGTTCCCTTTACCATTATATAATGACCATGAAACAGGACTTAATACTGTGCATTTGACCAGGCATGGTGGCTCACTCCTGTAATCCTAGCACTCTGGGAGGCCAAGACAGGAGGATCCCTTGAGCTCAGGAGTTCAAGACCAGCCTCAGCTAGAGTGAGACCCCATCTCTACTAAAACTAGAAAAATTAGCTGGATGTGGTGGTGCATACCTGTTGTCCCAGCTAATATGGAGGCTGAGGCAGGAGGATTGCTTGAGCCCAGGAGTTTGAGGTTGCTGTGAGCTAGGCTGATGCCATGGCACTCTAGCCCAGGCAACAGAGTGAGAGTCTGTCTCAAAAAAAAAAAATACTGTGCATTCCACAAACAGACCTCTTTTGACCCCAAATTTCTCTCCACATAGGATTTTTTCTCTGCTCCATTCAAGCTTCCTCCTCTTATGTTCTCTCCTGAGCCCCCATCATCCTGGCTTTTCTCCACACCATTTCACTAAAGTGGCCTTTATTGAGGTCAGCAATGATTTCCATTTTGCTAAATTTAAGGTTAAATGTGTGTTCTTATTTCAATATTTTGGCTGCATTTGACATAGATGATACAACTGAGCAGTTCATCCTTCTTGAGTCAACATCCTCTGGACTTTTGAACCCCTCATGATTTTATCTCATTTTTTCTTAATCTTCTTTCTCCTTCTCCTTTGCCTCTTGCTTTCCACACTCCTACTCAATCTGATCCCTAGTAACTCTCAGCCCCATCCTATCTCCTGTGCACCTCTCTCCTTGAACTGACCCCACACAGTTTCACAGTGTTAGGTACCATTTCTCTGCTGATGCCCACCAGGCCAGGGGCCTCTTTTTTTAAAGGAGCTCCAGGAGTCATCCCTGACTCTTGTTAGGTAGACAGCAAGGGCCCTCCAACTCTCTCAGGGACAAAAGCAGGTGCCCCATCTTGGTGCTGTCTCAAGCAATTGCCATAACTGGGGAAGAAGGACAAGGGTGGGAGCCTTGTCCTGGTGTGAACTCATCTTGATCCTGCCCTACGCAACTGCAACTCTTGGGGGAAGGAGGAATGCCCAGCCAATCTGCAAAAGAATGCAGGGAATTCCCTAGCCTGTGCTCCTGGCAGCCCAAGTAGCTGAGGCACAATAGTATTTGAAAAGTGACCTAGAGTAACCTAAGGATAATTATCATGTCATTAATTTTCCATCAACGTGGTTCCATGGTGATGTCTGAACCTCAAGGAGGGCCCAATCCAGACAGTATAAAACAGGCCCCAGACCATAACCAGAGCCTCTTATTTTGACAGGGAGCCCATTTATCATCTGTGGTGAATGTGTCTTGCTCTTGCTCTGTAAACCTCTCTTGCTCTTCCTCAGTAAACTTCATTTCATGCTTGTGTTGCTTTTGGTGTGTGTGATCATTCTTCAGCCACGAGCACACCAAGAACTGAGAGCAGACTGCCACCCAACGCTCTTCCTCCCTTCTTACCCCCGTGCAATCCCATAGCAAGTCCAGTTGGCTCTGCCTGCAACATACATCCCAATTGCAGCCTCTTCTTGCTGTTTGCATTTCTACAACCAATTTCAGCCACTTTCCTTTCCTACTCATCTCCTGCCAAAGACAGCCTCTGAGCCTTCTCCCTCCTTCCTCTTTTGGCCTCCTACACTCTGTTCTCCACTCAGCATCCAGAATGATCTCTTGAAAATTTGAAAAACATAATATATGCTGCCCACTATTCCATTTAAACACTGCATCTGGCTTCTCATTGCAATAGAATAAAAGCTTAGATAGCATGGCTCCTGCCTGCCTCTTTGGCTATTCCTACCCTTGCTTGGTCACACTATTGTATGTCAGATTTTCTGGCACCTGGACCTGAAAGCAATCTTAATAGACAAACTGATTATGAGACCATAGAATCTAGAGTATTAGGTATGTAAAAAAAGTATAAAACAAAATGAAGGGTCAGATATGGTTAAAGAAAAAAGGGTGTTCATTGTTCCAAGAAAATAATGAAAACCTAACTGATCTGCATGTATATAACACATGTCACTGATAACTGATAACCAAGGTGAGGATCCTAAAATTATGATTAATTAGCAGTGTCTGCAAAGAGGCAGAGCGGGAAGTCATAGCAAACTCATATGTCTGTCTCAAGCATGCCTGTTGGAACCCAGAGCTAGGCAACCCCTCTGCCCACCTAGCCTGTGGGATTCCTCTGGTGCAGGCAAGGAGCCCCTCCCCATGGAGTTTCAGTGCAGACAGCAGCAGCAGCAGACTGGCTTACTGAGGAATTGCTGGGCTAGTTTAGAGAACAAAGGAAGACCCACCTACTATGTCCACCCATTTTGGTCACCATTTTTGTTGGGCACTTGGGCAGACCAATACTCTGAAGTTTTTTATCAGCCCTCAAACTTGCCATCGTTTGAGCTTAAGACGGCCTCTCTATGGGTAATGAGTCATCTCAACTGATTGTTCACAGTCGTTCACAGGCGATACTTCCTGTTCTCTATTTCCCCTTCTCACTATTGCACTTGACTGGTCCTTAAACAAATAAATAAATAAATAGAAAAAATAATGCCAGGATCACTGGAATTGGTAGTTGAAAATGAAAGACAAAATAATGAAAATTGCAGAAGGCTTTTGACAGTACTTATGGCAGATTTTATTATATAACTGTCTGAAATCATTGTTACTATTTTAAATTCTCATAAGTCCTACATGAAGAATTTAAGATTTTTTTTGTCTGTAAACCTTCATGCACAGCACATTTGTCACATTAAATCATTTAAAAAAGCAAATTTCTTCTCACAATGTAGTATGAATTTTGGGGTTCAGTATTGGATTTGGGTGTTACAGTTTGTTGTGAGTTAGTGACAATCATGCAGCTTTAGGATTGGCAACAGACTACTCAAAAAGTCCCTGCGAGTATGGAGAGGGTGCCATGAATAAACTTTGTGTTAGATTGATTCTATGAGTTATATTTCGTAAGAGATATTCTCAATTCTATGATGACGTATTTACACGTTCCTAACAATCTGTATGTCACAGTGGTCTTCTCAGGTAAGGACTCTCCTGAGAGCATTTTCCTGACTCCTGTCCCACAGCTCCTGTCCTCTGCAGCAAAGCCTTTCCATCTTTGGGGGGATTTGCTAATTTATAGTGTCAAGGCCATGAGTTCCATGGTGGTGGGATTCTCATACCCATGCCTGGCCCTAGGCACTCAGTGAATAGTTATTGGAAGGGTGATTAAATAATCTTCAAAACACATGTTATTACCTCCCCATTTCAGGGGAAGTTCTTAACATTTCACTCATACCTGGGTCTCATCTTGTGTGAGCTCTTCCTGAGTTTTTGAAGACTCACGTACCCCAGGGTGTGTGGGTGGCCTGCACTGCAGCACCTATCTGGAGAGAACAGGGTTTGGGTAGATTGTGCACCCACTTCTGCTGCTGAAGACACATTATTTCTCCTTCAGAAATCTTTACCCTCTTCATCAAGGACATCCTGTCATTCTTCAAGGTCACAGAATACTCCACAGCCCTTCCTTGTGGCCACCAAGGAGTAGACCAGTTGCACCTGAACTCATGGAAGATCTGAGAGGAGGTCACAGCAGCAGACTCCCCAGCACCCTGAGGCCAACTGTGCTGACCTTAGAAGGACACAGGGAGACCTGCCAGCAGGAGGGCACTTTACGAGGAGGCCTCAACACCAGGGCACATCTCTTCAGGGAGGTTCTCCTCCTCATAAAAGTCATTCAGCCACTTCCAGGAAGGCATCTTTTAAGAAATTTAAATGAGGACCAAGATGCTCATCTCAACATTTTTTTTATAATCACAAGTAATTGGGAAAACAGGACTGTCCAATAATAGGGGATTGGTTGAGTAAACAAGGTATGCCCCTTCAGTGGAACTTTAGGCATTTATTAAAAATAGGATTTACAAAACTTTAGAATATGGGGAAATGCTTATAAGAGATGATATACTATTGAAATATCAATTCAATGCATAATTTAAGAATTATAACCAATGATATACAGTATGGGCTCAAAATGCAAAGTGCATAAAAATGACTTGGAGGAAATATGCCAAACGTTAAGAATGGGGTCTTACTTATAGGAAGAAAGATTCTGAGAAATTTAATTTTTTCTTTGCTTTCTTTGTACTTTTATAATTTCCAAAAGTTCTACCGAGAATGCTACCTAGGGCTCCAATTAGGAATGAAAATCCCTTTTAAATAAGCATTACAGAACTTCAAAGGAATAATCCAGTATTGGTCTGTGTGAGTCTTTCAAGGTCTTGCTTTGTCTGTGCAGTGCTTCAGAGGGGGCCAGGTGATTTGAACAACCTACCTGATCATCAACAAGGCATAACTTTAATGCATCACGGGGGTCCTAGATCAACCATCAGGCAGCCACTAAACATTAAGAAGTCCACAAACGCCATTGACCTGGGAGAGGGTCTGTGAAGCCTTGTGAAAGGAAAAAGCAGGTTTCTAAACACTAGGAGAGAGCCAAACCTGTTTTTTAAATAGAAAAATTATAAATGTTATTATGTATGAGAAAAGACCCAGGGCACACAGTGGTTAATTCATGCACTTTCTGAGTGATTTAAACTTAAATTTTGAAAATTTTAATTTTACTTATCAAATTTAATTAATGTAAGAATACACATTCTAAGTTTGTGTCAGTACATTTTAGGAATTACTACAAATATTTTTAAAATCAAAGCAATTTTTAAATATTTATTTCTTTAGACTCCCTGGCAAGGAAGCCCTGGGAGGGATGGACATTTGGCAGAGTAGAAGGAAATTAGAAGGGAGTACAGGAAAAATGGGGGAGTAAAGTTAGGGGAGCAGGAGGGGCAGCAGGGCAGCCCTACCTCAGCCTCTAGATCTGCTGGGGACTTCCCCACTCTGAGCCTAGGTCACCTTCCCCACTGACCACATCTTACCTGCTGGCCAGATGCTCCTGTCAGAAAACCAATGTCCAGAAAACCTGTGTACATACACAAAAATTAACTCAAGACAGATTAAACTTAAATACAAAACCTAAAACCATAACATTTCTAGAAGAAAATTAGGAAGGACTCTTCTGGACAGTGCCCTGGGCAAAGTATTTATTACTGAGACCCCAAAAGCAAACACAACAAAAACTAAAACTAAAAAGTTTCTGCACAGCAAAAGAAATCATCAACAAAGTGAATGGATAGCCTATATAATGTGAGAAAAATACTTGCAAACTATACATCCAAAAATGGACTAATATCCAAAATCTACAAGGAACTCAAATCAGCAAAATAAGTAAATAAATAAATAATTTTAAAAAGCAGAAAAAGAAGCCTACTAAAGAGTGGGCAAAAGACATAAACAGAGATTTTTCAAAAGAAGATATAAAAATGGCCAAGAACCTTATAAAAAAATACTCAACATTACTAATTATTAGGGAAATGTAAATTAAAATGACAATGAAATATCACCTTACCCATATCAGAATGGCCATTTTTAAAAAGTGAAAAAACCAAAAATTGTTGGCAAGAATTCAATGAGAAATGAATGCTTATATGCTGTCGGTAGGAATGTAAATTAGTAAAACGTCTATAGAAAACAATACGGAGATTTCTCAAAGAACTAAATTTAGACCCACCATTTGATCCTGCAATCCCACAACTGGGTATCCATCCAAAGGAAAATAAGTCATTATATCAAAAAGACACCTACAATTGTATGTTTATCACAGCACAATTCACAATTGCTAAGATACAGAATTAACCTAAGTGCCCATCAACTAAGGAGTTGATAAACGAAACGTGATATAGGTATATGTGGTATATATGTGTATACACGTACATACCGTGGAATAGTAATCAGGCATAAAAAAGAAAGATGTCTTTTACAGCAACTTGCATGGAACTGGAGGCCATTATCCTAAGTGAAGTGTCTCAGGAAGGAAAAGATAAATACCACATATTCTCACCCATAAGTGGGAGTTAAATGATGTGTATGCATGGTCATACAGACTGGTATAATTGACTTGGAGACTTAGAAGTGGAGATATTGGGAGGAGGTGAGGGATAGAAAATTACCTATTGGGTACCGTGTGCACTATTTGAGTGACAGGTACACTGAAAACCCTGACTTGACCACTATACAATTAATCATGTAACAATAAAACACTTATATCCCCTAACTCTATTAAATTTTTAAAGACAGCATTTTTACTTTTGGCTTTTATTATGAGATTTCTCTATTAGGCCACTTCAGATGTAATGGAGGATGAAGCATGTTCTAATAACTTATACGAAATGTTGGAATACAAATGTATTTCTCTGTGAAAAGCTTCCATTCACTGAAAGAAAGTAGCCTATAATGATTCTTTGAAGAAGTATGCTTACATTTTTCTTTTATAGCTGCATATGTAAACCTGTGTAATATGAACCAATTAACAGAGAAATATATTAAATAACAAACTCTCAAGATTGGCTTATGAATGTGATTCTTTGTCAAACTGTTCCATTCAGTGAAAGAAAACAGTTTTTGATGTATCTTAAAGAAAGCATTTTTACATTTGGAATTCATGCAGGATTGCACTATTAGGCATATTCAGGTAAAATGGAGAAAAAACTAGTTCTAGTAACTTGTTCTAAATGTTGGCATACAAATGTGTGTCTCTGTCAAACTCTCCAAACACCGAAAGACAACAGGTTATGTTTAATCTTTGGGAAAGCATGCTTACATTTGCCCCTTATATCTGCATATACTAACCTGCATAATATGAATCAATGGAAGGAGAAACTTACTAAAATAATATATTCTCAAAGAAAGAAAGAAAACCAGTGTCCAGAAAACTTGTGTAGATGTTTTTCTCAATTCTACCCCAGAGCTTGGAAAACCTACTTGTGCCCAGAGTGCCAGTCCTAGGGATTTGGTGGGACCCTTTTCTTGGGGGTCTCTACTTCACCTGTTTTTCTTTTTAAACTTTAAATGAAACAAGGGCAGGAGGGGTCAAGCAAACAACAGTAAAACAAATCCCGGCCAAGAACTGAACTCTTGGGGGGTTTGGCTCTCCCTGCCACACAGGACACAAATTCAGGAGATTCTTTAGGGGTGAAGAGTAATAAAGCATTATTGTTTGTGCTTGACTCTTCCAAGCTCTTCTTTAAAAAGTTTGCACGCACAAAGTGTCAGCTGGGATTGGAACCCCAGCTTTGAGCCCAGATCCAGGACTCTCAATTCCTCCAAAAGGACAAAAAGTGAAAGAAGCAGAGGGAGGAAAGAGCTTTACTCTGGTCTTAATAATTAGGTGCCTACTGTGTGCTGGGAAGGCCCACTTAGCTCTTTCCACGGTCCAGGTTCAACTGTGGCAGGACACCCATGGTCTCTAAGGTCATGCCCAGGGGAAAGAGCCTTAAGAAGAGCAGCTCAGCACTTGGAGTGTGGAACCTTGTTCCATCCTTTCCATCAATGCCAGTCTCTGCTCTGCGCAAGGAAATATTTTGGGGCTGTCAGGAGCATCCAGAGCAGCACACAGAATGTTCTGAAAACTAGTAGAAAATATGAGATAAAGCACTGAGACACTGTGAGCAAGAAAATCTGCACTAATCCACAAAATGTCCTGGTTTGACACTCTTAGAGTTTGGCACTTTTCCCACAAAGCCAGCCAGAGTCCTGCCTGGCCAGAGTGAAAATGCTAGTGGTTGTCACCTCACCTGGCTGAGTGTTCCCCATGTACACCTGACACCTGGCTCCTTCTTAGAGAATCCCTTCTTTTGGCAGAGATCCCTGCTCAGAATGGTAATAAATGCTGTCTATGCCAACTTTCTGATATCTCTGTCCTGTCCCTGGGGGCCTTGCTGGATTGGACCAGGACCTTTCACATCACAAAAGCCCAACCCCCCTTCCCTTCCTTCTGTATATCACCTGGGTAGTTCACCTTCCAGGTTCAAAGGTGAGCAGGAGGCCAGAGATAGAAAATATACCTTTATCTCTTTGTCTTATACCTTGGCATCATCTCTAATTTTTACCTCCTCATTATTTATCTTGAAAATATCTTTGACTGGAACCTCATCATTATCTATGCCTCAGGCCAATGCCCATCTTCCCTACAACCCATAGAAGAAAAAACAAAGATCATCTTCAGAGGTAATATTTTTATTTATTTATTTATTTATTTATTGAGACAGAGTCTTGCTCTGTTGCCCAGGCTAGAGTGCAGTGGCATCATCATCATCATAGCTCACTGCAACCTCAAACTCCTGGGCTCAAGCGATCCTCCTGCCTCATCCTCCTGAGTGGCTGGGAATACAGGCACGCACCATGATGCCCAGCTAATTTTTCTATTTTTTTTTTAGTAAAGACGGGGTATCACTCTTGCTCAGGCTGGTCTTGAACTCCTGAGCTCAAGGAAATCTTCTGCCTCAGCCTCCCAGAGTTGTAGGATTACAGGCGTGAGCCACCGCATCTGGCCCAGAGGTAATAGTTATTAAGATTGATCCACTCAGTAACATCCAAGAGGAACAATAATTAAATTATTTTGCAGAGAAAGAAACTGAGAGTTATAAATGTGGCTCTGAGATAAAGAGTGGTGACATCCAGGACATAAATCTAGACTCTGTAATTCCAGAGCCTTGAATAAACCTCTATGTCTACTGGCTTTGAGACCAACCAGAAAAAAGTCCTGGATCCAACCAATTACATTTGTGTGTTGAAGCATAGCATGCGTACTTAAAAATATGGCAATGATAAGGACAGGTTAAGCATTTCTAAACCAAAAATTTGAAATCTGAAATGTTCCAAAAGCCAAAGCTTTTTGAGTACTGACATGATACCACAAGTGCAGTTTCACACAGGACCTCATGTGATGGGGTCAGAGTGAAAACACAACTGCATAACACACAGCTTATTCAGTGTCTTCAAAGGAAAAAAAATCTCTCAGCTCCCTTCAGTTGTGATATATCTTTTCTGAGCACACCCATGTTTCCCATGCAAGCATCCCCTTGCAAAGGGTAATATAATAGCACATGTGCAGACAAGATGCACCAATGGCACATTCCCCATGATGCTTCCTTCACAAAGGGCCAAGACCTATGTGCATTACTTACTGTGGGTTTCTTTGCTTATTTTATGCTCTGTGGTGTTAAAATATGTTAAAATTGTCAAAAATGCCTGCAGATGCTCTTATGGATAACAGTAATAAGAAAAAGAGGAAGCATTTACATTGGTCTGTAGCAGAGAAAGTCAATCTATCGCAGAAACTGGACAGTGCTGAAAGTGTGAAACATCTTACAGAAGAGAATAATATTAGAATGTACAACATTGGCCAGGCATGGTGGCTCACACCTGCAATCGTAGCATTCTGGGAGGCCCAGGTGGGAGGAGCTCTTGAGCTCAGGAGCTCGAGACCAGTCTGAGCAAGAGCAAGACCCCATCTCTTAAAAAAAAAAGAATGTACAACATATATGACCTGAAGAAACAGAAGGATAAACAGTTAAAATTCTATGCTAAAAGTGACGGACAGAAGTTAATGAACACTGCATAAAGCCAAAAATGAAGATGTTCATTGTGCATTGAAGAAGTAGACTCACCAAAGTCAAGTAAACACTTGCCACTTAATGTTATGCTGATCATGAAACAAAGATCTATCACAATAAAATAAAAATGGAAGGGAACTGTAAATATTCCTAAGGCTTCTTGCGGGAATTTAAGAAAAGGCACAACATTAAATGTTTAAAGATCTGCAGTGATAAAGTATCTGATAATCATGAAGCAGTGGAGAAATTTACTGATGAGTTTGACAAAATTATTGCCAGTAAAAATCTGATGCCAAAACAAATCTACAATGCTGAAGAAACATCACTTTTTGATGTTATTGTCCCCAAAAGACACTGACTACAGCTGGTGAGGCAGCCCCTACAGGAATTATGGATGCCAAAGACAGAATAACTGTGCTGGGATGTGCTAGTGCAGCAAGGACACATAAGTGTAACTTTGCTGTGACAGTCCTCACTGTTCACAAGGAATGAAGTTTTTACTAATCCAATATCAGGCTTTAAAAACTCATGGATTTCTATGAGAATATTTTTTCTTTTTAAATTTCAGAATATCATAAGGGTACAAACACTTTGGTTACATATATTGCCCATGCACTGCCCAAGTCAGACCTACAAGCATGCCCATCCCCCAGACAGTGCGCCCCACACCCATTAGGTGTGAGTTTACCCATCCCCTTCATCCCCCTCCCACCTGCCCGACCCCCGTCTATGGGCATTTTTTCTGATTGGTTTCACATGAATTTTCTACCAGCAGCTCATGCTCACTGCACAGAAGCTGGACTGCATAAAAAATGGCAAGATTTTATTTCTTATTAGTCCCAAAATACCAGAGATTTATACTAAAGGATTTTGTTATTTCTTGACAACCATTTTGCTTATCCTCCAGCTGAAATTCTCATTAAAATAATGTTTATGCCATATATTTTCCCTCAATTGTGACTGTGATTAACTCAACCATATGACCATGGTATCCTTAGATCAATAAAGAATAAATACAAAAACATTTTCTTGAACAGCATGCCAGCAGCAGTGAATAGAGGTGTGGGTGTGGAAAGCTTTCAAAAGGAGTTTAACTTAAAGGATGGCATACATGCATTTGGAACACAGTGACTAAACACACAGTTGGGCATGCCTGGCACAACCTCCAGCCTGAGACTGTGTTCAATGGTGATGATAAACAAGGTGGGGACTTTGAAATATTGTGTATGTAAGGTGAAAAAACATCTGACCCCCTTACAAAACTAAAGGAAAAATTATACCTTCAGAGACCATCAGTAAACTGGAAAAAGTGGGTACAGAATTAGTTTTAACATTGATAATGAAGCTCCACTTGTTTATTCATTGACCAATGGTGAAATAGGCAAAATGTTTCTGAATAAACATAATCATGACAATAGTGAAGATGAAGATGATTTTGTTAACATTGCAGAAGAAGTGTCTATACATGACATGGTGAAAATGTGTGATGGGCTTATTGAAGGACCCAGAGCACTGTGCATTCATATCAGAACAAGAAACCATGACAGTTTATAAAATTAAAAGGAGACTTGTCAGACAGAAACCATTCTTAATGAGGCAAATAACTCTGGAGGAAATATTTTAACAAGCCATCCAGCAGAATGCCTCCTCATTTCTAGAGGACAAACATCCTGGTCCACCAACAGCTTCTGATGTTTCTTCAAACCTAAAAAAATGAAATACAGTGTGCAGAAACATTTTAATCAAAACACAGCATCATAAGTAGAAACCTGAAAGCCTGCCAATATTTTTGATGCTGTTGTTCAACAGGTGATATGGCTGTTCTGGTGATGATATTGTGCTGATTAGTTACCCTGAACATATTATTTTTGTCATTGTATTAATGGTATGTCCTATGTTATTGTTAACCACTTATGTGTGAATAAGTGTAAGAAAATGATTGCTTATCAGTAGCACACAAATTCAGAGTTAGACATGATAGTGGTGCCACACAAGCATAGATTGTCCATATGGGTGGTAGAGATATTGACACCTTTGCTTTCTGATGGTTCAGTGTATGCAAACATTGTTTCATACAAAAAATTATTAAAAATTGTCTATAAAATTATTTTCAGGCTATGTGTATAACATATATCATACATAAATTTTATATTTAGACCTTGGCCCCATCACCAAGATATCTCATTATATATACACACATATTCCAAAATTTAAAAAATCTGAAACATGAAACACTTCTGGTCCCAAACATTTTGGATAAGACATACTCAACCTGTATATAGTAATAAATTATTTGACAGGAGCACACAGAGTAACCAGTACTCATGAACATTCATGAGCCGCCTTATATTCCCATCCAAATCACTGTCCTTTCTTCCCCAGTGGCAACAAAATATTCTAACTGCTGAGTTCATTTTGCTTCTCATTAAACTATATTTAGTGAAATTATACAGAATATACTGTTTTACGTCAGTATAATTTAATTAGGTTTGCAAGTTTTATACATATCATTAATGTGGCTCTAATTAGTTGTTACAGAGGTATAATATCCTTTATAAAAGGATATAGCCTATTTTGTTTTTTGTTTCTATTACCGATGTAGATTTGGGTTATTTCCACTTTGGAAAAGTACCCAAGACCTGAAACTCTAAAACTACTATAAGAAATCAGAGGGTGAAAGCTGCATGGCATTGGTCTGGGCAATGTTCTTTTGTTTTTTGTTTTTTTAAATTTAACCTAACACCCAAGGCAACAAAAGTAAAAATAGACAAATGGGATTACTTAAACTAAAAAACTTTTGCACAGCAGGAGATAAAATCAACAGGGTGGTGAAATAACCTATGAATGCTAGAAAATATGTGCAAATCATACATCTGACAAGGGCTTAACATCCAACATGTATAAGAAACACAAAAAACTACATAAAAAAACTATTAGAAATAGGCAAAATACCTAAATACAGATTTCTCAAAAAAGACATACAAATTACCAACAGATATACTCAACATCAATTATTGTCAGGGAAAGCCAAGTCAAAACCACTATGATATTGATTCACTCCTGTTAGAATGAATATTATTAAAAAGGCAAATGATAGCAAGAGTTGGCAAAGACGTGGAGAAAGGGAATGCTTGCACACTGTTGGTGTGAACATAAATTAGTACGGGCATTAGGGAAGACACTATGGAAACTTCTCAAAGACTAAAAATATAACTACCATATGATCCAGCAAACACGCTATTGGATATATTGAAAAAGATCCCCATGACTCCTACATTCTCTTTTGCTGCTCCATCACCACCCACGGTCTCTCCTCATTCCAACAGGGCCACAGCACCCGAAGTGGCCCAGAATGACCAGTGCCCCACGGCAGCTCTGATCTTAGTAGCAGACAATGCAAGGGAGCCATCATGCCTCAAAAGATGCCCACCAGGTTCACTCCAAGACAGTCAGCCTTCTCCATCCAGAAGTCTGGGCCCCACAGAGGTGGGAGGCCAGGGAGCAGGTAGCACAGAAGGACTGAAGCCAGTGTACCCTGTCATCCTCCTGCACTCCTCTCTGGTATCCAGTGCCCCCCTCTGCTGCACCCTTTGCCACAAGCAACTGGAGGACATTCACTTTTTGAGGGACTCATCCATCCCTTTGCACAAGTTCTGCTTCCCTTGCTCCAAACATAACATCAAACTGCAGGGAAATGGGTTCAAGGTCTGTTGTCCCAGTATGGAAAAATGCCCTCTTATGGATTCCAGTGCTCCCTGGGATTTTATGCAGGGGATATTGCAGCCATCCTTGCTGGAGATGTGAAAGCAAAAAAAAGAAAAAGAAGAGAGAGAGACTGTTACTTTCTGGTTTCAGAAAAACCTAATGATTACCCTTAACTAAAACTGCTTGAATTGAGCCTGGGCAACATAGCATGACCCCATCTCTAAAAAAAAAATTAGCTGAGGGTGGTTGCATGCGCCTGTAGTCCCAGCTACTCAGGAGGCTGATGTGAGAGGACCGCTTGTGCCCAGGAGTTGGAGGCTGCAGTGAGCTGTGATCAGGCACTGCACTCAGCCTGGGGGACGGAGTGAGACCTTGTTTATAAACAACAAAAAAACCTGCTTGAATTGTATCTCTCTTTCTCTCTCGCTTTATATATATATATATATTAAAAATTATATTGAAAAATTGTATTAACTCTGGCTGGATACTTTCCAGACAGCATATATATCTCTCTCAAAGACAAGGGAAACATAGACTTCATAAACATGGTGGTATAATTTTGATGTTTTTGAATACATTCTGTTTCTATGTTTTTTGACAATAAAAGGTATGTACTTACAAAGGCTTTTTTTTCTTTTGCTAACGTAATTATTAATAGCATATCTTGTGCTTTATTATCCTAGTGACAGTTACCTTTCTATGTAGGTTGTGACTTGTGCTTCTTTGTTTAGAGCACTTGGAAAATCAGAAATACTTCTATCTGTATTTTTGTGCACTTATTTTATAAAGAAAAAAAGCCAAATACATTTCGTGACATTGTAAGATTGCCTTACTGTCTGTTATTCCTTGTTACTGGTCACTTTCTTGGATGAGAGGCCAGTGGGTGGCAGGACTGGAAATTAGGGAAAGGGGCACTGTTGTCAAGTGGGTGTGCCCCTGGGAAATACTACCACGTTTACCCTGAAACTTTATCCTCCTGGAGGAATAGGAAAATAAATTTTGAATCTCTTGCTATTTTGTTCTTAAATTTCAGTTCTTGGGATATTGATGACTGTCTGAGAGGTGCTCCTGGAAGATTTTTTGGATTGTGTGGTCCTTGGGGGGCAATTTTTTAAAGATAAAATTGACTGATCTTTCCTGTCCACGTGATCAGTTATAAGATCACAATGCTGCGTGCTAGTTGGTTACATAACCCACAATTCCAGTGACAGACGGGGGTTATGATGGATGGCGGTGTGGACAAGACAGCACTGCCATCTTTCAGCAGAGCCTGGCCCAACAGCACCACTTTATGTTCTTAAACCCCCTCGAGCTGTTTGCTGTTGCTTTTGTTTTTTCCTTTGAAAAAGTCACAAGAGAATGTACAGTGCAGGTGAACTTGGAGATTGTGGGATTGGTTTTGTTTCTGTTTTGTGTTTCTATTTTGTTTTAAAATCATTTACCTGTAGTGCTATTGCTGTTGATACTGTCACCTACACCCTGTTTCTAGTGAGTACTAAATATGGTGTGGTACGGTGACAGGAACAGCCATGTGGCACTGCCAGGACTGGGTGTGGGCATATCAGTGACAGCCCAAATGTGGGTGAAGAAAACAGGTAATTTCCTTTTTACATGCATTTGAAATACCCAGTGAATGATATTGTTCTTCTGGAAAAAAAATGATAAACTAATGAAAATTAAAGACATGAAGGGTTTTATATACTAGACAGGCCCACCTCTCAAACTCTTTTTGGAAGCCTTTTGTAAACTAATTTATTTTGATCATTATTTTGTACTAGTAAAATGATTTTTAAATCAATGAATAATCAGTTATTAAAAAAATAAAAATTGATGAATATAAAATGAGTGGCAGGAAGGAGGTGCCTCTTTTGCCAATAGGAGAGAGCCACACCCAGCTGAGGGGCTTATAAAAGGCAGGTCCAGCAGAACAACCACACTCTGACTCTGAACATATGGAGAGAAGACCTTATACTTTAGCTTCAACAGGAAACGGCAACTGAATCCCAGCCCCCTGCTGCCCTTCCTTCCAAGCCCTACTGACCAATCCCCTTTCCAACAGATCTCCTTTACAGAAAGGGGCTCAGAGGGGGAGGAGAAATCATTTGAAGAAAAAAGCAAGACACCGTCTTCCCATTCCTCTGAGAACCACACCCAGAGGTGAGGTAAGGCCTTGGGCTGTTCATATGGAGGCTGGAAGGAGGGGTGGAGTCAGGGACACTGAGTGTGTCTTTGGTAGGGTTTCATTCTGAGACGGGGCATGAGGAATGCCTTATAGCCCTCAGGGGGCTTTGAGAAATGTGACAATGATCCCTTGGAGCAGGATTCTTCATGCTCACTCTTGACACTGGATGAACAGCCTCAGTTGAAAGAATGACCGACAGATGTGGGTCAGGGATAGACTATGGGGCTCTTTGGCTAGGGAGGGCTGAGTCACCTAAACTGCCTTTTGCTCAGTATCAGAGCCCAACCCAAATGAGGAGCAGAATTCCAAGGAAACTAAGCTCAAAGCCAGAAACTGCACCTTAGTTCAGCTAAGATTTGAGTCTTCCAAGGTTTGAAGGGACAGAGGATGGATTATCAGTCTCCCCTGAGAAGGGAACTGGTGTTTTGGCACCAGGTCTCTCAGACCCTGGACTCTGGAGAATGGAGAAGAACCAAGTTTCAGTGGCAACTTCAGCTCCTGGATATCCAGGATAGACTAGGACTACCAAGGTGTTGGGTTAGAGCCACTCACTCAAATTCCCATTTCATCCACAGAATCAGAGGCCAGCTCAGATGGAGGAAACTCCAGGAAGAGGGAAGTCATCTCCAAGGACAGCTGCCAAGATAGAGCAGGATTTCTCTTTCTTGGCAGACAAAACAGGTAACTTATACAGGACTTGGGAAGGAAGGGGTTTCTCAGTGGCTGAGAGGATATTACAGATCCTGGCATCCAGAGAGCATTCAGGAGAGGTTCAGCCTCACTTAATTAGGGAGGCTGAGGGGGTCAGAAAGGAGAGGGACAAGTGGGGTTCACCTGAAGATGCATGGGGAGGTCCCAGGAATGAGTGTCTGTGGGAACTGTTCTGGCAAGTCTCTCACTCATATGCTTCTTCCAACAGGAAGCTATTTAGGAGATGAGCACAGCTTGACTTTGTAAAAGAAACCAAGGCATATGGTGCTGTGCACAGCAGTAAAACTGAAGAGACCCATGATGCCTATTGTAGGGGCCCCAAGGGCCTGCACTGGCTGCAGCAAGTGGCCCAGGTCTTGGCCTCCAGGAGACACCCACCACCACTTTGGAAAAGCTTGGCAACCTCCCTGTGTGTTATGTCTGAGGCCATTTATCAAGACATAGCTCAGGTGCAGACATAGCAAGTACATTCTTAGATGACCTGGGAGCAGCTCTATGAGCTTGCCCAGCTCTGGGGTCTTTATGTGCTGCAGAGCAGACCTTATATACCATGGCCACCCAGGTGGCCTATGTCTTCCTTGCTGAAGGCTGGCTCATCCCAGCCACACTGTCCTGTCCCAGGGATCCAGTTCTGGATGGAGAAGCTCAGAGCTCTTCCTAGGAGGGAGACAGGCCCACCCCTTCTCTGGGTAGGAGATCACAGCCTGTCAGTGGATCAGATGAGGCTTGAGCTGGGAGCTCCCTGACCCTATTCAGCAGAGGATGCAGCTCTGGGAGCAAGAACAAGGAACTTCTACTTCTCAGGTTCTTCCAGATGACCAGCAGTGGCAATTGTAGACACATTGTGTTAATAAATGACAGAACCTGGGGTGATCCTAGGAAAGGAACTTGAACAATATACTCAGAATGATGAACTCTGGGTTTCCTTGAGGGCTAAGTTTACTGACAAATTTTATATTTCACATAAGACAAATGATGTCTTCTGGATGTCTTCTGACAGTCATGCAATTCATTATAATTAGAAAAATGTTAGGATATAATCATTCATATGTAGTTTTATGTTGTAAGGTGTAGCAAAATGAACATGTACTGACATCCTCCTCCTTTAATGCAGTAAAAGAGGTAGATCTTCATTCTCCCAGCCCAAACTGATAAAGGACTGACATGTACTAACTTTTAACAGCATTCTCTTTGGAGAAATGTTTCTATTTTTTCAGTTTGATGAAATCATAGTGAAATCACCATGCCATTCTTATTTACTTTTCATTTTCTTTATGAAAAATCTAAGATAAGGTATAAATGCTTGTTGATCATATTTATTTATTCTTCACCTGACATATCATTTGCCTAATTTTAAACTTTTTTCCATTTTATAGGTTTCAATTGATTTTATTTTATTGTATAATTTATTTCATTTTATCATTTTATTGTAAGATCATGCAATATTTTATCATAAAAATATACTTAATTTTTATGTAGGGAAAATAAAAATATTTGGGTATTTGTTTTGTCCCTTGCCTTATAACATTTGTGTTACATAGTGATGAAATAAATTTTAATATATTTCGCATATTTTAAATTTCAGATAATTATGCATTTTATCCATATGGAATTTGTTTTTACTGTATGTGTGGGGTAAAGAGCTGTTTTCTCTTGACTTCTGTTTCATCTCTACCCTGACCTCCACAGACCCCACAGCTCTTATTGTAGTTGGGGAATGTCAGTTTATCATTCCACTAAGTGGGCCCAATTCAATGATAATCTACTACAAATCAGTTTAAAACCAGGACATGCCTTCAAAGCATACACAAGTGCCTACATATGTACAGCAATAATTTCCAAGTTACGGTTGGGGTGGGAAACAAAATTACAGAAGGATTGTTAAAGTAAATTAAAATGGAGACACATCCTAGAGATTTCCTGAGCAGACAAAACCAGTTAGACCTCCTAAGTGACCTCAGCATTGGTTGCTTTGCAAACATAAGCAAAAGTTAACTTGAGGTATTTCAATTTCTTGCTCAGGCCTATATAAAGAAAACCAGAACTTAAGCTCAAGCAATCAGTAATACTCATCAAACTTACAATTACATAACTAGGGACTTTCCAACAATGTAAAACAAAAAAGAAATACACAATTTTGTAACTTCAACCAAGTAATTCCTTTGCCTCTGCATTTTTAAAACAAGTATTTGTCTCTGACAGTTTGTCATCAAAACCCTTAAACTGATTTCCATCTGGTGTTCTCCGATTCATGAATTGCTTCTTACTCAAATAAACTCTAAGAAATTTTGTTGTGCCTCAGTTTACTTTTTAATAGGATAAAATAAAATAAACTGCCTAAGGATAAATGTTAACAAAATGTGTATAGTATATGAGAAAAACCACCAAAAGTTCCTAAAATATACAAATGAAGACATGAACAAATGGAAAATTACATGATGATTTTCTACCTAAGAAGGTAGAAAAACCCAATACTATCGACAACAATCGTTCTTAAGGTAAATGATGAATTTAATTTTGTCCCAATGCATAGACCATTACATATTGGAGGTAGGCATGTTACTGCAGAAAAGTCTTATAGATTAAAAACACAAATAAGAATAGCCAAGAAAACTCTTTTAAAGAAATAAAAATGAGGATGGTTGTCTATTAATTAGTTCAAAAATAGATCAGGAGTTGTCAAGGCAGAGAGAAGAGTGTTTGCAAAAGGGGGAAAGGAGTTTGCTGCCTCTTGAGGACCAGGACTTAGAGAAAGAAGACGAGAGAGAAAGAAAGGCAGAGACGTGTGAGCCCCAGGCTTAAGCCTTTCCAAAAAATAACAACAATCACCGGCGGCGGCAGGATCGGCCAGAGGAGGAGGGAAGCGCTTTTTCTGATCTTGATTCCACTTTGCCTCTCTCTTTTTTCCCCCCAAATTATTCTTCATCTCATTTTCCGCGCGGAGCCCTGCGCCCCCGACGCCCCCGCCCGCCTCCCCGCGCTCCCCCAGGCCGCGTCGGGGTGGGCCAGCGCCGGGACAGGGACGCGCACAGGGACCCCCGGGCAGCGGCAGCACCCGGGCCTCAACGCGCACGGCGCCGCGCACGCGCAGCTTCTTGCTGAGTTTTGATGGTGCAGCTGAAATTTGGGACAGTTGCAAACGTGGAAAGAAGAAAAATTATTCAAATTTGGACATTTTAATTGTTTAAAAATTGTACAAAAGGAAAAAATTAGAATAAGTACTGGCAAACCTTATCTCTGTGGTCTTGTTTAAAAGGGCAAAAGTTTTAGATGGTACTAAATTTTTTTAACTCACTATTAAAAGCAAAAATGGCCATTCAGGTTGACATCGTTGGTAATTTATAATAGCTTTTGTTCAATCCCAACTTTCCATTTTGTTTGGATAAAAAAACAGCATGAAATTACTGTGTTTGAAATATTTTCTTACAGTTTGTAATATTTCTGTAAATTTACTGTGATATTTTAAGGTTTCCCTCCCTTATTTTCTGTAGTTGTATTTTTAAAGATTTGGCTCTGTATTATTTGAATCAGCCTCCTGAGAATCCATGTGTATATTTGAACCAATATCATCCTCATAACAGGTACATTTTCAACTTAAGTTTTTACTCCATTATGCACAGTTTGAGATAAATAAACTTTTGAAATATGGACACTGAAAAAAATAAATAAATAAAAATGAGGCCAGATGTGGTGGCTCACACCTGTAATCCTAGCACTCTAGGAGGCCGAGGCAGGAGAATCACTTGAGGTCAGGAGTTGGAGACAAGCCTGGGCAACAGGAGAACCGTCTCTACTAAAAATGGAAAAATTAGCGGGTGTGGTGGCACGCGCCTGTAGTCCCCGCTACTCTGGAGGCTGAGGCAGGAGGATCACTTGAGCCCAGGAGTTTGAGGTTGCAATGAGCTAGGCTGATGCCACAGCACTCTAGCCTGGGCAACAGCCAAGACTCTGTCTCAAAAAAATAAATAAATAAAATAAAATAAAATAAAAATGAGATTGGCCAGCCCAATCTCATTGATGAACAGACTGATAGATTATTGGAGTTGGAGCTAAAAATTCAGAAACAGACCAAAGTGCATAAGAATATGTCTTAGTCCATTCAGGGTGCTATACCTTAGAGTGGGTAACTTATAAACAACAGACATTTATTGCACACAATTCAGGAGTCTGAAAGCCCAAGATCAAGGCACCAGCAAATTTGGTGTCTGGTGGGGACCCTGTCTTCAAGGGTGCTTCCTTGTGTACTTCTCACATGGCAGAATGGACAAGGGTGCTCCCTTCACCGTCCTTCACAAGGGCACTAATTCCACTCATAAGGACGCAGCTCTCCTGACTTAATCACTTCCCCAAAGGCCCACACCTGATACTATCACCTGGGGATTAAGTTTCCACTTATGGGCCGTATGGAAGCCAGGGACGAGGCCGCCTAAGAGCGTCCAGCAGGGTTGGCCAAGGGGCGTGGCCTGATTCGTCACATGGGAAGGTAGGTCAAGCAGGGAGCAGGCGGGGAGGGGGTTTCGCAGGTGGGAGCTGCCCTGGATCCTCGGAGAGGGCTTAGAGTCGTCACGTCAGTGGGGAGGGATGCGGAGGGGGCCTCCGTGTGGGGGGGGCGGCAGGAGGGGCGGGGTCTGAGAGAGGCGGGTCCGGGGGTCGGACGGGCTCTGCTCAGGCGGTGGCCCTCGCCCCGGGTGCCGGCCTGAGGGCCCTGGCCGCTTTTCCCGGCGCCCCCTCTCGCCTGCTGCCGGTGACCCCTGGGGCTTCACCCGCGCCCTCCCGCAGCCAGCGGGAGCTCGGGCCCCTTCCCCGTGACCGGGACCCTGGGCCCCCGGGCACTGACGCCGAACAGCCCGGGTCCAGGACTGCACGGAGCACCTGGTAGGCGGGCACGGACTGGGCGCCGTGCCCCGCACGCCCGGGGCGCAGTGCCGGCGTAGCAGCCGGTGTTGGCCATTGCATTTAGGGGAAGATCCCAGCCTTCCACTGGGTGGTGAAACTAAACACCCACCCTTCAGGGTGTGGTGTGTGCTGCAACATTGCCAGCAGTAAAATTGCGTGAGAAATCACTCATTTTCACTAAGGTGAGTCTTAGGAAATCGGGGATATGTCTGAGTTTAGTGGAAATTGGTAAAGAGCATCGTGAGGGTTGTATTCCACGCAGACGGGTACAATACACAGAGCACGAGAAACCTGAATGGTAATTGCCCAGGAGACAGACTTCTGGATTTAGATTATTCCAATGTCTGTGGCAAATAACTGACACAAGGCCACATCCAAGCCAGTTAAACGCAGTTGAATTTCTGTGGGACCCTGGAAAACGCATCTGCTTTCACCCAGGCGCACTGCATCAGCACAGAATTCACGCCACGGGAGCACGGGGGTGGAAAGGGAGGTTGACAACTTAAAGCAAAATGAAAATGGGAAATACACAGATCATCTACACCCAGGTAGCTGTGGAAAGGGAGTGCCTTTAGGATGCAGGTTGGCAACTCTAAGCAGAATGAAAATGGGGAATACACAGATCATCTCCGCTCAGCTAGATGCCATATCAAAGTTTTTAAGCCTAAAGTTGCAGACGGGATGCCAAAAATGACCAAGTGAAGGTGGAGAAGAGAAAAGCTCATAGGAAAGATAAGAATCAGCCCTGGTATGACAGCACATTCCTCACAGTGTTCTTTGTAGCCTGATGTCCAAATTGTCATGCTAGTCATATTTACAAAGAATGATTTATAATTTTACTTAAAAATATGCATTTGAGCCAATATTGTTTTATACAGTATTGTAGTTTCCAATTTTGTCTGTTTGAAAATTTGAAGTTACAGCACTTATAAAACACACTTAAATTAAAAGGAAATATGCCCTGAGCAAATAAAATAAATTGTCATAGTGATCATGCTTTTGAGAGGAGAAAAAAAAAAAAAACCCAGAAACAATTTGAGATTACAACGTAGCTTTGAATCAGAATTTACCCTCTGACCAGGTTCAATATTAATTGTAAATTAATAAGAATATCTGCTTTAGGTTCTATTTAATTTTCAAAGTTGACAATGTAATCTGTGAACAAAGCACAATGAGTTATCACCTCACAAGGTGAAAGATCTCAAGTTTTGACAAGGGTGTGAAGAAAAGGAAACACTTGTGTAATGTTGGTGGGAATGGAAATTAATACATGCATTATGGAAAACTATGGAGAATCACCAAAAAACCAAACATAAAATTATGATATGATTCAGCAATCTTACTCCTGGGTATATGCCCAAGGGAAATGATATCAGTATGTTGAAAAGGTACCTGTACTTTATTATTCACAACAGCTAAGATATGGAAGCAAATTATTTGTCCATCCTCAGATGAATGGATTAAGCAAATGTGGCATAAATACACAATGGAATAGTATTCAGCCTTACAAAGAGAAGAAAACTTTGTTATCTGTGACTACATGGATGAACCTAAAAAGAATATGCTAAGTGAAATAAGCCAGGCACAGAGAGATCAATAATGGATGATCTCATTTATATGTGAAATCTATAAAAGTTGAACTCACAGAAGTACAGAGGAGAATGTTGGTTACCAGAGGCTGGAGGAAGGGGATCATTGGGGAATGGGTAATACTGATCAAAAAGTGTAAACAAAGCTTCTAGAAAAATAAATTAAAAATAACTGCACATTGTAGGAAGAAAAATATTAATAAATTCTACTGCTCAGAAGAGCAGCAGAAACTTACGCAGATTAGGGAATTGGGCCTTCAGTTTGCAGCAGGCAGAGCAGAGTCTGAATACATTATCGTCTTGGTCCATGACAACAAAGGGGCTGACAGCTGGGAAGCACAAAGTTATTAGTGCAGTGATGTCCACCAGCCACCACCACCTGGGTTCATTAAAAAGCACCACATAAATTGTAAGGAGGAGAGGGTGAGAAAATTTACAAAGGTACTCAACTGGATAAAGATTCTTTGGGTAGCTCTGGTCTCAGGAGAACATCAGGGAGAAATGTTGGTCCTGTAAATGTGTTGGACTCATTGCCTGTGTCTTTACAAGATGAAAACCACAGAGGCACTGGCTCAGATCCTAAGTCCAAGACCCAAAATACTAGGAAAGGCTGAAAACTTACAAGTAATGAGGACATCACTTTGTCATAAAGTACACAGGAACAATATCCAAATTCTTTTGCTTTGTGGTGTCCTTACTGCTCTATTTTATAGAAATATATATAGGAAAATATATATTTAAAATAATTTGCAAGATCCAGCAGAGAATGTTGAATTGGTCAATGCACTTGTGAGCTTTAAGCTCTGCCCACCTGGAGTTCCAGGGTCAGATTGTGATGGCCTGGAAGATACCCAAAAGGCAGGAGGAGCCAAAGGACACACCTCTGGTTACTCTGTAAAGATAAGATCTAAGTTTGCATCCAAAATCATTGAAGTAATGTTTCATCTTTAATGCTGCCATTGTCTGGGGGACTCCCTTAGAGAGAATGGCCAAGGTGTTAGCTAATTTCAGGTGCTTGACAGATCTGTGGACCTTAGCCAGTATCTAGTGAAGTAAAGGTGGATACAATGATAAATAAGAAAGAAATTCACCAGGATTCCAACTACAGTCTGCAGTCAGGAAATAAACCCTATTGCCAAATCCCTGGAGACCATTCTGCCCTATTCTTGTACTGATATTCATATCCTCTGCAGAGCCAGAGGACCCTGCAGAGAAACATGACAGTGGTGTTACTTCAAGGCTACTGAAGTCCAATATTCTCAACATAGAATTTGTTCACACTCAGAAACACCTACACCCAGGTGCCCAAAATACACAGCATTGTGCTATGTCTCTGGCTTGAGTGTCTTCCTCTCGGGTCTGACCTAACACCCTTGATCCAGAAATGAGCTTCCAGTGGTGCCAACCACCCATATCATTGCAGAATGCTACCGTGAGCTTCGGTACAGAATCTGACACATGAATATGACGTGAAGCACTGCAATGTACAGACTACGTTATTATTGATTATGATTATATTGTGATTTATTTAATAATAAATGGAATAACAATAGTTTGTGACAATGTAATCATTATTATTTATACTCCAATATAACATAAACACATAAAGAGGCATCCAAAAGTCATGAAAATAAGTGCATTGAACACTTATTGGGGAGATTTACAGTGAGATGAGAGATGACATTGTAATTTTTTTAGGCAGAAACTGCCGAAGGTCTTGATTTTTTTCTGCTATCTTAAACCCCAAATCAAAATGTAACTTCTTTTCTTAAATATACATTTTATTATTTCAACAGAAAAAATGGCCTCAGCATAATCAACAGACAGCATAGTTTTTCTGTCAAAACAGACAGTGTCACTATTTAGCACATCGGACACTCAGCACTAGAGACAAGGTACTTACATTCCAGTCACTGCCCTTCAGACACCTGGTTTCTGTACGGCAGTGGATCCGTGTATTTTAGCTCCACTTAATTATCATCATGTGCGTGGATGTTTTAAATCATTATTTTTATTTTCCTGAAAATGATGTCTGTGATTCAAGTAAAGGAGATTAATTGCAGAATGACAATCATAGAGAATTTAAGTATCCACTTAAATTTACTAAGAAAAACATTAACTTCCATTACTATGGGTTAAATAATACTAGGAGAAGATAGAGATCTGTGCAGGGTCTAGGACTCCAGTCTATTTCTAAGAGTTCAGCCCTCACCTCACGAATTATTTTTCTATTCCCAGTGTATTTGGCACTGGACCAGTTTTAAGTCCAGATGAATCCCTTTTTCAGACATTAGCACTTACCCAGACTTCTGATAAACCTTCTTTCTTTAAAGATTATGCCTCTCAGACTAAAATCTAAAATACTCAACTGGCTCCTTCCTGCTGCCAGGAAGGTGGGCTCAGTGTGACAGTTTTGATAGTCAGTGTATGTGTGGAAGGGAGGCAGGAAAATCCGGAGACAAACTCTCACAATCCCGTGACCTCACCTTCCCACAGAACTGTAATTACCATTTCATCTATAGTGACAATGACGATGCACACTAGTGGAGATAAGACTATTTCTGGAGAACTCTGTCTTAGCCATGAATCCCTAAATAATTACAAGTTTCTAATCAGCATCTCCAAGGAGACTATTGTTATGTTTGGGAGAGGCTCTTTCTTGTCCATTGTCCTTGGAGAGAGACACTGTGTCATGTGGAAGACAGCAGGAAATGCTGCGGTCTGACATGGGAGGGACTGGCAGGGAAGCATATGTTGGACTTTGTTCCTCCCTGAGAAGGTCTTTTACCTGAAATCTAACACTTTTTTAATTCTTGGGTTACAGAGATGCCCGTTTATTTAAGTTATGGGAAGAAAAATGAGGTGACATGAAGGAACCAACAAGGATACAACAGTAGGTTAGATATAGAAGATTAAAAATAATATCATAACTTTAGATTAAAATCATTAAAGAATAATTAGCACAACTCAATGCACATTGATTTGGAAAACAAGATGATGTGAAAATTTTCTAGAAAAATATTCTTTACCAATATAGACCCCTGTTTAGATTCAAAGTCTAAAAACCGAGTAATATTCATATTAGTAGAGAAGCTTATAAAAGAGGCTGTCACAAATAAAGTTCCAGGATCAAGTAGTTTCTCAGGAGGATTCTACAGTCATTTCACATATCACATAATTCAATGCTTCTAACTCAATTCAAGAACATTACAATAGAAGTACTACTTTCAAATAAATTATAGAAATCAAATGGAACACCGGTACACAAAACTTCCAAATGTACAAAATAGACTATTACAGAAAAATCTCATCTCTGCCTACACATAGAAATATGTAAAATAAAATACTAAGAAGCAAATTTTAATTGATTATTAAAAACAATGTATAATAAAAATGCAGTTTATACCTGGAATTCTAGAGGGATTCAGTATTAGGAAATCCACCCATAAATATCATTATCTTCATAGAGATAAACAGAACAGTCACATGATTGTGTTCGTAGATGAAAAAATGTCTATTTAGAAGAATTTAGTGTGCATTACTGTTAATTTGAAACCATCAGAATTATAAATTGATAGATCTTTTCAAACTTGACAATACAGTCTTTTTCATATTTATGAAAAACATGAGACAGACCTACTGTTTTCAGAAACAATACTAAAACCACAACATTGCCTCTATATTCATTAAATTTGCATTGAGCTTTATCCAAGGCAACTGAAGGTGGCAATAAGAAATCACTACAAATATATAAAACTCAATTTGCAGATGATATGACTATATACCTGGAAACACAAAAGAACTGGTAAAAAAAAAAAAAGACCTAATACAAACAATAGTTCAATAACCTAATACAATATAACATCGATGCACAAAAACAGTAGCCTTTATATGTATAATTCTCAAACATTTATGGGTATAGTGTGAGAAGGATACAAAGAAAAAGTATGATGTAAAGTAAATTTTAAAAATTAAAACAAAATTACCTAGGAACAAATCTAATAAAAAATGTGTGACGTCTATATGAACAAAATAATAAAGCATTCTTGAAATACATGAAGACTGAAATAAATGGAAAGTCACATTATGTTCTTGAATAGAAAAACTTAATAATATAAAGAAGTCATTTATACTTAAGCTAACTTCATCGTTGTATTTGATCTCATAATAAATTCTGTCAGTTGTTTTTAAAGCTAGCAATAATTTTGCAAAGCACACATGGAAAAACAAACATATAAGAATAGCCAAAATCCCTGAGAAAGGGATGCAGTGAGAGTTTTTAGTTCTTTAAGAAATTAAAACACATAAAATATTCTATAATTAAAGCCATGTGGTGTTCATGCAAAAATAGGCAACAGACTAGGACAGTAGAAAATTCAGAAATCTAACAAAGTGCATAAGAGAAGTTACACCATAAAAACTACAGAGGAGTCTTTATTAATTCTTGGTATTTGGGAACTGGATATTCCTATAAAAAGGATAAAAATGGATTTATTTTTATATGCTATGGTAAGATAAAGGACAAATAAAGGAGAGATATAAATGGTAAAGAATTGAAAATATATTAGTAGGAAAAAATTGGTAAATATTTCTACAAGCTGTGAGAATAAATCTGTCTTTTGACTCAAAGCAAAAAAATGTTAATAAAACATTGATAAAGTACACAATATAAAACCAGAATATTGTGCATGGTAGGAAGCACCATAAGTAAAAAAGGAAAATGCCAAATGGGAAATCTATTTGTGATTTATACAACAGACAAAGAGAAGCACACATGTCTGTGTGTTCTGGAAAATAAGAAAGCCCTGAAAACATATGGTCTTGTGGCACAAGGACAAAGGAGGCAATTTGAAGTGTTCCTCACTGACCTAAGATGGGACAATTTGAACTCAAAAAATAAATAGAGACTGCAGTGTATGGAATCCCATCAAATACACAGAAAATAATGTTAGGAAAATATTATTCATATATTTTCTTTGTTTGCTGTGGCCACACCTTCATTATCATGTCACCATTAAGAAAAGGAAGAATTAAAGCTTTTATCCTTTCTTTCCTAATAGGCCAGTTTTTAATGTAGCGAAAAGGTCATGAGAAAATGCAATTCTTAATAGAAGAATGAGAATTAATATATGCAGAGGATATAATTAGAAAACTGCTATTTTGCAAAGTTCAGTGAAATAAATGAAATTAGGAAATACTAATTAATAAATGCTCAGCAATTATATGAAAATAACAGGCAGACATTCCCTGGACCCACTGATCAACCTTAATATAAATAAAAGTGTGAATACCAGACATGTGCATCCAGTTGTGCTGTCTGAATTGGGATGTTCTGGAAGCTTAAAATACAGAGTGACTTTGAAAGATTTAGTACCAAAAGTTTTTTCATTAATAGTATTTTGGATATATTGGGTTAAATAAATTATTACAATAACTTCACGTGTTACCTTCTTCTATGTTCATAGGAGAAAATTTAAAATGACACAAGTGGCTCATATTTTATTTCTATTAGAAATTGCTGCCTGAGAGGATTGTCTCTATTTTCAAAACTCAGACTGCCTCCTTCAAGGCCAAAGGCCATGAAGGTTATGAAATGTGAAACTTAAAAATAATTGTCACTGTATTGTTTCCAATTTTGAATATCATATATATTATTCACAAGTGGATATAGCCTTATATACAGGGTTAAATGCAAATGTCCCCCAAGCGGCGCCAGGTCTCAGCGCAGAGAGGAAACCCTGGATGCAGCCAGGAATTTGCAGAATCTTATCACCTGTCACTCAGGGCTCTAAGGGGTGGGGCCTGGGGCTTATCCAATCAGGAGCGCTGAGGTGGGAACTGTCCAATCAGGAGCCGCAGCGGGAGCGGAGGGTGCGGCCTTCCACGATTTGGCGGGGCCTTTGTATCTTACCGCGCCGTGTCAGCCAAACTCGGATATGTCTCCAGTGTTCTTTCTCCTCTGCTCCGGGAGGCCTAGGTGATTGCCATAGTTTCTGTTACCTAGCAGGTGCTGGCAGGTCCATAGGGCGGACGCTGGGACACTGCGCAAGCCGAGAAATGGTGAGTGTGAGGGGTCGGGTGTCCCCAGTCGGGGCAGGGGCTGGTTAGAACCGGCCGGAACCGGATGTGGGGCCCCGGGCCTCCTCGAGGTCAGCTCCGGAGTCTGTGGACACACGTCCGTGCTGGCGCAGCTCGGCCCTCAGGCTTTTCCGGCCGCAGGGGTGGGGCAGGCGGGAGCCGAGACCCTGGGCGAGATCCTTGTTCCGATTCTATGCGGTGACTGTGCCCGGCCCGGAGCCCTCTCTGGGCAGCTCTGCGCCCGCAGCCCCGCGTCTCCCCCAGGTTGTGCGGGGACGACGAGAGGGTTCTCAGGGAAGAATCCCCACTCGGTGTGTGGAGTTCCTGCGTGGGAGGAGCTGTGGACTGTGGGGTTCTCTGTTCCTCCCTTGTCCTCTCAAAAATTAATCTGAGGCCCGCTAAAACTCAAGCAAACAGCGATTCATGAATGTGGAAGCCCCCAGCCATGGTTTGGGGTTTGGGGTTCCCCCGGAGGGGCTTGAAGGCAAGGTTTTTATAAGATGCATGAGGAAGCAAACCAAATTTAATAATTGATTGGGTACAGTTATATTGTCGCCTTATTTGACCTATCCAGGTGGAAATTTCCTGGTTATGTAATCAGAAGTTAATGGCAGGTTTGTAGTTCCTTAAGCCTAAATTTTGTTTCCATTTAAGCTAATAATTTACAAGAAATGCAATTTAGATTTTGGATTTTTTGTTACATAGGAACCCAGGGCACTAGAGCCACTTCAGTCTAATTGCCTTTAATTATTTTAATACTCACAGGAGGACTGGTTTTTCCCTGCATTTTCCAAAGCTGTGGCAAGCAGGGTCTCAAATTCACCACCCTGTTCCCCTAGCTTAACTCAGGCTTGTAAAAAAAATCTTAAATTTCCTGTTCCATTTGGACATTCCCGAATGCAACCTTCCCCTCTCTGATTCACAAAATATGAACTATTTGTTCTTTGTTATACAGTTTAGACACCATATTTAAATAAACCATTTTTTCCCCACAGAACAGTGGATGACACTTTTTTAAAGGTCTGTTTTCTGTTTGTAAATATTTCACATGAAAAGGTAGCAGAGAATAATCCCCTGATACTCAACTACAAAAAAATCTGTGTACCTTTCCCTTTTTTGTCTTCACTAGTCACAGACACTTTATCAGAAGTTTTCGGGTTGAGGTTTCGCTTTGGAAACTTTACAGGATGATGTGTCCTCAGCTATTCTCCAGTCTTTTTCTGGTCCTGGATTGTAGGACTGTTTGGGGATGACCCAAGATGACTACAGCAGCCATGTCTCCTGGAGTATCTAGTGAGTATCAGCCCTGGGTCATCTCCTTCCAGGGAAAAGCCGGAGGTGTGGAAGTGGAGCCTCTCAGGGGAGCAGCTGGATGCCCTGGGGCTGAGAGAATTTCCTGGTACACCCTGCATCTAAAAAGCTCACCCCCTGGGACATTAATATTTTCTTCCACCACTCTCAATTTCCATTCCTGGGAGACGCATTGGTGGTCAGCCAATTGGATGCTGATATTGAGGGGGGAAAGGAAGAAAAGATTCCTGCTCTCTGGATTTTTTCACACTTGTGAAGGGAGAAAAACTATCTCAAAGGAAAAAGAAAACCCACCCACCCAGTGAGGCAGTGCAAGAACCTGCAAAGCAAAATGCACTTTAGGCACACAGGAGGGTGCAGTGCAGTGTCTCCTGGAGGGTGGTCATTGGGTCGGATGGGGTTGGGAGGGTGTCCCAGGTGGCCTGATTTGACACTAGAATCTGACATGTCTGTGTTCCAGTCAGCACTGCTACTCCCTGAATTTGTCACCTTGCAAAGATTTATTCACTTATTTCAACTTCAGTTTTTAATTAACTGTAAATAGCAGTTACAGCTTAAAGATAAGAAAATATTTCCAAAGGGCATGAAAAATGTGGATTTCAAAAAAAAAAATCTAGTTATATATTCCATTTGTTAAAAATTCTTATTTACCTTTTTCTTCCCTGGAGTAAGTTTTTCAGGTCTGTTCTTTATAGGGGGTGATTTCAAACAGAAACCCAGGGCTTAGCTTTGGGAATGCTACCAGGGAAAAGAAATAGGAAAAAATCTATCTTCCATTATGGCTGTAAAAAATAAATATGTTTCCACAAGAGAGTGTGGTAGATTAATTGGTGAATTATGTAGATTCATGAAAACATCAGTTTCTCTTCCTCCCCCCTCTACCCTGGGTGGAGAAGTTGTAACAGTGGATATCTCTGTTCTGTAACCTGTGACCTCGATATCTGAGTTTCATGCTAAATTTTATGAGATGAGACTTGACACCTCCTAGGAATGATCCCATGATTGTTTACTAAATTATTTGTTATCATGGAAATAATTAAATGATCTATTTTTGTCTGAAGGTATAGATACTTTTGCTTTTTCCTGTTGAGGTAAAAAATATGAACACCTTGTAATTTCCTTCCCTTCTGTAAATATTGTATTTGAGTGATTTTGCTAGATTCTTCAAACACTGGGTATTTTCTCATTTAAAACTAAGTGAATGACCCTGACTGGAAAGTAGAAGCCTGAGCCCAGTGGCTCCAGGTCAAGCCAATCTGAAGAAAGGAGGTTATTGAAGGCCCAGTTAATTCTTCCTGGGAGCCTCCCTGGCAGGTGTCCCAGCCTGCTCACACCAGCCATGGAAGGAGCACTTTATACTGAGAGAAGCTACAGAGCCCTGGAAAGCTGGGGACCCACAGGCAGACATGGTCAGTGTTGGGATGGAAGGGGGTTGGGAGGCTCTTTCTGATGATGGAATTGTTATTGTCCTGGGGCTGCTTCTAGAGTTTATCAAAATAAAACAAATTCAAAGTTAGGTAAGAATTACTTAATTCTAAAGGGATGTTGCAACAGAGGGAAATCACCAACCCTAAGATTTTCAAGGATCTCAATGTTTAGGCAGAAAAGGGCTTTCTTTCATAGAGAGGAACAAACAAAATAAAAAAGAAGGTGGGAGGGGGAGGACAAAGTGGAGGGTGGCAAAATCAGATTGTACATCAGAGAATATTTCACCCTGGAGTCAGCCTGTTCTTAGGAGGTGCATAAAGAGAGGTTGTATGTTGTCTGAGGCTGAGGGTGGGCCAAAGTTCAGGGAGCTGCAGGAAAGAGAGGAACCTAAGCACAGTTTGGTTACCAAGTATGTCGTGTTGACCCCTGAAGACAAAATTGTTCAGCTGATTGGGAATTTGCAGTCTGTGTCTAGGTTTTGATAAGTAAAAAAGGGAGCATCATCTAAGTCGTAATGGGAAGGGTGTTTCTTTGCAGGGAGTTGCTCTTGAGAACACAAAGGCTGGGGGATGTTTTTAATCACGGCTATTTACCAGGATTACCTGCCTGCTCTGTCTTCCTCCACCACTTTCCCTTGCCCTGTACATCTATTCCATTTGGCTGTTTCTGAATTGTATCTTTTATAACAAACTGGTAAATATAGGTACAGTGTTTTGCTGAGTTCTGTGAGTAGTTCCATCAAATAAATGAACCTGAGGAGGGGGTTATGGGAGCCCCTATTTACAGGCAGTTGCTAACAAGTATAGATGGGCCTTCTGGGCTTGGGATTGGCATCTGCGGTGGGGGCAGTGCTGTAGGACTGAGCCCTGAACTTGTGGGATCTGTGCTAACTCTTAGTGATGTCAGAATTGAATTGTTGGACACACAGTTGGTGTTGGAGAATTGGTTTGTGTTCAGCAAACACATTTGAGGTAAGAAGCAGTGTCTGATAAAAGACATCGCCGGGGCCTGGGCTGGAGGGGAACTCTGGGTGTCTTGGGGAAGGGAGGCTCTGTTCTGCACATGGGCTGTCACACTGCATTGTCCTATGATTCCAGGTCTTCTCCCAGGGTGAGAGAAAAGTGAGGACCTAGAGGGAAGGAGTTCTGAGAACAGACCCCCTCCCCCCACCCTGTGGCAACCACATGATTCCCACCAACTCAGGGACATACCCACTAGGCAGTGCCATGTTCATGCCTCTCCTGGGACAAGGCTTTACCCTCAGGAATCACCATGTATCTTTGCTTTTAGTTTCCTGCCAAAAACCTATACAGGTGCCTGGAGGACTACTGGCTTATTCTCACACCCAGACACTGAATCTGTAGCCGTGCTCCCTCCATCAAGCTAGGCTTCTGGAACATCCAAGCATAAACTCATCTGCCTGCATGGACACAGGAATAAGCCAGAGCATAGCCCGCCCTGGGCCAGTATCCGTAGCACAAACCGGTCCTTCCACCAACTCTGCAATATTCCCCACACATAGGTCCTTAATAGCACTTTTCTGCCTTTGGCCTTTTTTTCCTCAAAAACTCTCTTTCTTGTGCACACAGTGTGTACAACACCACCTCTCAGGTTCCCGTATCCATTACTTAATGAAATTCAGATATCCATAAGTTTGAGACCATGGCCTTAGACCTGGCTGTAGTAAGAGCAAATACAAATTAGAAATGAGACAATCCTCCAACTTGAAAATAAGGGAAATGATTTTGCTCTCCTCTTCTCCTAAAGCATTTAATTTAGAAAATTTTTATAAGTAAATTTCTTCTCTACCTTTTTGAAATATATGTAAATTATTTGAACAGCTACATAGGCATTTTGTCAGTTTTTGACTAGGAAATATCTTTCTCTAGGACTTGGCAATAATTCCCTTTGAAATGTGAATAGCAAAGAAGACAACATCCTCTCCCACAGTTTCTGTAAGAGGGTGGGAGCCTGGCTTCAGCAGGCACCTGGCTCAAACTTCTAAAACTACCTTCTGTTGTGAAAACATGGGAAGGTTATTTTTCCTTTGAGTATAGCCAATTGGCAAACACAGATGGACTCCCCAGTTACCAGGTGAATATAGTATGAGGCATATATGACAAATGGTGCTGTCAGGTCTTCTACTTGAGGACTAATTATGGCAACTTTTCTTTCTGTCTTTGCATCTCTTAGCTGATTTCTTGTGAATTACTTCACATTCTGGTTTAATTGTGTAATAAAACAGTTTTCTTTCTGTTCTACCATTTTTGAGAGCTTTTTGGGGGATTGCAAATAATTTTTATTTTTAATTATATTTTTCAAACGCTATCCAGAATCATCAGACACAATATAAACATATAAGGTGCCCACCAACCTTCACCGTAGAGGGGTCCTTCCCTCTCAGGCTTCTAGTCTCAACACACAATTTTGCAGCAATTGTGCACACTGCTCCCAAAATCTGCAGACAGACTGATTCCTCTGCCTCTTTGGGGTCTACAGTCCCTCCTAGAGCAGTTAGACTAAATTTCTACAAAAATAACTTCACAGAGCAGCAGTTATTCTACCTCTTTCTGTGTCCCTGGCATCCAGACCTGAAACTGCTTCAGAGACCGTGGGGCCTAGAAACCCAGCCAGGCTCACACATGTGCATTGAGTAGACCTGAGAATCTCATCTCCCCCTCCTCCACTTGCCCAAATACCCACAGAGGTGCAGAGGTCACCTGCTGCTTCTCAACCCCTCCAAGACCTAAATCTGCAGCTGTAGATTCTGAATCCAGGTCCTGGGGTTTGAGAAAAGAAAAGAACTTTTATCTGAGGATTGCAGGCCCTTTTAGTTATCATGCCCAGAGAGACAATAAAATGAGAACATAATCATGTCATCTTCCTCCCTTTGAGTTATGTATTCATCTCTTGAAACTTCTTGGTATTGCCACAAGTAGCTATAAATTAACCTAATAATGCCACATCAGACACCATAACTCACACCCTATAGCTTAACAATGTATAGCCAATCACTAGTCCATGTGATTTCTGTAAACCATGAGAATTTTTAACAACTTTGATTCAGCCCACTTCTGGTTCCCCTTTTTTTGTCTTTAAAAATCCACTTGTTCCTGCTGCTACTCTGAGTGTATATTCAGGGCACCTTGAATATACAAGGTTATACTACTAGGTTGCAGTAATCGACCTTGGCTCAAATAAACCCTCTACTCCTATTAATTTTGCTTCAGCTCCTTTCTTTCAGGTCAACATATCCTTTAGAATGTGTTAGAGCAGCCTCCCTAAGGGAATCTCTCCTCTGGCTTTCCTTCCCTGGCTGTAACACCCAAGAATGCAGAGCCAGGTTGATCCCACCTAGAATCTGCACATAAAAGCTGGCCTCCACCTGGGGTTCACAAGACAGGGCTGTACTTTGAATTGAAAATGTACCGAAAACCAGGGGGGCAGGGATGTTCTGCATCATGAGTGGTCAAACATAAACATCTTAGAGCCCCTTTTTCAGAGTAGGATCCTTTGAATATCCAGATGTTGCCCAGTGACCTGCTGCAGTTTTGTGAGTAGCTCCTGGCATAAACAGCATCTGGTGGCAGAATCTGTAAGTATAAACAATTACTTCAGCAGTCGGACGTCAGGGCCACAAAATATTTGGAGCCATGATCACAACTACACCTGCCTGTACACTACTACTAGAGTAAGGTATTGTCTCTCATGCCCAAGAGTTAGCTGATCAGGGACAGGTAATATTACACCTGATCCAGGGTCAGCTGCTCCACCAGTGCAAGTTCATTCTCTATCCTGACCCCAAAGAGTCAGCCTGAGTCTCTTCTGACTGGATTACCATGGGGGCATCAGCCCAGGCTCACTGAGAACCTCTCACCAGCACCTGGGTGTCTTTGAGACATTGAGGATGTCCTGTGCAGACTGGGGTCTGACTGACAACAGGGTCTAATTGTCCTTTTGTCTCAGAGAAAGAGAAATGTGTCATCCAGGTTTTGTTTTATTTCTCACAGAATCTTTGATTGTTACCCAGATCGGAGTTGGTCCAATTTCCTGGTGCTTGAGTGAAGAACAGGGAGGGCTGGAGATACAAACTGAGAGATAAACCAATTGTTTCCATTTCATGTGGCCATTAGGAAAACAGGTGAAGCGGTCATGGTGCCACCACCCGTGAACTTTTATTTTAGAGCAGATGGGTAAATGGCTGCATCATATGATCAGTACAAAAAGGGGAGATGTACAGGGGGCTCTGGCTTCATTTGGGCCACTTCTTTCATGTGTGAGTTTTGATGTCACTGCATGAAGGGCTATTTAGGGGCAGAAGAAAGTATTTTTTGTTTTTACCTTGCTAAGAATAAATATTTAGCTTCTAATATACTTGTCCTAGAAACCCTAAGGATTATAGTTAAATTGCTTGTTTTTGTATGTTATAAAATAAATGAGAAAGTGGCTAAAATAGATTAAAATTATACAAACTCTGGGAGTCCAGTTTCTGTTGGGAAAGCTTAGGAAAGACAGACCTGAAAATACCCCATTGATGTAGAGATGACAGGCCCAGAGCCTGCTTCCTGCTCCAGCCCTGCCTAGATTCACCGTCTTCTGAGGCCCCATCCAGGTCTGACCGTACCCTGGAATCTCCCCCTCCCCCCATGACATTGATTAAAGGAGATCACAGTTTTGGGTGGCTGCTGCTGCAGCTTCTCCAGAGCTGTGCTCACAATTACTTGAAACCAAAAAGCAGATAAAGGGGAGCCAAAAAACTATATATTTGGGGGCCTTAATTTCTTCTTTATTAAAACAAGTGCTTCTAGAGACATCCCACTAAGCACGCTCTTTTCCATTCCTGCAGATGCAGTAGTTGTTCTGCAAATCAGAAGAAAGTAATTATAAATAGAACAATGAAAAAATCCCTCTGAACTATACTTTCTTTATATATTCTTCCCATCTGTCTATATTTAGCATTTCTTTGTTTCTTTTTCTTTTTTTATTTGCTTTTGAATGGCAGGATAGCTTTTTTTTTTTTTTTTTGATGCAGCATCTCACTTTTTCACCCAAACTGGAGTGCAGTGGGACCATCATAGCTTACTGCAGCCCTAAACTCCTGCCTCAGCCTTTTGAGTAGCTGGGACAACAGGTGCCAACCACCACATCTGGCTACTTTTTAAATTTTTTGTAGAGATAAGTTCACACCACATTGCCCAGGATGGTCTTGAACTCCTGGCCTCAAACAATACTCCTGTCTTGTCCTATCAAAAGTGTGGAATTACAGATGTGAGCCACAGCACCCAGCCTATATTTAGCTTTTATTCCATAGTTTTTCTTTTTAAAATCACTGGTAGAAAAACAGAAAAAAGAAATGGAAATTCTAGGCCCTGCATCTAAATCCTGGGAATTATGCCACTCTTAGTACCCAATTCCCAGGCTGTTGTGAAGGTTAACTAACACAGTGTGAGATTCCCAGCACAGTGCAAAATAGCATACTTGTGAGCACATGGTACATGCTCAATAAACGTTGTGTTAATACATGTATACATGGTATTTTCCAAAGGCAGATTTACTGAAATATTGCTGCTGTCTCCAGCCTCTGTAAACTTTAAAGGGCCAGCAAAGAATGCCATGCTTCAGGATGGTGATTGGTAGTTTTTACTTTGGACCAAAAGTATTTGTGTTGTGATAGAGTTTTGGGTGTAAGGGACTCTGTGCTGTCTCTAGCTGAGTGCTACTGATAACAGGTCTGGGGGAGCATCATCAGCATTAACTAGGGACTTCTTATAGAAGCCAATTCGTGAACCTTTTCCAAGCCTACAGAATCACGTTACTTAGAGTAGAGTCCAGAATACATTTGTATGCTCATTAAAGCCTGAGAGACAATGCTTACATAAGTGGTTCTCAGTCCAGTCTTCCCATTAGAATCACTTGGCCAGTTTGAAGAGATGCCATCACCTGTGTCCTCCCCACAGACTCTATTTTTCTGGGTGGGGGTTCCGTGTGGTTTTAATTAAGTGTCCCACATGATTGTAAAGGAACCCAGAGTTAAGCATGAGGGCTCCCAGTTACATTCATGAGAGTTGAGTTCAGACTTTGTTCCAAAGTGAGGTCACAGCACCTGCTCTGCTTGGGTTTGGTAGGGGTGGGTCAGTGTGTCCCATATACCGCTTGCTTCAGCAGAAATTGCTGGTGTCTGTGGAAGGGGAGGACACTGAAGGGTGGGGAAGGAGACACTCACATTTTGATCCTTCTGTAGGAACTCATTGTTCCTGAATATCTCCTGTGACAAAAGACGGGGAAAGGTAGACCTTGTCTGTACTTGAAGGCCCTTCTTTCTGCCTACGGATGTGGTGGTAGCAGGTGAAAGGGTTGTGCTGGTGCTTTAAAGGCATATTCTCAGGATACAGGTGAGACTTGTCCAGGTAATCTCACCAAAAGAGAATCCCAGAGGAGGCGGCGAAAGAGGGAGAAATGGCAGGTTCTTAGGTGAACATGTCCCAGGTTCAGGGGCTGTGTCCACTTTTCCTACTAGAATGTCCATGTTTAGAACTTGCAAACCTTTGCATCTCAAATTCTGATGTTCCTGCCTAATATGTTTGTTTCAACTACTTTTTTTTTGAGTCAGAGTCTCAATCTGTCACCCAGGCTAGACTGCCATGGCATCAGCCTAGCTCGCAGCAACCCAACCTCAAACTCCTGAGCTCAAGCAATCCTCCTGCCTCAGCTTCCCTGGTAGCTCGGACCACAGGTGTGCACCACCATGCCCGGCTAATTTTATCTATTTTTAGTAGAGACATGGTCTCACTCTTGCTCAGGCTAGTCTTGAACTCCTGACCTGAAGGGATCCTCCTGCTTCAGCCTCCCAGAGTGCTAGGATTACAAGCATGAGCCACTGTGCCCAGCCTCAACTACTTTTTAAATCTTAGAATAGTCAAGGAGCTCTGGAAATTCCTTCTCCCCTGTATACCAGAGGCTTCTCTCCATTCTCTTCATCCAGGCTTCTTACATGCCATGATCAATTCTCACATGAGTGTATGAGCTGCAATATTAAAAATGTTCTTTTTGTGACAAATGAACATGGGAATATGAATGGGATACACAAGATTCCTATGGGAAATGGGGTTGGGTCCTTGGGTATCAGTGAGGAAGGGGAACACGTACTGCTGAGGTTCCATCTGGATACTCCATCAGCTCTATGCAGAACGGGATTAAGAAAATGCATATTTAAAGAGGATGGCATTAGTCCAGATTGATAGCAAAAATAA
This sequence comes from Daubentonia madagascariensis, assembly GCA_023783475.1. Taxonomy (NCBI): domain Eukaryota; kingdom Metazoa; phylum Chordata; class Mammalia; order Primates; family Daubentoniidae; genus Daubentonia; species Daubentonia madagascariensis. The sequence continues at coordinate 452,151 of JAKFHU010001957.1, read as the reverse complement.
AAATAAAAATAAAAAAATAAAGAGGATGGCATTAATTTCCCAGAATAACTCAGAAAGTTCTGAAAAGGTATAATTAGAAGAGGCTTGTTTCCTAGAATTTTAAAGAAAGACTATTTAAATACACTATTATGGATTGCAGAACCTGGGAGGTATCTGCAGTTTGAATTTTGCATAAAAGCGATGTTTCTTCATGATTAAATTCAGGTAATGACATTTTTGTGGCCAATAATCTCACAAAAGTGAGGTTGTGTCCTGTGTGCATCAGTGCCTTATACCAATTTTCCTATTACTGTTGATGTTAATTTGATTCGCTTAGTTGAGGTGTTCTCTGACAGATTTTTCCATGTTAGAGTTAATTACTTTTCTCTTTATTATTAAGTACCTTGGGGAGATTTGCCAACTGATGTACATAAACCATCACATTTAATCTAGAAGCTCGTTTTTCTTTTTAGATTCTCTTATAGCTTGCTTTGGGAAATGATGGCTCTCATTTTTTTTTTACTGGTCAGATGAGCTGGGATAAACACAGGCTTTCCCACCTACTGGATGTTTGACAAAATATTCTTGGTCCAGAGCACTGGCACCACTGGTGAGCTTGTTATAAATTCAGAAACTGTCCAGGCATGATGGCTCATGCCTGTAATCCTAGCACTTTGGGATGCCAAGGTGGGAGGATTGTTTTAGCTCAGGAGTTCAAGATCAGATTGAGCAAAAGCAAGACCCCATCTCTAGTAAAAAAAAAAAAAAAAATTGAAAAAAATTAGCCAGGTGTGGTGGCATGTTCCTGTAGTCCCAGCTACTCAAGAGGCTGAGGCAGGAGGATTGCTTGAACCCATGAGTTTGAGCTTGCAGTGAGCCATGATGATACCATTGCACTCTAGCCAGGGTGACAGAGCAAGACTCTCTCTCCAAAAGAAAAAAAAAAGAAATTCAGAAACTCAGGCTTCACCCCAGATCTCCTGAATCAGAATCTGCATTTCAACAAAATGTCTAGTTCATTGTTGTATACATCAAAATTTGAGAGATACCTTCCAAATCACTGTGTCTTTCCCATCTGAGAAATATACACAACTTCTTCTATATAACTCAAATATAGCAGTCAAAAATGTGCATGCCTGTGTTGGTTCCCTTAGTTTTATACTTTATTATCCACAAAAGTCTAATATCTACAGTGGTTTTGTGAACCTTTTCCAATGCTCTTTTCTCAGAGTTAGAGCATACATTAGAGAATATCAATGAGTTAAAAATTATCTTACTGGACAATTCCAGTCAATCATACTAGTCAGAACTAGTTCTCTTCACTCTGTCTTTTCACCTGGAGTCAAAGAACTCTGTCCATGGCCACTTGGTAAATTTGTTTTTTTCTGGGAACTATTGACATTCAGGGATGTGGCCTTAGAATTCTCTCCAGAGGAGTGGACGTGCCTGGACCCTACTCAGAGGAGTATACCTGGGGATGTGATGTTAGAGAACTACAGAAACCTGGTCTCTCTGGGTGAGGATACCTTCAATGCACAATTCCTCTTCCACACTTAGGATTTCATTTATTTCCTTTACAGAATGTTCTTTGGGAATTTTTGCTTTGCATGAACAAGTTTCTGATCCTTCCTTTGAAGGAAAACTTTGGGATTTTTTTGATGTAGAAAAGAAAATATTCAAGATGTTTTACCTTGACATTAACCTTCCCATTGCTTTAGGTTATGTACATTCTTCACTCTAGATTAGTGGTAATTCTATTAATAGAAATTTAGTAGCATAATATATTGTTGCCCACCCCTAAAATCCAACTTCCAACACAAATTTGTGATTCAGCAGTACTGGGTAGTGGAGCTAAGGACCCATAAATTTAAAATACTTCCACAAGTATTTCTGTCAGGAAACTTTATTTTAGAATTAACTTTTTTCAAATTTTCTATAATGGTCTCTCTTCTCTAATGAGTACAGTACTTGGTTGGTAATTGGAGAACACCACTAAGAGTATTGTTAATTTTTTTCTAATAAAACTGGTCTTGCTGTCTCTAGGCCAGAGCTGATCATCCATCTGGAGCAAAGGAAAGAGGCCTGGAATTTGAAGAGACCTGAGACAGTAGCCAAACACCCAGGTAGGTGGAGTGAATGAAGCAGATGACAGATGTAAGGTCCAATGGTCAAGGAGGAAGCCAGACTTTAAAATATGTTTTGGAAAGTTCTGCTCCAATGGAAATGGTTTCTGAGAAGCCTGGATTTCTTTCTCTTGCTCTCACGTAGAGGCATCTTCTGTCCCATGCTCTAAAATTCTCTAAGGACTCTACTTCCTCTTTATTGATCTTCCTTTGCATTTCCAGTTAGGGCCAAAGTCCTCTTTATGGTTTATAAAGGACTTCATGATCTGACTGCTCTTCCATTGCTTTGGGAGACATGAGAGTATCTGTGCATATTTTTGAGGAATTCTGTGTTAAACCGTGTTTTAAGTTCCATTTTTGTATCGTCTGAAATGTGTGAGAGTAGTGGTGATGTCGGGATTTGCTTCCAAAATCCCAAGAACACCACAAACAGATATTGCATGTTTTCTGCTTTATGAGCATTATGATTTCCAATCCTATGGGAGTTTCAAATGGGATTTTACAGATATTCATTCTCAGTAATTTTATCAGAACAGTAAGCATCTCCCTAAATATAAAAAAACCCTAATGTTATTTTATTTGAAAATTTAATTTTTTAGTATTAATTGGTAATTTATACTTTATATGCCCAAAGTTCTCAACTGTAATGTACTACTCCCTACATTTCTTAATGTCATTGGGCAGCTTAAAATATTTCTGAGCATATATTAAACTCCTACTTCTTACCTTATTTTTTAATAGCTATTACTATTATTTTATAATTTTCTTTTGTTTAATATGAAGTTTACTAAGACTGTGCCATTCATGTATATATGACACAAATGTGTGTATATATATGTATCTGTGTATCTATCATCAATTTTTTAAAAGTAAAAATTGTATAACTACATCTTTATTATGTAGAATGTAGTATGTGTATACATTGTGAAATGATTAATACAATCAAGTTAATAAACATATCTATTACCTTACATAGTTAACCTTTTTTTAATAGTGAGAATCCTTTAAGTCTACTACTGTCTTTGCAAATTTTAAACATACAAAACATTATTATTAACTATAGTCATGAAGCTATACATTAGATCCCCAAAACTTTTTTCATCATATAACTGAACATTTATACCCTTTGGAGAACATTACCCCACTTCCCCTGCCTCCAGGCCCTGGCAACCACTTTTGTATTCTCTGCTCCTGTGAGTTCAACATTTGTATTTTAGATTCCCCATATAAGTGAGATCATGCAGTATTTGTCTTTCTGTGCCTGGCTTATTTCATTGAACATAATGTCCTCCAGGTTTATCTATGTTGTTGAATGACAGGATTTTATTTTTTTTTTATGGCCGAATAATATTTTATTGTTAACATATACTATATTTTATTTTCCATTCAGTGTTCACAAATGTTTAGGTTGTTCTCATATCTTGGCAATTGTGAATAATACTGCAGTGAACACAGGGGTGCAGATATTTCTTCAAGATACTTATTTCCTATGGTTACATACACAGAAGTAGGATTGCTGGATTGTGTGATGTTGAGCATCTTTTCATATACCTGTTGGCCATTTCTATATCTTCATTGGAAAAATACCTATTCAGTCTTTTCCCTATTTTTCAGTTAGATTTTTGTTTTTTGCTTTTAACTTGTATGAGTGTCTTATATATTTTGAATATTAACTTCTTATCAGATATATGGGTTTCTAAATATTTTCTTTCATCCTGTAGGTTTTCTTATTTGATTGTTTTCTTTGTTGTGCAGAGCTTTTTATTATAATTTGATACAGTCCAACTATATTTGCTTTTGTTGCCATATTTTTGGTGTTGTATCAAAAAAAAAAATCATGCCAGTACCAATATCAAGGAAATGTTTTACATGTTTTCTTTAAAAATTTTTAAGTATTCATGTTTTCCATTGTAGCCTTTGTTTTATTTTGAATTAATTTTTACGTATGGTGTAGGAAAAATGATTTAATTTCATTATTTTGCTTGAGGATATCCAGTTTTTCTAGCACCAAGCATTGAACAGACTATACTTTCTGCATTGTGTATTCTTCGTGCCCTAGTCAAAGATTAGTTGAATTTATATGCATAGGTATATTTCTGGGTTCTCTATTCTGTTCCAGTGGTCTTTGTGTTAGTTTTTATGCACGTACCATCCTGTCTTTATTACTAGAGTTTTGAAATATAGTTTGAAACTAGGAAGTATGATACCACAGCTTTGTTCTTTTCCTCAAGAATGCTTTGGCTATTCAAAGTCTCTTGCAGTTCCATGTAAGTTTTAGAATTGTATTTTCTATTACTATAAAATACGCCCTTGGAATTTTAATAGGCATTCACTTTAATCTACAGATTGCTTTGGATAATATGGAATTTTAGCAATATTTATTCTTCTAATCCATAAGCATGGGAAATTTTTATATTTATTTGTGTCTTCAATTTTTTTCACCAATATATTTTTCATTGTAAAGATCTTTCACTTCCTTGGTTAAATATATTGCTAAGCAATTTATTATTTTGATGCTATTGTAAATGAGATTGTTTTCTTTTTTATTAGATAGCTTCTTGTTAGTGTATGGAAACACAACTGATATTTGTGTGTTAATTTAATATTTTACAAAATTACTTAGTACATTTATTAGTTTAAGCAGTTTTGGTGTACTATTTATGGTTTTCTATATATGAGAACATGCCATCTACAAACAGCAACATTTTTACTTCTTTCTTTTCAATTTGGATGGTTTTTATTCCTTTTTTTTTGTCTAATTGTTCTTTTTAGGACTTTTAGTACCATGTTAAAAAGAGGTGTTGAAAATGGGCACACTGTAACCTTGCATGGATGACTGTAAATTTAAAGGAGCAAACACCTCTTTTAGTTTATATAAACTGGTTTCAGCAGGTAAAGATCTTCTCTTTTTGGATCCCAAGACAGATGGGATCCCCTCTGGGTTTGCTGTGGGGAGGGATTGTAGTTGGGTCACAGTGCTGCTACTGGGTCTGCAGTAGGGTCTGCCTTTAGTGGGCTTATGACCAGGGTCTTGGGTGGCTGTAAATTCTGTCTTATTCTTGGGCAGACTGGATTGCCTTCAGGACTTTAATCTGTTGGGTGGGCACTAGGGAAGAGTTCTGCATTTGGGTCCATGTATGGTGGGCTTGATATCAAGAGTGTGGGTGAGTCTGGCTCCCCTGGAGTACCTGGGAGAGTTTCCCCAGGTCACTGTGTGGGTCTCTAGGTGGGCAGGACTGCCCGTGGACTGTGGCTGAGAGGGCTGGGACTGAGTCATACAACTGCTTCATAGACCACAGTAAAGGCCAAGGTCTGTAGGCGTGTCTCCGTGGCCATGAATCGGCATCTCCCTTCAGATCTCTGGATTGGAAGGACCACTCCGGATGGGCTTGAATGAGTTGGAGACAGTTACAGAGTCACTTCATAATTCTCAATGAGACCAAGTGGGGTGGGCCATATTCATGTCTGTAGGTGAGGCCAGGGGTCCTCAAGATTGCTACCTAAATGGGGGCTTTTCTTCTGAAAATGATCCTTCTTGATCTTTGGTCCACCAAAGATCCTTCTTGGTGTTTAGCAGGGTTTCATAACCCCTTTGCTGAATCCCAAAGCTCTCATAAAGGCACTTCTTTTGGGACAGGGTCTCATTTTATTACCCAGGTTGGTCTCAAACTCCTGGGTTGAAGCAATCCTTCTGCCTAAGCTTCCTGAGCAGCTGGGATAACAGATGAGCTGTGGTGCCTGACTTGCTCATAAAGGCACTTTTGTCCATGGATGGCTGCCAAATTATTGTTTCTCTGGGAGGATATACAAGCAGGGCAACTCCTACCATCTTGCTGATGTCACTCTCCCTATACATGTTCACTTTCGATTTTGTTCTATTTCAAATTTGTCTGTAATTTTAGATTCAAAACATTCAGAAAAATATGCTAGAATTTACTCAATATATAAGGGTAAATTAGATAATTAATAAGCACCCCATATTTATTATAATGTTCACTTGTAAATTTGTTTACTGCAGGCAAAAAGGAATCATTAGTATTTCTATTCACTTTCCTCAACCTATATCTAAATGATAATATAATTTATTCCTAAATGTTTATTTCACATATCAGTGACTCACCATATTTAACAAAATTTGTATTTTTCCTTTATTCAGAGATGTAAGACTTTTCTCTCCTTCTGAAGGCTGGATTACAGCTTTTTCATTTTGTGTAGAAATAGTATCAATTTTAACATAATAAAATCTTATCTTTAGTGCCATTTAGTGCTTATGCATGAAAATGTTCTCATTATAACCTTTTATTAATGTCTGTAGCGCATTTTATGTAAAATTGTATTGCCGTACACCACATGCCAATAATTCAAAATACCTGCTCTCCATGGGTACATAGCCATAGTTGAACCTTATAGTTATCTAAAAAAATTCTTTTTTAATGTTACATTAAAGTTGCATACAGCATTTTATGGGTAAATATTTCTATTATTCTTGTTTTGCAATTCCATATTACTGTGTTTCTTTTTTAGGTTAGGTTCCTTAACATCAGTTTATTGTGTGTTTGGTTTTACCTTGTATTATAATGTTGGATAACAATTTGCAACTCTGTATACACTTTAAGTCAATGTGGGGTTTAATTAAAATATTAATGAGGCATATGTATATCACAATTAAATTATATATGTGTGTTTGTCTCTATAAATATGAACCAAACTTTGTTTTTGGCTTATCTTGTATATTTCTTTTCTTGGCTAGTTTTCGATGGTTGTTTTATCTTAAATGGTTGAATAGTCATGAAAATAGTCTTAATTTCACCATGTGTTCAATGATGAATCTATATTTTCTTTGTGTGAGAGAAACGCTTATAATTTGAAGATAAGTTTTGGAAAGTTTCATAATCTGTATCTCTTTTAGTTATACTTTTTAAAAAAACTTATTGAAACAACACATAACAAAATTTATCATCTTAAATCTTTTTTAAATATACATTTTAGTAGTGTTAAATATATTCACTACTTATTGTTATGAAAAGATCTCTAGAACTTTTACATCATTCAAAACTAAAACTCAGTACCCATTAAGTAACTCCCCGTTTTACCCTCTCTCCAGCCCTTGACAAACACAGTTCTACTTTCTTCTTCTACGAGTTGACTACTTAAGATACCTTATGTAGGTGGAATTATACACTGTCAGTCACTTTGTTTCCAGTTTATTTCAGTTAACATAATATTCTCAAGACTTATCCTCATCATACAATGTGACAAAATTTGCCTTTTTAAGTCAGAATGATACTTCATTGTATGTATAGGCCATGTTCTCTTTAACTGTTCCTCACTCAATGGACATCTGGATTGCCTCCACCTTTTAACTTTTGTGATTAATGCTGCAAAAATATGAGTGTGCAAATCTCTCTTCTATGTCTTACATGGCATACTTTGTATATATACCCAGAAGTGGAATTGCTGGATTATATGAGAATTCTATTTTTAATTTTTTGATGAACCTCTATACTACTTTTCATAGTAGCGGCATCATTTTTTCCCACGAACAGTCATCAGGCTTCCAATTTCTCCACATCCTTGACAGATTTTTTTTTTTATAGTAGCAATTCTAATGCATTTGAGGTGATATCTCATTGTGATTTTGCTTTGGATTTATCTAAAAATTAATTTTAAGCATCTTTTCAACTGCTTTTTGGCCATCTTTATATCTGTGGAGAAATATCAGTTCAGTCCTTTGTCCATTTTTTAATCCAGTTATTTACTTTTTGTTGTTGAGTTTCAGGAATTGTTTATATATTTTGGATATTATCAAATATATAATATACAAATATTTTCTCCCATTTGATGGGTGGCATTTCACTCCAGTAAATATTTCCTTTGATGCACAGAAAATTTGAAATTGTATATAGTCCCATTTTTCTGTTCTTTTCTTTGTTCCTTATGTATCTTTTCACTGCTTTTTAATTTTTAATTATTATGGATACATAGTAGTCATATATCTTTATAGGGTACATGTGATGTTTTGATATAGGCATACAATGTAAATTAATCAAATCAGGGTAATTTGGGTATCCAACACCTCAGGCATTGATGTTCCTTATGCATTTGATGTCATATCCAAAATAACAGTGCTAAGACCAATGTCATGATCTTTTTTGTATATTTATTCTGAGTTTTGTTAGTTATATTTCTTGTGTTTAATTACTTAATCCATTTATTTTTATTTATTTATTCTTTTTATTTCCGAATATTATAGGGGTACAACACTTTGGCTATATATATTGCCCATGCACTGCCCATGTCAGAGCCACAATCGTGGTCATCCCCCAAACTGTGCTCCCCGCATCCATTCAGTGAGAGTTTTCCCATCCCCTCCACCCCCCTCCCGCCTTCCCACCCCCTTATGAATATTATTGCCCTGTGTGATGTAAGTGTTGATCAGTTAGTACCAATTTGATGGTGAGTACCAGTGGTGCTTGTTTTTGCATTCTTGTGACACTTTGCTTCGAAGAATGGGCTCTCGCTCCAACCGGGATAATACCAGATGTGTTAATTCACTATTGTTTTTTATTGCTGAGTAATACTCCATGGTATACATATACCACATTTTATTAATCCACTCGTGTATTGATGGGCACCTGGGTTGTTTCCACAACTTTGCAATTGTGAATTGTGCTGCTATAAACATTCGCGAGCAGATGTCTTTATTATAGAATGTCTTTTTTTCCTTTGGGTAAATACCCAGTAGTGGGATTGCTGGATCAAATGGTAATTCTGTATTTATTTATTTATATTTATAACTGTTATAGATTTCTGGTAAATGGTTTACCATTATTTAACATCAATTTTTGTGACGGGTTTTTATTTAAAGTGTATTTTATCTAATATAATTATGGCCACCCCGCCTAAATGTAATTATTATTTGCATGGAATATATGATTTTCATCTTGTTACTTTCAGCCTATTTTAATCCTTATATACAGCATATTGCAGGATCTTGTTTGTTCTTAATCCATTGAGCTATTTTATTTCTTTTCATTAAAGAGTTTAATCTATTTATATTTAAAATACTTCCTGAAAGAAATGAAGTTACTATTACTGTTCTGTTTATTTTTTCTGTTTCTTGTGTTGTCCCACATTTCATCTTAATGCCTTCATTTTTGTTTTATTTACTTTGTAGTGACATGCCTTGATTCCTTTCACATTTTCTTTTGCATATCTTCTATACATATTTTCTTTGTGATCACCTTGGGAAATGGAGAGTACATAAAACACCTTAAAGTTATAATAACATATTTTAATCTCATAACGACTTCACTTCAATTGAATATGAAAATTGCCTCTTTACATTCCCACTTTATTATTAATGTCACAAATAATAAATTTTTATATTGTGTATCTATTAACAGATTTATGCAAACTTTTTTTCTAGATGCTATAGCAGAATTTTGGACGATTTATGCATCATCATTTTGATAGTACAGAATTTTAATTGTGTGTATATATTTACTTTTATCAGAGACCTTTATGTTTCCATATGGTTTTATGATGCTGTCCAGCATCACTTCATTTTTTAACAAAATAAACTACCTTTAGAATTTCTTATAAGGCTGTTGTAGTGGTGATGAACACCCTCATCTTTTGTGTATCTTGGAAAGTCTTTATTTTTCCCTTATTTTTGAAGTAAAATTTTCGCAGATCAAGCATTCTTGGTTTGTAGTATTTTTTATTTCATTATTTTGAAATTTGTATATTTCTTAGCCACTTTTCTCTTCCAGTAATCTCTTTGCTACTTTCTCCCTATAGTCTTCTAAGACTCTTTTCATGAATATGTTGGTCTACTTGATGACATCCAATAAGTTCCATACTCCATCTTCACTTTTCTCCTTTTTTTTAAGTTTTTCTTCCATGACTCAATATTTAAAATGATATGTCTTCAATTTTCTGATTATTTCTTCTGTTTTATTAAGTCTGCTATTGTGTCTTTCTAGTGAATTTTTCAACTCAGCTATTGTATTCTTCAGCTCCACAATTTCTGTTGAGTTCATTTTTTATAGTTTTTATCTCTTTGTTATCATTTTATTCAGGCATCATTATTCTAATTTTGTTGTCTATCTCTTCTATTTTTGCTCACAGACCATGTTGTAGATGACTATTTTGAATTCTTTGTCAGATAACACAAAAATCTCTATTTCTTGAGGCTCAATTTCTGTAGATTTATTCTTTCCTTCAATTAGGTCATGTTTCCTGCCCTCTCTGTATGTTCTGTAATCTTTTGATATGATTTAGGAATTTATATAAGAGCTGTCTAATCTAGTATTTACAGCCTGACCTGTGATGGGAGAATATGGAGAGCAGTCAGGCCAAACATCCTAGATGCTTCACAAACATGTTCTCAGATATCTCTTCTTATAATGTGTGGGTACTTTCTAACTGAAAAAGATGACCTCCCACTTTTCTTGTAGATCCTGTAATGTTTTGCTTCCACAGTTGACTATCTGTGGTAAAGCAGTTTCTCTAGTGCTGTTGCGAGCATTCACTTTTTTCCTCATCAGACACAAACTGTCATTAACACTTCTCCGTCATTTCCTCCAGCAGTCCATGTTTGAGGAGGCAGAATCTAGTCATCGGACAGCCCTCCCAAAAAGCCAAAACTTTGAACATATATTCCACTGTTCTTGTTTTCTCCTGAGGGAGATGATGGGAGTTGGGCATTTTCTCCCGAGCCCTGTTGCTGTGCTGGGAAAGAAGATGAGGAGATGTGGTGGACAGTCTGTAAGTCAGACATAGTTACTTTTTGGAGCAAAGAAAAGATCTTTGAAATATGAAAAGAGATGAGAGAATAGTCATATACCCTGAGAGGAGGGAATGAATGAGCAGATAACACAGGTGAGAGGCCCAAGATCAAAGAGAAAGCCAGAGTTTAAGATGTGATTTGGGAAGTCTACTCTAATGGAATTGGTATTTGAAAAGCTTAGACTTATCTCTCATATTGTTACAGAAGGAAAATTCCTCACCTGTGCTTACTAGGTTCTTAAATCCTCTAAGGATTCTCTTGTCCCTCAAATGATCTTTTTTTTTTAGTAAGTTCCAGGTGAGATCAAAAGTTCTTTTATTCTGAGAGGTCCTGCATGATCTGACTGATCTTCTATTGCTTCTGACTGTCTGGGGAAATCTGTACACTTTTGGAGACCATTTTTTAAGCTCTATTTGTGCCTCATGTCAGAACTGTGTGAGGGGAGTAGTGGAGACATTGAGATCTGGTTTAGAAATTCCAGGAACACCAGGGACAGATGTGGCATGTTTTCTGGTTTATGATTTCTAGTCCTATGGAGGCTTCAAACATGCTCGTACAGAAAATTTGACTGAGAAATTTTATCAGAGCACAACACATGTCATTAAACATGTAAAAATCTAATTGTCTTTATCACTTTAATTTTATTATTAGTAGGAAAGATTAGAAATTTAAACTCTATGCCAGATGACTCTACTGTAGAACATTTACTTGCTATAGTCATCTCATAGAATTCTCAATGAAACTAATACCATTGAGGAACTTGGAACATTGCCCAGCATATGGTGAATTCCCAATTTTTACCTTATTTCCTAATAACCATTATTTTATAATTTTGTCGTCTTTAGTATGACAATTACTGGGATTACCGTCATTTGTTTTCACCTGCTTATTTGTCACATGCCAAATTTGTCTGAAATTTCAGCTTCAAGGTTAAAAATATGATATAATTATGTTATAGTCACCAAGTGATTAAAATTTATGATGTTCCCACATTATTAAAATATTGATATGTTTAATTACTGCATGCAAAAACTTAATATTTTTCATTCACTGTATCAGCCTTTACCTAAATATAGTATTTTATTCTAAGTTTTACTATTTAAGTATCATCTTCATACTCATTTGATGTTTCTCTCTTAACTCATTTATGCTGTTCTTCATTTGTTTTATGAATGAATATAGATCCTCTTTGTGAGTCAATTTATATCCTTTTTTGGAGAGATAATAAAACTTTTGTAAAACTGAAGAAAATTAATGTAAGGTACTTTGAGACAAATTTCATTTAGGTGTGTGACATAACAGTTTGTAAGAGTAATAATCTGTATATTCAAAGAAAGTTTCTGATTTAGAAAAAAATTTTTCCCATTTTGACATAATGATTTCAAACAAGAGGGTTAAATGATTTGGAGTTTTACAATGTTTTTTAATAAATTGAGAAACAATTGTTTTTAATTTAAACAATGTTTTTAATGGAAAGTGTTAGCCGAGTTAACCTATAATTTTAAACAAAGTAACATATCTCAACTACTTAAATTTAAAGTAGTGACAACAATATGATTTGGTATCCAGTGCCTTAATCCTGGATATTTTTGCCCAGTCCTTTAACTCAATATTTTGATATTTTTAAGTTAGTTTTATTTTTTTGTAGCTATATTTTGCCTGGCTTTTTGCCGTAGTTTCATCAGGTAATTCATCCGTTCATCTAGTGAAAAATGAATTTCTTTTTTTATGGCTAAATAGTTTTCCATTGTGTACATAGACCACATTTTCTTTAGCCATTCTTTTGATGATGGACACTTAGGTTAATTCCATACTTTGGTTATTGTGAATAGTGCTGCAGTAAACATGGAAGTGTAGACATCTTTTCACCAAACTGGTTTCATTTTTAAAATATATCCAATAGTGTGTTTGCTGGATCATATGGTACTTATATTTTTTAGTCTTTTGAGAAATTTCCATAGTGTCTTCCCTAATGCCTGTACTAATTTATGTTCACACCAACAGTGTGCAAGCATCCCCCTTTTCCACATCTGTGCCAACTCTTGCTATCATTTGCATTTTTAATAATGTTCATTCTAACAGGAGTGAATTGATATCATAGTGGTTTTGACTTGCCTTTCCCTGACAACAATTGATGTTGAGTATTTTTTCGTATATGTGTTGGCAATTTGTATGTCTTTTTTGAGAAATCTGTATTTAGATATTTTCTCTATTTTTAATAGTTTTTGTGTAGTTGTTTGAGTTTCTTATATATGATGGATATTAAGCCCTTGTCAGATGTATAATTTACAAATATTTTCTAGCATTCGTAGGTTGCTTAACCATTCTATTGATTTTATCTCATGCTGTCAAAAGTTTTTTAGTTTTGAAGTAATTCCATTTGTCTGTTCTTACTTTTGTTGCCTTGGATGTTAGGTTAAATCCAAAAAAATCATTGCCCAGACCAAGGCTGTGGAGATTTCACCCTATATTTTCTTTTCTTTTCTTTCTTTTTTTTTTTTTTTGAGACAGCGTCTTGCTCTGTCGCCGTGGCTAGAGTGCTGTGGTGTCCGCCTAGCTCACTGCAACCTCCAACTCCTGGGCTCAAGCAATTCTCCTGCGTCAGCCTCCCGAGTAGCTGGGACTACAGGTGTGTGCCACCACGCCCAGCAAATTTTTTCTATTTTTAGTAGAGACGGGGTCATACTCTTGCTCAGGGCTCAGGCTGGTCTCGAACTCCTGAGCTCAAGTAATCCTCCCGACTCGGCCTTGCAGAGTGCTAGCCTATATTTTCTTACAGTAGTTTTAGAGTTTCAGGTCTTGGGTACTTTTCCAAACTGGAAACAACCCAAATCTACATTGGTCACAGAAACAAAAAATAAAATAGACCATGTATCTTTTCATAAAGGATGTTATACCTATGTAACAATTAAATACAGCCACATTACAAATATGTATACAACTCCCAAACCTAATTAAATTATACTGACATAGAACAGTATATTCTGTATACTTTCACTAAATAAAGTTTAACGAGAAGCAAAATAAATTGAGCAGTTAGACTATTTTGTTACCATTTGGGAAAATAGGACAGTGATTTGGGATGAGAATATACGGGGATCATGAAAGGTTTCCAATGCTCTATTTCTAGTGGGTACTGGTTACTCTGTGTGCTCCTATTAAATAATTCATTACTATATACAGGTTGAGTGTGTCTTATACAAAATGCTTGGGACCAGGGTGTTTCAAGTTTCAGATTTTTTGGATTTTGAAATATGTATGTATATATAAAATGAGATATCTTGGTGATGGAACCCATGTCTAAACATAAAAAAAAATATATATATATAATATATATATATCTCTTATACACATAACATGAAAATAATTTTATAAATAATTTTTAATTTCTTTGCATAAGAAAAGGTTTGTGTGCACTGAACCATCAGAAAGCAAAGGTGTCAATATCTCTACCACCAATATGGACAATCTGTGCTTGTCCATATTGCATCACCGTCATGCCTAACTCTGAATTTGTATGCTCCTGATAAGCTATCATTTTCTTATACTTATTCACACATAAGTAGGTAACAGTAAAATGTTGGACATACCATTAATACAATGAAAAAATAATATGGTCAGGGTAACTAACCAGCACAGTAGCATCACCAGAACAATCATATCACCTGTTGAACAACAGCATCAACAAATATTGGCAGGCTTACAATTTCTACCTATGATGCTGTGTTTTGATTAAAATGTTTCTGCACACTGTATTTTATTTTTTAGGTTTGAAGAAACATCAGAAGCTGTTGGTGGACCAGGATAGGATGTTGATCCTCTAAAAATGAGGAGGCATTCTATTTGGATGGCTTGTTAAAATGTTTCCTCCAGAGTTATTTGCCTCATTAAGAATGGTTTTTATCAGAGAAGTCTTTTTTTTTAAATTTGTAAGCTGTCATGATTTCTTGTTCTATTAAGAATGCACACCACTCTGGGTCCTTCAATACATCCATCAGACATTTTCACCATATCATATGTAGACACGTCTTCTGCAGTGTTAACAAAATCATCTTCATCTTCACTACTATCATGATTATCTTTATTCAGAAACAATTTGCCTATTTTACCATTGGTCAATTAATAAACAAGTTTAGCTTCATTATCAGTGTTAAAACTTCTTCTGTATCTACTTTTTCCAGTTTACTGATGGTCTCTGAAGTTATAATTTTTGCTTAATTTTTGTAAGGAGGTCAGACTTTTTTTTACTTTACATATACAATCTTTCAAAGTCCCCACCTTGTTTATCATCAGCAAGGAACGTAGGCTCAGGATGGAGGTTGTGCCAGGCATGCCCAATTGTTTCTTTAGTCACTGTGTTCCAAATGCATGTATGCCATCCTTTATGTTAAACTCCTTTTGAAAGCTTTCCACATCCACACCTCTGTTCACTGCTGCTGGTATGCTTTTTTTATATTTATTCTTTTGCTTTTGAGACAGAGTCTCACTCTATCACTGTGGCTAGCAGGCAGTGGTGTCATCATAGCTTATTGCAACTTCTAACTCCTGGGTTCAAGTGGTCCTCCTGCCTTGGCCTCCTAGAGTGCTAAGATTATAAGCATGAGCCACCACACCTGGGCTATATTTATTCTTTATTGATCCAAGGATACCATGGTCACATGGTTGATTTAATGACAGTCACAATTTGGGGAAATATATGGCATAAACATTATTTTAATAAAAATTTTAGCTGGAGGATAAGCAAAATGATTGTCAAGAAATAACAAAATCCTTTAATATCAGTCTCTGGTATTTTGGTACAAAAAAGAAATAAAATCTTGCCATTATTATCCAGTGCAGCTTCTGTGCAGTGAGAATGAGCTGCTGGTAGAAAATGCACGTGAAACCAATCAGAAAAAATGTCCATAGAAATCCATGACTTTTTAAAGCATAGCATTGGATTGGTAAAAACTTCACTCCCTGTAAACGGCAAGGACACAAACATTTGCCTATCACAGCAAAATCACACTTATGTGTCCTTGCTGCATTAGCACATCCCAGCACAGTTATTCCGTCTTTGGCATCCATAATTCCTGTAGGGGTTGTCTCATTAGCTGTTGTCAATCTCTTTTTGGGACAATAACATCAAAAAAGTGATGTTTCTTCAATGTAAATTCATTGTGGCATCAGATTTTTACCAGCAATAGTTTTATCAAACTCATCAATAAATTTCTCCACTGCTAATGATTAGCAGATGCTTTATCACTGCTGATCTTTAAACATTTAATGTTTTGCCTTTTCTTAAATTTCTGCAACCAGCCTTTGGAATATTTATGCTTCCCGTCAATTTGTATTTTATTGTGATAGAACTTTGCTTGTTTCATGATCACATACCATTAAGAGGCATGTGTTTGTTCACTTGGCTTTATGAATCTACTTCTTCAATACACAATTAAGATCTTCATTTTTGGCTTTATGCAGTTTTCACTATCTTCTGAACATCACTTTCAGCATAGAATTTTAACTGTTTATCCTTCTGTTTCTTCAGATTACATATGTTCATTCTAACATTATACTCTCCTGTAAGATGTATCAGACTTTCAACACTGTCCAGTTTCTCTAATAGACTGACTTTTTGTGCTATAGACAAATGTAAATGCTTCTTCTTTTTCTTAGTACTGTTATCCATAAAAGTATATGCAGGATTTTGACCATTTTAATATATCTTTACACCACAGAGCAGAAAATAAGCCAAAAACAACCACAGTAAATAATGCACATAGGTCTTGGCCTTTTGTGTACCATCATGGGGAATGTGTCATTGGTGCATCTGGCCTGCATACATACTATTTTATTACTTTTTGTGGGAGTGCTAGCATGGGGAAATATGGGTGTACCCCAAAAAGATATATCTCAGCTGAAGGGGGATGAGAAATTCTTTTTCCTTTGGGGACACTGAATAAGCTGTGTGTTATGCAACTGTGTTTTAACTCTGACCCATCACAGGAGGTCCTGTGTGAAACCCCACTTGTGGTATCATGTCAGCACTCAAAAAGTTTTGGCTTTTGGAACATTTCAAATTTCAATTTTTTGGTTTAGGAAGCTCTACCTGTCCTTATCATTGCCATATTTTTAAGTATGCATGCTCTGTCTCAACACACAAATATAATTGGTTGGATCCAGAACTTTCTTCTGATTAGTCTCAAGGTCAGTGGACATAGAGGTTTTACAAGGCTCTGGAATTAGAGAGTCTAGACTTCTGGATCTTACCACTTTTTATCTCAGAGCCAATTTTCTGATCCTCGATTTCTTTATCTGCAAAATAATTTAATTATGGCTCCTCTTGCATAGTTACTGAGTAAATATTACCTCTGAGGATGATCCTTGTTTTTTGTTCTGTGGGTTGTAGGGAAGATGCACATTGGCCTGAGACATACAAAAGTTGAGATTCTAGTCAAAGACATTTTCAAGATAAATAATGAGGAGGTAAAAATTAGAGATGATGCCCAGATACAAGAAAAACGGTTAAAGGCATATTTTCTATTTCTGGCCTCCTACTCATGTTTGAACGTGGAGGGGGGACTACCCAGGTGATATATGAAAGGAAGGGAGGGAGGGAGAGCGGGACATTTGTGATGTATAAGGTCCAAGTCCAATCTAGCAGGGCCTCCTGGGACAGCACAGAGATATCAGAGGGTGTAAAGAATTATATTTTCTATTTATATTTGTTTTTTATCTCTTCCATCTGTTATGTACACTTTCTTTTTCCACCTAAAACTAATTCAATCTTCCTTGCAATTTTACTTTCTTAAAAAACCCAGGAGCAAAGAACAAGAATTAAAAGGGTTTCTACTCACTGTTTCTTAATTTCAAAAACTGGTCTAGATAAAATCTTTACTTGTTCTAGGAGTTAGGCATAGACAGTATTTAATATAATACCATTCTGAGCAGGGATCTCTGCCAAGAGGAGGGATTCTCTGAGAAGAGACCAGGTGTACATGGGGAACACTCAGCCAGGTTAGGTGACAACCACTGGCATTTTCACTGGGTCCAGGCAGTACTTTGGCTGGCTGTGCAGGAAAAGAGCCAAACTTGAAGGTGTCAAACCAGGATATTTCATGGATTAGTGCATTTACCCAGGGATTGTTTATTGTGTTAAATTATTTGCCAGACACTAAGCTAAGGGCAATCAAAGCTGAATAGATATTAATAAGGCATACTTGCCCTTCAGGAAACTCATCCTAGTCAGATTCTCTAAACTCCTGTACTTGACAACAACCAACTGCAAGCTTCTTCAGAGAGTGGGAATGTATTCAGAGGGAGGAAGGTGAAGTGAGGGGTCAACATGAGTGGATGAGACACTTGCTCCTGGTCATGCACTGGGAGTGTGGGTGGGGTTGTGACATGTGAGGGCAGAAGGATCCCAGCAGAGGGAGCAGCATGAGGGAGGGCAGGCACATCAAGGGCTTATTCAGGAAGATCAGTGAGTTTGCTGCAACAGGGAGAGTCAAGGAGGGAAGCAGAGAGTGTGGGGTCTCTGTGGTCATCTAGGGACTGTGGGGTAGATTTGGTGGGGGGGCTGCAGAGTTAATGAGACACTTTTGAGCAAGTAGGTGGGTAGGTGAGAGCTGTATTTTAGGAGGACTATGGGGCAGTTGTGGTTAGGATGAATGGAACTCAATATGCCATATAAATTAGCTTTTTTGTATTAATTCCATTCAACCCTTGAGACCTTCCTCCTCCATTAAACTGAGAAAGGGATGGTCTCCCTCAGAAATGCTTTCAACTCCTTATGAACAGGCAACACTACCCTATGCTACCTCCCAGCAGAGGTTGGTTTTGAACCAAAGCAAATAAAATAGGGTAGATTTTCTTGCTCACAGTGGCTCAGTGCTTTATGTCATATTTTCTGCTAGTTTTCAGAATATCCAGTTTGCTGCCCAGGATGCTCCTGACAGCCCCAAAATATTTAATTGTGCAGAGCAGAGACTGGCATTGATGGAAAGGATGGAACAAGGTTCCACACTCCAAGTGCTGAGCTGCTCTTCTTAAGGCTCTTTACCCTGGGCATGACCTTAGAGACCATGGGTGTCCTGCCACAGTTGAACCTGGACCGTGGAAAGAGCTAAGTGGGCCTTCCCAGCACCCAGTGGGCGCCTAATTATCATGGCCAGAGTAAAGCTTTTTCCTCCCTCTGCTTCTTTCACTTTTTGTCCTTTTGGAGGAAATGAGAGTCCTGGATCTGGGCTCAAAGCTGGGGTTCCAATCCCAGCTGACACTTTGTGCGTGCAAACTTTTTAAAGAAGAACTTAGAAGAGTCAAGCACAAACAATAATGCTTTATTATTCTTCACCCCTAAAGTCTCTCCTGAATTTGTGTCCTATGTGGCAGGGAGAGCCAAACCCCCCAAGAGTTCAGTTCTTGCCCAAGATTTGTTTTACTTTTGCTTGCTTGCCCCCTCCTGTCTTTGTTTTGTTTAACAAAAAAACAGGTGGAGACCCCCTTGAAAAGGCCCCACCCACTCCCTAGGACTGTCACTATGGGCACAAGTTCATTTTCCAACCTCTGGATTAGAATTGAGAACAACCTTTACATTAGTTTTCTGGACACTGGTTTTCTTTCTTTTTTTTGAGACTACATTATTTTAATATGTTTCTCCCTCCATTGATTCATATTATGCAGGTTAGTATGTGCAGATATAAGAAGCAAATGTAAGCGTGCTTTCCTAAAGATAAGACATAACCTGTTGTCTTTCAGTGTTTGGAGAGTTTGACAGAGAAAGACATTTGTATGTCAATATTTAGGATAAGTTACTAGAACTAGTTTTTTCTCCATTTTACCTCAGTGTGCCTAATAGTACAATCCTGCATAAATCCCAACTGTAAAAATGTTTTAAGATACATCAAAAACTGTTTTCTTTCACTGAATGGAACAGTTGGACAAAGAATCACATTCATAAGCCAATATTGAGAGGTTATTTGACATATTTCTGTTAATTGGTTCATATTACATAGGTTTATATATGCAGCTATAAAAGAAAAATATAAGCATGCTTCCTCAAGAAATCATAGGCTACTTTCTTTCAGTGAATAAATGCTTTTCACACAGAAATACATTTGTATGCCAACATTCAGTATAAGTTATTAGAACATGTTTCTTCCTCCATTGCACTGGAAGTGGCCTTATAGAAAAATCTCACAATAAAAACCAACAGTGAAAATTATCTCTTTAAAATTTCAAGATTTAGGGGATATAAGTGTTTTATTGTTATATAAATAATTGTATAGTGGTGAAGTCAGGATTTTCAGTGTACCTGTCACCCAAATTGTGTACATTGTACCCAATAGGTAATTTTTCATCCATCCCTTCCTCCCAATATCCCCCCTTCTAAGTCTCCAAGTCAATTATACCACCCTGTGTGACCATGTATATGCATCATTTAACTCCCACTTATGGGTGAGAATATGTGGTATTTGTTATTTCATTCCTGAGATACTTTACTTAGGATAAGGGCCTCTAGTTCCATCCAAGCTGCTGTAAAAGACATTATTTCTTTTTAAGCCTGATTACTGTTCCATGGGGTATGTGTGTGTGTGCATTTTGTTTATCCACTTATTATTTGATGGGCACTTAGGTTGATTCCATATCTTTGCAATTGCGAATTGTGCTGTGATAAACATACAAGCACAGGTGTCTTTTTGATATAGTGACTTATTTTCCTTTGGGTAGATACCCAGCAGTGAGATTTGAAGATCAAATGGCAGGTCTAAGTTTAGTTCTTTGAGAAATCTCCAAACTGTTTTCTATGGAGGTTGTAGTGATTTACATTCCAACCAGCAGCATATAAGCATTCTTTTTTCATTGCATCTTTGCCAACATATATTGATTTTTTTGCTTTTAAAAATGGCCATTCTCACATGGGTAAGGTGATATTTCATTGTCATTTTAATTTGATTTTCCCTGATGATTAGTGATGTTGAGCATTTGTTTTCATATGGTTTTTGGCCATTTTTATATCTTCTTTTGAAAAATGTCTGTTTATATCTTTTGCCCACTCTTTAATGGGTTTATTTTTTTCTTGCTGATTTGAGTTTTTTGGAGATTTTTTATATTAGTCCATTTTTGGATGTATAGTTTGCAAGTCTTCTCTCTTTATGTAGGTTTTCTATTTACTTTTTGTTGATGATTTCCTTTGCTGTGCAGAAACTTTTTAGTTTAATTGAGTCCTATTTATGTATTTTTGTTTTTGTTGTGTTTGCTTTTGGGGTCTTAGTAAACAAATACTTTGCCCAGGTCACTGTCAAGAAGAGGTTTTTCTAAGGTTTCTTCTAGAAATTTTATGTTTTTAGGTTTTGTATTTAAGTTTAATCTATCTTGAGTTAGTTTTTGTGTATGTACACAAGTTTTCTGAACATTGGTTTTCTGACAGGAGCATCTGACCAGCAGGTAAGATGTGGTGGGGAAAGTGACCCAGGCTCAGAGTGGGGAAGTCCCCAGCAGATCTGGAGGCTGAGGTAGGGCTGCCCTGCTGCCCCTCCTGCTCCCCTAACTTTTCTCCCCCAACTTTCCTGTCCTCCCTTCTAACGTCCTTCTGCTCTGTCAAATGTCCATCCCTCCCAGGGCTTCCTTGCTGGGGAGTCTAAAGAAATAAATATTTAAAACTTGCTTTGATTTAAAAAATATTTGTATTAATTCTTAAAATGTACTGACACAAACTTAGAATGTGTATTCTTACATTAATTAAATTAATTTTATAATTAAAATTAAAGTTGATTTTCAAAATTTAAGTTTAAATCACTCAGAAAGTGCATGAATTAACCACTGTGTGCCCTGGGTCTTTTCTCATACATAATAACATTTATAATTTTTCTATTTAAAAAACAGGTTTGGCTCTCTCCTAGTGTTTAGAAACCTGCTTTTTCCTTTCACAAGACTTGACAGGCCCTCTCCCAGGTCAATGGCGTTTGTGGACTTCTTAATGTTTAGTAGCTGCCTGATGGTTGATCTAGGACCCTCATGATGCATTAAAGTAATGCCTTGTTGATGATCAGGTAGGTTGTTCAAATCACCTGGCCCTCTCTGAAGCACTGCACAGACAAAGCAAGACCTTGAAAGAAACACACAGACCAATACTGGATTATTTCTGTGATGTTCTGTAGTGCTTACTTAAAAGGGATTTTCATTCCTAATTGGAGCCCTGAGTGACCCTCTTTGTAGGACTTTTGGAAATTATAAAAGTACAAAGAAACCACAATCCTCAGACTCTTTATCCCATAAGCAAAACCCCATTCTTAATGTTTGGCATATTCCCTCCCAGTCATTGCTATGCACTTTGCATTTTCAGCTTATACTGTATAACGTTGATTATAATTATTAACTTATGCATGAAATTGATATTTGCAATAGTATATCATCTCTCATAAGCATTTCCCCGTGTTCTAAAGTTTTGTAAATCCTACTTTTAATAAATGCCTAAAGTTCCAATGAAGGGGAAAACCTTGTTTAATCAACCAATCCCCTATTATTGGACAGTCCTGTTTTCCCAATTCCTGGTGATGATAAACAATGTTGGGATGAACATCTTGGTCCTCATTTCAATTTCCTACAAGATGCCTTCCTGGAAGTGGCTGAATGGCTGTTAAAGGGAGGAGAGCCTCCCTGAAGGGATGTGTCTTGGTGTTGAGGCCTCCTTGTAAAGTGCCTTCCTGCTGGCAGGTCACCCTGTGTCCTTCTAAGATCAGCACAGTTGGCCTCAGGGTGCTGGGGAGTCTGCCGCTGTGACCTCCTCTCAGATCTTCCATGCATTTATGTGCAGCTGGTCTACTCGCTGGTGGCCACAAGGAAGGGTTGTAGAGCATTTTGTGACCTTGAAGAATGACAGGATGCCCCTGATGGAGAAGGTAAAGATTTCTGAAGGAGAAATATGTCTTCAGCAGCAGAAGTGGGTGCACAATCTACCCAAACCCTGTTCTTTCCAGGTAGGTGCTGCAGTCCAGGCCACACCCCCACACACTGGGGTTTGTGAATCTTTAAAAACACAAGAGGAGCTCAACCAAGATGAGACCCAGGGAGGAGTGAAATCTCAAGAACTTCCCCCGAAATGGGTTGGTAATAACACCTGTTTTGCAGGTTGTTTTCTCACCCCTTCAATAACTTTTCACTGAGTGCCTAGGGCCAGGCATGGGTATGGGAATGCCACCCTCATGTAACTTGTGGCTGTGACGTTGTATAAATAAGCAAATCACCCCAAAGTTGGGAAGGCTCTGGTACAGAGGACAAGGGCTATGGGATAGGAGTCAGGAAAGCTGTCTCAGTAGAGGCTTCACCTGAGAAGACCACTCTGACATACAGATTGTTAGGAATGTATCAGTGTGTCATTATAGGATTAAGAATATCCCTTATGAAATATAACTCATAGAATCAACCTAACATAAAATTTATTCATGGCACCCTGTCCATAGTAGCAGAGACTTCTAGAGTAATCTGTTGTTGATTTGAAAGCTGCGTGATTGTCACTAACTGACAGCAAATTGTAACAACCAAATCCAATACCAGACCCCCAAATTCATACTACAATTTGAGAAGAAATTTTCTTTTTTTTCATTATTTAATGTCACAAATGTGTTGTGCATGAAGGTTTACACAAATATTCTTAAATTCTTTATGCAGGACTTATGGGAATTTAAAATATTAACAATGATTCTGACAGTTATATAATAAAATCCAACATAAGGACCTATTAAAAGTCTTCTGCAATTTTCACTATTTTGTCTTTCATTTTCAAATACCAACTCCAATAATCTTGGTATTATTTTTATGTATTTATTTATTTATGTCCAGGCAAGTGCAGTTGTGAGGAGGGGAAAGAGTAGAACGAGGAGTTTGACCTGTAACTGACTGTGAAAAGTCAGTTGAGTTGACTCCGTGTCTGTCGAGAGGCCATCTGAGGCTTGAACAGTGGAAAGTGTGAGGGCTGATAGAAATCGCCAGAGTATTGGTCTGCTTAAGTCACCAAAAATAATAGTGACCAAAATGGGTGGACATGGTAGGTGGGACTTCCTTTATTCCCGAAACTGGCCCAGCAATTCCTCAGGAAGCAAGACTGCTGCTGCTCCTGTCTGCACTGG
The DNA here is from genome assembly GCA_023783475.1 of Daubentonia madagascariensis. Classification (NCBI taxonomy): domain Eukaryota; kingdom Metazoa; phylum Chordata; class Mammalia; order Primates; family Daubentoniidae; genus Daubentonia; species Daubentonia madagascariensis. Next base: position 428,149 of record JAKFHU010001957.1, on the reverse strand, counting down.
CCTGTGTGGGTAGGGCTGGGGCTGGCAGAGGAGTCCCACAGGCCAGGTGGGCGTAGGGGCTGCCTGGCCTTGGGCTCCAGTGGGCATACTTGAGACAGACATGTGACTTAGCTGTGACTCCCACTCTGTCTCTTTGCAGACACTGCTAATCAGTCATAGTCATATGATCCTCACCTCAGTGCCCAGTTAGCAGTGACATGTGTTCTGTACATGCAGATCGGTTAGGTTTTCATTATTTTCTTGGAACAATAAAAGTCTTTTTTTTTTCTTTAACCATATCTGACCCTTCATTTTGTTTTATACATTTTTTTACATGCCTAATACTGTAGATTCTATGGTCTAATTATCAGTTTGTCAGTTAAGATTGCTTTCAGGTCTAGATGCCAGAAAGTCTGACACACAATAGTATGAAAAAGCAACAGTAGGTACAACCAAAGAGGCAGGCAGGGGCCAGCCTGTCTCAGCTTTTATTCTGTTGCAATGAGAAGCCAGGTACAGTGTTTAAATGGGGGAGCGGGCAGCATATATCATGTTTGTCAAATTGGACAAAATGGATGCTGAGTGGCGAAGACACTGTAAGAGGGCAAGAGAGGAAGCAGGGAGAAGGCTCAAAATCTGTCTTTGGCAGGAGACCAGTAGGAAAGGAAGGTGGCTGAAACTGGTTGTAGAAACGGAGACAGCAAGAAGAGGCTGCCATTGGGATGCATGTGCAGGCAGGGCCAACAGGACTTGCTATGGGATTGCATGGGGTGAGAAGGGAGGAAGAGAGCCAGGGATGCCTCCTGGTCCTCCCCTCAGGGAAGAGGCCCCAGGCCTGTGGGTCATCAGCAGAGAGGTGGAACCTAACACCGTGAGACCAACAGGGTCACTCTGAGGACAGAGGTATAGAGGAAAAAGGAGAGGGCTGCGGGTCACTAGAGATATAGTGGAGGAGGAGAGGGGAGAGGAAGAGGTAAAGGAGAAGCAGAAAGAAGATAGAAAAAACATGAGATAAAATCTGAGGGGAATTCGAAATTCCAGAGGATGTTGATTCAAGAAGGAGGAAGTGCTCAATTGTACCACCTGTGTCAAATGCAGCTAATCGATGGAATGCAATAAGAGCAAACATTTAACCTTGAATTTAGCAAAATGGCAATCATTGCTGACGTCAATAAAGCCCACTTCACTGAAGTGGTGTGGAGGAAAGCTAGGATGACGTGGGCTCAGGAGAGAACGTAAGAAAAGGAAGCTTGAGTGGAGCAGAGAAGGAATCCTGTGTGAAGAGAAATCTGGGGTCAAAGGAGGTCTGTTTGTTGAATGCACTGTATTAATACCTGTTTGCTGATATTGGCAAAAAATCATTATAGTCACAGAACTGTAGAGTAGGCTGAAATAAAGAGTCAAAATTTACTTGAAGTTACAGCTTCCATCTTTAAAACCTTTAAAATAAATGGGATTTTTGTCATCTGTTTCATACTATAGGCGTACCTCACAGAAGACATCCCCAATTATACCTTTGTCAATGGAAAAGAACCCAAACTCTGTAAAAGAATTTAAAGAGGTTTATTCTGAGCCAAGTTTGAGGACCATGGCCCAGAGCCACACCCAAGAAGCCTTGAGCAAGTGGACTCACTGTGTTTGGGTTACAGTTTGGTTTTATACATTTCAAGGAAACAGGAATTACATGTAAAGTGGTAAATCAATACATGGAAGGTGTACAATGGTTTGGCCCAAAAAGGTGGGACATCTCAAAGCTGAGGGGTGGGTGTTACAGGTTATAGGTGAGTTTAAAGACTCTTTGATTTGTAATTGGTTAAAGAAATGCAGCTTTGTCTAAGGACTTAGAATGTTTTAAGTTAAGATAAAGAAGTCTGTTAATCAGAGACAAGCCACAGGACATCGCTGGACTCAAGTGATTTGTTATCTAAATTGAGGGCCTGCAGGTGTGGTTTAAGCTTTGTCTTGCACAGCCTTAGGCCTGTTAATGAGTTATAGAGGACATCTCCAAAAAGGGAGGGGGCATCATGAGGCATGTCCGACCTCCCTTCTCATGACCAACTCGGCTTTAGGGTATTTCTGGGGTCCCCTTGGCCAAGAGGGTGTCCATTTAGTCAGCTGGTCAGGGCTTAATATTTTATTTTAGTTCACAATTCCCAACCTCCCCCCACCTTGGCTAAGATCTTCCAGAGGCAGCATCAATGGCCAAACTCTTATTTTTTCCCGTCGTTGCCAGGGTGGTATCACCACCTGCCCCAGGGTCATCCAGGCCCTCGGTGGGACCCTTGTGGCCAAGAGCACTTAAGAGCCAAAAGGGCTTACAGCCAATTAAATGGCCTAGGTCAGATGGGACTGGAGGTGGACAGGCACTCATCAACTCTTTAAAACCTAGGCAACATAAGGGTAAAAACAAAAATGTCAATGTTAAGGGTACAAAATTAATTTATCTATAAGTGTTGAGCTACTATATTCTTGGGTTTAGTTGCAGACTTGTAGCAATTTGTTGTATAAAACATAAGTTTTATTAACCATTTAATGTAAGGAATTTAAAGACTTTTGTTGTGTCACAATTACTATAGTCTCTATAGTAATTTATCCTAAGGTAGCTGATAATTCTTTGTTATATCTCTGTTTGCATAAACCCTATAACTGAGAACAATTATACTCAAGAAGTTCTAAGTCTATGGGAGGTAGGAAATTCTTTATGGTTGGGATGGATGTTTGGGCCACATGGCCTAAAAAGGTAATGTCTCTCATTTAATATTTGTTTAGGCTACTGTGTGCCCATCCTTGATCTGGAGGTGTTACCAAAAGTTCAGTACTTGTTCCCACGACTGAACAAAGAATGAGGACAAGTGGTTTCAGGAGAAGGAAAGAGAAGGTCATTAATTTGCCATCAAATGAGGAGGTAGGTAGATTCCCATCTTAAAGTAGCAAGGCCCTCTCCGTATCTGAAATACAGGACTTTTAAAAAGAGGGGGGGAGTTCAGCTTTAGCCTATTGCTGTTTAACTATAGTTGATCGTCCTGATTGACCCCATCTCCTGCATGACTTCTGCCCCCGACATTTCCACTGAGCCATCTCCTGTGGTACGAGGAACAAAGGACACTCCCCTGCCCCTCTGACTACTGGCCTCTGGCAGGTGTGCAGGTTTTATTTCTCAAAAAGCGTGAGGAGGTTGTAAAGAGACAGAAAACATTTTTACACTTTTTCAGGCCATTCCCTCTGTTACTTACTCCCCACTGTCAATTCTATCCCTCCGTATCTGTGGGAGGAGGGGCAACGTAGTCGTCAAGCTACTTCCTGCTGAATTGGGTGATGTTTTAGATGGAAAGTTTATACTTATTTATGCCATAGCAAAGCTTTTGTAGTAGATTTACAAAAATAAAGAATACAGTAGATTGCCAGGCAAGAAAGGGTATAAGCAACAGCTACAGCTGTGAGGACTGAGAAGGTGAAATGGTGACTTACTGTCACCTTGCACACAATGTCTGGTACAGGGCTGGGTTGGAAAGAAACATGGGGCCTCTGAGTGCAGAGCTATTAGTTGTGTCCTGTAGGTGATCCAGGAGACCAGCTTCTGCAAATTCAGGAATCCTATACAGGAATACTTGCACCGAACAATGTTTAGGATAGCAAACCCAGCAGCAAGACAGATCAGCCGAAGCGGTGATAGCCCAGGAAATCCTTACTAAGGAGTTGTCTCTCCATCCTATAGACAGAACAAATAACGAAAGAAAGGTTAGCAAAAACATCATGTTCATTTTTTCCTTCTTAATCAGATACTTACTTTAGATCACCTAAACCCCCTGGGGATTGGGTCCTCTTCTTCTATGGGACACCTTTTTACTCTGGCATGATGGATCAGATTTTTACCACTGACAGTTTCAATGAGGTGAGCATTGTTTGAGATACTTCATAGGGTCCATTCCACTTCTCTGCTTACACCTGGAGTGAAGACCTGAAAGAGGCAAACTCCTGCATAGTGGTTAGCATCTGACCCACTCGTTTGATATATTGCTTACTCTGCTTTGTTTACTCATGTTCATAATACATACTTACATCAGGGTTCTAAGAAGGATCTCCCATCAACTGTTTCATAGGGGCTTAACTTAAGACTGCTTCTGGGCTACCCTTATCCAGAGGAGGGCAATTGGCAACATCTTATCCCACTTTAGATTGGTTTACTGCATCAATTCCAGGATGCATGCAGTTTCCATCCTACATGTAGTGCTTTGCTTACCTCCAATACATAGGAGGGTCCATTATTACTCTTTATGGAGGAAAGGAGCCTGTGAACACCTTGATGACCTGCAGGATCACTGAGTCCACTGTGTCCAGCTCTTGGGAGAAGTGGTTCCACAGGTTCCCACTGGGGGTCCACTTGAAGAAGCTCATGGGTGACCACAGGACATTGTGCAGCAGATCCTGGTCCAGATAGTGGGAAGCAAAGATTTCCCCCAATGGACACTGTCATGGAGTAGCCAAACACAGTGATACCTTAAGGAACAGCTGCTGAGCCACCTCTGCAGCTGCCTGCCCATGGCATCCATCACCAACATGCCATTCTCCATCTGCTTGGCCTCTTTCCCTGAACTGCTGATGCTCATCATCTTGTCATCCTCTGAGGCCTGTTTCTGCTCTAAAACATTTCTTTAAATAGAACCACAAGTCACTATAAAATAATGGTCACTTATTTAACCAAGAGTAATAGTCATCAGAAGACTTTAAAGAGAATGCAGGCAGTTATATGGGTACCAACCTTAACCCTTAAAGTTTAGTTTTTCTAGTTAGTCAAAAACCTAATAAAGACAACACCAGAATTAACTTGATAAAGCATAAAATCTTTGTTTCTTTCAGGCTGGTAACCAAAAAGGTAAAGAAAAACCTTCTGTAATGCAATTGCTTTTTGTTTGTTTGTTCTTTGTGGAAGCCCATTTAGATAACTTGGTAGTTAAACCTGATGAAAACGGCAGTTGAAGTAGCAAGAGTGTGTCCAGGGTCATGAGTGAGCAGTATAATGTAGAGGAACATGAATAAGAAAAACTAGTACCTTGAATAGGGGAACAAATGTCTCTTAGCAATAGCATGAGAAATTTTCTGACCATATTAAATAATTTAGACATGTCAAGAAAGATCAAGAGTATAGTGTTAAGTTAATTGGAGGAAAATGTTTTCTTAAACCTTTACGGTAAAACATTCTAACATTGGTTCATAACAACAGACTTAGAGCCAGAAGGGGAAAAACTTACAGGAGCTGATAAAAAGTTGAAGGTGAGAGTTACCATCCCAGCATTTTTAATGGGAGAAAAAGCTGAAATCAATAAGACATAGAAGTTAAGCTTTTAAGAATTAAAAAAGGAAAGAGCTTACAGAATTAAAATTAATACATCATGTAATTCCATTAAGAACAAACTAATATTTTAACAAAACTTTGTTTTTTTAACCAAAAATGTCTTTTTTAAATTATAGCCACCTTGATCACATACAAAATTACTTCATCCAGAGTCTTTACATGTAATTCTTGTCTCCCTAAAATGTATAAAACCAAACTGTAACCCAACCACAGTGACTCCACTTGCTCAAGACTTCTTGAATGTGGCTCTGGGCCATGGTCCTCAAACTTGGCCCCAAATAAACCTCTTTAAATTGTCTTAAAAGTTTTGGGTTCTTTCCTGTTGGCAAAAAGACACCCAGTGTAGGGCTCATAAAAGACTCAGGACCTCCCAAAGGGGAAGGCTGACCTCAGCCCCAGGTACTGGCATGGCATCCTTTGGGCACCCCGACTGTGAGCTTCTACTTGGGTGGAACTGGTAAGTCCTCCTGAGCTCCAGGCCTTCCGTTCCTGGTTGATGATACCAGTTTATTCTGAGCTTTTGGTTCTTTTCCTGGGAATTTGTTGTTTGGGATCCTAATTTTGATTTGGAGGTCCATTCTAAAGGGTTTCTCCATTTCCTCTTTCTTCCAAAGTTAATCTCAATTGTCTTCTCTGCACATTTGCAAAAGAGGAAACTGAACTGTCTTATTTGTAGATAAATGAGAGACTTGAGTTCCTCAGCTCCAAAAAGAAAGGATATTTTAATTCTCCCAGCCAGAAAGCACCCCTGGGTGACCAGGCGCTTGAGTGGAGTTGCCTGGGGTGATTTGTTGTGGTGTGAGTGGCCCTATAGAGAACCCCCCAACAAAATTGATTAAAAGAAGGCTCATCCAGGAAATGCACTAAGAGCTGATCACTGGGCATTTTGAGCCCTCTCAGAGGTAGTAGACCCCTGAAGAGAGAAACTGAGACACGTCATCTACTATACTAAACCCTAGACTACAGTTTGGTTGCTTCTTCTAAAGAAAAATGGGAAGCAAATTCTTTTAAAATGAGGAAAGGCTGGGCACGTGGCTCACACCTGTAATCCTACTACTCTGGGAGGCTGAGGTGGGAGGACTTGAGTTCAGGAGTTGGAGACCAGCCTGAGCAGGAGCAAGACCCCATCTCTACTAAAAATAGAAAAATTAGCCAGGTGTGGTGATGCGTGCTTGTAGTCCCAGGTACTAGGGAGGCTGAGGTAGGAGGATTGTTTAAGCCCAGGAATTTGAAGTTGCGGTGAGCTATGATGATGCCACTGTAGTCTAGCCGGGGCAAAAGAGCAAGACTGTGTCTCAAAAAATTAAATGAAATAAAATAAAAATAAAAATGAGGAAAGACAGAGAGAACAATCCACTTTAGGCACCCCAGTTGGTTTTTGGCACCTCTGCTTGCAAGAATTTGTGTAAATGGAAAGGTTCAAAATCAGGCTGGGTTTTCCAGGACACCAGCTGATTATGGACAATTCTTGTGCACAAGTTTTTTTGTCTGATGGGCAAATTACATCAAGGAAAATTCAGAGCTCAAATGGTCCACCTGCCACTATAAAGTTAAAATGTCAAATTTCTTAAGCTCTCTCTGTATATATAGTCTTTTCAACCTACTCTGAACCTGCTAACTTTTTCTACTGATGTTGAGATAAACTCAATGTTTATGGTATCTCCAAATGAATGCTACTTGGAGATCTTGCAGCCAGTTTAGCCAAATGTGAACATTGAAAACTCATTTTAAACTGAAGGAAGAAACAGGGCAAAAGGTTTTTATAAATCAAAGTGCCATGAAAACTGCTTTATCCAAAACTTTGATCCACATTCATAATTAGGTTACGTATAAGGACAACTAAAGTTTAGTCGTGTGAACAAGTTCCAGTTTTCTCAGAAGAAATTTGGATCCAGTTGTCTTTTGCAAACTGGTGAGTTTGTATTACTGTCTCATGGCTAGAGTTCTGAGGTGAAATCTATTAGAACTTTGTGAGCGTGTGTGTGTATATATGTGTTTACACGTAGTTTTTATATGTCTGTGTATTATGTTTGTGCCTACATGGTTCTGGACTGGCTTATAAATAAAGGAGTGCTCATAAATTAATCAAACAAACCCAAATGTTTTTCTAGTTCATGTGAATTTAGCTATCTTTGACAAATAAGGTGGGTTCTATAAAAAAGTAATATTGGTATAGTAAGAATAAAAAATGTTTTAAAATTGTCAGCATATTTTTTTGCCTGGGTTTTACTGGAAATTTTTATGTTCTTAAGGTGTCAGGGTTTGACACAAAGTTTATAAAGCTATAAACCCAGCCAAAGAAAAAATGGTCTGTGTTTGTATGATTTTTGATAAATAAGGTAAATTTAATATTGTTGGTCTAATAATAGTAACTAACTCTCCTGGGTTATCAACAAAAATCTCTATGTGTTTAAGGTTCTTAATTAGATAAAAAAGTACACATGCCTAAGCAAAAAATATGTCAGTAAATTAGAAGAAATAAAACATCAAGTAAATAGTGCACAAAACAGAAAATTATGGTCAAAGATTTATAAAAATATTTTGGTTTTGGTCTTTTAATCATAGCTGCAGATACAGTTTCTTCCACTGATTTCAATGTCTATGGAACAGTACACATAAAACGATTTTCTAACTCTATCATCTGATATTAACAGTAATGTTAGGGATTCAAAGCTGTCCTAGAAATTGTAGTTGCAAAAGCTTAATTGGAAGCTTTAGTTTTCCCTTGGTTTTGTCCACTGTTCTGTTTACAAGTTAGCTCCTATATGTACGTTATGTCGCTATAGCAAAGTTTTTTGCATAGTAATTTATTTTAAGATAAACAAAATGGTTATTCAAATCCAAAGAAAATCTCAAAACAGTCTTACTCTTTAGAAATACTACATATACTCAAGTTCATACCCAAGTTGGAAAATGTTTTGAGACTATTTAGATTGCTTTTAAAATAGCTCAATCCTGATCCTCATGTAAAAAAAAAAAGTTACAACTTTGTGTCATTGTTTAAGTGCTATGAATCAATGCTGAAGGTTTTTATTCAGTCTACAGTCAAGTGACATTATGTTGATGGGGCTTAGAAAACTGCCCTAAAATGAAGGTCTCAGAAGCAAAAGTTCTCTGACCTTCCCTCGTCCTCCTGCCTTTTGGTCCCATTGTTTTCTGAGGCTATCTGTAGAAATCAGAATAACTCTTTCTCAAGGTAGGAGATAAAATCCAGAACACGTTTTTCTGAAAACCAGCCATAAAACCTAAAATAGTTCTATGTAAAAACTGGCCATGAAGTAATTATCTACCTACTTTGTTTTACTGTAAAACACCCATTCAAGAATAGGCTCTTCCCCACACCCAGAAGGAAGGAATGAACACTCAGAGAAGCCATGTAGAATCTAGATAGAAAGGCCTTGCTGCGTTCTGCCGCTCAGCCTGTTAGCATTAGGTTATACCCTTTTTGTCTAGTCATGTTTCTACACGACTGTCCACACTTTCTTGACCCTAAGCATAAAATGGACAATTTCCCCTGTATCTTTGAGTGTTCATTCTGAAGACTCCCATGTATAATTTTGTAATTTTTCCTTCCATTAATCAATCTGTCTCATGTCAGTGAATATTCATCAAACCTTTATGGTGAGGACTGAACTCTGATCTTTTTCTTTTACACAAATGTCTTTCTAAGGGGCTTGGTGAGTCAAGCTTACAAATGATAAAAATTTCACTAAACAGGTTTTGGTAACCCAATATAATATGGTTTACTTCCCAACCTGATTCTAATATAGCATCACATGAAAAATACAAGACCCCCTTAACTTAACTCAAGCATCCCAGCACTTCCTTATATTAATTCAAAATCCTCCCATCTAAACCTCCCAGAGTGCTCAGATCCTTAACTGAAACATTTCCTTTCCACTGACACTGGGTCTTTTAGACAAAGCTTAACTGTTTTGGCCATTTGTTAATTAAAGAATCCCTAAACCCACCTATGACTTATAAGCCCCTGCTTCAAGATGTCCTGCCTTTTCTGGCCAAACCAATGCATACCTTCCATGTATTGATTTGTGATGTTATGTGTAATTCCTCTCTCCCTGAAATTTATAAAACCAAACTGTAATTCAACCACAACGAATCCATTTGCTCAAGGCTTCTTGGGCATGACTCCAGGCCCTGGTCCTCAAACTTGGCTCAGAATAAACCACTTTAAATTATTTTAGAGTTTGGATTATTTTGTCCACAATTCCTGGCAGCCAATGTGGGGCTCAGAGGACTTACAACCCCCCAAAGATGTCACCTGGACCTGGAGCCAAGGTGCAAGCATGGGCCCATTGATGCCCCTGAAATTCAAGCCTCTTCTCAGGTGTAACCTGGTAAGTCCTCCTGAGCCCTGGACCTCCCTCCCCCTTTTGGTCGATGGTCCCAGTTTATTCTGAGCTGTGCTTTCTCTTCCTAGGAAATCATTGTTTGGGTTCATAATTTAATTTGGAAGTGCATTCTAAAGGGCTTTGTCTGTTGCCTTTTCCTGTCAAAATTAATCTCAGTTGACTTGTCTGTGCATTTACACAAGGAACTACACTATCCTTGTCATAGACAAATGAGAAACTGAGTTCCTCAGCTTGGGAGAGAAAGGGCATTATTCCTCCCAGCCACAAGACATCCCTGGGTGACCAGGGGCCTCAGTGGGATTGCCTGGGATAATTTCCTGTGGCCTGAGTGACCCTATAGGGAACCCCTCAATGAAATTAATTAAATGAAGGCTCATCCAGGAAACACATATAAGAGCTGATAACTTGGTGTTTTGAGCCCTCTCAGAGGTGTTAGACCCCTAAAGAGAGAGACTGAGACACATAAGAGGGTGGTAGTGACTCAGTGGTGAAACACTGTGGAGTTCCACCCACAGTCAGCACATTCTGATCCACTACACCAAACCTTAGACCACAGTTTTGTTCCTTCTTCTAAAGAGAAATGGGAAACCAATCCTCTAAAAATGAGGAAAGTCAAGAAGAATGACCCCCTTCAGGCACCCCAGCTGGTTTTATGTCTGATAATTATAGCATCTCAACTTGCAAGTATATGTTTAAATGAGAAGATCTTACTAAGGATGACCAAGATCTAAGGTTTCTAAAATGGGGAACTGTTTATATTCCCAAATTGTGTTTCCTGTGTTCTAAACTAGAGAAATTAGGCTTTCAAATCAAGGAAAATGAATGGGGGTCATACTATAGCTGGCACATGGAATTCCCAAAAGAGGGAATAATAAACTTGCCTCCCTCCAGGAATTTAATAAGAAAATACTAGAGACTATCTCAGAAGTAAAGAAACCAGCAGAAGCTGCTTCTGAAATCAGGAAGGCACCAAAAAGTGTCTCTTTTTCTGTTCCTCCTAACCCTCTGCTCTATGAATTTCCTTGTCTGGACAATTTCCTTTTTTCCTCCACCTTCCCCTATTCCCTCACCTCAAACTCCAAAAGGATCAGAAATAACGAGAGGAAAAGATAAAACAGTAAGTTGCTTCTTTTAAAATAAAACCCACCGGGAGATGGGATCCTAACATCTCATATACACCCTGGACCAAACCAGAGTTGAAAGCCCTGGTGTCTGGATCCCCTGACCCAACTCAAGACCCCCTTGGGTTTGCCAGGGAGTTCCAGTTAACACTTAGGACCTATTATCCAAGCTTCTCTCACCTGTATCAGCTAGTTGAGTTACTGGTTCCCAAAATACAAAGGTGAAGAATGGTTTAGGGTAGTGGGTTGGAAGAAGCCTTTAGAAGATTTTGACAAAATAGATGAAAATGGGAGACTGAAATGGACCGAGCTTTGCAACCACCTCTGTGAGAATTTGCCACAGATATTCCCCGAGGTTATAGATTGGGCAAAGTTGCAACAATGTAAGTAAGCCATACCTGATTTTTATATCAGGTTAGAGAAAACATTGAAACAACATTCAGGGATACCTCCCCAAAACTTTGAGCATGGTAAAAGTAACACTTTAATAAATTCTGGATTCTTACAAGGCTTAGATGATGAGTTAGTGACCTTGATAAAGAGAAATAATGTGGCCTGTGCTTCTCTGCCCACTAGCAACCTAGTCACCCTAGTTGACCAGTTGTCATAAACAATCATTAAGAAGCAAAGGAAAACAGCCTTCCAAGTTTGTGGGTTTACAACTAAAGCAACTTAGTAACCAAGTTGGAAGGTCCCAAGAGTTTTTCCTCCCTGCAGAGATCACAACAGGCCAAAGAGGAAGCAATTTGCTACAATTGCTAAAAGAAAGGACATTTTAGAAAGGATTCCAAAAATCTTAAATGGGTGCTTGCACAAAATAAGCTGAAGGCGCCAGAGGATGTCACCAAAGGAACTCTAAAGTAGGATGCTCTGAGGGATTAGAGAGGGTTTTCCCCCTACTTCTAACAGATACTTTAGGTGAAATAGAAATATCCATAAATGGGGAAGACACCAGAGCCCTTGTGGACACTGATGCTACACTGTTGGCCCTCAACCCTACCTTGATTAAAAACCCTATTTTTCAGAGTAAAGGAAAAGTTCAAATGGTAGGGGTTTTGGACTCCCCAATGACAGCTTTTAAATCTGATCCCCTCCAAGTTCAATCAGGGGAGTTTATAGGGCACATTTTCCTTATAGTAGATAGTGCCCTCATACATCTGCAGGGATGGGATTTCTTAGAGACACGTAATGCCCACATCTTATTTTCACAGAAAGGAGAAGTGATTCTCAACTTGGGAGACACAGAAGACTTACAAAAAACCACACGTAATGTCATGCTTACTAAAGTTAATCAAGATTTAGAACAGGGGGATTTAAAGCCTTTTTTTAATCCAAAATATCAAATTCTCTCTGGGCAAGCTCTTCCACAGATATCACAAGAATTAGATTAGCACATCCTATATAGATAAACATAGGTAAGTCTAAACAAAACAAACAAAAAACTAAGAGGGTTCTTAGGGTTTACGGCTATTGCAAAATATTAATCAATACCCCCTTAGACCTGAAGCCTTACTAGGAATAAAGCCAATCATTCAGGACTACTTAGATAAAGGACTCATAATACCCTGCACCAGCCCTTGCAATGCACCAATCCTCCCAGTCAGAAAGCCAAATGGGAAAGGCTGGAGGTTCATTCAGGAGGTAAGAGTCATAAACAAAATAATTCCTAGGAATGCTGTTGTCCGTAACCCCCACACCTTGCTGTCCAATATTCCTATCACTGTCAGTCACTTCTCTGTCATTGACTTATGCATTACTTTCTTCAGTATAGCTGTAGAGTGGAATAGCCAGTATTTTTTTGCCTTCACTTGGGAAAATTACTGGTATACATGACAGTCTTGCCCCAGGGTTACTCATGAGTAGAGTCCTACTCATTTTTCTCAAATATTAGAAGTAGATTTTGATGATACTGTATTCCCGAATAGATCCATCCTAATTCAGTATGTGGATGATCTGTTGTTGTCTTCATCCTCCCTGACAGCATGCAGAGAAGACACTGTATATCTGTATACCTTGCTTAAAACAAAACAAAACAAAAGAAAACAAAAAAACTAAGAGGCTTCTTAGGGTTGACAGGCTATTGCAGAAGTTGGATCCCAAATTACTCATTAATGGCTCAACCCTTTTGAAAAATTAAAGCATACCCAACTGGACCCAATCTGCTGGGAAGAAAGGGAAAAACAACACGTAGAGGATTTAAAACAGGCTGTTACCCAGGCACTGGCTTTAGGGCACCCCAACTATAGACTTTCCTTTTTCTTTTTGTACATGAAATAAATAAAAATGCTCTTGGAGTATTAACTGAAAAACATGGTAACGATCACAGGCCAATTGGTTATTTTAGCCAACAGTTAGAGCCAGCAGCAAGAGGACAACCCCCTTGTGTGACAGCTATACCGGCTGCAGCCATTTTATGTAAGAATGTTGAAGAATTTGTCCTGGGGTCCCCGCTAACCATTTATGCCCTCACATTCTGTAAAATCTCTCCTAAACCCTCACCACACTCAACATTATTCTATCAGTCACGTTGCCTCCTATGAGGTGCTCTTGCTTTCTGCCCTTCACATCACTTTGAAGAGCTGTAACACTCTTAACCCTGCTACTTTCCTCCCTCTTCCAGGTGAACAATGAGAGGAAGAACATGACTGCAGTCTACTAACTGATATCTTGCTCTCCCCCAAGCAGATTTACAGGAAACTCCTATCAAGAATGCTGAATTAACATTGTTCACAGATGGTTCTTATTTACCATAATGAGGGACAAAATTGGGCAGGATATGCCATTACTTCCACAGTGGACAAAATAGAACGTGCCTGGCTTCAAGGAGTAAAATCAGCCCAGACGGCTGAACTAATAGCATTAACTAGAGATTGCAGTTTGGCTGAAGGAAAGTTGGTGAATATGTACACTGATGGCTACTGTGCCTTTGGAGTAGCCCGTGATTTTGGCATGCTATGGAAACAGAGAGTGTTTCACACCTCATCTGGGCAATCTATAAGAAATGGGCACCAAGTCTCAGAGCTATTAGAAGCAATCCCAATGTCAAAGCAACTTGCAATCATAAAAATTCCTGGACATTCAAACGATAACACTGAATAAGTTAAGGGAAATAATCGAGCTGATGCAGGCACAAAGAATGCTGCCCTAGGAAAGATGGCCTTTCCTGTATGAGAATGCACCTTCCATCCTGCCAATTCCCTCACTAGCATTCTGTTACAATACCAACAGGCATCAACCCCTCAAGAGAAACAAACCTGGCTGCAAAAAAGAGTTGTATTTGACCCAAGTAGAGAATTGTGGCTGGGTCCTAACAAGAAACCCATAGTTCCCTTAGGTGCACAATTTCCTCTCCTTCAGTTCATTCATGAAATGACTCACTGGGCCCCTGAGAAAATGATACCATGGGGAAAACAATATTTCTGGAAACCATCCCCCAAAATAGCCCAAAAATTATACTCGTGATGTAGCATATGTCCAGAACAACCCTGACAAGCCCTTACATGGCTCCCAAGGTCATTTTCCTTTGCCTACAGGAGCACTTGAAGTATGTGAATTGAACTTTACCCAGATGCCACTGTCTCAACATTATAAATATGACTTGGTCTTGGTTTGCATGTTCTCTCACTGGATAGAAGCACTTCCTTGGAGGGCTACTGCCTTAAGAGTAGGCCAAATTCTGTTAGAAAGAGTCATTCCAGATTGATAAATCCCTTCTGAGCTTCACAGTGATTGTGCGACTCACTTTACTGGACAAGTTGTTCAATCCATTTGCAGGATCTGGCACATAATACAACATTTCCATTGTGCCTACCATCCCCAATCCTCTGGATTTGTAGAATAGACAGATGGTACAGTAAAAACTCAGTTAGCTAAGTTAACAGAGGGTTTTAACCTCCCTTGGCCTAGTGTCCTCCCACTTGTCTTGCTTAACCTTTGATCCACTCCTTTTGGAAAATACTGTCTATCACCTTATGAAATAAGAACAGGAAGACCTATGAGGCTGGAGGGAGGCTTATATGAGCCAGCCTTACTCAAAGGGGAAATACTACAGTGTTGTCAGGGCTACTTAAAACTTTAACAAATAATCCAAAACTGGTGACAGAGTCTTTCCACAGCGAGCTGCCAAAGACTTCAAGGATCATAGATTACAGACAGGTGACTTTGTTTACTGCAAAAGGCACTGACTAAAGCAGCAGCCCCCAACCTTTTTGCACCAGACACAGATTTCACGGAAGACAATTTTTCCACAGACCAAGGGTGGGGGAGTGGGGTGTCGTGGGTGGGGGGAAGTGGAGCGCAGTTCAGGCAGTGATATACGCCACAACCATGGACCTATGCTAGGCTGCAACATGGGGGTTGGGGACCACGGAAATAAAGGGCTGCTTACAACCCCTCTGGAAAGGACCTTACCAGGTACTTTTAATTAACTCTTGTGCTACAAAATAAAGGAAGTTGTCTCTTGGATTCACATCTCACACCTAAAACCATTACCTAACCACTCTCCTGACCACATCTGGATTTCTGAACTGGTCTCTGACACCCACCTGTATTTTCAGAAATCATCTGAGGGTCAGCTGGTCTCCAAAGCAACAACTGAAGCAGACATTCTTCCAGAAACATCAGACCAGGCCAGTCCTCATGAACCCTGAAATAACTCTATTTTCACCTTACTTGCTATAGAGTATATTGCTGAAAACTCTGAATGCCTTAACCAAGACCCCCAGGAGGTTGTTTGGGATCTATGGAATCTCCCTTGGTACAACTTTCTAAATGGGTATGGTTATGAATTTCCTTGCTAAAATTATAAAAATGTTTTACCTGCTCACCCTCCTTCCCATGATTTCCTCTATCTGCCTACCCTGCACTCCTTCTCTCTTCAAACCTGAACGCTTCTCCCAGTTCCCTGCAAACCTCACTGATTTCCCTGCCAGTGGAGCCCACATCATTTGGTAAGACATAGATCAGGGTGAAATGAAGGCCACTGAATGGAACAGTTCCACTCTAAGCATTCCTAGAGGTGCCCCCTTTTTAGGGTACCTCTATTATAAGGCTCTCTCCAAGTATGATGCCCTGCAGGAATATTTACCAAATAATGCCTCAGGATGATTATTGAGGGGGTCTAATCAGATAGAATATTGCATAACAATGCATATTAGTGATGACAAACTCAGACAATTGCCTGGGTATGATGGGAGAAATCTAGCTGCTTCTTGTGTAAACTGCCACAGCACAAGCTGCCTGAATGACCACCAGCCCTGTGCTTCTGGTTGGATGCCCTTATCCAGCACCAACTGCACTGACACTGCCCATAAAGAACTATTTATGGAAGTCAGTTGGCGGACAGAAGTCCGCCATGAGCAGGCATGTACTCTAAACCAACAAGGGCACGTGTCTATGTTATTACTGATGGAATCAGGAGTAGCTATGAAAAAATGGCCTACAATATTCATTACTGAGGTTCAGTCTAAACACCTATGAAAAATATATGGTTCCCCAAATTTATGGAAACTTTTAGATGGTAAATGTGACCTCGGACATTGTATTCTTCAAGTTCAGTCACCAGAGTTGAATGAGGCTCAACACTATTCTGTAGTTCAAATAGCCAGCATGGGAACCATTGTCAATAACATGAGGATACTTTCCATGGGAAGCTGATGAGCTATATTAGCTGATGAAAACACATGGCAGCCTATTTCCCTTTCAGACTGTGAAAATAATAATAAAAAGGAAAGTGGTTATGCCCTCAAACCACTTGGAACCTTGATTTCTCCCAAATTTAGCTCCTAATATCCTCACCTGTGGGTCATAACATTTGGTATATGGGAAAGGGCTGCTTTTGTTGGGAGAGAAACAAAATGGCATTGTAGAATTATAGGACTTCTTCTGTAACAAAAACCTCCTTTTCCCTCCCAAATACTATTAATATAGTGTATGGTGCAAAATAAAGGCGATAGGAAAAATAGATCTGTCAACTGGAAGCAAATCCTATGATAATTTAAACATTGAAGACGAGATGTTTCTTGGATTCAATTTAAACCCTCCTTAGAATGTTACACCCATGGAGAACAATAGGCCAGAGGAAAAATTTAATTTATTATTTAATTTTGGACTTATTTATTTATTATTTAATTTGATTTTAATTGTAGGAGTGATTTGGTATCAGTCCTATAATCCTTGAATAAAATTTACCATAAGATTCAAATGACCATTGACAAGGAGGGTAAACACATTGTAAGTCTCATTAAATAATATGATTATGCAGGGGAGTTTTTTGCCTGGTTAGGTTGTTTACTGCCTTCTGATTCTACCTATAACTCTCTTAGACACCTAATCTTTAGTACTTTTATGACACTTATTGCTATATTATCATTATATATTTCTTGTAAATGCTATACTGCATACAAGAAAAGAAAAAAGCCCAAAGACCCAGATTGTGATAGCTCATGAAATAGATCTGGCAAAGAATGTTTTTTCAGACTGAGCCCTAGGCCTGACTCCCTTTGGTCCCTTAAACAACTGGCTGTTTAATCAGGTCAAGTCATGTCCTTCCCCTAAAATATGACATCACCAGTATTTTAACTATCATCACCAATACCAACACCATATGACTAAATAGCAACTCTAGGATTGAGCCTTCCTAGTGCCATGGGCCTACACATGCATTCCATGGAATGATCTTTGGGCAACAGTGGGAACTGAAAACTGAACTCTGATGTTTTTCTTTTGCCCAAATTCATTTCTAATGAGCCAGGTGACTCACAAATACAAATGATAAAATCTCACTAAACAGGTTTTGTTAACCTAGTATAATATGGTTTACTTCCCAACCTGATTTCAGTAAAGCATCACATGAGAGACAGAAGGCCCCTTTATCTTAACTGAAGCTTCCTAGCAGATCCTTATCTAATCTCATGGGACCCTCCCTTCCTGACCTCCCAGAGTGCTAAGACCCTTATCTTAATTCAAGCATTTCCTTTCCACTGACTCCAGGTCTTTTAGACAAAGCTTAACTCTTTCAGACAATTGTCAAGTAAAGAATCCCTAAAGGCCTGGCACAATGGCTCAGGCCTATAAATCCTAGCACTCTGGGAGGCCAAGGTAGGAGGATGGCTTGAGGTCAGGAGTTCCAGACCAGCCTGAGTAAGAGCAAGACTCCATCTCTACTAAAAACAGAAAAAATTAGCCGGGTGTGGTGGTGCAGGCCTATAGTCCCAGCTATTAGGGAGGCTGAGGCAGTAGGATTGCTTGACCCCAGGAGTTTGAGGTTGCTGTGAGCTTGGCTGAGGACACGGCACTCTAGCCCAGGTGACAGAGTGAGACTCTGTCTTAAAAAAAAAAAAAAGAATCCCTAAACCCACCTATGAATTGTAAGCCCCCGTTTTGAGATGTCCTGCCTTTTTGAGCCAAACCAATATATGCCTTCCATGTATTGATTTATAACTTTACGTGTAATTCCTGTCTCCTTCAGATGTAAAAAACCAAACTGTACCCCAACCACAGCGAGACGACCATTTGCTCAAGGCTTCTTGGGCCATGGCTCTGGGCCATGGTCCTCATACTTGCTTGGCTCAGAATAAATATCTGTAAATTATTTTAGAGTTTGGATCTTTCCATCATATCTCCTCTTTATAGCAGTGGCAGGAGTGTCCCTCTGAGGGGCCTGACCTAGGCATGGGCTCTTCAGCCAAGCAATGGGTCCAAGGGGTGTTCCCAGGGCCCAGAGGAAGTGTTCATGGCAGGCTAGAGGATGGGAGAGTGGAGGCAAAGGTGACTTTGAAAGGCAAGTGGAGGTTCCCAGGGACTGGGTATTTTCATCTCAGCCAGTGAACAGCTGGTTTTAGACACCCACCAGGGAGCTTCCCCCCAGTGGGACTGTTAAAGCATAAGTCAGTCCAGGGCAAGGGTGCCCCCAGCCCCACCCGCAGAGGCGGGCTGTATTGCGCATGCCTGGGGAGGGTGGGGCGGAGGGGTGTGGCGAGGAAGGGGCAGCCCCACAGCTGTAGGAAGTCTAGTGTACCCACGGCAACCCTGTGGGGGCCGTGAGAGGCTGCCAGCCACTTGGTTCTCTGTGGCCGCAGCAAGTCACACCGCCAGCATCTGAGGGATACTCACTGTCACGATGACAGGGTGAGTCTGGCCGTGCTGGGAGAGGCTTAGGTTCCGCAGGCTCTGTTGATATGGCAATCTCCCAGGGCAGGGGAGGAGCGGGGTGGGCGGTGAGGCAGCACGTGGGAGATTCGGAGAGTTGTGGTCTTGTACCGTTCTGATTCCTTTTGTGTCAAGCCACAAGACTGCAATCCCAGCACGCACCAGGCTCGGGGGGTGGGGGGTGCACCTCACCCTGTCCAAAGTGCCTGTGGATATTGACCCCCTCCTGCCATCAACCCCAACAGGAGCTTAGTCCAGGTTGGGGCGGTGGGAGGGGAGACTTCAGAGCGGGAATGGGACTGGGCGGGGAGGAGGATGTGATGCTGCGACGCACACCTCGCCTTTGCCCAAATCGAGGCAAGTCTCACGCTACCCCCACCATTGTCCGTGCAAATCCATTTTCTCTTCATTCCACACCCGGGTGGTCTTCAGAGCCTTGCACCTGGTCCAGCTCAGGGAGCCTCCTGCTTTCCTAAACTACATTGGGAACTGGCCTGATGCCTGAGACACCATCCAGCCACAGCACCAATTTGGAAACTTTTAGGAGAAATCCTCCACCTAGCCCACCTATGAACAAGGTTCTGAGCTTTGTGGGTGTAGTATGGGTTGTGCCTTCATGGAAATGTCACTCTCACTAGTGCCTTTTTCACAGACGTAGAGGGGGAGGCATGAGGGAGGTAATGAATTACCTAGGATCTATTAAGAGCAGAGGAGAAAACCCCAATTCCCAGGTATTATCTAGTGAGCCATTTTCACCAACACATTTAAGTGGACAGGCCTCCAGAAATCAACCTGGAGGTGATGATAGTTTAGGCATTTGACACTTGCAATCAGAAGCATCATCTCAACGGAGGCCTGACTGGCCAGTGTCTCAAGGACACACATGGTGACCTGATCCCTCAGGTGTTCCAGCTTTTTGGCCATGACTTTCAAGGTGTGGAGAACATGAGGGACATTTGAAACTCATCAGGATTAAAACTTGTGCTTTGGATTGAAATCTCGTCACCCACAGCAGTCGGGTATGTACACCTTAATTCACCGGGGCCAATATATTGAATTTACTGTATAGACAATGGAAACATTCAGGAGCAATTTTGCTTCCATGTAGCGTCTTAATAATTAATGTCCCTAAATTCCTTAAGCCCTCAGGGACAGGTCCTTTGATTCCCTGGATGAGAGCAGTGCTTATGTTATATCTAATCTGTAAAAACTTGGGTGTTAATCTACATGAAAATAAGGCTTTATCCATATGAAATGTTTCACAGGGTTTCATTTGTGCTTTCTGAATGTGGGATACTATCAGGAGAACTGAAAAATTTCATCATGGAAATGGGACCCAATTGCTGTGCTTTGTGAAGAATTTACCTCTTTATGAAATACTCACAAGTGGGTTCATCAGCATCTTTGTAGAGAAAGGGAGAAAAACCACATGGCATCTATGAACATGCAAGATGAGGAAGTATTGGGGACCACAGCACAACACCAGGGCTCTGTGCTTGTTTTAAACAGGGCCTGTTGGGACAGTCTGTGTGGTCAAATGCACTCATCCCTCCCCATCCTTCAGTATTCTCTTCCCACGCCTACCTGTGCTCTCGTTAGGTGGGGATTTCTGGTTACACTTGGCCACAATTTGAACTTAAAAATAGATATAGACTGCAGTGTATGAAATCCTGTCAAATATACAAAAAAAGTTAGGAAAATGTCATTTATATGTTTTCTTTGTTTGCTGGGCCACTGATCAACCTAAATATAAATAAAAGTGTGAAAATCAGAAATATACATCCAAATGTGCTGTCTTAATTGGGATGTTCTGGACGCTTAAAATACAGAGTCGTTTTAAAGATTTAGTACCAAGAAGTACTTCATTAATAATATAATATTGATCACATATTGAAATGATAATAATTTGAATATATTGAGTTAAATAAATTATGACAATAATTTCACGATTCTTTTTCTTTCTTTTATGTTGCTACTAGAAAATTTAAAATAACACATGTGGCTCCTACTTTAGTTCTAGTAGGCATTGCCTGAACGGATTGCCTACATTTTCAAAACTCAGCCTGCCTCCTCAAAAAACCAGAGGCCATGAAGGTTACAAAATCTGATTATTAATTAATTAATTAATTAATATTAGAAACAGGGTCTTGCTCTGTTGCCCAGAGTGGATTGCAGTGGCCTGATCATAGCTCACTGCAGCCTCCAACCCCTAGGCTGAAGTGATCCTCCTTCCTGAGCCTCCTGAGTAGCTGAGACTACAGGTATGCACCACCACTCCTGGCTATTTTATTATTATTATTATTTTTTTTTTTTTTGTAGAGATGGGGTCTCTACAAAAAACATCTACTATGTTTCTAGTAGCAACATAAAAGAAAGAAAAAGAATCGTGAAATTATTGCCCAGGCTGGTCTCATACTCCTGGCCTCAAGCAGTCCTCTTGCCTTGGTTTCCAAAAGTGCTAGGATTACAGGCATGAGCCACCATGCCCAGCACAAAATTTGAAATTTTAAAATAGTTATTATAGTTTCCAGTTTTGAATATTATATATATTATTCATAATGCACATAACATTATATACAAGGTTAAATGTGAACGTCCTCCATGCAGTCCCAGGTTCCTGTTGGGCGACGAAAGTGTTGTACCTATAAATATGTGGGATCCCATCACCTGTCACTCAGGGGATTAAGGGGAGGGTGTTGGTGTTTTATCCAATCGGGAGCGCTGGCTTGGGAACTGTCCAATCAGGCTCGCGGCGGGACAGGAAGGGGCGGCTTCTACGATCTGGCGTGGCCTTTGTCTCTTCCGTCAGCCCGCCAAGCTCAATCCGCGTTCGCTGCTCCTCCTGCTTCGCTCTGGAAGGTGCAGGTGTCTCTGCCGCAGCCTCTGTCGCCCTGTGACCGGCAGGTACTGCGGGATCCGTAAGGAGGATGCCAGGACAACACGGAAGCCGGGAAATGGTGAGTGTGGGGCTGCTTGTCCTGGGGGGTTGGAACCGGCCGGAACCGGCGGCGGCGGGTCCCGGGCCTCCCGCGTCAGACCGGAGTCTGCGGACCGAGTCCCCGCGGGTGCAGCTCGGCCCTCGGGCGCCTCTGGGCACTGGGTGGGGCGAGAACCGCAGCCGGACCCCGGGCGTCCTGTCCCGTCCGCGCGTGACTTGGCACGGCCGGAAGCCCTGTCTGGGCAGCTCCGCGCCCGCAGCCCCGCGTCTCCCCACGTTGTGCGGTAACGACAGGAGGGTCATCAGGGGAGATTCCCGACTCAGTGGCGGGTTCCATGAGGTCCCCAGTCTTTCCTTTCGCCTGTCGAAAATGAAACTACGGTACCGTGAAAACATTAAAGAGTTTATTAGAGCAAACAGTGATGAGTCAGGACGCCCTCAGCGTTGATTTGAGTTTGGGGGTCCACGGGAGGGGCTTGAAGGAAAGGCTTTTAGAGGTGCGTGAGGAAGCAAAACAAACTCAATAATTGGCTTGGTTACAGTTATGTAGTCGCCTTATTTGGTCTATGCAGGTGACTGTCTCCTGGTTATGTGATCAGAGGTTAATTGGTAGTTTGTAGTTGGTTAAGCCTAAATGTAGTTGCTCTCTAAGATTAATAACTTACAACAAATGAAATTGAGTTAGATTTCAGTATCCTTAGGTAGGAATTCAGGGCAGAAAAGTCAGTTCAGTCTAATTCCCAACTATGTCGTTATTTTAACACTCCACAGAAGGACTTGTTTGTCCCTGCATTTTCCAAAGTCTGCAAGCTGAATCTCTAATCCACTGCCCTGTTTCCCCAGCATAACTCTACTAGGGTTTGCTGTAAAATGCTAGATTTCTTGTTTTTCTCCCACATTCCCAAATGTCAGCTTCCACTAACCAATTCACATTATCCACTATGTGTCCTTTATTTTATTTTTCAAAGAGACAGAGTATTTTAATTGTTTATCATTTTTCAAAGAGTAGTGGTGGCTCTTTTAAAAATATTTGTGTATCTGAACATTTCACATGAGGAAATCAGAGAACATTCACTTGACACTCTGCTTTAACAATTCTTTGTGCTCCTCCACCTTTTATCTTCTCTAGGCACAGATACCTTACTAGAACCTCTTTGGGTTGAGGTTTCTCTTTAGAAACTTTATAGGGTGATGTGTCGTCAGCCACCCTCCTGTCTTTTCCTGGTCCTGGGTTTTACAAATGTCTGGGGATGACCCAGAATGCCCACAGCAGCCATGTCTCTTGGAGAGTCTAGTGAATATCAGCCCCTGGGTCTTCTCCAAGAGGACAGCCTGAGGTGTGGGACTGGAGTCTGTCAGAGCATCAGGATGCCTTGGGGCTGACAGGAATCTCCTGGTATATCCTTCATCTAAAACCTCAATTCTTAAGATATGAAGATTTCTTTCCCCCATCCCTGGTTTTCATTTTTTGGAGACATGCAAATTGGATGCTGGTATTGAGGAAAAAACACACAAATGATTTCTGCTCGCTGGATCTTCTCACACTTTTGAAGGAAGAAAAACTGTCCCAAAGGATAAGGATACCAGAACCCGTTGAGGTGGTGCAAGAACCTGCAAAGTAAAATGCACTTCCAGCACACAGGGGGGCACAGTGCAGGGACCCCTGGGAGATGGGTCACCCAGTTCTTCAATAAGAAGGATGGGGATGGGCAGATGTACCAAGTGATTGGGTGGCCTGACTTGTCACTTGAGTCACACATGTCATTGTTTCTGTCATCACTGCCCCTCTTTGGGTTTATCACCTAAGAAAGATTTGTTCACTTATTTCAGATTCAGTTTTCCTTTAACTGTAAAATGAATTTTAGCAGTAGAGCTTGAAATACAAGAAAATATTTTCAATGAGGCATGAAAAAAGGTAGATCTCAGGAAAAAAATCTGGTCATATATTCCACTTGTTTAAAGTTCTTATTTACCATTTTTCTTCCCAGAGTGAGTATAGTAAGTTTCTCAGGTATGTTCTTTATTTGGAGGTGATTTTGGAATTCCAGGGCTTAGCTTTGGGAATGTTAATGGGAAAGGAAATAGGAAAAATCTCTCTTTGATTTTGGTTGCAGAGAAATGAATACATTTCCACCAGAAAGTAGGGTAGAAAAATTGTTGAATGACAAAAATTCACCAAAACATCCATTCCTATCTTTTTTGCAGGGTGGAGAATTTGTGACAGTGGATAACTCTGTTTTGTATCCTGTTGTCTGGATGTTGGAGTTTAATGATAAATCCTATGAGATTGGATCTGGCAACTCCTAAATGTGTTTGCTAAATGATTTGTTGTCATGCAAATAATAATAAAATGGCCTGTTGCTTGTCTAAAAGGGATAGGTAGTTTTGCTTTTCCTGTTGAGGTGTGACACTGTAGTGCCTTACAATTTCTAGGACATTATGATAAATACATTTTGTTTTTTCCCTTGATTCTTGGCTTTCAACTCCTGTAAGCTTTGTTATTTCCTTAGCAATAAGAATATCCTTTGTTAGATTATTTGGTCTTTTGTCCTTGGTTTCTGAGGTAGCTCCTGACCAGTAATGGTGAAAAATAGTCTTTTGTTATTTACAACAAGCTCTTTAAAACACTTGAGTTTACCTTAATAGGGGGATTTTTGGAAAGCCTCTAGAAACCACTGGATGGGAGGCTGGTTACCAAGGGATCCAGCCACTTGCCCTGAGAGATGGAATTTTCAGTCCCACCCCCAACCTCTAGGGAGGAGAGGGGGCTTGTGGTTAAGTTGATTACCAATGACATGGTTTAATTATGTGAATGAAGTGAAACTTCCATAAAAACCCAAAAGGATGGGGTTTGTGGAGCTTCCTTATAACTGAACGCTTGGAGGTTCCTGGAAGGTGTGAGTCTGGTAAGGACATGAATGCTCTGTACCCCATCCCCTTTTCCTGGTAGATAGTGTTGGAATTGAACTGGATTGGAGAACACCCAGCTGGTGTCTCCTGCAAAATTGATTGCTTGCTTGTTGATAGGGAGAAGTCACCTCACCTTTGGTCACAGAAATTCTTCTGTGTTGTTTGTTTTGGTATGAGAGCAGAGGTAAAACCTTATGGTTTGAATTTTTTTCCCCTTAGAATTTCCTTTTATTTTATAAATATGAACACTGAGTTTGAGTGGTTTTGCTGGCTTTTTTAAATATTGTGTATTTTCTTATATAAAATGATATAAATAGCCCTGACCAAAAAGCAGAGTCCTAAGCCCTTGTCTGCAAACTAAGGCCAAACTTGAGCCTGCCACAGGAGGTTATTGAAGGCCCAGTTAGTTCTTCCTGGGGAGACTTCACTGCAATTTTCCCAGCCTGCTCACACCAACAAATATTTTTAGCCATATAATTCCTGTTTTCCCAAGTATTTAAGAATTTTATTCCATGATTTGAGTTTAAGCTTTTTATTTCTTGGTTGAAAATATCGGTGTACTGAGTGATACAATCTGAAGAAGCTAAGATAATGTTTGAAGTAAGTTGTTTGTTTTATGCTGAGTTAAAAATATATATATAATCCCACATGGACTTACCATCAAGGTGAATAAGCATTGGGGCTAGGCATGATGGCTCATGCCTGTAATCCTAGCACTCTGGGAGGCCAAGGCGAGAGGATCGCTTGAGCTCAGGAGCTTGAGATAAGCCTGTGCAAAAGCAAAACCCCATCTCCACAAAAGAAAAAAGAAGAAAAAAATAGCTGGGCATCATGGCATGAGCCTGTATTCCTAGCTACTCAGGAGGCTGAGGCAAGAGGATCACTTGAGCCCAGGAGTTTGAGGTTGCAGTGAGCTACGATGATGCCACTGCACTCTATCTGAGGTGACAAAATTAGACTCTGTCTCCTAAATAAATAAATAAGTAAGCATTGGGCGATTCTGATGTGTCTCCCTAGTGGTGACCACACTCTTGATTTTTCTTTTTTGTTATTCTTTGTAGCTTAACCATCTGTTTATCATAAAGCAGTGTTTTCCTCAGTTTTGTCTCTTTTGACTTTTTGGTAACTTAGTGAATGTTACTGCTGGGTCTGCCCTGGAATGGGGTAGATGAAGAAGTCAGATAAGAACCCCCGCAGGTTGCAGGCTCTGGAGACTTGGGAGGTTGTAAAAATAACCGTGAATTACAAAGGCTGGGATGGAGCTGAACTCCTCCTCCCCAAAATTTCTATAAAACTTGCCACTCTTCCCCTCCTCTGGGTGGATGCCCTTTCCGGCCTCCACCCACCTGCACCCAGGTTCCCAAAATAAAGGCATTTTACCACGCCCCAGGCTTGAGAGTCTTCCTCTCTGCTCCGACCTAACAGTCACTGTTAATATACCATTAACATTATGCTGAAAAGGTTTTTTATGGTTTCTGTGTCTCATTCTGTGGTACGCAGGCTGCTGTCTGTGTCTGTGGGTCATCCAATTTACTTCCCATTCCACTGATTTTTGGACTTGAGTTGTTTCCAACTTTATTTTTTAGTGTTGCTGATAATGTCGTTCTTGGTTTTGTTCTCAAGTTCTATCACTTTATAAATTTGTCAACCTAAAGAAAGAAACTAAGGCACAAAATATATTTTTTAAGTGTTTACTTGAACCAAGTTGGGGATAGCTGCCTGGAAGCCTCAGAAACAAGTAACCCTGGATATGAGCTCCATCTGGTCTTCATTACAAGCATGTTTTTGAAGGCAAAAAGGAGAAAAGAATTGGGCCAATAAAGTTGTTTGTCAAGAATTTTCATTGTTTTACCCAAACATTGATTGGTGATTGGCTGTAAATTGTTGAACTATGGGTATATGTTATGGTGTTGAGGATGCAGCATTGTTAATTTATAGCTACTTGTGGTATCGGTAAGTCAAGAGTCCACATAGCAAGCAGCTTCAAGAAAGTATTACTTAGCTCAAGGGTCAAGGAGTGGAGTAGGATGTGACAGCTCACTCATTCCAGTGAGTGTCTGGGCCTGATAATTTAGAGGAGGCTTGCATTTTTCAAATTAAAAAAAGTTTCTTTTCTTCTTATTTTCCTTTTTTTGATCAAAATTCTTCTCTTTGAAAGCATTGATGGTCAAAGTGTAAGTGTCCCTCACCACTGAGAGAGCTCATTGCCAGATAGTCCTGTCCCATGTCAGGTGGTGGGTAAAAGAGAATATGTCTCAGTGAGGAATTTTATGAATGCCCTAAAACCAAATTGGAGTGGCATCCCAGAGTGGCAAAAATGAGAATTCAATCAAGTCATTGATGTATATAGCTGCTGTCACTTGTTTTGTCATCTCCAGTCTTTAGAATGCAATGACTTTAATTTTCTTGGGAGAAGTAAAACAATGAGAGAGACATAGCACTCATAATTGTATTAGTAGAAATATGATGCATATAGGATTATAAAAAAAGAATTTGTATGCTACAAGAACAACAACAAAAACTCTATTTCATTAGGGAGCCAACTAAAAAGAACATGAAGAAAATTAAATCCAAGTTCTTTAGAGGCTTGTTGTAACCAAGTGACTTTTCTAATTTTTCCTAGATGAGTTTCTACATCACAGAAAGTATTTATCTATACACAACAAGAGGTATTTGCCACCATACATACATCTCCTTGCATGGCTAGTATATAATCTAAAGCAATGTAATTGCCTAGTACAACCTCAGCCAGTGCTTCAGTAGCTTTTTGTTGAGCTGTGATGAAGGAAGCAGTTTCATCATAGGAAGTGTCATCCACTAAGGCAAAAGAATTCTCCCTAAGAAATGCAAGGAACTGTCTTCATGGCCAGGGAGATAATTAGCATTTTCCCCAAATATAATGTCCATTTACAATAGATTAGTGATCATGCCTAGAGAAAAGTTTGAGGAAACTAGTCCAGTGTTCACTTTCTTCAGAGCTGTCTATAGATAGAGGGGTGAACAAATAATCCTAAGAGACATTGCCCTTCAATTTAGCAGCACAGGGATTGGCCAAAAATACCTGATATGGTTCCTTCCAATGCAGTGGGAGGGAATCTTTTATTTAATGTCATTGCCAATAAACAAAATTTCTAGGTTGGCAGTCATGATCATTGACTTCTGCGTCTCCTAGGAGCTCACTGTTAAAAATCTTCAATCAATCTAGAATTTTTAGTGAGAAACTTTATAAGGCCTTGGAAATAATGAAGAATATCACTTTTGCAATGAGCTGGTTTGTGGGCTACTTCATCCAGGTCCATGGGCTTTCCTGTTATTATTTTAAAGGGAGAAATCTGATGTTTCCCACATGGGGTAGAAGGTAAGTTAGACAATATCAAGGAAGAGACTTGTGCCAGAGAAGGTGAAAAGTTTCTGTGAATTTTGCCAATTGAATTTTTAATCCATTTGTACATTTCACCAGTTCAGAAGACTGAGGGTGGTGTGCACAATGAAAATGCTGAAAAATTGGCCATATGTTACAAATGGATTGACTATTTGACCAGTGAAATGGTTTTCCTGGTCTCTGGGAAGCTTAGAAGGAACTCCCAAAGATGGAGTAGAACAAGACTTAAAATGGTCATGGTTAAAGGTGCAATTGACAGAGAAATTTGGTCATTTTTTTTACAGTTTATTAGAAAGGTAAACCAAAGTCTCCTATTATCTCATTAATACTTAATGAAAATATTATTTAAAAGAAAAAAACAAATTATGCCCTTTCATCATTGTATTATTAATATTAAAGCTAATTTTAATAAAACTTTGTAAACTGATCTATCCAATTTCAGTCAGCTTTGGTCTCACTAGATAATACTTCTATAAACTCTTAATAACCTCTTACAAATTTTCCCATTCTCTTTCTTTCTCCAACTTTCTCTGTCATTTAGTTTGTCTTCTTTTTTCCTTGTTTTATTTCTTTAGTTTAATACAACCTTTAAATAACCTGTAAACTAGGCAAAATTTCTTTTTCTTTGAGAAAAACCGCATCCTCATGTCTCTTTTCTATAACTTTTTGTCACCAAAAAACACATCTCATTTTCTTTATACATTCTGTATGTAGAATAATTTCTCTTCTTTTCTCTAGTTAAACTTACAATATGTTAGTTAGAATTTTTGTCTGAGTAATCCTAATTCATAGTGAAAATCTAAGCACTAAGAAACTTTAACTGTCACATACTGACAATTTATGAATGCACATTTTATAATTTCTAGAAACCTAGGCATTCTAATGGAACAATTTTTCAATGTGCAACTGGACATATTTACTAACGCATCTAAATATCTTGTTTCTCAGAAATAAGAAACCAAAAGTATGTAAGCTTAAACTCATACTTAGTAATCAATGTCCTAGCATTAGATATTATTTGGAAATAATCCAGATATTTCATGAATATCCATCATTTAACTTAGTTTAGCAAAACTCTAAGGATATAGTTAGAAAAAGTATTTGAGAAACCTTTTTAAGTAAACATATGATAACACATATTTATTGTAAATTTATTTATAAACTTTTATCCCTTTTGCATCTATTTGATTTACTCATTTTAAACAACTATATTTGTAAAAATATTATGGGCCATTAGACAAATATAGCTGTCATCTTAAGTTAAATTTTCTAGTAACGATTTTTATATTACTGTATGTTCGGCAAGTATCATCGTAGTAATAACCTTAAAGTTTAATACAGAACTATTTTGCTGATAATTCAGAAGATGTAGCTGTTTTTATTAAACAAATAATATTAAACTAGTCATATTTACCAAAAGATTTACTCACATCAAGTGAACTTCAAAAGTATTTGGGCTTATTTATTTATTTAATTTATGAGCACTCATTTATTTTTAAGTTAATTTGGTACCATGTGGACAATATACAAATACATGTATAAGCATAATACATGCAAGTAGACAGAACGTATAACTTACACAGGTACACATGTATGCATCTAAAAACAAACAAAAATGAAGAGTTCAATGTAAAAGAGTAGAGCTTTAGACATGACAGCAATCTGTTCACCCACAACTCGTGGGAGTCCTTGAGGAAAAACAAGTGTACCCTGCCAAAAAACAAGGAACCTGTATTGTTTTTCCTGTGTTCCTCAAAGGGTCCCTATGCTGCATCAAGTTTCCTTTATGTCTTCTCATGTGGTGGCAAGAGAAAGGTGGCAAGAGAAAAGAGAGACAAATGGCAGTGAACGGAAGAAGTCTTAGAGTAGCTTGTTGGAGAAGATCTTGTTTTCCAAAAGGCCAGTGAAGTTTTAAATTATTGTTGGCAAAAATCATGTCAAGGGGAGGAGAAACAGACTGAGGGAGCACATATTGTTACCAGGGGTTTAAGAAGAGAGGAATTCAGTAGACTGAGAAGATATTTATTTATTTGAGAGGCCTCAAATAAATACGTGTATACATAGATAGTCTAAATATCAGTTTTAATTAAGTGAGCTTTTGATTATAGAGTTCTTAAAAGTTTTTTATCAGGTCTCGGTAAATAGCAAACAATCCTGTTTCTTGGATTTTTTTTTCCTGAATTTTACACCATGGAGGAGTTACGGAGATGGGGCATGTTTATTTATTAGACGTCTAGTAAAATCACTATTCAAAGCTGTTTGTCTTTGAAATGTTTTAATAAACTGTTTCTTTCTCAGCATATGGTTTCACTCAGCTTAGGAGGGAAGGCTAAAAAAATACAAAACCAAAAACATTCTTATCACGCTCTAAATATAAACCGACACTTTAAATCAAAGGCATACCTGAATAAATGACTCAAAACCAGCACAAACAAAAACGCATGAAAACAAAACCCGAAAGTCCTTTACGACTCTAACCAAGGTCTCCAAAGAGGGAGCAAAAAGTTGCAGACCTTTCAAGATCCGTACCCCTCCCAGTGACAGCTTAAAGAAGTTTGGCTGGGTGCATGTCATGTGCAACCCACACCCGCAGGCCATATTTTTCTAGGGTGTCAGCTTCTCAACCTACAAAGGCCAGAGGGAGGATTAAAAAAGACAGTACATAGAAGAGGAAAATAAAAGCTGTCCATGGGGGTGGAAAAGATTATATATGTAATATCATGACTTGGAAGTTAAAATAATCCACTTAGATTAGTTAAGTGATATAACAGAAATGATGAGAATATGTCAATTATTGGACTGGAGGAATTAATAGTTCATTTAGTAGGACCACCAGCATTTTAATCCTATATCAAATTAAATTTGCATCTTTCTATTACCTCTCCCATGACAATTCAGTTACTCTCCATTAATTATTAAAACCTTCTGATTAGTGATGCCTTCCTGGGTTCACCTAAACTTAACTGTTGTTAACCACACTCCCAATCACCCTTCCATCTTTGCTTTATGTTATGTGGTGCAAACCACAATGGTGCTCTGCTTCTCTGTTTCTTTGTGTTGGCATTAAGACACCTGCCTCCATGTCAATTCTAACCAATTATTCATACGAGATTTTCTTCAAAATCTATAAATTTTGTTATTGTTTTCTTATTTGAAATGTCCCATATGTTTACTATATTGTGTACATGCTATTCTAAAAAGTATCTTAGATAAAAAACTTTGGAACACAGTCAAAAAGTAAAAATTGTTTATTACATAAATATTAAATTACAGTTGTGTGTTGAGTAAGAAACACTTTAGCTATCACTTTAAAAGATTCAGTGCTCTCCAAGTATATTTGAAAAATGGATTTTTTCAATTTACCTTAAGCAATCACTTTTCAAAAGTAAGGAAATACAAGTACTTAAAAAGGGGGTATATTTTACCACAATTCATAGAAAACATATACATACAAACTAAGCAAAAACAACAGAATCAGATTTTTAATGCTGTTCTAATCTGCTTTATTACATTACATTACATTACATTATATGGATTATGACATCCCTTTTGTATCATCACATATGTATCAAGGTGTCATTGTTAAGAGCTTCTGTCCATTTCCATCACATGTTATTGAACCAGGCTCCCTTGTTGCACATTTGTTCATTTTCAAACAAAGCTGGGATGAAAACACCTTCATGTTCATGCTGTAATAATTCCTGACGATATGCCCTGAGAGACACCCAAACCATAGGGACTGGGTTTTTTGTGCTCCGTTTTCCCACACTTAAGTGTGTCTGGTGAGGGACGTTTGGGGGACCTACAACACATGGATGCCTGTGAATCTCACCCAGTGTGGGTGAGGCTGGGCCTGGGTTGGAAGGAGACTCTGGGTGTCTCAGAGAAGGGAAGCTCTGTCCTGCATATGGGCCGTTATGCCACAGATTGTCACGGGATTCCATGTCTCTTTCCAGCTGGGACTGATGACTGTCAACATAATATAATCAAAAAGGTCAGAATCTAAACAGAGTATTCATGTGCGAAGGTTAAGGATGGCCACCCAGGAGCATACATTCAAGTTGCCCTGAATATAAGCTCCAGTTAGCAGCTGTTACAAGTGGGTTTTTAAGAAAAAGGAGAGGCAGTTTTGGCAGTTTCCAAGTTGTTCACCAAGAATTTACATTGAAATTTCATAAGCTATTGACAGGCTATACTGTTTTTACTCTATCAGAAATTCCAGGAACATGAAGACAGTGGGTGAGGCAGCTAGTCTGGAATAAAGTGCTTTTAAATGATTGCCCCAGGCATGGGTTAGGGGGTTGACTTAAGTCAGTCACACTCATGTCTCTCTGGGCCTGCTTGATTTTGCATACTTCACATGGCTCAGCTCTGAGCTGTTTTTGTGTTCACAGGGCACAGGGAAAAAATGTTCTGAAGGCAGATCCCTCCTTACACCTGGCTGCCACCACATAATTCCTGTCCACTCATACACATGTGCACTAGGTAATGACATGGCCATGCCCCTTTCAGGACAAGGGCCCAAGCTCAGGAATTGCACCCACAGCACATTTGCTCCTAGAGCTTCCCACTAAAAACCTATACAAGTACCTAGGTGATTCCTGGATTATTCCCACCCCCAAGACACTGAATCTGTAGCAAGAACCTGGTCCCTGTACCAGCCTAGGCTCTGGACCACCCTATCATAATCTTATCTCCTACGTGGACAGAGGAATAAGACATAGCCCCTCTTGGGCTTGTATCTGTAACAAAAACCAGTCTTTCCACCAACACTACAGTGTCTCCCACCCATGGGTCCTTGATAGTACCTTCCCTGGTCTGCCAATTTTTTCCCTACAAACTCTCTTTTTTGTCTACTTAGTGTTCCCAAGGTCACCTCTCTATTGCCTGAATCCAGTACCTCCTGGAATTCAGATGTCCTTAAGTTCAAGACCATGGCCCTAGAGCTGGCTGAGACAAGAGCAAATGCAGATTAGAAATCTGAGACTTAATTGTTGACATTGAAAATAAGGGAAGAGATTTTGGTCCCCTCATTTTTTTGAAATGGGCTTTTTTTTTTTTTTTAGTAGACAGAGTCTCGCTTTGTTGCCCAGGCTAGAGTGCCATGGTGTCAGCCTAGTTTACAACAACCTCAAATTCCTAGGCTTAAGTGATCCTTCTG
Source organism: Daubentonia madagascariensis (assembly GCA_023783475.1). Classification (NCBI taxonomy): domain Eukaryota; kingdom Metazoa; phylum Chordata; class Mammalia; order Primates; family Daubentoniidae; genus Daubentonia; species Daubentonia madagascariensis. The sequence continues at coordinate 394,787 of JAKFHU010001957.1, read as the reverse complement.
CCTCATCTTCCTGAGTAGCTGAGACTACAGGCATGCACCACTATGCCCAACTAATTTTTCTATTTTTCGTAGAGATGAGGTCTCTCTCTTGCTCAGGCTAGTCTTGAAATGTTTAATTTAAAAGAATTTTATATTAAATTTTTTCTGTGCCTCTTCAAAATATATGTAAAATATTTTAACAGCTAAATAGGGATTTTTGCCATTCCTTTTGGCTCAAGAATATCTTCCTCTAGGACCTGGGAACTATTGCTTTAACATTTAAATAGCCAGGAATATAGAGCCCTATGCAACAGTTTTTGTAGAAAAATAGGAGCCTACCTTCAGCAGGCACCTGGCTCCAAGTTGCAAATCTACATCTTGTCATGAAGACAAGAGAAGTATATTTTTCCTTTGAATATAGCCAATTCAAATTTCCTTTGAATATAGCCAAAACAGAGATAGCCTCCCCAATTACCAGGTGAATTTAGGATGTACTATATATGAAAAATGGTGCTGTCAAGTCTTCTACATGAGGTCTAATTATGGCAGCTTTTCTTTATTTTTGCAGTCTCTTAGCAGATTGCCTGTCATGCACATCACATTCTGGTTTAATTGTGTAATAAAACAGTTTTCTTCCTGTTCTACCATTGTGGATAGTTTTTCTGGGGTTGGAGATGATTTTCTTACTTATTATATTTTTACAATGCTGTCCAGAGTTTCCAGACATGATGTAAATATATAAGGTGCCCATCAGGTTTCACTGTAGAAGGGTCTTTTCCTCTGGGGCTTCTAGTCACAACCCACAATTGTGCAGCAAATTTTACACTGCCCCTAAATCTGTAGTCAGAATTATCTCTCTTTTTGGGATCTACAGTCTCTTCTAGAGCAGTTAGAGCAGATTTCTACAAAAGAAAGATAACTTCAGAGGGCAGCAGTCAGTCATTCCAGCTCTTTCTTTCAATGCACTTGGCTTCTTCTGATCTTGAAATGGAGTCAGTCCATGGGGTGCCAAAACTGAACCAGGTTTGCATATGTGCATTGAGTAGGCTGTAGAATCTCACCTTCCCCCTCCTTGTACAAATGTTCATGGATGTGCAGAAGGCACCTGCAAATCCCTTACCTCTCCAAGACCTAAATCTGTAGCTCCAAAATTTAAATCCAGGTCCTGGTGTTCTTCAGGATGTGTTAGAGCCTTTCCATGAGGGGATCTCTCCACCAGCTTCCCTCCCCTTGCTGTAACATCCAAGAGTACAGAGCCAAGTTGATCCCACCTAAATCTGCATATAAGATATGGCCCCCATCTGGGATTCACTAAACAAGGCCAGACTTTGAACTAAGGATATACAGCAAAACTAGGGGAGACATTTTCTGCATTGAGAGAGATCTTAAAGCCCCATTTTTGGACTGGGGCCTTCTGAATTTTCCAGATCTTGTCCAATGAGCTGCTGTAGTTGTCTGAGAGGTTCCTGGTATAAATGGCATTTGGTGGCAGAATCTGTAAATGTAAGCAAGCATCTCAGCAGCCAGAGGGCAGGGCTACAAAATCCATTGCCATGACCACAACAAAACCAGCCTGTACACTGTGTAAATGGGTATTAGGGTATTCTTGTCCTGCCTCTTACCCCAGAGTTAGCTGACCATAAATAGGTAATAGCACACAGTTGCTCCAACTGACCCAGCAGGTTTATTCTCTTCTGACCCACACAGTGAGCCCAAGTGTCTCCTGCCTGGATCACCATGTGGGCATCAGACTAATGTCATAGGGACTCTCTTACCATTACCAGGACCTGGGAGACTTTGACATAATTTGGGATGTCATGTGCAGACCGGGCTCAGGCTGACAACAGAGTTTAATCCTGATTCCAACATAGGAGGAGAGAAATAAGTGAACCAGGGTTTGTTTCTCCCCTCACAGAAGAAATATCCTTGGTGGGTGCCCAGATGGGAGTTGCTCCAGTGTCTTGGTCCTGGGGTGAGGAACAAGGAGGAGGTCTGGAGATGCAAACTGGTAGATAAATCAATGGCCTCATTTCATGTGGCCATGAGAAATGCAATGAAGCAGTCATGCTCTTTAATGTCCAGAAACTTTCAGTCTAGAACAAATGCATAAATGGTTGCACTTAGCATCTTGTGGTCAGTACCAAGAAGGAAGGTGTACAGGGGACTTGTGCTTCATTTGCACCACTTCCCTTATGTTGTTGTGAGTGCTGATGTCACCACTGAACAATTCATGGACAGAAGAGTTTATGCTACCATTATGATGATTATTTCTATTGATTTTGTCTTGTTAAGAATAAATATTTAGCTTCTACTATGATTTTCCTAGAAAACCCTATGTGTTTGGGTTAAATTGTTTGTTAGTGTATTTTATAAAATAGATAAGGATAGAGTTTAAATGATTACAATCAAATAAACTCTGTGTATATAATTTCTCTTGGGCAGGCTTAGGAAAGACAGAACTGAAAACAAACCAGCAGTATAGACATGAGAAGCCCAGGGCCTGCTCCCTGCCCCAGCCCTGCACAGATCCACCCTCTTCTAAGCCTGGTCCAGGCTGGCCCCACCCTGGAATCTTCCTTCAAAGAACTGACTAGAAGAGATTAGAGTTTGGGTGGCTGCTTCTGCTGTCTCTCCAAAGCTAGTGCTCATGAGTTTTTAAATCACAAAAGCAGGTAAAAAGGATCAAAGGACTGTATATTTGGGGGCCTTATTTTTTTCTTTTTAAAACCTGTGTTTCTAGAGACATCCCACCTAGCAACATTTTTTTCATTCCCGAAGATCCAGTAGATGCTCCACAAGTTATAAAAAGGTAAACATTAACACAACAATGAAAAATCCCTCTGATGTATACTCCACTCTTCTTTACTGTATTGCTCCTATCAGTCTGTATTTAGCTTTTATTTTCTTAAAATTAGTGACAGGGAAACAGAAGAGAAATACAAAGACTGGGTCTTTTATCTGAATCCTGCTTGGAATTTGGGAACATTTAGTACCTGACTCCCAGGGTATTATGAAGATCAACTCACACACTGTGTTGTTCCCAGCAGAGTACTCCGTAACATATTTGTGAGTATGTGGCACCTGCTGAGTAAATACTGTGTAAACACATGTGTACATGTTGTTTTACAAATGTAGACTCACTCAGACTTTGCTGCCTTCTCCAGCTTTCAGTGAACTTTAAATAGGCAGCAAAGAATGTGATTTGCAGGACAGTATTTGTGTTGTGTGTAGTTGGTTGTAAGGGACTCTGTGTGCTGTTTCTACTGTCTCTACCTGAGTTCTACTGATAATAGGTCTAGGGAGAGTTTGCATTGACAGGGACTTGTTATAGAAACCAATTTACAGACTCCCTTCCAAACCACATTTAAAGTGGGTTCAGTCTCCCAAATGATTTATATGCACAATGAAGCTTGAGGGACAAGACTTAGCTGAGTGGTTCTCAGACCAGGCTTCTAGTTAGGATCACACGGCCAATTTGAAGACATAACCGTCACTTGTGCCCTCCCCCACAGATTCTGTTTTCTGTGATTAGATTCAGATTATGATTTAATTTTCCCACTCTTATCACAGTGGTGATTATTGTTCATTGTATCACAGTGTTATCTGTGTTCATTGCCACGTGATACCAATTTGTCCCATTACAGCTGATGGTAACTTCATTCACTCAGTTAAGGAGTGCTCTGCCAGATTCCTTCACTATAAAGTTTATTATTAATCATTTTCTCTTTGTCATTAGTGCTATCTTGGGGAAACTTACTGAGTGGTGTGTATAAACCATCCCATTTAATGCAAAAACTCTTCTTTCTTTTTAGTTTCGTAGCTTGCTTTGGAGAATAAATTATCTCATTTGTTGCTTGGAGGTACTGCTTTTGAAATTGGTAGATTTAAAACAGGCCTCAGTCCTATAGGTTTCCATTTTATTCTCACCTCATATCACAAATATATGCTTCTTTATTACTTCTCTGTATTTTCAGAGAAAAGGAACAAGAATTAACATGTAAGCAATATGTTTAAGCATCTTAAAACTTTACAATATAACAGGGCATATAGAATAAATGAAACAAATTGAAAAACACAAGGCTCAGGAACAATAGCTCTTATTTTAGTTTATATCATTGTATGTTGTGGTCTCCATAGTATGTTTAAAAAACATTAATGGAGATTTATAATATTTTTACAATTATATTTCTTTATTTACACAAAATTTTCTACTCTATCACTTTTAATATGTATATAGTTACTATTTCTGTGTATTTGTGTGCATAAAATGTGAGCATTATTTGATCAATTTTGTGTTGCTGCCTTCTTGTTTTCATTACTCTTGTCAGTTATAGAAGGTGCTGTGAACATTTTGTTGGGGTTGTCTCTGTATATTGGGATGCATGTACCTTTGAGTTAAATTCTAAGATAAACTGGGGTAAAACCCAAGTTCTACTGTTTACTGGATAATTGGCAAAATATTCTCATAAAAGAAGAATACTGTTATTTTTCTTATAGGTTATTTTTGTGGTTTTAAGCATTAATATGTGAAAAACTGCTAGAATGACATCTAGGATATAGTAAATGTTCAAAAAGGACTGTTGCTATTCTTGCTATTATGTTACAATCTGTATATTTTGTAAAACTCTCTTTTGCATGTTATCTATAAATTCTTCCTTCTCTGCTGTTCAAAATTCATTGGCATCATGGTGAGCCTTTTAGAAAGACAGAATCTCAGGCCTCACGCAGATCTCCTGAATCAGAATCTGCATCATAACAAGATCTCCAGTTCATTGTTGTACCCAATAAAATTTGAGAAATATGCTTCTAACTCACCATGACTTTTCCATCTGAGGAATAGACACAGCTGATTCTGTATGATGAAAATATAGCACTCAAAAATATATATTCCTGTGTTAATGCTTTAGTTTTATATTTTGTGTTGCGTATAAGCATAGTATCTACACTAATTTTGTGGATCTCATGTCATTCTCTTTCCACAGAGGGAGAGAATGCCTTAAGGAATATTAGTGAGTTAAAATGTATCTTCTTGTGTAATTCAGGTCACTCATATATGTCAGAGCCAGTACTCTTAACTCCCTCATTTATCTTGGGTCAAATTAAGAACTCTGCCCGTGGCCGCATGGTCAGTTATTTATTTATTTATTTATTTATTCAGGGACTGTTGACATTTAGTTGTATAGCCATAAAATTCTCTCTGGATGAGTGGAAATACCTGGGCTCTAAGAATTGTGCCCATGGCCACAAGGTCAATGTGTTATTTATTTTTGTATTCATTTATTTATTTTATTTTATTTTTTTATTTCAGAAACTATTGACATTCAGGGATGTGGCCATAGAATTTTCTCCAGAGGAGTGGAAATACCTGGACCCTGCTCAGCGGAGTTTGTACAGGGACGTGATGTTAGAGAACTACAGAAACCTGGTCTCAGTCGGTGAGAATAGCTTAGCTCCATAATATCTAATATGCCTCAAGGGATTTCTTTCCTTTGTATAATGTGTCTTGGGAGCTTGTGCTTTGTGTGAATGAGTTTCATATTCCTGCTTACAGGAAACAAAAAATTGGGGGTTTGTTAATGTACAAAAAAATCTTTATGTTTGACCTTATTATTTACCTTCTTTCTTGAGGTGATTTGCAAGTTTCCCTCTATTTTAGTGGTGATTCTAGAAATTCAGTGATATAAAATATTGTTGTCTACACCTTAAGTTCCAATTCCTGCTTTTTTATTTTTGATTCAGTCATACTTGAAAGTGAAGCACAGGATCCACAATTTTAAAAAGGCTTCCTAAATATTCTACAGGGGCTGTGATGAAATATTATTTTGGAAAATAATTTTCTAAAATCTTCTATAATATTATTTCTTCTCTACTGAGTACAATACTAAGTTGAAAATTGAAGAACCACAAGCAAAATTCATGTGGTCTTTTTCTACTAAAATAGAACTTCCTGTCTCTAAGCTGGACCTGGTCACCTTTTTGAAAAAATTGAAAAAGCCCTGGAATGTGAAGAGCGAGGAAACAGTAGCCAAACACCCATGTAGATGGGAGCGAATAAAGCAGATGATACAGATGATAGGTCCAAAACTCAAGGAGGAAGCCAGACCTTAAAGTGGTGGATTAAGAAGGTCTGACACAATGAAACTAATTTTTGAGAAGCCTAGTTTTATTTCTCTTGCTGTCATAAAAGGACATCTTATTTCTCATGCTCTTAAATTATCTAAGGATTGATTCTCCTTAAGATTGTGGAAAATATTATCTTAGGATTCCCTTTGCCCTTCAGTGATCTTCCATCAAATTCACAGTGAGAGCCAAAGTTCTCCCCTTGACCTGTGAGGGCCTACATGATCTACTGATCCATTCCGTTGGGGGTCCTGGAAAAATCTGTGCATATTTCTGACTATCTCTATGTTAAACCATTTTTGAAATTCTGTTTTTGCCTTATGTCAGAAGTGTGTGAACATAGTTGTGGACATAGTGATATTTCATTCAAAAGTCCCAGGAATACTGTAGACAGATGTCAAATATTTTCTGTCTTATTAATCTCCAGTCCTATGAAGGCTCCAAAGGTGATTCTAGAGAAATTGAGACTCTGTAATTTCATCAGAGTACAAAGCACCTCCCTTTAATTAAATATTATATTACATATTTAATATTAAATATTTAATTACATATTTAATTTTAAAATACTTATTTTAAAAATCTAATCATATATTTTACATTAAGTTTCGTTTTCCTGGCCTGAACTAAGATTAGAAATTTAAACTGTATATGCACAATTTCCACATGTGTAAAATAGTTCAATGTATTACTTTCATATAGAGTTCTTAACGAAAAATGGTCTGTGGGGAGCTTAGAACATTGTCCAGCATATAGTAACATTTTGACTGTTACTTTATATCTTAATAATTATCATTTTATAATTTTGTTTGGTTAAGTATGTGGCTTACTGAGAATGTGTCCTTTATGGCCATTTGTTTGTTCATTTATTCTTTCTTCCTGCTGTGAATTTTTTTTTACGAATACAATTTTTATTTTTTTTTGAGGTGTACATCTTAATGACTTGATATATGTATACATTGTGTATTGATTAACACAATGAACTTAACACATTCATCATCTCACATAGTTAACCAAATTTTGGGGATGAGAACACTTAAGGTCTACTCTCTTAATCTATTTAAGAGAGTATTACTTAATCTCAAATATACAATATAGTACTGTTAACTATATTCACAATGTTGTACATTATATGCCCAGAATTTGTTCATCTTGTAGATGAAAGTTTGTACTCTTTGACAAACATCTCCCCATTTTTACCACCCCCCAGTGTTGGCACCCACCATTCTTTTTACTTCTATGATCTCTACTTTTTTATATTCCACAAATAGCTCATATCATATAGTAATTGGATTTCTCTATTTTATTTCAATTACCATGATTTCCACCTGGTTCATCCATCCATGTTGTCACAAATGGCAGAGTTACCTTTTTTCTTATGGCTGAACAGTACTCTACTATGTATTATGAATAATCTGCTGTAAATATAGGAGAGCACATATCTTTTTGTATTACTAATTTCATTTCCTTTGGATATATACCCACACGTGAGATGTAAGAATGGTATGGTACTTCTGTTTTTAATATTTGAGGAGCCTCCATACTGCTTTCCATATGGCTGGATCAATTTACATTCCCTCTGACATTGCGTAAGAGTTTCCTTTTGTCCTCACCTTTGCCAACATTTATTATCTCTTGACTTTTTGATAATAGTCATTATAACAGCTGTGAGGTGATATGTCATTGTGATTTGACTTGCATTTCCCTGATGAATAATGATGTTGAGCATCTTTTCAGAAACGTGTGTGCCACTTTTGTGTCTTCTTTGGAAAAATATCTACTCAGGTTCTTTGCACATTTTAAGTCAGATTTACCTTTTTTTTTTTTTTGCTATTGAGTTGTCTGAGGTCCTTACATATTTTAAACATTACATTCATCAGATATATTTTCCCCTCATCCTTGGGTTGGTCTTTTATGTTGTTTTTTGTTTCCTTTGCTGTGCAGAAACTTTTAAGTTTGATGTAGTCTTACTTGCTTTTGGTTTTTGCTTTTATTGCTTGTACTTTTTTGGTGTGATATAAACCAAGGCTAATGTCAAAGAGATTGTCCCCTCTGCTTTCTTCTAGAAGTCATAGAGTTTCAGGTATTACATTTAATGTTCATCCATTTTGAGTTAATTTTTCTATATGGTGTGAATGTCCAATTTCATTCTTGTGCATGGGGATAGCCACTTTTTATCATCATTTATTGAAGACACTATACTTTCTCCTTTGTGTATCTTGGTGCCCTTGTCAAAAACTAGTTGACTATATACCTATGGGTTTATTTATGCTTTCTCTATTCTTTTCCATTGGTCTATTTGTCTGTTTTTATGTCAGTATCATACTCTTGGTTAGTATAGCTTTGTAATAGTTTGAAATCAAGAAGTGTAGAGACTCCAGCTTTGTCTCTGTCAAGATTTTGTTGACTATTTGTGATCATTTGTGGTTTCATAGACATTTCTGAATTCTTTACTATTTCTGTGAGAAAACACCATTGCAATTTTAATAGGGATTAAATACAGATTGTAGATTGCTCTATATAGTATGGACATTTTCCAATCCATGAGCAAGGCATATCTTTTCATTTATTTGAGTCTTCTCCCATTACATTCATTAATGTCAGATTTTACTGAACAGATCTTTCATTTCCTTTGTTAAATTGTGTCTTAAAAATATTACAGTATTTAAATCTGTTGCAAGTGGGATTTTTTCCTTAACTCTTTTCTCAGATAGTTTATTGTTAGTGTTTAGAAATGAAGCTGAATTTTGAATGTTGATTTTTGTGACCTACAACTTCAGTGAATGGGTTTATTAGCTCTAACTTTTTTGATATAATCTTTACAGTTTTCTATATATAAGATCACTTCATCTACAAGCAGAGAGAATTTTACTTCTTCATTTCTGATTTGAATGTCTTTTGTTTGTTTTTATTACCTAATTGCTCTGGCTTGATCTTCCAGTACTATTTTGAATAAAAGTGGTGAGATTGGGTATCTTTCCCTTGTTACTGATACTAGAGAAAAAAATTTTAGCACTTCACTGTTGAGAATAATGGTAGGACTTGTGATATATGTCCTTTATTATGTTGAGATACATACCTTTGTATGTATATTGTTTCAAGTTTTTATTATGAAAATGGATGGAATTTTGTCAAATGCTTTTAATGTTTTGAGATGATCATATGATTTGCATCTTTTCTTTTTTTGTAGTATATCATTTTTATTGATTTGTATATGTTGAAACATCATTGCATCCCAAGAATAAATCTTTTGAGATGATTATGTGCTTTGCATCTTTTCTGTTTTTGTAATATATTATTTTTATTGATTTGTATATGTTGAGACATCTTTGCATCGCAAGTATAAATCTTACTTGTTCATGGTGTATGATCTTTTTAAAGATCTTTTATGTTGTTAAATTTGGTTTCTAGTATTTTGTTGAGATTTTCTGCTTGTATCTTCAGCAGAGATAACGGTTTGTGGTTTTCTTTCTTGTAGTGTCCTTATCTGGCTCATGAGAGTAATGATGGCCTCATAACATGTGTTTAGAAGTGGCTCTCTTCACTTTTTTGAAGGAGTTTGGGGAGGATTGACATTAATTCTTCTTTAAATGCTTGATAGAATTCACCTGTGAAGAAGTCATCTGGTCTTTGGCTTCACTTTGTTGGGAGATTTTTTATTACTGCTTCAAGATCCTTTCTCAGTATTAGTCTGTTTAGTATTTCTAATTCCTCATGATTTAATCGTGGTGGGTTGTTTGTTTTGAGGAAATTATTTATTTCTCCTAATATATCCAATATGTTGTCATATAATTGTTCGCAATATTGTCTTAGGATACTTTGTATTTCTGTGGTATCAGTTTTAATGTCTTCTTTTTCATTTATATTTTTCTTTAGTCCTCTCTTGTTTTTCCCTTAGTTAATCTAGCCAAATTTTTTAATACTGTTTTCTTTTAAAAATTCAACTATTAGTTACTTTGTTCTATTCTATTGTCTTTCTAGCCTTTATTTAATTTGTTTGCTCTAATCTTTATTATTTCCTTCATTATGCTAACATTGCTGTTATTTTATTCTTCCTAAGTTCCTTGGGGATTAATGTTAGGTTCTTTATTTAAGAACTTTCTTTTCCTCTTCATGTCAAAAGTTATCATTATAAACTTGTCTTAGTAATGCTTTTGTTGCATCCTAAAAGGGTTTATTGGTGGTGTTTCCAATTTCATTTGTCTCAATAATTTTTGATTTCCCTTTGGATTTCTTCTTTGATCCATTTGTTATTCAGGGGTATGTTTTTTACTATCCACATATTTGTGAGTTTCCCAATTTTCCTTCTGCTATTAATTCCCAGTTTTGTACCTTTGTGATTAGAAACAAAACCGTAATATACTTTTAATCTTCTTAGATTTGAAAAGACTTTTTTTTGGTCCAACATATGCTCTATTTGGAGAATATTCCATGTGTTCTTGAGAAGTATGTATTCTCATAATGTTGGATGGAATGTTATATTATGTCTGTTAGGTCTATTTGGTCTGTAGTGTTTTACAAGTGCACTTTCCTCTTACTAGTTTTCTGTATGAATGATCTATCCATTGTTTTAAGTAGGATAGTGAAATTCCCTTTTATTATTGTATTTCTGTCTATTTCTCCCTACATTTCTGTTAATGTTCACTTTATATATTTAGGACCTCCAGTGTTGCCTGCATATCTATGTTTAATTGTATATCCTCTTGACAAATTAACCTTATTGTTGTTATATAGTGAACAACTTTTACTTTTGTAACAGATTTTTCCTAGAAGCCTATTTTGTCGAATGTAAGTATAACTACCCCTGTACTCTTTTGTTTATAATTTGCATGGAATATTTTTTCCACCCTTTCACTTTTAGCCTGTTTGTCCTTAAATCAATAGTGAGTCTCTTGTAAGCAGCACAGTATTGCATTTGGGTTTTTAAAAGTCCATTGAGCCACTCTGTTTTATTCCATTTTCTGCTGCTATGACAGAATACCACAGACTGGGTAATTTATAAAGAATGGTTTATTTGGCTCATGATTCTGGAGGTTGGGCATCACATGAGCATGGTACTAGCATCTGGTAAAGGCCTTTTGCTACAACATAACATGAAGGAAGGCTGAAGAACTGAAAAGGTAGCATTGACATAGTAACAATATTAAATCTATTAGCTCTTGAACAAGAGTGTTCAATAGTTTTTTGTTTAATTTCCACATAGTTGTAGACATATCACTTTCCTTTTTGTTTTTACTTCTAGTTTTATCCTATTGTAGTCAGAAATAATACTTTGTATGATTTTTATGTGCTTAAATTTTTTTGAGACTTGTTTTGTGGCTTAGCATGTTGTCTGTCTGGGATAATGTTCTATGTTTGCGTAAGAATAGTGTGTATTCTGCTGTTGTTGAGTGGAGGGCTGAGTATAAGACTTTTAGATGTAATTGATTTATAGTGTTGTTCACATCTTCTGTTTCATTTTGTTCTTTTGTCTGTTTACTTCTTTTCATTATTGAAAGTGTGGTATCAAATTGTCCTATTATTGTGATGCTGTCTGATTCTTGCTTCAAATCTGTAAAAGGTTGTTTCATATATTTGGGAGCTGTAATGGTAGGTCCATGTGTATTAAACTTGTAATAGCTTCCTGATATATGGACTCTTTCATCATTATATAATGCCCTTTGTTGTTCCTTGTGACAATTTGTGATGTAACATATTTTGTGAATGTGAGAGTACTAGACATTGTATTCAATAACATTTTTCAATTCTTTTACTTTCAGTCCATGTCCTTACATCTAAAGTGAGTCTTTTATAGAAAGCATAGAGTTAGATCTTATATCTTGAATTTATTCAGACAAAATATGTCTTTTGATTGATTTAATTCATTTGTATAGACAGTAAATACTGAAAAGAAATGACTATTACATTTCATTTATTTCTGTAGGTCTTGTACCTGTTTTGTTCTTGTTTTCTTTTACTGTCTTCCTTTGTGTCTTGCTGATTTTTGTAGTGACATGTTGGGGGTTTTTTTTTTTGTTTCTTTTGTTTTTTGTTTTTTGTTTTTTTGAGACAGAGTCTCACTCTGTTTCCTGGGCTAGAGTGCTATGGCATTAGCCTAGCTCACAGCAACCTCAAACTCCTGGGCTCAAGTGATCCTCCTGCCTCAGCCTCCCAAGTAGCTGGGTCTATAGGTGTGCACCACCATGCCCAGGTAATTTTTTCTGTTTCTAGTAGAGATGGGTCTTGCTCTTGCTCAGGCTGGTCTCTAAATCCTGAGCTCAAGCAATCCTCCCACCTCAGTCTCCCAGAGTGCTAGGATTATAGGCATGAACCACTGTGCCCAGCCTATGATGTGTTTTTATTCCTTTCTCATTTCCTTTTGTGTATGTACTATACCTTTTTTATTATTTTTTTCTTTTAACCCCCAGGAACATTGAGATGTGTATCTACTATAGATTTTTTTGTGGTTACCATAGATATTACATAAAACATCTGAAAATGATCAGAAACTGTTTTAAGCTGACAACTTTAATATAAAGTCCCTTCCTTTTTACATCCCCAATTGCATTCTCTTAATGTCACAAATTATATCTTTTTGTATTGTGTATCCATTAACACAGATTTGTAGTTATTTTAAAAGTTTGTCTTTTCAAATCCATAGCATAATTAAAAGTATTTTATTATACTTTTATTCATTATAACACAGAATACTATATGCATATAATTGTATTTACCATGGAACTTTATATATTCACATAACTATGTGACTAATATTTTCTTTTTGGTATGAAGAACTTAATCTCTTCAGCAATTTATGTAGGGTATGTCTCTTGGGTGTGAATTTTTAAGCTTTTTTTATCTTTGAAATTTTTTGTTTTTAACTCATTTTTAAAGGACAGTTTTGCCAGAAATAGTGTGCTTGGTTGGTAGTTCTCTTTTTTTTTTCCCCAGCACTTTGAATATATCATCCTACACTTTTCTGGCCTGCAAGCGTTTTTTTTTTGCAAAAAAATCTGTTGATCATCCTGTAGGAGTACCCTTATACATGCCAAATCATATTTTTCTTGCTGATTTCTAGATTCTCTTTGTTTGTAATTTTTAAATCTTTGATTATAATGTGTCTTGTTTTGGGTCTTTTTTTATTGTTTCTAGTTAGAGTAGGTTGAGCGTCTTTAACTTTTATGCCATTTTGTCTCTAAACTTTAGAAAGTTCTCAGACATTATTTCTTCAGGTAAGTTCCCTGCTCATTTTCTCTCTTCTCTCATTATAGCACTCCCATTATGAGTATTTTGGCATGCTTGATTGTAGTAAGTCCCTTAGGCTCTCTTCACTTTTCTTTATTTTTTTTTTTCATTTTGCTCTTGAGTATAATTTCAAATGGTCTATTATCAAGCTTGCTTTTTTTTTTTTTTTTTTGCTGCATCAAGTCAGCTGTTGATTCTATCTAGTGGATCCTTAAATTCAGTTATTTTATTTTTCAGCTCCATACTTTGTTGGGAGTTTGTTAGTTTTAATCACTTTTTTACTTACTTCATTTTCTTTTTGCATTGTTTTTCTCCCTTTAATTAGTTGTGTGTGTTCTCATTTTGCTGATAGAGCATCTTTAAGACAGACATTTTAAATACTTTTAAAACTACTTCATAGATCTTCACTTCTTTAGGATCACTTGAAAATTTATTTTTGTCCTTTCATGGGACTGTATTTGTTGGTGTCTGTGATGTCTTTTCATTTTTGGTAAGATTTTGGTCATTTAAAAAACAGCTACCTATTCCATCCTTTAGAGAATGGCTTTGTTTGGGGGAAATTTAGCACCATACTGCCATACTAGATATTCTGGGCACTTCTTCAAACTGTTGGCAGGATGTGTCTTCTCTGGAGTACTCTGTATATTTTCCCACTAAAAAGGTTTGCCTATTTCTTGTTAAAAGCCCTTAATCTTTACCTTCCATGATGAATTCAGTATGTTTTGCAGTCCCTGTTGCTGTAATTGTTATTCATCTCTGTTTTTACTATACTCAGCATGTCATTTAAACTATATTTGAATTTCTTTTCAGCACGACATATTAAAGGAAGCAATAATCAGTCTTTTGAAAGCCCTGGAGAAGCTCAGGACTTTGGATACAGGATTGGATTGAATGTTCGGTCAAATATTTCTGAAGACCAAATATTTAAAATTGAAGAGGATATTTCTAAATGTGATCCATTTGATGAATCCTTCATTAAAACTTTCTTATTCTTCCACCAACAAATAATACCATCAGATGCCAAAATCTATAACTATGATCAGTATGGTAAGGTGTTTACTCAATCATCATTGCTTAATCAATATCAGGGAATAAATAATTGGGAAAAACATTACATATCCAATAAAACTTTGATGTCCTTTATCCAGAACTCTACCCTAAATAATTACCAGGATATTTATGTTGATGAGAGATATTATCAATGCAATAAACCTGAAAAAACATTGAACCAAGTCTCATGCTCTACAAAATATCAGAAAGCTCAATATCCAGAGACCCAGTACAAATGTAAGAAATGTGAGAATGTTTTTTATCAATCTTTAAAGCTTATTAGCTATGAAGATATTCATATTCAAGAGTATTCATACAAATGTAATGAATGTGTAGAAGCTTTTGACCAGTCAGGGAAACATTCTCAAAATCAGGGAATTCATACTGGAGAAAACTCATACAGACGTAATAAACGTGAGGAAGTCTTTAGTCAGCCATCTCGCCTAAGAAAACAAAACATAATCCATACTGAGGAAAACCTCTACAGATGTAAAGAATATGGTAAAACCTTTAACCAGAGTTCACAGCATAGACGTCAGGAAGTTTGTATTAAGGAGAAATCCTACAAGTGTAATGAATGCGGAAAAGCCTTTACTCAGTTTTCAATCCTTAGACAACATCAGAGAATTCATACTGGAGAAAAACCCTACAAATGTAAAGAGTGTGGCAAAGATTTTAACCGTAGTTCACACCTTACTCGACATCAGAGAATTCATACAGGAGAGAAACCCTACAAATGTGAAGAATGTGGCATATCCTTTACCCAATCTTCAAGCCTTGGAAAACATAAGGTAGTTCATACTGGAGAGAAACCTTACAAATGTAAAGAATGCAGCAAAGCCTATACTCAGTTTTCAAATCTTAGACAACATCAGAGAATTCATACTGGAGAAAAACCCTACAAATGTAAAGAATGTGGCAAAGCCTTTACTCAATTTTCAAATCTTAGAAAACATGAGAGAATTCATAGTAGAGAAAAAACCCTACAAATGTAAAGAATGTGGTAAATCCTTTGACCATACTTCATACCTTAGACAACATCAGGGAATTCATACTGGAGAGAAACCCTACAAATGTAAAGAATGTGACAAAATCTTTTACTGTAGTTCACACCTTACTCAACATCAGACAGTTCATACTACAGAAGCCCCTATAGATGTAATACATGTGAAAAGACTTTTATCCCAAATAACTTAGAAATCACCGTAGAGTTCATAGGGAAAGAAACTTTATAGGTGCAATAAATATGCAGAAGTATTTAATCAAAACTAAAGTCTAAGTGCATCAGGGGATTCAGACAAGTTTAAAGTTAAGCACAATTTCAGAATTTTTACCCTAACCCAGGTATTTATAGTAGAGAATAATGTGAAGTCAAAGCAGTTAGATAATTTATCTGATCATATTTTTCAAAAGATTAAGAACATTGATTTTGGACAGGTAATTATATTCCATGGGTACCTTGTATTGACAGTATATACAATTTTTCAAAAACAAATACTGATGTAATTCCATTCCCAAATTAGTTGATGCTATACCTTCATCTTTGATGTTTATATGAAAATACGTGATCTGTTTCTGCATCAGAGTTATGAGAGGCCATTCAATATTAGGTGAATATGATTAATACCAATTTTTCCATGAAATTTTAATCACAAATGTGAAACACATTAAGAAAATCTAAAGAAAGCTGCTTTTTGTGTTTGAATCATAAAACGATGATGCATATAAGCACACAGTATGTAATTAGGGCCTTTTTCTTATGTATTAAAATAAGAGAGAAACATTCTAAATTTTCAAAATCATTTTCCCAGTTGCTCCTTAAGTAGGAAAAAAACTGGCTAATTAGTTAAAATACTGACATAGCTTTTTAGTAGAATGGAATAGAAGTATTGAATATTATTTGATAGAAGACATAGAAATCTTGAATGTTACTTGATGTAATAGAAATAAAAAACATCTTCACAGATATCAGAGGAAAGTGATAACTCCTATCTGAAAAGTTGTGTATGTATTCACATCAATGTGCACTAAGTAATTAGCCTCAATCTTTAAGGGAAACATAACTCTAAGATCACTATATTAGACAAAAAATAATGCTCAAGTGCTTGTGACCAAGGAGGATATAGTGGATTCAAAAATACTTTATTTAGGCTATAGGATAATTAATTTGTTTTCGTTAATAAAACTAAATTTGTTTTACTGTATTAACACTAATGTGCAATGAGTGAAATGTTACTGTGCCACCAGTGTTAAATTATCTTGTCTAAGATTGTAGTTAACAGATGAAAATAATTGTTCTATTTGTGTAATGCAGTGGAATAACTTCTCTAGTAATCTATTTTTCCTGGGGACCTAAACTTTCAATAATTTGGAGGATATTGTTCTCATAGTTACTATTTTGTGACCTTTTCTCTTTTGTAACTGTAGGGATGTTGATATGGTTATGATAAAGATTATATGGGAGTATAATTTGAAGCCATACCTTTAAATCCTAAATCACTATTTATAAAATTTTACCCAGTATTTTTCTTTGCACATGACCCTTTTCTGGGCCACTTGAACACATAGGGATGTTTTGTTTAGATTTACATTGAATGCAATATACAATATATCAAGCTAAAATAAACTTTGTGTCAGAGAACTATAGAGAAGAAATGTGTGTCTGTGTGTACCTATCTTCAGAAGGAAATGGAAATAGTGGATCAAAACAGATAATTTCAGAAGAATTGATGATTTACAAGCAAACTAGACCTTACAAATTCTCAAAGCAAACTTAGTTTCTCTACGGTACATTAAATTTATATCTTACAAATCTCATGTCTCCAGGGTGCAAAATTTCTCCATACAAATCCAGTCTTTTTTTTACTTGCCACCTATTCTGTTAGAATAATTATATGATTTTCTTGTCCTTCAAATTGTTGAACATAGATGGGCTGCCACATGCTCACATTTTAGGCTGGGGCAGCTTCCACCCATCAAGCTGCAGAAAACATTAGGATAGAGCTTCCAGCTGCATCTCCTCAGTTTCAAACTTATCCAGAAAGCTAACTGCTAACATGGATGTGGAGGTTTTCATATCCTTTTTTTAACTAATTCTTCATCTAGCTTTTGTACCTTCATCTCAGCTAATAACTGGCTTCTGTGGCCACTTGCAAAGCTTCTAGTAATGGCCAATCCAATGTTAATGCCAGATGGTGATCTTTTTTACCCTAGGGGGTAATGAAGTTTTCTACTAAGAAGTTCTCTAGTTTCTCTGGCATTTTAGGGGCATCCCTGTACTCACTCAGTAGTCTACATGCATCTCACAAATGGGCAACAGCACCCCAAATAGATGAGGAGTAACACTCCAGATTTTCCATTCCAATACTTTCTTCCCCTTGCCCATACTTTGGTTACTGGACTTGTGCTGGGTTGCTCACTAATTGTTTTGTAAATGATCCATATATGCAAAGTGATGCTCAGATGCAGGAGGCAGAAACCAAAGAAAGAGGCAGACAAATCCAGTTTGTCAGTGAGGGTGATTTATTGGGGAATTTATAGACAGGTGCATGGTCATGGGTGGCAACAAAACAGGTGAATCTTCATGCTGTTACACCCCAGAAACAGAGATTATATACTATAGGAAAAGGGTATAGATGTAAATGTGCAGGACAATTAAAGTTGATATTCAAGGAAAAGACGAAAATGCCAATTCTATGTACTTCATAGCCTGTAACTTCTGTGATAACATCAAGATTGTTTTGATGGTCAGGCACGTCCTAAGTGGCTGAGCACTTTGCTTTTATGCAAGGTCTCAGTTTTCCTGTCTGTCATCAGAGAGGGTTGGAATAGAACGTCCTTGAGCCTCAGCTTCCATGCCTCCCTCCTCTACAGTGGACAGTGTGATGCAGGTATGGGTGCTGCTTTGTGCACATCGCCTGCCCCTGGTGGCGCTGGTGGTAGTGCAGCGTGGGGATGGGGGCTAGTCATGGACTTGTGGGCCTTTGTGATGGACTGTGGCTCTCTGCCTTCCAGGGAAATGTGCTCAACATAATGAAAAAGAGGAATGTGAGCAGCTAGGGCCCTCACTTTTGGGGAAGTATGGGTATATGGATGTGAGAGACCCCCCTGGGCAGGACACTCCCTGGCTTCATCCTCTGCATCTTAGATTTCTTTGGAGGGTTTAACACACACAGAAGGAGGAGACCCATTCCAGTGGAGGGCATGGGTAGGGACTTGAGTCATGGACCAATTCCTGGAGAAGGGTCTGTTTATATCCATCTCTGAGAATAGGTTGGGCTACATGGGATTAGAGGGGAGGAGGAGCCCTTAAGAGAAAAGCCCCAGAGACCCTCCCCCACAGGCCCCATTCATCATCTTCCATCCAGGCCCTGTCATCATGCTGTCCTTCCCTTTGGCTCCAAGAAATCAAAGTCCTCCAGAAGATTCACCTGCTCCTACGGGCTGCAGACAATTATCTTCAGCCTGAGGAGGAATTTAGGGTCTGATTCCACTCTATGGAGTGGCTCAGTCAGCATGAGAGGTGACAGCCTAGTGGATTGGCAGAGGGCACAGAGGAGACTCTCAAGTGTGGCCAGATGCAAAGAGCCTGTGGCTATGGCTCCCTAGTGAGCATCAGGCCCTGCTGCATGGTGATTGCTGGGGCAGCAGGACTCCAGATGCTGTGTAGGCAATGGGAGGGAGACCTGAGGTGTGTTTCTTAGTAGCCTCTCAGTTGCCTCTCTGTCCTGCAGCTGCCACATATGATTCAAGCTGGAGCCCCTATTTCAGTAGGCCTCCAACACCCTCAAGGCCCAGAAGAACAGGCCATGAGGAATCTCAGGGGTGATTCAGTACCTGGATGGCAGAGGCAGAGTGCATGATGGCTTAGTGAAGTTTAGAGTAAAGTGTGGGCTCTGAGAGTCACACAGCTGTCCTGGACTCCCAACTCCACTGCTCTGATACTCGTTGCACCATTGTCATAAATTTAATGTGCTCTTTTAATTTTTTTTCTCCTTTATATTTATCTATAATCACTATGTACTATGGGTCTCTGTTAGTATTTTTATTTAATATAAAAGATATATGTTATACATTGTGTATCATTCTTCCTCATGATTCCCTTGTGTAATTTCATTCATATGTTGTATTTAGAGCAGTTAAATTCGTAGAAATGCAAAATAGAATAGGGGTTCCCAGGGGCTAGAGTGGTAGAATCATAGAGCTCTTTTTTAATGGGTACTGGGTTTCAGTTTTGCAAGATGAAAAAATTTCCCTATGTATGGGATGATGGCTGCAGAACAATGTGAATGTACTTAATTCCTGTGAACTGCACACTTAAAAATGGTTAAAATGGTTAATTTTACATATATTTTACCACAATATAAGAAAAAAATTTAAATGAACAAACTATAGCTGTCTGCAATATCATGGATGAATATCACAAATATAATGTTGCATAAGAGAATAGATATAAAAGTATATGTAGTATATAATTTCATATATATAAAATAGAACAAGGAAACAAAACTGAGGTTCTGGTTTTCAGTAATGGTGGAGTAGCTTGTTGAACTTTCACTCTCACAGACAAAAATGATAAAAATTTTGATAATATATATCATACAGAAACACATCTAAATAAATTATATATATATGATATATGTATGCATAAAAACTAAACAAGGATTCATCTGTGCCCACTGTAGGTGATAAACGTATTAAAATTTGAATAAAGCCAAATTAACTCCCTCTTCAAAAAGTAACAGTACCCATCAAAGGATTATAACAAAACCCAGAGTCTATAACTATCATCTATAGTTTCTGGTACACAATTTCGAAATTCATGAGACATGTGAAAAAACATGAAAATACAACCCATGCACAAGATAAAAAGCAGGCAGGAGAAGCTGTCACAAGATGTCCAAGATGTTGTAATCAGCAGACAAAGATTTGAAGACAGCTATTATAATTATGTTTATAGGAATAAAAGAAAATATTGTCATGAGTGAACAGATGTGGAGCCTCAGTAGAGAAATGGAGACTGTAAAAAAGAAACAAAAATAATAAAATGAAAAAATATTTTTGAGCTTGTCCATAGATTAAAAACAGAAGACAAAGCAAGAGAAATTATCGTATTATCTGAAAATTGAAAGAAATTAAAAGAGTCTTAGAGACCTGCAGAGTGATTGAGTCTGAGGAGAGGGGAGAGATAGAAAAATTAAATGGAGTTTGAAAGTAGATCAACAACTAATAGCTGAAAACTTCCAAAAATTGGTTAAAAGCATACAATGTTATATCCAAAATGTCAATAACCCCCCCAAAAACAAGTACAAATAAAACCATACCAAGGTTTGGTTTTACCAAGGCCATATTGTGATTTAGGAAACTGGCAGGGCAGAGTTTTCTTTCCTTTTTTTTTTTTTTTGAGGTGGGGTCTCACACGCTTCTGAAACTGGAGAAGGCGCAGCCTCAATTCTGTGCAGGGAGGATGCACAAGACCAGAATGTCCATTGCACGTGTTTCTGGAGCTTTAATTTTACTACAAGATTTGGAAGAAACAAATTTAAGTGATTTCCAAGGTGTGAAATTAAAACTTTAAAGCAAGGCTGGAAAGTCATCTTTCTTAAGTAACTCAGTAATCTGTGCCTGATAGGTCAGACTCTTATCAAAGAAAAAATAACCTATTTGCCATTATTCATTATTCATCTGTGCCCACTGTAGGAGATATAGGTATTAAATAACCTATATCCAGAATAGCCTATTTTCCATTATTATAAATAGTAAAAATTGTAAATCATAGCAAGTCTGATAAGGCAGCCTTGCTGAAATAACAGGAAAATATCTAATCCCATAATCTAATAACAGCTAAAGATAAATCTTATGAGCCCTCTCTCTGCTGGCAGCAACCAGCTGGGACTCTGTTTGCACAAGCATTTGAAAGGAGCCAAAAGGAAATATAAACCTGTCTCTTTACATGCACCAGCTCACAGCCTTTAGAATTTGTTTCTGTAGCTCAAGGAGTTCCTGAGAAGCTCCTGGACAGACAGCAGGGGGGTAAACTCCAGGCCACAGTTTCCTGCCCAAAACTGTATCTCAGGGACAAAAATCACATCCCCTGTGATAAACCTGACTACACCTCAGAGTAACCACGTCTCTAGCAGCAGAGAAAACAAGAAGAGGGACAACTGTTGTCTGGCAGATATTTGCTAATTACTCCACAACAATTACTATTTTTCTCTTTGTCCCCATAAAAGCAGCAAACCACTTCTCTCTCTTTGGGATGCCCTGCCTCTCCCTGCTCCCCCCCCCACTCTTACTCTGTCATTCTAAAGGATAAAATAAACTTTTAGCTTTTATGTCTTAATCTCTGCGTGAGAAATCTTTCTCCACCCATGGTGTTAGCACCTACTAGGCTTCCCACTCTAACAAGTCAATTTAAAACCCTGTCCTGTGGGCACCTGTGCTCCCAGCTGCTTGGGAGGCTGAGGCAAGAGGATCACTTGAGCCCAGAAGTTGGAGGCTGCAGCGATTTGTCATCACACCACTACACTTCAGTGTAAAAACTGATTCAGGTTCAATTTACTCTTTTTCTCTGTACTGAAAGCTTAAGAAAATTTAGTTTAGCTACCCAGAAAATTTAGTTTAAGCCTTCAAAATTAGAAAAAAAAAAGTATTCACTTCCACTACTCTGACTTTGCTTACATTTTTGGTTGTGATTATCTGTGCAATGTTGGTAGATCAGGTAGGAAATGTGTAAGTTGTGCAGAATAACTCCAGCCAGGGTAAGGATTCAGAAATTATATCTTAAAAAGCAATGATGTATTTTGTCAAAATGTATCACTTTCTCCCGGCATTTCTGTTTAAACAGCCCAATTAGCTAAGTGACCCTGTGAAAGATGTGTTCACAGAAAGGTCATTTCCTAAGCTAACAGATACAGATAATAAAAGTTAATAATAACAGCAGACAAAATACATTCTTTTCTGTTATTTGTTTTTCATAGTAAACAGCTTTAGTAAGATAACATTAAGAAAATTACAAAATTTTTTTTAAAAGTGTACTGTCTGAAAAGAGTTCGATAAAGAACACTGAAAGCATGATTACTATTATTTTGAATATAATATCCAATTATTTTCTGCAAATTACATTGGACCACTGTCAGACAACTTATTGATGCATAGAGAAATGTCAACTGTCATGGTTTATATACATTTTACATTATATATTACTTCCAAACACTTTTCCAGTAAGATTCGTAAAGGTGGAGGAAAAACTAAAGGGCTTGTTTGTATTCCTTAAAGGTCTATTTCATTAAAGTTTAATCTTCAAAGGGTGTTTTAACTAGCACTGCTTCTTTCCAGAGTAAAGAAAGACATTTAAAAATGACAGAACTGCTATGACATGAATTTTTGAAGCATGGCTTCAATTTGAAACATTAGCATATTTAAGAATTCTAAAGATTAGTATAATATATCCCCACTGCACCAGAATTTCTTTAAACATTTCAACGACTATAGGGAATTTTTACTAGTTTTTCTTTTTTTACTGAAACTAAAGTTTTTTTTTTCCTGAAACTAAAGTTTAACAAAATAATTTAACTTACAAATTATAACAAGAGGAGAAATATTTAGTCGGAGATATAAACTTATAAGATATAAGTTCCTCTGGAAAATGAATATTCACCTCCTCTTATTGAAATATTTCTGCAGGTGTCGTAATGTTATCAGAATTTAAAATTCACCTGAAAAATAGAAGCAAACAAACGAATAGTGAAACTAACAAAAACTAATAAAAATGTGCTCAAATTTACACAGAATCATGGGTATGTCATATAATGAGACTCTACCAGTTTTAAGTAAAGTAAATAAGGAAAAACGGTAATTACAAAGCCGGTCTCTCTCCTTGGGGAAAAAAGAGCCACTTTTGACAAATTGTTCCCCACAACACACACACACCCCTGCCGCCAGCCGCCCGCCGGGAAGGGCGTGTCCTGGAACGCAGCGAGCCGGAGCCTGAGGTCTGGGCGCGGCCTCCGGCGCCCGCAGTCCCCTCGCCTCGCCTGCGGGTCCCCAGCTGGAGGGACGGGGCGGGCCCTGGAGCCGGCGGCTGCCAGGTCGGGGCAGGAGCACGGAAGGGCCGGGACACCCGGCGGGCTCGGGTCCGGAGCGGTCCCCGCTGCGGGCTGGCCGGGGCGCGGGCTTCCAGCTCTGGAAAGTTTCCGGCCGCCGCGGGGGAGGCTCCGCAGCCGCCCGGTGGGATCCGGGCGCGGAGGCGGCGGCAAAGCCGGGCGGGGCGGCCAGAGATCCAAGAAGTCGGGGACAGGGGCGGACCCCGCCGCTTCCGCCCTGCGCGCTCCTGCAGCCCAGGGGACGGTCTGTCCCCTCCGCCCGCAGACTCCGGGGAGGCGCCGCCTCCTGCGGGTGCCCGAGCCGGCGTGGGGGCAGCTGCCCGCGCCACCGCCTGAGGACATCGTGGCCCTCCTGGGCGCCCGGGCCTGCGCCCTTGCTCCCTGCCTGGCCGTGGCTGTCCTGGCGGCACCGCCTCGGGGCCCCGGGCACGGAGCAGCGCGTCCTGCGGAGAGCGGCAGGTGAGGAGGGACCCAGGGCCCGAGGGAGGGGCCGGGGCTCTGCAGGCAGAGGCGTCGGAACCCGAACGGGCGCCCGGTGGGGAGGGGTCGCCGGGTGTGAGTGGCACCGCGGGGCCGGTGCCCGCCTTCCTGCTGCTCCTCATCCCCAAATATTGTGGCCAGAACCGGTGCAGCGATGTGTGTGGCGCCTGGAGCCGCAGGGCCACCACCCAAGTGCCAGGCCACAGCCGGAAAGTCACCCCGGGAGTGGCGCGCTCAGCCCCTGCCCCTGCCCCGGTTCCTGGCCGGCTTCAGCCGACCGCAGAGAGGGTGGCTTTGGAGGGTGGGTGTGAGCGCGGCAGCCGAAGCCGGCGCCTGCCCGCAGAGTCCGGCCAGACGAGGTGGCCCCCTCTGGCGCAGCCGTTGCCCCCACCCTGCTCTCGTGACCTGGTGGGCTCAGGGGTCTGTCCCCGGGGATGCGCCTGCAACGCCAGGCCGAGGCGAGAGGCCGGATGTCCCAGGGGTGTGGGGCCGCTGGGGAAGGTCCAGCCGGAGGTGGAGGAAAATCTTCCAGGAGGAGCCGCGGGGCCAGAGTAGGGGCCGGTCTGCTGGGCTCAGCCTGCACAGGCGCCGCGGGCCCCGAGGTGCCCCCACGGCCCCAGCCGAACCGGGCGAGTGCTCTGGGGGTCGCCCTCGGGCGCCCCGCTGCCAGCTCAGCCGGGACAGAGAGGGTGGCCGAGCGCGGCTGCCGGGAGCCCGCGCCCTGGAGACAGCCAGCTCCAGCTGGGAGAGGGGCGCAGGCACCTCCGTCCCCAGCCTGGCAGCCGGGCAGGGAGGCCACGGCCGGGCGGGGGCCCGGGCGGGAGGGCGGGCGGCCCCGCGCCTGGAGGTCTGCGCGGGGAGGAGCCGGGAGCGGCGCCGCCTCTGGTGGGGTTGGGGTCTGCCCGGGGCTCCGGGGCTCCAGGCTCTGGGTGCGCTCCTGGGACCTCGGTTTCCTCGCCCGTCTGAGAGGCCCTGCCATGGCCGGGTCGTTTCAATGATTAGACTGGTAATCCCGGCAAGCCCCCAGCCTGCCCGGCCTCTGGATCTGGATCTGGATCTCTCTCCCCAACTTAGTTAGGAACTTGCTGGAATGCTCCAAGTGGGGAGGCAGGAAGACTGCTGAACTTTTACCCTGGGCTTCAGGGGACCTTCCTGGTGCCCCCTCCTCTTGGGCTCTTTGAAAGCAGGCATCTGGCAACATTTCCTGTACTTCAGAGAGCTGTGAAGAACTTCACGCTTTGTTCCCTGACCCCAGGCCCTCATTTCATCCCCAAACCCAAATCCCTTGGGGTGGCCAGCTTCAGACTCGAGTCTGAATTGGCTGCTTGTTCTCTAGGGTTGACCCAAGGCCCTTATGATGGAGCATTGCTCCACCTCCATACCACTCCTGCGCCTCAACTCTAGTGACCCAGAACTGGGAGCACATATCCCCAGGCAGGGGACATGGCCTTCCCCAGCACCCTGGCATGGCCATAGCATGATGGACATCAGTCTCCAGACAAGAGACCCAGGGCAGGGAGCATTTGTCACCCCCCACTCTCACAGGCTGCAGCCATTTAACCTGGTTGGGGGGGGGGCTCTCTGGGTTCCCTGGCCTTCAGGTTGGGATTTTTACCTTGTGCTACAGTGAGGGAAACTGAGGCACAGGGCCAGTAAGTGGCAGAGTCAGAAAGACTCTGTGACTGGGAAATGCCCTCCTGGCCCAGTAAGGCCCCTCCAGGACTCAGCACCCCTTGGGCTGCACCAGTGGGCTGTTCTTGGCATGAGGCACCAGGTTGAGGTCAGCACCTTGGGGTGGGGGTGGGGGTGCTGGCAGGAGCAGATGCTGTGGGACCCAAAGCCGGGAAAGGGACATGCTCCACTCACTTGCACCCTCCCCTGCATTGCAGGTCTCCATCCTCAGGGGGTGAGGAAGACGGGAGGACAAGGCTAAAGACACAGGTGAGACCAGACTCCAGGCACTCAGGGCCTGACAGGGGTGGGGTCTGCTTTCTACCCACCACGCCCTGCCCCCAATAGGCAGGTGAGGGACCAAGGCCTGGGATATGACCTCCCTGGGGTCACACTGAGAGTCAGGGGCCCTGCAGGGTGGAGGAGGTGCTGTACCATCAAGATGGCTCTGGATTCCTGGGCCTGGGCTCTGGGTGGCAGGCTGGGGCTCAGAGGGGGACACCTATGGTGCAGATGGGGAGACTGAGGCACAGGGCTCTGGGGGTACCAGGAACACTGAGGAGGCCAGGGCAGGCCTGTGGGGACTTTGCTGTTGGCTCTGGATGAGATGGCTGCCACAGGTAAGTATACAACAGGGCACAGGGGCTCAGGTGGTTGCTGTGGGACAGACGAACTGAGGGGTTAAGAGCACCAGCAGGTGACTGCCCCAGCCCAGTGGGAGGGGAGGTGGCTGCAGGGCTGTAAGGGGGCAGCTGGCAGCTTGTTTTCCAGTGACTGGGCTGTGGGTATGAGAGCAGTCAGGGGACAATGCCTGGGGGTTTGGACTGGGGCAGTGGCAGGTGGACTTAGCCCAGCTGTGGAGGGGCCAGTTAGGGATGTGGGGCTTCTGGATTTGGAGGAGCTAAGAGACGTGCGCGTGAAGATGAGGGTCATCATGGTTTGTGCTGGGGGACAGTTACAACTTGGGAACCAGTGGTGTGCAGACTGAGCCCCTGTGCCCTCTGGGGTGAGCAGGCAGGGAGATGGGGGAACCAGTCAGGGAGACAGAGCTGGGAGAACCAGGGAAGCAGATCCCAGGGGAGGATGGAAATGTTCCAGCTCAGCTGCCCCCTCGGCCCTGCCTCCAGCCACACACTCCGGTGTCCTCTCCCTGAGTTCCTGCTTGCCCCTGCCCTCCTGGTGGTCCCCAGTAAGTGTTTGATGTTCCTACCCTGTATGAGGTAGAGATGTGAGGGTCACTGGGGGGCACCTTTCAGAAGGCACCATCTGGCAGTGGGCAGTGTTGAGTCCTTGTGGTCTCCCAGTGCTGGGAAGCAGCCCCTGCCACAGCCTGCTGGGCTCTCTCTGTCCCTGTCTCTGGGCTCTTGCAGGAGGCCTGGGAGGGCAGCTCAGAGCTCTGGGAGTTGCCTCTTCTCAGCGTCTGTCCACACTGCTCCCACCTGTGCCTCAGCCTCCTCCACCAAGAGATGGGTGTGTCCCTGTAGGTGGCTGGCAGCAAGGTCACCGTGGGGAGGAGGCTGCCTCCCTTCTCTGTCCTGGGTCCCTAGTGCCTCCCTTTTGGTAGGGGGGGTGGCAGTCCAGCCTCCTCAAAAGCCCAGCAGGAAGGCAGCTCCCAGGAAGGAGAAAAATGAGTTGGCATGTGAGGGTGGGGGTGGTGGCAGCTCTGGAAACCTGGACAGGGAGGAGGTGGGGCCGCCAGGATGCCATCCTCACAGGGCCCACCAGGCCCTTAAGCTCTGCAGAGGGTGGTGTACGTCTCAGGTTCTGCCTCTGAGGATCCTGGCTCTGTGGAAAGCTGGGTTCCCCCTCCTGGTAAAGTGCTCTCAAGGCCTGTCCTGGCGCATCCACCCAGTTGGGCTGCCCGCTGGGTCCTGGGCCTCCCCTTTGTAGGGCCTGCCTGAGTGTGCCTGCCTGGGTAGGTGGGGGCTCCCCTGGGAAATGCCCTGAAGGCCCCCAGGCCAGGGTGAATCACCCTGGACCTCTCAGCAGGAGAAGGGAGGGGACATATGGCCCAACTCCGATGATGCCTGGGGTGGGGATTGGTAGACATGGTGTTGAGGCTTCTGGTAGCCTTATCCCACCAAGACAGAGGTACTGGAAAGGCCAGCATGCTCCCTACACAGGAGGGGAAACTGAGGCTGGGGGTGAGCAGGGGCAGCTTTGGAAGGGGGTCAGGTCAGATGGGTATCTGCTCCCACCTCTGTTATCACCTTCATAACAGGGCTGGCAGGGCCCTTACTGGATTCAGCCCCTCTGGATGGACAAGAAGCTGCTGGCCATGCTGGCCACCTACACCATTCGCTTCTGCTGCCCAGCCACTGGCAACCCCACTCACATCATCTTCTGCCTGAAGCACTAGAAGGAGTTCCATGGAGGGCATCACATTATGGCATCAAGGTGGGCCTGGGAGGAGGTGGGGGTGGGGCCTGGGACAGGCCTGGGGTTCAGTCCTCCCACCTGAGCATCCACTTGCAGCTGTGGCGCCAGCAGTGGAGCCTGGTCATGTAAGAGTGTGGTGCCCTAGGACCTTAGCAGCTCTACCTGTGTGGTGGAGAACCAATTTGGCAACATCTGGCAGTATGATCCCCCAGCCCCCATCCACCCTGGCAGAGCACTCTCCTCACCAGCCCGTTCTGCATGCAGGGCTGCGGGCCAACTAGACAGCGGTGCTGGGCAGTGAGGTGGAGTCCACTACAAGGTGTACAGAGACTAAACAGGTGGAGGTGAACAGCAGGAAGGTGGGCCCGACCACACTCCCCACCCCTCCATGCTCAAGGTCAGCACTGCTGTTGGCTGGGTGTGTGGGGTGGGCAGGCTGGGGGCTCCACTTCACTGAAACCTGCCAGCATTATAGAGCTTTTGGAGCAGCTTATGAAAGACAAAATTTTGGCACCACCCAGGAGACAAAATCCTCTGCAGTGATTAGTTGTCCTGGATATGAACTTGCCTAGAATTTGAAACAGATCCATAATAATTTACTATATCCAATTTCTTTTTTAAAAGAATCAATAATTTGAGTTTGATAACTACCTTGAAGAAGATTCAGGTCTGTGTCACAGAAGCCTTACATGAGTCAGCATTTTCACTTGTAGAAGAGGACGTTCTGAGTAATCAGAGTCAACCACCATGGCCATTAGACAAGTTCAAATGATTAACTTCTGTTTTCAAATATATTCATTAATATACCACTTACAGTTATTATAGGAGAAGAGAATAAAAAGGCATGGGAATAGTTATGCCCATTATATAATAATTTTACTTACTGTACCTATAAACGCTCTTCAAATGCTAATGTTTTAAAAGTTTATACAAATTTACATTCTACTCTGTAATGCAGTTGCATTTATTTTAATATAAAACACTTTAAGTTACTTCTATAGTAAAATGAACTCCCCAGGAATTTATGCCATGTTTATGCTGTAACTTTGCATATTCCTATAAACATAGCCATCTGCCACACTAGTACTTCTGAAAAGTTCTATATTTGTAGCAAAGTAATAGCATACTTTTTCCTCAGAATATAAAAAAACTTGTGACCAGGAAATCCAATCTGCAAAGCATGGTGTCCTCCTGAACTCATTGCAGGTAAGATGTCAACATGCTATGCTTTTTATGCACTGAATGTGGGTAAGTGTAACACATCTAACACATTTAATATAAAATTTTTTAAAAGCCTCTGTAGAATGTAATGTAGTATAGTCCCTTTCATGATCCTATCACAATTTATATTACTGAGTAGATTATGAATTCTAAACAATTTCTGGAACCTAAAATTCTCTGTAGAGCCACCACTCAGTTGCCATTTGAGCTATATCTTACTTATTACAGATCCTCAAATGCGCCACACTCATTCCTGTGCTTGTCTTGTACCTTGATCTCTTTCTTCCTTTGCTGACAAAATGTCCTCATATTCAGGTCTTAGTTTGAAGAAGCAGTTCTTGAAAGAAGCCTTTCCCTTCCTTCAGAGTAGAGGAGGGTAAAGAAAAAAAAAAAAAGAAGCAGCCTTTGCTGTGTTTGAATGTGTATGTCTCTCTCTATTTACCCTCTCTGAGTGAGACCCTGTAGTCTTTCAGCTTTTCCTGCCAGGCTGTAAATTCTATGGGGGTGCAAATGTACCTGTTACTAGTGCTGTTACTAGTGTGACTTTGTTATCTAGGACAGCACTTGTCACTTGTTAAGTGCTCCGTAAATATTTTAAATGAATCAGTGATCATTGAACACTGAAGTGCCACTTGAATCATAGTGATACCAGGGATAAGAGTTTTGTAATAACACAATAAAAATATAAGTGAAAACTTAGAAATCTGCTTTGAACACCATCTTTTTTATCATTGTAATCTAAAATGAAATAAAAACTATGCAACAGAACATTTATCAGTGATCCTACACTTTGTTTATATTAACATGTAAAAATGAGAGCCTGTATGTTGCCCATAGCAGTTGTAAGGACATTTACAAAAATATGTTCTAATAAAGTTGAATCCCTAAGAGCAAGAAATTATGTAGATTTGGCTGCAATTTGCAAACTACATTTATTTTTGGGTGCTTTGTTCAAAATGACACAACTAGTCTCTGATTTTTTTTTTCTTGTTTAACATATCCAACATGTCATGTCCAATTATAATGCACTATGTTAAATAAAATTTTAACTGTATGTATGGTATTGTTTCTTTCTGGGCTACTAAAAGTTGTCTTCATTATTCTTCTTAAAAATCATGGAGCTAATTCACAATTGCAAAGATGTTGAATCAACCTAAGAACCCATCAATTCAAGAGTGGATAAAGAAAATGTAATGTGTGTGTGTGTGTATACATATCTTTTGCAGCAACTAATGGAACTGGGGACCACTATTCTAAGTGAAGTATCTCAGGAATGGAAAAACAAACACCACATATACTCTCGAATATGTGGGAGCTAAACGATGGGCAGACTCAGGCACAGAGAGATGTAAAGGACATTGGAAACCAGGAAGAGGGGAGGTTGACAGGGGAGTAGGGGAAGAGAACTTACCTACTGGGTACAGTGAACACTGTTTTCATGGCAAGCACGCTGAAAGCTCTGACTTCCGCATTATAGAGTGTATCCATGTAACAAAAACTTTTGTACCCACTTAATATTTTAAAATAAAGAAAAAATCAAAGCTTCAATGCAGGAATTTTACTTCATTTATTCTAAAATATGTATTAAATATCTACCATGTGCTAGGAAATAGCAGCTTTTTCTCAGGAGCTGAATGATGGTTTGCTTCTCTTGCTGTCTTATTTCCACGGTGGCTCCTGTGCAATGCTGCTGTGATTGTTCTGGAATGTGACTGTGATGGAGTTGACATTAAGCCTAACAACGGATAAGTGTCTCGGTCCCAGGACTACTTCATAGCTGTTGCACATGGTCTGTAGCATAAACCTTGTCAGAGCCCAAAGAGGACATGTTGACAATCTTAAGTACATATTATTTGATGACTTTTTTCTAGCTTTTAGAATCAAAACAGAATATTGTGCTTGTACTAATTTGTTTCAGTTTTTTATTAATTATGGATATTATATGCAGAGAAGATACACCCACATACAGTTTTTCTTCCATTTTTTATTGTGGTGTAGTTGACATACAGTCAATTGTACGAATTTAAAATGTATACTTTAATAAGCTTGGCACAATTTGATATGTAGACACCTGTGAAACCAACCATTCCTTCAATCAAGACAGTAACTCTATCCATCACCTACCAAAGTTTTCTAATGTCCCCCACAATCCCCACCTCTCAGCCCTCCCCTGGCTGCCCCGCCCAATCACTGACCTGCTTTCTATTGTTATAGATTAGTTTGCCTTTTAAAAATATTTTTCAAAAGTAAGTTGTATATAGTATAGTATAAATGTTCTTTTTGGTCATGTTTAACTTATCAATGGTATCTTGAGATTAATCTGTGTTTTTTTCATGCTTTAATACTTGATTTCTTTTTATTGCTGAGTTAGTTGTGTTACATTATACAAATATAATACATTTTATCCATTTACCTGTTAATGGACATTTGGGTTGTGTCTAGTTTGAGGATATTAAAAATAACTGCCTTCTAGGTGTTTTATATTTTTAGGTTCTACATTTATATCCAATGCATTTTGAGTTAATTTCTCTACATGGTGTGTGGTATGGATTCAAGTTCATTTTATTTGCAAATGAGTATCTAGTTGTTCCAGTACCATGTGTTGAAAGCCTATTCTTTTTCAATTTATTTGCTTTTGCACCTTTGTCAAAAAGCAGGTGCCCATATATGTGCAGGTTTAATTCTGGATTTTCTATTAGGTTGCATTTGCCAATTTTCTTATCTTTATACCAGTATCACACCATCTTGGTTAATTTAGATTTACATTAAATCTTGAAAACATGAAGACTTAGCCATTTGTATTCTGTTTACTAGGGCTTCCATCAAGCAATACCATAGACTGTGTGGCCTAAAAAACAGAAATTTATTTTCTCAAAGTCCTGGAAGCAGAAAGTCCAACATGAGGCATCTGCAGGTTTGGTTTCCCCAGAGGCCTCTCTCCTTGGCCTTTATATGGACTCTGCTTGCTGCCTCTTTGCATGGCCTTTGTCTGTGCACACGTGTGTCTCTATCTCTTCCTCTTCTTATAAGGACTGGTCCTATTGGATTAGGGCCCCAACATTATGACATCATTTAACTTAATTACATTTTACAAATATTGAGTCTTACAACCCAGCATATGTTTCTTATACAACCTGACAACAAAAGCTTTTTAGTATTAGTGATGCCTAAATCTTCCTCTAGTCTACCTAGACCAACAAGTTCACACTTTTACTAGTACAGATGAAGAAACATGACTAATCCTGCACTATTATCGTCATCTCACATTCTACAAGCAACCTAACAGCAAGTGCTTCAGAACATACACAACATGTGGCCTCTTCTCACTGCTGCCACTGGGTCCACGCTGGGCTGGGCCACCCTATGTCCCATGGTGATGCCTGCATCAGCCTCCTCCCTGGGCTCCTGCTGGCTTCTCTTCTCTAGACTTACTTTATGTTCCACTTATTAATGCCATTAGCCCAAGTTGGACAAACATGTTCATCATTTTAATTGAGGTAAACAACATGAGACGGTAGAAGAGACCATAACTCCACTTCCCATGAGGGGGAAATGCAGTTGCATGGTCATGTGGAGGCAGCCTGCCCAAGCGACCGCTGGGCACAGTTCCAGTCCCGTAGTTCCCGGGGTTCAGTGTGAGATAATTGCCACCTTCACCTGGAGGCTCAGCCTCATGACAAGGTCTTGGTGTGAAATATTCTTCGTATATTCTGTCTGAGATACGATCAAAATGAAGAGTCACCTTTTCTCTAACACTTTCTTTTCATCATTTCCTCCATTAGGTAGTGTCTTCTCTTTCTCATCAACCTGTAAAGAAAAATAAAAATTTCAGGACCAACCATCCTCTCCAGCTTCTTATGCAAAAGGGAAGGTCAAGGCCTCAGGCCCCTGTGAAGGACTGTCCCCACAGATCGTTCATAAGGCAGTTCCTTGCTGTCGTCTCATAAGGAGGGACATGCACATTGTTACTTTGGGTCTGTAGGCTAAGTCTACCTCCTAAAATTAAACTCTGTTAAATTCCACCTTAATAATGAATTATAAGTTTATCTTCCCAGGTGAAGAACAGAGACAAGACAAGATCAAACATTTTTCCCCCTACCCAGGGACATCTGCATAATTGATGCTTCCTTCACTCCCCTTTTCTCCACTAACACTCACCTTATCTTATGTAAAATGTAGATTTTTCCTGGGCCTCACCAGAATGTAACCATGTTGCCTCACTGCCCACCCCCTTCTCTCTTTTTTCCTTTCTGTATGCCTTATTTCCCTGAAATATTGAAGCTCCCAAATTCCCCATCAGAAATAGAGCCACAGATTTGTCTGTGGCTTATGCTTTTCCTGGGCACATCCTCAAACTTTTGCTTGATAAACCTCCATTGATTTAGACCTTTGCCTCAGTCACTTATTTTGGGTTGTCAAACTTAAGCGTCCTTTATCATATGGTAAGAGGACATTGGCCATCAATTCCTGGAATATAATCTGCTTCTTCCTAACATTTTCAAATTTGAGGCTGTTCTCTCAGAAGTGGTCTCACTCTGTAAGTGGCTTTCTCTCTCTCTCTCTCTCTCTCTCTCTCTCTGTCCTTTTTTTTTTTTTACTCAAATGTTATGTCAAATGGAGCCAAAATTTTTGTTAGACAAGGCATTCTCTTCCACTGAAAACTGAGCAAAATTTCATCCACCCTTTATATGCATTATTCTCAGCACTGTATCTT
This sequence comes from Daubentonia madagascariensis, assembly GCA_023783475.1. Classification (NCBI taxonomy): domain Eukaryota; kingdom Metazoa; phylum Chordata; class Mammalia; order Primates; family Daubentoniidae; genus Daubentonia; species Daubentonia madagascariensis. The sequence continues at coordinate 360,848 of JAKFHU010001957.1, read as the reverse complement.
TTTTCTATCTTGTGGTTGTTTTAAGAATAAAGTGGTTTGGAATATCTGTCCATTCATTTGGCATTTTAATCAGTAATCATATTCTATGGCCTTTTATTTCCAATGAATAAATATATTCAATTTTGTCACTTGGAGTCCCTAGGCTAAATATTGTGCGTAAAGCATTAAGGTGAGTCATACAAAATATGGGGTGGTTGTAGGCCCCTAGAATTTCAATCACAAACATTACTGAAACTGAGTTCTTATTTCATATAAAGAAAATACTTATATTTAGTTAGGTGTGATAGCAGTATTTTCATTAGACTTTTTGATTCACTAGAAATAGATATTGAAATACATACAAAGTAAACAGTGTGGTCTGTTATATTTGCTTTAAAGTGCCACTAGGATAGCTGGAGTTGGTCATTGAAAATGATGGCCAAATAATGAAAAATTTTGAAGCTTTTTTGATAGGTACTATTCATAATGGGTTTTATTATATAATTATCTCTACTATTGTACTAGATGTTTGCATTTCTATTATAATATTTGAATAAAGCATATAAACATTTTAATAAAAAAGCCTAACATACTGCACATCAGCCCCGTTCCATAAGGAAAAAAGGCAATCATCTTCCTGCACATTGCAGTGATGGATTTTGAAGACCATCATCAGATCTGGGTGTGACAATTGCAGGTGAGGGAGTAGAGGACAGTGCAGCACTAGAATTAGGAAGAGAGTACTGTAAATGCCTCTCCAAGTATGGACAGTGGTGCTACCAAAAATCTTTGTGCAAGATTGTCTCTGTGGGTGTTACTGAGAAATGTCATTCTTACATAATGACAGCATTACATTTTCCTAACAATCTGGGAGTCAGAGCAGTGTGTCTTCTGTAAGTTTATGTGGCAGGGCCCCTGGCTTGAGAACACATGCTCTACAGCCACTGGACCATCAGGTTGTTCCCTGTGTGATGTGCCAGGCCCATGCCCGGGTGCTGAAGTCTTGCTCAGGCACAGGGCAGAGACCCGCTGGACCCTTACCAGCTGCTGCTCATGGGCTCCATGTCCCTTGTTTCCCAGGCCAGCACTGAGCTCTCTGCTGCTTTTTCCAGGCCACAGGAGGAGGAGGAACTGGTGCTGTGCCCACCAGTGCCCTTGTTGGAGTCTCAAGACCTGGCCATTAGGTCAGTATGTGGGGGCCACTAATCCCTGGAGGCTCTGGATGCACTTATCAGATTTCAGGCACCTCTCAGAAGACTAGATCTCACACCCAACCTACCCAGTCACATAAATCACATGTTTTAAGTGTATAGTCCATGGTTTGTAGTGTATTAGCAGAGTTATATAACAACAATCTTGGGGTTCCCTCCCTTGGGGACCCCATCATTCTTTGTTCAGTATATGATTTCTGGAAGGGGTATGGGTCCCCACCAAGCAGCCGGTGAAAGTGGTGGTCTACCTGTGGACACTTCCTGCTTACAGCCTCCTGTTCTTTCTTGGGGTACAGTCTCTCCCACCATTGGGCCTGAGGACAGGTGATGGTAGGGAGGGAGTGTAATCTTGCCTCTGACAAAAAAGCATGGTTTGGGCCTGTCACCTCTCTGATGTCGGGGGAGTCAGAGCCCTCAGAGCTCCACATCAGTGAGGCAGCCACTGGCCATGTGGGGCTACTGAGCACCTGGAATGTGGCTGGTCTGAACCGAGATGTGCTACATGCTTAAAACATAGTAGGAGTTTCAAAGCTACAGTACCAAAAAATACTTCATTACTAATTTTATATCGATCAAATATAAAAACAATAATGTTTTGGATATATTGGGTTAAATAAACTATTGCAATCAATTTTATTTATTTATTTTATATGGCTACTAGAAATTTTTAAATGACACACGCGCCTCACATTTTATTTCCATTAGACATTGCTGCCTTACAGGACGGCCTCCATTTTCAACGCTCAGGCTGCCGCCTTAAAAGGTCAGAGGCCAGGAACGTTACAAAATCTCAAACTTTAAATTAATTGTCATTATGTTTTTCCATTTGTAAGGAACATATATTTACTGTGTGTGTGAGTATATATATATTTATATATAAAATTTATAAAAGAATACCATTTATATTCAATGTTAAATACAAATGTGGCCCAGGCAGGACCAGGTCCCACAGCAGGGGCAAAGCCCTGTCTAAAAAGAACTACTCTGGCCTCGTTCAGCCCCAGTGGGATCGCATCCCCTGTCACTCATGGCCCGAGGGGTGGGGCCTGGAGCCTTATCCAATCAGGGGCGCTGAGGTGAGGACTGTCCAATCAGGTGCACGACCGGAAAGAAGGCGGTGGCTTCCGGGAGCTGGCGTGTCTTTTGTCTGTGGCGCCGGGCACCGAGCTGGGGTCCCGTCTCTGCTGTTCCATCTCCGGCAGGGCCCAGGTGTCTCTGCCACAGTCTCTGTCACCCTGTGACCGGCGGGTACTGAGAGATCCGTAGGGAGGACACCGGATTACCCTGGAAGCTGGGAATTGGTGAGAGTGCGGGTCGCTGTCCCGAGAGGGGGCGGGGCTGGGCCCAGCCGGAAGCGGCTGTGGCGGGACCGGGCGGCCCCTCGTCAGCGCGGGAGTCTGGACGCTGAAGTTCGCCACCGGCGCCCCTTGGCCCGCAGTTCCCTTCGGCCACAGGTGAGGCTGGCGGGGGCAGCTGGGACCCTGGGCGTCCTGCACGGTCCCTGCACGTTTGCCTTGGCCACAACCGGGAGCCCTCCCTGCCCTGTGCGTGGCCCGCGTCTGCCCCAGACGGTGCGGGGCGCCGGGAGTGTCCTGGGGGGATCCCGACTCGGGTGCGGGGTTCATGAGTGGAAGGAGCCGGAGTCGGCGAGGTCCCCCACCTCCTTTCTCCTGTTAAAAACTAACCTGAGGCAGTGTGAAAACTTAAAAGAGTTTATTTGAGCAAATAGTAATTGTGAACCTCGAGGCCCCCAAACATGGTGTGTGGTCTTGAGGCCACTGGAAGGGCTTGAAGGAAAGGAATTTATAAGGTGCATGAGGAAGCAAACTACATTCAATAATTGGGCACAGTTATGTAGTGGCCTTATTTGGACTATCCACATGGCTATTTTCTGGTTATATAATCAGAGCTTTTTTGGCAGTTTGTAGTTGTTTGCCTAAGTTTTGTTTTCCTTTAAGTTGTAATTTGCAGGAAATGCATTTGAGTTAGAATCAGGTTTCTGTAGGGAGGAACCCAGGACACTACAGCCACATCAGTCTAATTGCCCTTTATTTAACTATTTTAACACTTTTTAGGGGACTGGTTTTACTTGCATTTTCCAAATGTGTGGCAAGCAGGGTCTCAGATCCAAGAATCAAATGCAGTTTGCCCAGACTAACTGTTCTAGGGCCTGTTGGAAATCCTAAATTTCCAGTCCTTCCCCACATTCCCAAATGCCTACTACCACTCTCCAATTTATAACATTATTAACTATTTGTCCTTTATTTCTTTTTCAAACAGACACAGTATTTCAATTGTTGGTCTTTTTTTCACAGTGCTGTGGGTGGCTCTTTTTACAATGTTTGTTTTCTGTTTCTAAACATTTCACATGGGAGGAAAGCAGAGAATAATCACCAGAGGCTCTCCTGTAAAAAATCTTTGTGATTCTCCTCCTTTTATCTTCCCGAGGCACACACAGCTCACCAGACTGTCTTTAGGTTGAGGTTACCCTTTGGAAACTTTACAGGGTGATGTGTCCTCAGCCGTCCTCCTGTCTTTTCCTGGTTCTCGCTTCACAACTGTCTGGGCGTGGCCCAAGATGCCCTCAGCAGCCGTGTCTCTTGGAGTGTCTAGTGAATGTCAGCCCTGTGTCATCTCTTAGAGGACAGCCTGAGGTGTGGGGGTGGAGCCTCTTGGTAGGAACAGCTGCATGCCCTGATGCTGAGAAGAGTCTCCTGTTGTACCCTTCACCTAAAAAGCTAACTCCCTGGGACATTAAGATTTTCTTTCCCCAACCTGAGCTTCCATTTCATGTAGACACATTGGTGCTTAGGCAATAAGATGCTGGTATCGAGGAGAAAGGACAGAAATGACTCCTGCCCTTTGGATTCTTTCAGGCTTTTGAAGGGAGAAAAAAAACCATCCCAAAGGACAAGGAAAACTCACTCAAGTGAGGCAGTGCAAGAACCTGCAAAGCAATTTGTACTTCAGACACACAGGTGCAGAGCAGTCTCTCCTGGGATGGTGGTCATTGAGTTCTTCAATGAGCAGGATGGGGGTGGGAGGATTTCTGAAGTGGTACAATGGTCTGAGTTGACACTGAAGTCACGAATGTCTGTGCTGCAGTTAGCACCACCCCTCCCTGGACTTGTTATTTTGAAAAGATTTATTCATTAACTATAAAATGTATTTTATCAGTAAAGCCTGAAAGATAATAAAAATCTAGCCTTTTATTCCATCTGGTAATAATTCTAATTTATCTTTTTTCTTCCCCAGAGTGAGTGTGTAAGGTTCTGTGGTATATTCTATTTTGAGGTGATTTCAAACAGAATCCCAGGACTTAGCTTTGCGAATGCTACCAGGGAGAAGAAATAGGGAAAATGTCTCCACCATTATGGCTGCAGAAAAATGGATATGTTTCCACAAGAGTGTGGTAGATAAATTGGTGAATTAGAAATATTCACCAAAACAGCAGTTCCTATCTTATGCAGAGTGGAGAATTTTTGACAGTGGACAACACTTGTCCTTTTATCTGGATGTCAGAGTTTATAGCTAAATTTTATGTGACAGGACTTGGCAATTACTAGAAGTGTTCATATATGATACATTATTTACTAAATGATTTGTTATAATAGAAGTAATAATTGTGACATGTTTATTGTCTGAAAGGGATAGATATTTTTGCTTTTCCTACTGAGATGTGAAATATAAGTGCCTTATAGTTTTCTTCCCTTTTATAAACATAAACACTGAGTTTGAGTGATTTTGCTGGATTCTTCAAACACTGGCTGTTTTCTTATTTAAAACTAAATGAATAACATTAACTGGGAAGCAGAGAACTGGGTTCAGAGACTCCCAAGCAAAGGTCAATCCTGATCTAGCAAAAGGCAGTCACTGAAGGCCCAGTTAGTTCTTCCTGGGGAGCCTCCCTCCAGGTGTCCCAGTCTGTTTCCACCAACTGTGGAAGGAGCTCTTTATACTGACAGAAGCTACAGAGGCTGGAAAGCTGGGGACCCCCAGGCAGGTGTGGTTGGGGTTGGGATGGGAGTGGGGGTGTGATGCCCTTTCTGAGGGTGTAATTGTTACTGTGCTGGGGATAATTTTTAGACATTATCATATAAAATAAATTCTAATCTAAGTTAAAAGTGACTTTATTCTAAAGACGTATGGCAATAGTGTAAAGCACCAACTATGAGATCTGCAAACGTCTCAAGGTTTAGGCAGACAAGAGCTTTTTTTTTTTCCATAGGGAAGAACAAACAAGATTAGAAAGAAGGCAAGGAGGAAGAGGAGGATGAAAGGTGCTAAAATCTGATCCTAGATCAGAGAATGTTTCACTCTAAAGTCAGCCTGTTCTTAGAAGGGGTGTAAAGAGGGGGTGTATGTTAGCTCAGGCTGAGGGTGTGTCAAAGTTCAGCAGCCTGGGAGGAGAGAACCGTAAGGAAAATTTGGTTAACATGTATTTTGTTCTGATTACTGAAGATAAAACTGTTCAGCCAATTGTTTATGAGGTAAAAAATGCAAATTTGCATAGTCTCTGGCTTTATGATATCTGAAAGAGCGAGCATCATATACATCATGATGGGAAGGGTCTTTGTCTGCAGTAGGCTGCTGTTGCAGAACATAAAAGATGTGGGATATCTTTACTCACAGCTATTTACTAGCTGTTTATCTGTCCCACAGCTATTTATCTGTCCCATGTTCCTCTGCCACATTTCCTTGTCCTGTACGTCTCTTTCACTTGGCTGTTACTGAGTTATTTCCTTTATAATAAACTAGTAACAATAAGTAAAATGTATTGCTGAGTTCTGTGAATAATTCAATGAAATTACTGAACTTAAGGAAGCGTTACAGAAGCCCCTGATTTATAGGTATTTGCTCAGAAGTGTAGATGGGCCCCAGGGCTTGCCACTGGCATCTGCAGTGGGGGCAGTGATGTGGGACTGAGCCCTGGACTTGTGGGGTCTGTCCTGACTCTGGGTGGTCTCAGAATTGAATTGTTGGACACCCAGCTGGTGTTGGAGACTGGTTGGTGTTCAGCAAACTCCAGATGTGGGGTGTCATAAGTGGTGTCAGAAAAAAGACATAACAGGTCAGCCCTTGAAATGACTCTGGGTGAGTGAGTGGTTGCTGGTGAGAATTGTGACCCTGGAGGAGGGAGTGTGTCCATGCTGTGAGGACGGGACAGGGGACAGGGTGTGTGCAGCTCCCAGAATTAAATTTCCCAGCTGTTCATGTTTCTCTCACACACTACCTAGGAGTGAGCCACCCTGGGGTACATCTCCATGGTGAGAGTGGTCCCCAAGCTTGGCAACATGTTTAACCTACTGAATGCGGGTTTCCTTGTGAACTGTGTATAAAAACAGGCTGCTCACCTGAGCTGCTTTCCCTTTTTTTCTTTTATAAAACATGCTGCCATATACTCCAGTTCACCCAGTCCAATTGCAACAATTTTACCTTGAATAGGGTTCTTTGATTTTACTTGAAATCTGAGTGAATTAGGTGTATGCCTTTAATGAAAACAATTCTTGAAATTAATTGTTTTATACTGAGTTTAAATAATAAGAATATAATCCCCCAAGGTGAGTAGAGAGCCTTGGGCAGTTCTGGTGTGTCCCCAGATCTTATCTACCTTCTCCCTGAGGTGAACGAAGCATGATTCTATTCCTTGTAGCTTATATGTTTTATCTATTAAAGAGTTTATCCTCAGTTGTTGGAGCTTTGGGCATTATGGTTACCTTTAATATTCCATTAACATTATGTTGAAATTTATTGTTTCTTTTGCCTTCGCTTGTGACATTGCTTAGCGTTGTCTCAGTGGTCCCATTTACTTTACCATTATTCCCTAATGGGCTTGAGTTGTTTAAAATTTTTTTGATTCTTGTCCTGTGCCACTTGCTTTTGTCCCAAGTAGTCACCTTATAATTCATTGAAAATGAAGGAACTGAGTCACAAAACGAATTTTAAGAGTTCTATTGACCATGTTTGCTTTGTCCCCAAGTACTCACACTCAAAATTCATTGACAATGGAGACACTGTTAGACTTTGTTAATGATTTAATTTTAAGCATTGAAAGGGAGAACAGTGCCAAAGTACTACATAAGTACTTCAGGAATTTGTATCAGAGAAATTGATTAGTGATTGGCTGTACATTGCTGAGCTATAGGGTATGAGTTATGGTGTTTACCATGTGACATTGTTAGTTACTTTATAGCTACATGTGGTGTCAGTCTGTGTAGAGTCCACATAGCAAAGAGATTTTGGAGAAGATTTCTTAGCTCAAGGGTCAAGGTGGGGAGTAGAACATGACTGCTGCCTCATTCCTGATTCTCTCTGGGCTTGATAATTTATGTATTTATTTGTTTAGTTGAGACAGAGTCTTGCTCTGTTGCCCAGGCTAGAGTGCCATACTGTCAGCCTTAAACTCCTGGGCTCAAGCACTCCTCCTGCCTTGGCTTCCTGAGTAGCTGGGACTACGGGCATAAGCCATCACACCTGGCTAATTTTTTTCTATCTTTAGTAGAGACAGGGTCTTATTCTCACTCAGGCTAGTCTCAAACTCCTGAGCTCAAGTGATCCTCCCTTTTTAGCCTCCCAGAGTGCTAGGATTACAGGCATGAGCCACCACACCTGGCCTGGGCTTGATAATTTAAAAGGAGGCTTGCATTTCTCAAATAAAAGTTTATTTTTTCTAACTTGTCCTTTTTGATCACAGTCTTTCTTTTTAAAACCATTGATCAAACTCTGAGTGTCAAGATGTTCCTTGTTGCCAGGAGGTCTCATCCCCATATAATCCTGTCTGACGTTGGAACAGGGGGAAAGGAGACATTTTAGTGAGGAATTTTAAGAGCACCCAAAAGCCAAATTGGGATGGTCTCACAGAGTGGCAAAAATTAGACTTCAGTCAAGTCATTGATTTACATAGCTGCTGTTGCTTGTTTTAATTTTTCTAGTCTTTGGAATTCTATAATTTTAATTTTCTTGGAAGAAGTAAAACAACAATACACAGCATTAATAATTTGAATAGTACACATATAATGTAAATAAGCATAAAAAGAATTTGTATGCGAGAACAATAACAAAATAACTATTTCATTAGGAAGCCAACTAAAAGCATGACAAAAATTTAAACCAGGTTCCTCTTCAGAGACTTGTTGTAGCCAAGTGGCTTCTTTCTAATTTTTTCTAGATGAGATTCTACTTCATGGGAACTATTTATGTATACACAATGGAAGGTGTTTGCCACCACACATATACCTCCTTCCCTGCTCGGGTAACATGTAATCTAAAGCAATGGCTTTGCCTACTATATGCTCAACCAGTAAATCCATACTTTTTTTTGAGCTGTGATGGAGGCTGTAGTTTCATTAGCAATTTTTTCTAAGGTTATAGAAAGATTTCTAATCATGTATTGATGAGAGGTGACACCCACTAAGGCAAAAATATCCCCCCAATGAAATGCAATGAAGTGCATGGAGCTGTCCTCATGATGGCCAGGGAGATAATTAGCCTTTTTTTCTGAATAGAATCCCCATCTAAAATAAATTGGCTGTCATGCCTAGAGAAAAGTTTGAGGGAGCTAGTAGAGTGTTGGGCTTCCTCAGAGCTATCTATAGATAGAGAGGTGACAAAATATCCTAGGAGACATTGCCCTTTAATTTAGCAGCACAGGGATTGTTCAACAATACCTGATATGATTCCTTCAAACAGTGTTGGAGGGAATCTTTTTTTTGATGGTGTTTCCAATAAACAAAGTTTCCATGTTGGAGGCCATGATCTTTGATGTTTACATTCCCAGGGAGCACCCAGTTCAAAGAATCTTTACTTAATTTAAAATTTTTAATAAGAAGCTTTATAAGGCCTTGGCAATAATGAAGGATCTCACTTTAAAGAGAGCTGGTTGTAGGCTACTTCATCCAGGTGCTATTGTTTTAAAGGGAGAAAGCTGATGTTTTCCCAAGCAGGGTAAAACATAAGCTAAACAATACCAAGAGAAGAGCCTTATGGCAGGGAAAGTTAAAAGTTTCTGTAAACTTTTCCAGTTGATTTTGTATTACCCGTTTGTATATTTCACCAATCCAGAAGGCTGAGAGTGGCACACACAATGGAAATGCTGAAAAATTGGCCGTATGTTACAAATGGGCAAATTATTTTACCAGTGAAAGGGGTTTCTCAATCTCTGTGAAGATGAGACAGAAATCTCCAAGAAGAAATAGAGCAAGACTTAAAATGATCATGGTTAAAGACACAATTGATGGAGAAATCGGGTCATTTTATTTTTTTTCACAGTTTACTCAAAAGGTGAACCAAAGTCTTTTATTATCTTTTACCAGTATTTCACGAAAATTTTGTTTAAAAGAGAAAACCAAATTTTATCTTCATATTACTGTACTATTATTAAATCTAATTTAAATAAAACTTGAAAACAGATTTACCCAATCTCAGTCAGCTCTCACCACACACGATACGATCTCTATAAACCTTTTATAACCTCTTACAACGTTTTTCCCAATCTCTCTCTCCAGTCTTCTATATCCATTCATTTATCTTATTTTTTCTTTTATTCTTTTAATTTAATGCAACATTTAAATAAACTGTAAGCTAGGCAAAATTACTTTTTTTAAGAAAAAACATTGTGTCTCTTTTTTATAACCTTTTACACCAAAAAGCACATCTTATTTTCTTTATACACTCTGTATGTAGACTTGTTTCTGTTCTTATCTCTAGCTTTAGTTACCATATGTTAATCAGAAGTTTCACTCTTTCTAACCTTAATTCATAGTGAAGACCTAAGAAATAAGCAATTTTTTGTGACAGGGTTTTATTCTGTCACCTAAGATAGAGTACAGTGGAGTCATCATCACTCACTGCAACCTCAAACTCTTGGGCTCAAGCGATCCTCCAGGCTCAGCCTCCTGAATAGCTAGGACTACAGGTAAGTGCCTCCATGCCTGGCTAGTTTTGATTACTATTATTAATTTTTTAGAGACAGAGTCTTGCTATGTTCCCAAGCTGGTTTCAAACTCCTGGGCTGAAGCAATCCTCCTGCCTTGTCCTCTCAAAGTGCTAGGATTACAGGTGTGAGCCACTGCACCCGGTTGAAATAAGCAATTTTAACTGTTAGTCACATACTAACACTTTATGAATACTTATTTATTTATTTATCAATGAATGAATGAATGAATGAGACAGGATCTCACTCTGTCACCCAGGTTAGAGTGCAGTGGCATGATCACAGCTCACTGCAACCTCAAATTCCTGTGCTTAAGCAGTCCTCCCAGCTCAGCCTCTGGAGTAGCTGGGATTACAGGTGCATGCTACCAAGCCCAGATAATTTTTTTTTTGTAGAGACAAGGGGTCCCTAGGTTGCCAGCCTGGTCTCAAACTCCTGTCCTCGAACTACTCTCTTACCTCAGCCTCCAAAACTGTTAGGATTACTGGTGTGAGCCACTGCACCCAGCCACCATTTATGATTTTTAAAAACAGGCTTTCTTGTCACTCTGCCTATTTATGGAGTACAGTCCCTTCTAGAGCATATTTAGACCAAATTCCTACAAAATAGTCCCACAGGGTTACAATCAGCTGTCCCAGCCCTGTCTTTCAGTGCTCCTGGCATCTTCAGACCTGAAACTGCTTCAGAGACCATGGGGCTCTGATGCCCACCCAGATGGGTGCATGTACACCAAGTTGGCCTGAGAACCTCCAGGTCTGCTGTGTCCTCCTGCCCAAATGCCTGGGAAAGTACAGCAGGTGCTGCTGCTTCCCTACCTCTCTAGTTCCCTAAATCTATAGCTTAAAGTTCTGAATCTAAGGACTGGGGTTTTTTCAGGATGCTCTACAACATGCTGCATGAGGAGATTTCTCCTCCAGTTTCCCTCCCCTCACTATAAATCCTAAGAATTCAGAGCAAGTGTAATTTCTCCTTGCATGTACCCACAAGACCTGGCCTCCACCTGGGATTCACAAGACACGCCCAGACTTCAGCCTGAGGAGGTACAAAAATGTCCCCAGGGAATACATTTTCTGCAGCATGAGAGACCCAAGTGACTTTATAAACCTGAAAGTCTTCTCCAGGTGGAGACCCTGGAATTTTCCTAATCTTGTTCATTGACTTGCTTTAGCTCTGTAAGTGGCTCCCAGTGGTCAGTACATAATATACAAGTGAAAACAATCATCAGCATTGAATCCAACACTTCCAGGGACACCAGACCCTACCTTGATTCGACATAAGAAGGGAGATCAATTAACATTGAAAAGTCAGGACCACAACATATCCATGGACTCCCCAACTCCCCCTGCCTGTACACTGTGTTACTGGAGTAGGGCGTTTTTCTTCCTCTTACCCCAGAATTAGCTGATCAGGAACAGGTGATCCATGGTTGGCTGCTCCACAAGGGCAGGTTTGTTCTCTATCCTGACCCCACAGAATCAGCTTGAATCTCTTTTGCCTGCATCACCATGGAGCCATCAGCCCAGGAACAATGGGGTCCCTCTTGTCAGCACCTGGGAGTCTTTGAGACATTGGGGGTGTCCTGTGCAGACTAAAGTCAGGCTGACAACAGGGTCTAAACCTCCTTCCATCTCATAGGGAGAGGAGTGTGTCATCCAGGGTTTTTTTCTCCCCCACAGAAGAAATCTCTGGCTTGTCCCCAGATGAGAGGTGCTCCAGTTTCCTGGTACTTGAGTGAGGAACCAAGAGGTTTAAAGACTCAAACTGATTGATAAACCAACTGGCTTCCATAATTTCAAATGGCCACGAGACAAACAGTGGTGAAGCAGCCATGGTCCCTACTGTCTAGTAAATTTTAGTCTAGAGCACATGGATAAATGGTTGAATTCAGCATCATGTAGTCAGTACAAAGGAGGGGAGATACACAGGGGATTTTGGCTTCATTTGGACCACTCCCCTGTGTTGTTTGGAGTTCTCATGTCACCATTCATGGAAAGAAGAACTGTTCTTGGTGTCATTTTTGTTATTTTTCCTTGTTCAGAATAAATATTTAGCATGTAATGCAATTGTCCCAGAAAAACTGATGCTGCGTGTTAAATTGTTTGTTATATTATGTTGCAAAATAGAGAAGAAAGTACCTTAAAATGATTAAAAGCATACAAACTCTGGAAGTAGAATTTGTGTTGGGCAAGCTTGGAAAATACAGAAAAATAAACCAGCAGCATAGAGATCAGAGCCCAGGGCCCACTCTCTGCCCCAGCCCTGCCCAGATCCACCCTCTTCTGAGCCTTGTCCGGGTCCGGCAGCCTGGAATCTCCATTCATTAGGTGGAACTGGTTAGAGGAGATCAGAGTTTGGGTGGCTGCTCCTGCCCTCTCTCCAGGGCTGGTGCTCATAATTTACCTAAAGCCAAAAATGGATAAATGGGTGTAAAGGATTATATATTTTGGTGCCTTAATATCCATCTTTTTTATTAAAACCTGTACCCCTGAGACATTTCACCCACCAACCTGTTTTCCATTTCTTCAGATCCAGTAGAGGTTCTACAAGTTAAAAGAAAGAAAATATAAACACAACAATGAAACATCCCTCTGTATTACTCCTCCATCCTTTCCATATCTCCCATCCATGTATATCTTTATTCTGTACAATTTTTATTTCATCAGTGACAAATGGAAGAAAAATTAAAAAGCTGGGCCCAACATGTAGATTCTGCTAGGAATTATGACACTTAGTACCTGACTCCAGGGTGTTATGAGGATTAACACAATGTGAGTTTCCCAGCACAATGTACTGTAGCATACTTGTGAGCACAAAGTACATGGTCAATGAACATTGCATTAATGCATGAGTACAGTTTGTTCTCCAAATGCAGACTTTCTCAGATATAGTTGCCTTCTCCAGCCTCTGTAAACTTTAAAGGGCCAGCAGAGAATGTGTTTCATTTCATGATGGTGATTGGTGGTCTTTACTGGGACCAGAAGTATTTATGTTGTGATAGAAGTGTTGGGTGTAAGGGACTCTGTGCTGTGCCTTCTGTCTCTAGCTGAGTGCTACTGATGACAGGTTAGGGGGAGCAACATCAGCATTAACAGCGGACTTGTTAATGAAGACAATCCACGGACCCCCTCCACACCTGCAGAATCAGATTACTTAGACTGGAGCCTGGACACCAGATGATTTACATGCACACTGAAGCTTGAGAGGCAATGCTCAGCTAAGTGGCTCTCAGCGCAGACTTCCAGGTATAATCCCATGACCAGTTTGAAGAAATACCATCACCTGTGCCCTCCCTAGAGTCTTCCTGGGTGGGACCATCCATGTGGTTTTAGTTAAGTGCCCCATGTGATTCTAAGGTGAGGCCAGGGTCAAGCATGTGGGCTCCCAGATCTGTTCATGGGAGTTGAGTCCAGCCTTTTTTCCGAAGGGAGGTCAAGGGCCTGCTCTGCTCAGGTTTGGTGGGGGTGGGTCAGTGTGTCCCATTTTCCCATTGCTGCAGCAGAAATTGCTGGTGCCTGTGGCAGGGGAGGGCACATGAGGGCAGGAAAGGAGAAACTCACATTTTCATCTTTATGTAGGAGCTCAATGTTCCTGAATCTCTTCTGTGACAAAGGACAGGTGAGTGTCACCATTTCTCTACTTCATGGTCCTTCTGGCTGTGGGTGTGGTGGTAGCAGATGAAAGGGCTGTGCTGATGCCTTGAAATGCACATTCTCAAGATGCAGCTGTGATTTGTCCAGATAATCTCACCTGAGCAGGAATCCTAGAGGAGGAGGAGGAAGAAGAGGAAGAAATGGCCGGTTCTCAGGTAAGAGTCTCCCAGGTCAGGGACTGTGTCCGCTTTTACTCCTAGAACGGCATGTATTTAGGTCTTGCAGACTGTTGTTTCTCTACTTCCAAGGTTTCTGCCTAACAGGATTGTCTCAGCTACTTTTTTCCCTTTCTTCTTATGATTTTCAAGGGGCTCCTTAAAACCCTTCTCCCCTACATCCCAGAGCCTTCTCCCCATTCTCTCCATTCAGGCTTTTTACATACTAAGAACTGTTCTCACGATGAAATTATGACCTGCAATATTGAAAGTGTTCCCTTTTGACAGATCAACATGGGAAGGTGCAGATACCCAAGATTCCTCTTGGGCATGGGGTTGGGTCCCCAGATATCAGTGAAGAAGGGGAACATGTGCTGTTGAGGTTCTATCTGGATGCCCCCTCATCTCTAGGCCAAGGCAGGCAGATTGCTGGGCCACGGGTTTGAGCTGATGCTAGATTAGGAGCCACTGACTCGCTGGCAATGAGACCGACCGTCAAATAAAATGCCATTAAAGGATGTGTAATTGCCCAAGTACTCAGAAGTTCTGAAAAAGGATTATTGGGATGAGGTTGCTCTCTGATGCTAAAGAAAGAATTTAACCCTCTAGAGATTGCAGCAAAAAGAAATTATTGTGATTATGTTTGAAAAACGGGTTTTGCAGATTTTCAGATTATGATCCCTTTTGAGAATTCACAGCAGGAGTATCCTGGATGGTAGAACTCATAAATTGTCTCTACGTTGATTTCATTCTCTTGTTTTGTGCCTCATGAATCTGCACATAAGTTAATTGTTTCATTACATTTTCAATTGGTTATCTTGGATGATACCTGAAATTCATCACATTTAATTGGAAGTTCTTTTTTTTTAGTGTCTCTCTGCTTATAGCTTGCTTTGGGAAATGGGAAGGCTCTCGTCTTTGTTTACTGGTCAGATGAACTAGGATAAAACCCAGGCTCTACCACTTACTGTGTGTTTGACAAAATATTCTTCTTGGGCTGGAAGAGTTGGGATCACTGGTGAGTTTGTGAGAAATGCAGAAACTCAGGCGCCACTCCAGACCTCCTGAATCAGAATCTGCATTTTAATAAGATCTCCAGTTCACTGTAGTACACATTAAAGTTTTAGTAGTGCCCTTCTAACTCTTAATGGCATTTCCATAGAAACATATACAACTTATTGTATATGATGTATATATATCACTCAAAAATGTATATGCCTGTGTTGATGTCCTTAATTTTATACTTTATCATCCAGAAAGTACAGTATCTACTCTCGTTTTGTGGATCTTTTTGCCATCCTCGGTCCTCAGAGTTAGAGATACTTTAGCGAGTGTTACTGTGTTAATTGTTGGGTAATTCCAGTCACTCATGTATGTCAGAGCCAGTTCTCTTCGCTGTCATTTCACGTTGCGTCAAATTCAGAATGCTGCCCATGGCCGCTTGGTCACATGTGGGTTTTTCCCCGGGGATTGTTACCATTGAGGGGTGTGGCCACAGAGTTCTCTGTGGAGGAGTGGGCAGGCCTGGGTCCTGCTCAGCAGAATTGTGCAGGGATGTGATGGTAGAGACCTACAGGAACCTGGTCTCCCTGGGTGAGTGTAACTTCCCTTTGAGATTCCTAACGCACCCTTAGGCTTTCATTTCCTTTCTTTGTGGAATGTTGTTTTGGGAATTTCTGCCTTATATTAATATGAATGAGTTTCAGATCTCTGCTTTCAAGGAAAACTTGGGGGCTTCTTGGTGTAGAAAAGAAAATCTTTAAGAGGTTTCATCTTGACATGAACCTTCCTCTTTCTTGAACTGATCTGTATACTTCACTCTAGATTGGTGACAATCCCAGAAATTCAGTGGTAAAAAACATTATTGTCCAGACCTTAAAATCCAATTTTTACCACCAATTTTTGATTCAGTAGTACTGGACAGGGGAGCTAAGGACCCCCAAATTTGAAATATTTCCTGTATATTCTAATGGTTCTGTCAGGAAACAGTATTTTGAGTTTAATTTTCTACAATCTTCTATAATGTAATGTTCTCTCTTCACTGAGCACAGTACTATTATACATTGGTAATTGGAGAATCCTAGCAAGAGTTATGTTACTTTTTCCTAATAAAGTAGGTCTTCCTGCCTCTAAGCTGGACCTGATCATCTGGAGCAAAGACGAGAGCCCTGGAAAGTGGAGAGACGTGAGACAGTAGCCAAACACCCAGGTAGGTGGGAGTGAATGAAGCAGATGACAGATATAAGGTCCAATGGTCAAGGAGGAAGCAAGACCTTTAAAATGTAGTTTGGGAAGCTCTTCTCCAAGGGAAATGGTTTCTGAGAGGCCTGGGTTTCTTTCTTTTGCTCTTATATGGTGGCATCTTCTGTCTTATGCTCTAAAATTCTCTAAGGACTCTACTTCCCTTGAGTGATCTTCCTTCTCAGTTACAGTAAGAGCCAATGTCCTCTTCATGGTTTATAAGGGACTGCATGATCTGAGTGCTCTTCCATTGCTTTTTGGGGACATGAGAATATCTGTGCATATTTTTGAGGAACTCTATCTTAGACCTTTCCTTATGTTTCCTTTTTGTGTCATCTGAAATGTGTGTGAGTACTGGTGTTATTGATATTTGCTGCAGAAACACCAGGAACACCAGTGACAGGTGTACATTTTCTGCTTTAACATTTCCTATCATATGGATGTTTCCATTGTCACTTTGCAGAAATTTATACTCAGTAATTTTATCAGAACACTAAGAATCTCTCTATATGTAAAAAAAAACTAATGTTATTTTACTTCAAAATTTTATTTTTTAGTATGACCTGAGATTAATAATTTAAATTCTATACTTTCATATTCCTCAATTGTAATATAGTTTAATGTACCTACACTCCGCAGATTTCTTAAATATGCTATGTCATTAGGGATCATAGAACATTGCCGAGCATATATTAACCTCCAACTTGTGACCTTATTTTTAATAACTCATTTTTGTTTCTCTTGTTTAATATGAAGCTTACCCTGACTGTAGCATTCATATATATACATGAGTGTGTGTGTGTATATGTATAAATGTGTGTGTATATAACATGTAGATTTGTATAAATATGTATTTGTGTACAGTGTAATGATCTGATATATCTAAATTGTAAAAGGAATAATACAATCAAGTTAATGAACACATCTGTCACCTCACATAGTTATTAATACTTTTTTTTGTATTGAGAACACTTAAGTTCTGCTGTGTTAGCAAATTTGGGGTAACAAAATATTATCTATAGTCACGATGCTACACCTTAAGTCCTCAAACTTTATTCACCTTATAACTGAAAGTTCGTACCCTTTGGAAAGCATTTTTCTATTTTCCCCACCTCCAGGCTCTGGCAACCACCTTTGTGCTCTGATTCTATGAGCTCAACCTTCTTAGAGTCCCCACATAAGTGAGAACATGAAGTATTTGCCTTTCTGTGTCTGGCTTATTTTACTTAGCATAATGTCCTCCAGGTCTTCCATGTTGTGTAAATGGCAGGATTCCATAATTTTTCATGACTGAATAATATTCTATTGTGTATATACCTTATTTCCTTTATCCATTCAGTGTCCACAAACATTTAGGTTGTTTTCGTATCTTGGCAATGGTGAGTAATACAGCGATGGTGCAGATATTTCTTTAAGATTCTGATTTTATTTCCTTTGGTTGTATACAGAGAAGCAGGATTGCTGGATTGTATGGTAGTTCTATTTTTTTATTTTTTATTTTTTTAAAGAGCCTCCGTATTGGTTTTCATAGTGACTCTACCAATTTACAACTCAACAACACTATACTGTATTTCTTTTTCTTCATGCCCTTGTCGACACTTGCTCTCTCTCTTTTTGGTATTAGCTACCCTAAGAGGTGTGAGGGGATATCTCATCATTGCTTTAATTTGCATTTGCCTGATGATTGGTGATGTTGAGTGCCTTTTAACATACCTGTTGGGCATTTGTGTGTATTATTGGAAAAAACATCTATTTAATCTTTCTTCTGTTTTTCAACTGGGTTATTATTATTATCATTATTGTTTTTGCCTTTGATTTGTATGAGTTTCATATATATTTTGGATATTAACCTTAGATAAATGGTTTGCAAATGTTTTCTTCCATCCTATAAATTTTACTTTGTACTTCTCTTTGTTGTGTAGAAGCTTTTTCATGTGACACGTTCTATATTTGCTTTTGTTGCTGTTCTTTTTTGTCATTTCCACAAAATTATTGCCAAGGCCAATATCAAGAAGATACTCCATATATTTCTTTTATGACTTTTAAGGATTCGTGTATTTCATTTGTCTTTATTTTATTTTGAGTTTGAGTTTTTAGGTATGATGTGAGAATAGTGGTCTAATTTCATTCTTTTGCCGGTGGATTTCCAGTTTCCTAGCTTCAAGTATTGAAGAGAGTGTACTTTCTGTATTGGGTATTCTTGGTGCCGCTGTCAAAGATTAGTTGACTCTATATGCCTGGGATTATTTCTAGGCTTTCTCTTTACCTCCATTGGTTTTTGTTTCAGTTTTGAACGCACTTATCATCCTGTTTTTACTACTATATTCTTGAAAAATAGTTTGAAATCTGAAAGTATGATGTTTTAAGCTTTGTTCTTCTTCCTCAACATTGCTTTATTCAAAGTCTATTGTAGGTTTATATAAATTCTGGATTTTTTTCTATTATTGTGAAAAATGTCATTGGAATTTTGATAGAAATCACATTAAATATATAGATTGGTTTGGATAATATGGTACTTTATTAATTCTTCCAATACATAAATAGGGATATTTTTACATTATTTTGTATATTTTTTATCAATGTATTTGTTCAATATAAAGATCTTTCACTTTTTGGTTAAATGTGTGCTTAAGAATATATTATTTTGATGATGTTGTGGAAATTGTTTTCATCCTTTTTTAAAATTAGATTGATATTAGGGTATGCTAACACAACTCATGTTTCTAGGTTAATTTCATATTCTGCTAATTAACTGATACCATTCATTGATTTTCACAGTTTTTTGGTGTAACATTCATGTTTTCCTATATATAAGATTATATCAGCTAGAGTGACATTTTTACATTTTCCTTTTCAATTTGGTTGGCATTATTTTCATTTTCCTGCCAAATTGCTTTGCCTAGGACTTCCAGTATTATGTTAAAATAGAAGCATTGAAAGAAGGCACAATATAACCTTGCATTGGTGTCTGCAATTTTTATAAGCTGGTTTCAGCAGGTGAAGATATTCTTTTGCTGGTTCCTCAAGCTGATGGGTTCTCTTCTGGGTTTGCGGTGGAAAGGAGTTGTAGCTTGGTCACAAGGCTGCTGTAAGTCTGCAGTGGCATCTAGCTTTGGTGAGCTTGTTACCAGGGGCTTGGGTGGTTGTGAATCCTGTCTTATTTTGGGGCAGACTGGATTGCCTTCATGACTTTGATCTGTAGGGCAGGCACTTAGGCAGGCTTCTGCAGTTGGATCCACATAGGTTGGACCTGATACCAGGTGTGTGGGTGAGTATGGGTCTCACTGAGTACCTGGAAGGGTTTTTTAAGATCACTGTGTTGGTCCCTAGGTGGGCAGGACTGGCCAAGGACTGTGGCTAAAAGGCTGGAACTGAGTTACAGAACTGCTTCAGAGACCACAATAAAAACCCCAAAGTCTGCAAGCCCACCTCCATGGTTATGAATGGGCATCTCACCCCAGGTCTCTGTATAGGCAAGACCCCCCCTAGACTGTGGCTGGAGGAAGTTGGAGATGGTTACAGAGTAACTTCAGAATTCTCAGTGGGACCACATTGGGTGGGCCAGTTCCTGTTCTGTAGTCAAGAACAGGAGTTCTCAAATTGGTCACCTAGATTAGGGCCTGCTTTCTCAAAATGACCTTTCTTGGTCTTGGGCCTTAGCAGGATTTACAACCCTCTCCCTGGCTCCCAAATGTGTCATAATGCACTTTTGTCAATGGATAGCTGTCAAATTATATTAATAAATGCTGGGGACAGATATACAAGTGAGGGGCTTCCTATTTTTCCATCTTGCTGATGTCACTCTCCCTGTATGTTTTCACTTTCTAATATGTTTTGTTTCAAATTTGTAATATTGATTCAAGCATTCAAAACAATGTGCTTGAATTTATACATTATGGGAGAAGTTAGATAATTAGTAGGCACCCCATATTTATTAATATGTCCACTTGTAAGTTTAAGTTTACTGCAGGTAAAAGGAATTATTAAGATTTCTGTCCACTTTCCTCAGCCTGTATGTTAAATGAAATATGATTTATTACCAAATGTTCATTTTATATAGCAGTGACTCTCATTTTATTTTATAAAATTTATATTTTTTCCTTATTTAGAAAAGTAAATCACATCCTTCGAGAATAAAGAAATGTAAGGCTTGTTATTCGCTTCTAAAAGCTGGATTACACTCTTCATTTTTTGTAAGAATGGCATCCATATGTTAATAACATAACAAAACATTATTTTGGTGTCTTTTAAATGCCTATTCATTAAAATTTTTTCATTAGAGCCTTTTATTAATGATCATAATGCATTTTCTATGAAATTTTACTGCCATACACTGCATGGCAATAATTCAAAATTCCTGCTCCCCATGGGTGCACAGTCATAGTTGAACATTGTAGTTATCAAGAAAAAAATTGTAATGGTCGATCAATATTGCATAGAGAATTTTATGGGTAAATGTTTCTGTTATTTTTGTTTTACAATACTGTATTACTGTGTTTCTTTTCTTGGGTAGGTTCCTTGACGTAAGTTTATTATGTTTTTGGTTTTACCTATTTATTATAATTTTGAATAAAAATTTGCAACTTTGTATATACACTTAAAGTCAATGTGAGATTTAATTTAAATATGAATCAGGCATAGGTCTATCACAATTAAATTATACACATGTTATTTGTGTCTATAAATATTACTACAAATTGTTCATGACTCATCATGTATATTTCTTCTTTTGGCTTGTTTGTCAATGGTTGTTTTATCCTGTCTAGGTGAGTAGTCATGGAAAGGGTCTTAATTTCACCACGTGTTTATTGATGAATCTGTAATTTCTTTGTGTGAGAGAAACTCTTGTGATTTGGAGGTAATTTTTGTAAAGATTTTTTACTCTGCATCTCTTTTAGTTATCATTTAAAACAAAATTAATTGTGATAAAAACACATAACATAAAATTTATCATCTTAAACTGGGCACGGTGGCTCACACCTGTAATCCTAGCACTTTGGGAGGCTGAGGCAGGAGGATCACTCGAGCTCAGGAGTTTGAGACCAGCCTGAGCAAGAGTGAGACCCCGTCTCTACTAAAAATAGAAAAATGATGGGGCTTCGTGGTGCACGCCTGTAGTCCCAGCTACTCAGGAGGCTGAGGCAGGAGGATTGCTTGAGCCCAGGAGTTGGAGCTTACAGTGAGCTACGATGACGCCACTGCACTCTACACAGGGCGAAAGAGTGAGACTCTGTCTCCAAAAAAAAAAAAAAAATTAACAAATAGTTTAAAAAGAAAAAAAATGTATCATCTTAAATCTTTTTAATTTTAAAGTTTAGTAGTGTTAAGTATATTCACATTGCTATACCCAAGACCTCTAGAACTTTTACATCTTGCAGAAATAAAACTCAGTACCTGTCAAAGAACAACTGCTCATTTCACCCTTTTCTAGCCCTTAAGAATACCATTCTACTTTTTCTGTTTTTATGAGTTTGGCTACTTAAGATAGCTCATATAAGTGTAATCATACACTATCTGTCACTTTATTGCTGGTTTATTTCAGTTGACAATATCCTCAAGGTTTGTTCTTGTCGTAGCCTGTGAATATTTTTTTCTTTTTTTAAAGCGGAATAATGTTCCATTGTCTGCATATGCCACATTTTCTTTAGCTGTTCATCAGCTGAGGGACATCTGTGTTTCTTCTACCTTTTGGGTTTTGTGAATAATACCGCAATGAACATGGATGTACAAATATCAATTCCAAGTTCTGTGTTGCCAACTTTGGATACATAGCCAAAAGTGGTATTGCTATGTCATATCATAATTTCATTTTTAATTTTTTGAGGAATTTCCATACTGTTTTTCAGTATGGCTGCATCATTATTGCCCTCAAAGCTACCAATTTCCCCACATCCTCAACATCGTTTTTTGTTTGCTTTGTTGTGGCCATTTTAATAGGTGGGAAATAATATCTTACTGTGATTTTTCTTTTTCTAAAGATTAGTAATTTTTTAGCATTTTTTCATATGCTTATTGCTCATTTTTATATCTTTGGAGAAATGTCAGTCTAACCCTTTGTCTCGTTTTTTAATGAAATTATTCACTTTCTGTTGTTTTTGAGTTTTGAGCATTGTTTATATATTCTGGATATTAACTTTTGTCAAATATGTGATTTGAAAATATTTTCACCCACTTCTTACAGGGCATTTTCACTCACTAAATGTTTCCTTTGATAAGAAGTTCTGGAGTTTGATGTCATCCGAGTTTCATGTTATTTTCTTTTTGCTTATGCATTTGATGTTGAATTCAGGAAAACAGTACAAAGATCCCTATCATGATCTTCCCCTTATATTCTCTCTTCTAGAGGTTTATAGTTGTATTTCTTATGTTTAAGTATTTAATCCATTTAATAATTTTTGCATATGGTGCATGGGAAGGGTTCAACTTTTTTCCATGTAGATATCTAGTTTTCAACACCATTTGTTGAGATTACTCTCCTTTCCCATTGTGTGGTCATGGCAGTCTTGTGAAAGATAATTTGGTTATATACACAGGTGTATTTTTGTGCTATTTATTCTGTTCCATAATCTGTCTGTCTTTGTGCCAGCACCACATTGTTTTCATTTCTGTAGCTTTGTTTTGATATCACAAAGTGTCGTTACTTTTTGTGCTTCTTTTTTTTTTTTGTAATGATGTTTGGCTAGTCACAGACACTAAACAATTTTTAGGAAGTTTTTTATATTTCTGTTAAAAAAAAGTGCCATTGAGATTTGTTTGAGGAACATGAGCCAATGTTTTTTGTTCATTTCTTGCATTTGAAGTACTCTTTGGTGACATCCTTAGTCTGAGATTTTTTGCCATAATCCTTAACAACTACACAACTGCAACCAAGCACTTTATGGGGCTTCCCCTCTCTGTCAATTTTACAGGGGGCTACCAATTCCCCTGGTTTCTTGTCATCAACCTGAATTAGATTGATTTGGTGTTCAGCGCAAAGGGCCTCCACCAACTTGACATAAATAGGCTCATCGCAGATGGATGCAAGCGCACAGAGATTACCTTGGTGCTTGTCTAAGGCTCTGGCAACTTCTTGAGTTCCACATGCAAGGCCATTGCGGATGGCAGCAGCCTTCAGAACCTCTTGTAAAGCACTATTAATGTCCATTACACCTCCTTCAGCAATACCTTCACTGGCCATGGTGGTGGGTTGTGGGCAAAGCTGCATCTTGAACACACCTGAGCCTCCACCTTTGTGTGACTTGGCAGTGTCAGGGAAAGAGAGCATCACTGGGATTTTGATAGAGATTATATTGAATTTGCACATCACTGTGTGTCACATTGACATCTTAGCAATATTAAATCATGTGACTCTTGAGGAAGAATATATTCAAAAGTAGCTTTAATTTTCACATATTTTTGGATTTGCCAGTTCTGTTTTTGATTTCTAGTTTCTTCATTCCATTTACATTAGAAAAGATACATTGTATGATTTCAGTCTTCCTAAATTTGATGACTTGTGCTTCCTAAGAGAATGTGCCATGTGTGATTGAGAATATTGTGTATTCTGCCGCTTTTGGCTGGAGAGTTCTGCATATGACTATTAGGTTTAATTGGTCTATAATGTTCAAATATTCTGTTTTCTTATTTATCTTCTGTGTGATTTTTCTATTTGTTATTGAAAGTGGGGCTTGAAATCTACAATTGTTGTGTTGCTGTGTATTACTTGCTACATTTTTGTTTATATTTGCTTCATCTATTTGGGTGCACAGGTGTTACGTTTTTACGTGTGTGTGTGTGTGTGTGTGTGTGATAGATTTCTGGTAAATGGACACACTTTGCCATCATATAATGTCAATATTTTCCTTTGTGGCAATTTTTTTACTTAGAGTGTATTTTGTCTAATTATGGCCACCTGACCCTTTTGTGGTTATTATTTGCATGAAATATACTTTTTCATCCTTTTATTTTCAGCCTATTTGACTCCTTAGAGGTAAAGCGAATCTTTTGTAGGCAGCATATTATAGGGTCTTGTTTGTTGGTAATCCATATAGCCATTTTATTTCCTTTTATTAGGGAGTATAATCCATTACATTTAAAATAATTACTGAAAAATGAAGTTATTATTAACACTTTGTTAATTGTTTTCTATGTTTCTCATAGCTATATTTCCCCCCATGTCCACTCTTAGTGCCTTTATTTTTGTTTTGTTGATTTTGTAGTGACAAGCTTTGATTTTTTTCTCATTTACTTTTGCATAACTTCTACAGGTGTTTTCTTTGTGATCACCTTGAGAAATGGAAATTACATAAAACAGCTTAAAGTTATAACAATGTATTGTAATCTCATAGCAACTTCACTTCTATTTAATGGAAAAATTACCTCTTTGCGTTCCATCAATTTATCAATGTCACAAATTGTAACTTTTCATATTATATATCTACTATTGGAGATTTTTCCACATTTATTTTTTATATTCTGTAGCAGAATTTTAAAGGTTTTATGTGTCATCCTTATTATAGTAGAGAACTCTGTATCAGTCTATAGATTTAGCATTAACAGGGAGCTTTATATTTTCATATGGTTTTATGATGCTATCCAGCACCATTTCAATTTTCAACATAATGGACTCTCTTTAACATTTCTTTTAGGGCTGTTCTATTAAACTCTTATCAGATATATTTTCTTCCAGTCCTCAGGTTGTTTTTTCATGTTGTTCTTTGTTTCCTTTTCCGTGTAGAAACTTTAATTTTGTGTAGTCCCTTTTTTTTTTTTTTGCTTTTGTTGCATGTGCTTTTTTGGTGTGATATCTAAAACACTGACAACAGATTGTTTCCTATGCTTTTATCTAGAAGCCATACAGTTTATGATCTGACAGTTGGCATTGATCCATTTTGAGTTAATTTTTGTATAAGCGTTCAATTTTATTCTTTTTCACATGGATAGCCACTTTTTTAGCATCATTTATTGAATAGACTACTTTCCTTTTTGTGTATCTTGGTGCCCTTGTCAAAGATTAGTTGACTGTGTACACATGGGTTTATTTCTGCTTTTTCTTTTCTGTTTCATTGATCTGTGTGTCTGTTTATATGTCAGTATCATACTGTTGAGTAGCATAGTTTTTAATAGTTTCCTCAAGGAGTGTGTGCTCCAGCTTTGTTCTTCTTTCTCAAGATCATATTGGCTATTTGGGGTCATTTGTGGTAACATAAAAATTTTAGAATTTTTTTCTATTTCTGTGAGAAATGCCATATGAATTGCATTGGACAAATTTTGCTTTGTGTGTTATGAACATTTTATTAATATTTTCCAATTTATGAACAAGGGGTATCTTCCCACTTATTTGTTTCTTCTATTACTTTTATCAATATGTTATAGATTTTACTGAACTGATCTTTTTCACTTCCTTTGTCAAATCGAGTCACAATAATTGTTTACTTTTTGATGCTTTTGTAAATGAAATTGATTCCTTAACTTTTCTCTGAGATGGTTTATTGTTAGTATATAGAAATGCAAATGCTTTTTGCGTGTTGATTATCTAATCTACAACTTTACTGGATGGGTTTATTCTACCTTTTTTGGCTATAGTGTTTAGGGTTGTTTTTTAACACACGTAAGATCACCTCACGTGCAAGCAGATAGAATTTTACTTCTCCATTTCTGATTTGATTACCTTTCTTTTTTCTTACCTAATTGCTCTGGCTCAATCTGCCAGTACTATGCTGAATAAAAGTGGTGAGATTGGGCTTCCTTGTCTTGTTCCTGATACTAGATGAAAAACTTTTTTTGAGTGTTTCACTGTTGAGTATAATGGTATCCCAGGGCTTGTTATATATGGCCTTGATTATGTGGAGATGCATACTTATGAATGTATATTGTTTTGAGTTTTTATCATGTGTCTTAATTTTGTTGAATGTTTTTAATATAATAAAACTTTTGAAATGATTGTTATCCTTTACTCTGTTATTATGGTATATCATATTTATTGATTTTTGTATGTTGAAACATCCTTGCATCCCAGGGATAAATCCCATTTGATTATGGCGTGTGATCCTCTTAAAGTGTGGTAGAATTTGGTTTCCAGTATCTTGTTGAGAACATTTGCTTGTATCTTCATCAGAGATATTGCCTTGTAATTTGTTTTTGTGTTTTGTAGTGTCCTCATCTAGCTTTAATATTTGAATAATGATGGTCTTGTAAAATGAGTTTGGAAATTTCTTCCCTTTAATTTTTTGGAAGTGTTTGAGAAGGATTGACATTAAATCTTGTTTAAATGCTTTGGGATTTACCAAAAAAATTGGGATTTACCCAAAAAAGCATTGGGATTTCTTTTTTGAGGGATTTTTATTTGTGGTCTCAATTTCCTTTCTCATTGGTCTGTTCAGTATTTCTACTTCTTCATGATTTAATCTTGGTGGAATGTTCATTTCTAGGAATTGATTTATTTCTTCTAATTTATCCAGTTTGTTTTCTATTATTGTTGATGGTAGTTGTTTGATATCTTTTTTTTTATTTCTGTGGTATCAGCTATGTCTTCTCTTTATTTATAATCTTTTGAGTCCTCTCTTCTTTCCTCCCTTGGTTAATCTAGCCAAATGTTTATCAATTTTGTTTTCATTTAAAAACTCAACAATTTTATTTTTTTTAAATCTTTTTTATTGTCTTTCTAGTATCTATTTCATTTCTTCTTGCTCTAATCTTATTGCCTTCATTACGCTACCATTGGGATTATTTTGTTCTTGTTCTTGTTCCTTAGAGATTAAAGTTAAATTGCTTATTTAATATCTTTCTTTTCTTTTTCTTAGTGTAGGAATTTATCACTATACAATTCTGTCTTAGGACTGCTTTTGTTGCATCCCAGAAATTCTGGTTTGTTGTGTTTTCCCTTTCATGTGTCTCGAGGTACTTTTTATTTCCCTTGCAGTTTCTTCTTGGACCCATTGGTTGTTCAGGGACATGTTTTTTAATAGCCACATAAATGTGACTTTTCCAAATTTCCTCCTACTATTAATTTCCCATTTTATGTCTTTGTGATCAGAAAAAAAACTTGATATACCTTTCATTTTCTTAAATTCAGTAGACTTTTTTGGTCTAAATTATGATCTGTCCCTAGAGAGTCCCCTATGTGTCCTTGAGAAGAATGTGTACTTTCATACTATGGGATGGAATATTATATGTATGTCTGTTAGGTCCATTTAATACTAGTGTCCCTATTATTGTATTTCTGTCTGTTTCTCCCTACAGTTCTGTTAATGTTCCTTTATATATTTGGGTGATCCAGTGTCGGGTGCATATATATTTTTAATTGTTAATATCCTTCTGACAAATTAACCTCTTTATTATTATATAGTAAACGTCTTTGACTCTTGTGACAGATTTTGCTTGGAAGTCTATTTTGTCTAATATAAATATAATCACCCCTGCACTCTTTTGGTTATAATTTTTATGGAATATCCTTTTCCATCCTTTCACTTTTACCCTATCTGTGTCCTTAAATCAGAAGTGAGACTCTAGTAAGCAGCAACAATAGTTCAAATTTTTAAATTCCTTCAGCCACTCTGTGTCTGTTTTATTCAATTTTATGCTGCTGTAACAGGATACCAAGGACTGTGTAAATTATAAAGAACAGAAGTTATTTGGCTCATGATTCTGGAGGCTGGTGAATGTCATCTTCTACGACACAACATGGATGGAGACATGAGGGAGAGAGAAGGTGTATGCCTGTGAGAGCTCTTTATGACCAATCCCCTCTCAGGATAACTGATCCACGCCCGTAATAAGAACATTAATCCATTTATAAGGTCACAGTCCTCATGGCATAATCACTTCTTAAAGATCCCACCCCTTTATTCCATAACAATGGCAATTAAATTTTAACTTAAATTTTGGAGGCAACGTATAGTCTATGACAGTGTCTTTTTATTGCATGATTTAATCTCCTTATATGTAAAATAAGTATTGACAGGCAAGGACTTACTATTGTGATTTTGTTTTCTGTCCATTTTAGAGTGTCTTTGTTTTCTCTTCTTGTTCTATATTTGCCTTCTGTTTTGTTAACTTTTGTGGGGTTTTTTTTGTTACATGCTGTGATTACTTTCTTTTTTTATTTTGTGTATCTCCTACAGTTTATTTTTCCTAGTGGTTATTATGAGACTTTCATAAAAAATCTTATAACAATCTGGTTAAGATAACAATTTAACTTCTATGCATATACTAGAGTTGAAAGTGATTGATGTACCACCATTACAGTATTAAAGTATTGTGCATCTCTTTATGTATTTAGTATTTCCAGTGAGATTTATACCTTTGTGTTTTTATATTGTTAGTTAGCATTCCATCCTTTTAACCTGAAGAATTTCCCTTTAGCATTACTTGTAAGACAGGTCTAGTGGTGATGAATTACCTCAACTTTTTTGTTGTTTGTTTAAGAACATTTTGATATCTCCTAAAGGACAGCTTTGTTGAATATAATCTTAGTTGCCAGGGTATTTTTCTGCTCTTCTTTTAGCACCTTATATTGTCTAACTCCTACCTGGCCTGCAAAATTTCTTCTGGAAAATATGTTGGTAACCTTACAGATGTTCCCATGCATGTGAAAAGTCTCTATCTCTTGTTGCTTTCAAGATTCTCGCTTTGTCTTTGAATATTGACATTTTAATTATAATGTCTCCAGGGGCAAAATTCTTTCAGTTTTTTTGTGCTTAGTTATTTTGAGCTTCATGAAACTGGATGTCAATATTCTTTTCTAGATCTGGAGAGTATTGAGATATTACATTTTAAATAATCTTTTTTTTTTTCATTTTCCCTTTTTTCTTTGAGAAAATCCTAGAATGTGTATATTTGTTCATCTTATGGTGCATTAGCAGCAGTCTCCAACCTTTTTGGCACCAGGGACTGGTTTCATGGCAGGCAATTCTTCCACGGACTGCGGGGTCGGGGAGTGGGGGGTGGTGCGGAGCTCAGGCAGTGATGTGAGCCCATTTCCGAACAGGCCACCGACCCATATTGGGCCACAGCCCAGGGGTTGGGGACTGCAGCATTTTAGGACTCATATGTTTTCTTCTAACTGGCTACTTTCAAATGAACTGTCTTTAAGTTTACTGAGTTTTATTGCATGATTGAGTTTCCTCTTAAAGCTTTCAATTACATTTTTTAGTTCTACAGTTGTGTACTTTATCATCAGGATTTCTGTTTGGTTAAAAAACCATTAAAAATTCCCCCATAATATTCGGAAATTTAAAAAAAACCATTAAAAATTGTTTTCATTTCTCTATTAAAATTCTTATTTTGTTCATGCATTGTTACATAAATCTTCTTTGTTATCTTTCTGTGTTCTTTTTTGTCTCATTGAGATTTAAAAAAATGGTTTTTTTAAATTATTTGTTAGCTCGTTCTTATTTCTCCATTTCTTTGCAGATGGTTACTGAAACTTTATTAGTTTCTTTGGGTGA
The DNA here is from genome assembly GCA_023783475.1 of Daubentonia madagascariensis. Taxonomy (NCBI): domain Eukaryota; kingdom Metazoa; phylum Chordata; class Mammalia; order Primates; family Daubentoniidae; genus Daubentonia; species Daubentonia madagascariensis. The sequence goes on along the minus strand of JAKFHU010001957.1, from coordinate 331,253 downwards.
TGATCATACTTGCCTAATCCTTCATGATTTGTGTATTCTTGTGTTCATATTTCTGCATCTGAAGGCGTTAACAGCTCTTCCAATAATGACAGACTAGTTTTAGGAGTTAAATGTCTTCTCCTATTAGGTCCCTGGGCTAATGACACTTTAACTGAGATTGCAGTCAAGTTGAAGTTGGGGCCACATCCCATGACTGCTGTTGGGTCTTCAGTAGATTACACGGTTGGCAGACCAGAGCATCAGGCAGTCGTGGATACTGTCTATTCCCTGGGAAGACTGAAATTTTTCAGGATCTTGACAGTAGAGCTGGTGCTGAGATAAGGAATTGCAGTTATTTCTGCAGACGGGGTGCTGATGAAATGGATGTGGGCAGGTTTGACTCCTGATGTGTCTCTGGGAGAGCTCTCACCCAGTCATTGGAGACAGGTCTCTGGATGGGCAGGACTGATCCCTGATCACAGGTGAGAGGAGAACTGATTCACGGGGCTGCTGCAGCTGAATCCAGAATCTTTAGATTTGTCTCTAGGTTCATGGCATGTCTTCCTCTAGGTTTTTAGGTGGGCAGGGCTGCTCCCAGAATCTGTCTGATGGAGACTGGAGCTGGGTTCCAGGGCTGCTTAAGATTCACAGTGAAACTAATGTTTGCAGGCCTGCTTTCATGGACACAGATATATGTGCTTCCAGACAGCTCCCAGATTAGCCAACCTGCTCCTGGAAGTGTGGCTGCATGCAGCTGGAGCCAGCCAGCTTACAATGTTGTTTGAAGATCCACATTCAGGTCAGAGTTAGTTGTCCTACATCCAGGGTCACAGATGTATGCTTCTCCCTAAAGATTCCCTGTGTTGGTGGGATTTTTTTCAGACCATGGATGAGGAGGTGAGAAAGGAGGGTTTGGGACTGATTCAGAGGCCACAGGTAAGACCAAGGTCATGAGGCCTCTCGCTTGAGACACAGGTGAGTATAAGTCCTCCTAGATATATTGGCAGATGGTGCTAATGGAAAGACCAAGACAAATGGGCTACAGCTAGGACTACAGTGGGATGTGGCCACTTTTTGTTCTGTATTTAGGACTATGTTCAGCAAGCCTGTCACTGGGCAAGGACCTGCCCTCTCTAAATGGTCCTACTTGGTCTTGGGCTCCTCCAGAGCATCACAAACTCAGACCTGGATCCTAAAGTTCTCAGAAAAGCAGTTTTGTTTGGGCATGGATGCCACATTACAGTCTGGGGGTTACAAGTTGGGGACCTCCTAGTCTGTCATCCTGCTTATGTTTCTCTTCTATATGTTTCACTGTTTGAAATGTATATCAAGTTTGTCTGTGAGTTTTAGATTCAAAAGTTCTAAAATAACATGCTTATAGTTACATATTATGTAATAATTGAATTAGATGACTAGTAGGCACCACATTTATTTAAATGTTTGGATGTAAGTTTAAGTTTACTGGATGGAATAAGATATCATTAAATTTATATCTATTTTTCTCAGCCTATATCTAAATTATGGTATAATTTAATCCAAAATGTTTATTTTTTTCAGTAATTCTCATGATATTTTATAACATTTAAGTTGTTCCTTTACTTGGAAATATAAAACTTTTTTATAGCTTCTAAAGACTCATTACATGTTGTGTAAAAATAGCACCAATATATTAATAAAATAATAAAGTTTTTCTAGATTCTTTTATATGTTTATTCATTTAAATTTTCTCATAGGAGCCTTTTATTAATGATGTTAATGCATTTTATGTGAAATTTTTCTGCCATACTTTGAATGGCAGTGGTTCAAAATGGCTTCTCTTCATGGATGCACATAATTGAAAATTGCAGATATGTAAATTATTATTTTTCAATAGTATATCTTTGTTGTATTCAGTATTTTTTGCCAGAAAATTTTTCTTATTCTGGTTTTCAATTCCATATTACTGTTTTTCTTTTTTTCAAGTATGTTTCCTCACATCAATTAATTTTTTTTTGTTTTTTAACCTTGATATAATTGGGATGATAATTTTAAACTCTGTACACTTAAAGACAATGTGATGTTCAATTTATGTATGAATTTGGCATATGTCTTTGGCTATAAAAATATCTATGTTTTGTTTTTGCCTGTATAAGTATTATCCCTAAGTTGTTCATGACTTATCTTGCATATTTCTTTTTCTTTATTGTCAATGACTATTTTATCCTGTTTAGGTAAGTGGTCAAATAAATAGTCTTAAATTCATAATCTAATTGTTATTTGAATCTATATTATTGTATGAGAAAAGTACTTGTTATTTGAGGGTAATTTTTGAAAAATTTTGTAACTGTATCTCTTTTAGGTAGTCCTAAATTTTTAATTGTGGTAAAAAGCATAAAATTGTCACCTCAAACATTTTTAAGTGTATAGTTTAGTAGTGTTAAGTATATTCACATTGTTTTGCAACAGATTTCTATATCATTTTTATCTTACCAAAGTAAAAGTAAACAACCATTAAACAACAAATTGTCCTTTCTACCCCTCTCCAGGTACTGAAGAACACTGTTTACTTTTTGTTTCTATGTGTTTGACTACTTTAGACATTTTGTATAAGTGTAATCATACAGTGTTTGTTTCTTTTTAACTCTCTTATTTTACTTAACATAATGTTTTCAAGGTTTATCCTTTTGTACTGTATTGTGTGTGAAGATGACATTTTTTAAGACTCAGAATATTGTATTGTAGGTGTATGCCTCATTTTCTTTGTTCATTCATAAAGGGACACTGGGGTTGCCTCCAGGTATTGTCTTTTGTGAATAATGCTGCAGTGTACATGGGTGCACTAATATCTATTCCATGTTCTGGTTTAAGTATGTTTGGAATATTTTGGATACACTGATGTAGTACCATGTGTATGTTTTTTCTTTATTGCCTGATCCTTTGAGGTTATATCCAATAAATCATTGCCAAGACCAATTATCATGTGTTTCCCCCTTACATATTTTTTGAGGAGTTTTACAATTATAGGTCTTATGTTTATGTCTTAGTCCATTTTTTAAATTGATCATTATAATTGTACATATTTATAGGATACAATTTGATGTTTTAATATATATATGTTGTATAATGATCAAATCAGCATATTTAGTGTGTCCATTACCTCATGCATTTATTATTTTTTTTGAGTAACAACATTCAAAAGCCTCTCGTAGCTATTTTGTAATGTACGATAGATGCCTTACTGTTAACCATCATCATCTTACTATGCAGTAGAACAGCCGCACTTATTCCTCCTTTCCAGTTGTAACTTTGTACCTGTTCACCAACCTCTCTCTCTCCTCCCACCCACCCATAGTCTCTGGTAACTGTTGTTTTACTCTCTGCTTCTATGATATCAACTCTCTTTTTAAATATATTTTTAGGTTCCACATATGAGTGAGATTATGCAGTATTTGTCTTTCTGTATCTGGCTTATTTCCCTTAACATAATGGTCTCTAGGTCCATGTATGTTGTTGCAAATGAGAGGATTTCATTTTTTATGGTTGAATAGTATTTCATTCTATATATGCACCACATTTTCCTTATCAAATTGTCCATTGTTGCACATTTGGATTGATTCCATAGCTTGACTATTGTAAATAGTGCTGCAGTCAACATGGGAGTGCAGATATCATTCTGACATACTTATACTCTCCTTTGGATGTATACCCAGTAGTGAAATTGCTTGATCATAGAGTAGGTCTATTTTTAATTTTTTGAAGAGCCTCCATACTGTTTTGTATAGTGGTTGTACTAATTTACAGTCCCACCACAGCGTGTAAGTGTGTTCCTTTTTAAACTTCATTTTCTCACCAACAATTTTTTTGTCATTTTGATTATAGCCACTTTAACTGGAGTGAGTTGGTATTTCATTGACATATGAATTTGTATGTCCTTCATAATTAGTAATGTTGAGCATCTTTTCATGTACCTATTGACAATTTTCATGCTTTCTTTTGGTAAAACCTTGCAGGGCCATGGCAAAGGCCTCCAAAAAGCTTTTCTGCTCCGAATCTGAATTCAGTATATAATACTGTTTCTCACATAGCCAGGATTCATGGGTCCAGAAATTAAGGCATGGAAATAGGGGAAACAAGTCACTGTTACCCCTAGTGACCCATTAGCAAAATTTTGAAATAAGGGAAAGTACTGACTGAATTTATCCCAAATGTAAGATCTCCCAATGTGAGCAGCAATTATAAATTATGAAGCACACAAGAAAATCAGCCACCAGTATAAATGGACACAAGAAATTAGACATCACATAAACCACACATGATGAATATGCTGAAGATGCTTAAGTAAATTAAGTGGGTAAAATAAAAAATAAAAATAATTTGAAAAGAGCAAGATATTATAAAATGAATGAGCATGTTTGAAAAAGCAAAATAGGCATTGAGTAATTTAAAAAAGTAAATTTGATGCACAAAGTTTGGGTTGAATATTAAATTTGACTGATGAAATAATTAATGAAATGGAATATTGATCAGAATGAATATTACCAAATAAAGAGAAACAGTAATAAAAATATAACTGTAATTATGGTTATATACATATATATATATACACACACACACACACCCCCCACATTTTCTTTATCGACTCATAAGGGATACTTAGGTTGATTCCACATCTTTGAAATTGTGATGCAATGAACATTATAGTGTAAGTGTCTTTTTTATAAAATGACGTCATTTTCTTTGGGTAGATACCCAGCAGTGGGATTGCTGGATCAAATGGTAGGTCTACATTTATTTCTTTGAGGAATCTCCATACTGTTTTACGTAGAGGTTGTACTAATTTGCAATCCCACCAATATCGAATTAACATTCCTTTCTTTCTGCATCCATACCAGCTTCTATTGTTTTTTGACTTTTATTTAATGGCCATTCTGATAGGGATAATGTGATCTCATTATAGTTTTAATTTGCATTTCCCTGATGATTCGTGATGCTGGGCCTTTTTTCATATGTTTATTGGCCATTTGTATATCTTCTTTTGAATAACTTCTGTTCATATCTTTTGTGCATTTTTTGATGGGAATGTTTATATTTCTTGTTAATTTGTTTGAGTTCTTTGTAGATTCTGGATATCAGTCCTTTGTCAGATGTATAGTTTGTGAATATTTTCTACAATTCTGTAGGTTGTCTGTTCACTCTGTTGAATATTTCCTTTGCTGTGCAGAAACTTTTTAATTTAATTAAATCCCATTTATTTATTTTTGCTTTGGCTATATTTGCCTTTGGGGCCATAGTCATGAATTCCTTGCCTAGGCCAATGCCTAAAGCATTTTTCCTACATTTTATTCTAGAATTTTTATGGTTTTATGCCTCCTTAATCCATCTTGGATTAATTTTTGTATATGGTGAGAGATAGGGGTCCTATTTCATTCTTCTGCATGTGGCTATCAAATGTTCCCAGCACCATTTTTGAATAGGGTTTCCTTTCCTCAGTGTATGTTGTTGTCTGCTTTGCCAAAGATCAGTTGGTTGTAAGTTGGTGGCTTTATTTCCGTGTTCTGTATTCTGTTCCATTGGTCTATTCCTCTACTTTTATACCAGTGCCATGCTGTTTTGGTTACTATAGCCTGGTAGTATAATTTGAAGTCAGGTAAGGTGATGCCTCCAGATTTGTTCTTTTTGCTTAAGATTGTTTTGGTTATTTGGGTTCTTTTTTGGTTTCAGATGAAGCTTAAGGTTATTTTTTCTAGATCTGTGAAATATGACACTGATATTTTGATGGGGATTGCTTTAAATCTGTAAATCACTTTGGGCAGTATGGACATTTTGATGAGGTTGATTCTACCAATCCATAAGCATGTAATTTTTGTCCATTTGTTTGTGTCATCTGTGAACTTCTTTCATCAGTTTTTTGTAGTTCTCCTTGTAAATATCTTCAACGTCCTTTGTTAAGTATATTCCTAGGCATTTTATTGTTTTTGTAGCTATTGCAAATGGTATTGAGTTCTTGATTTGACTGTCAGCTTGATAGTTATTAGTATATAGAAATGCTGTTGATTTGTGTACATTGATTTTGTAACTTGAGACTTTGCTGAATTTAGTTATTAATTCCGAGAGTCTTTTTGTGGAGTCTTTAGTGTTTTCTAGATACAAGATTATATCATCAGCAAACAGGGATAGTTTGATCTCCTCTTTCCTGATTTGGATGCCCCTTCTTTCTTTCTCTTGCCTAATTGCTCTGGCTAGAACTTCCAATACTATGTTGAACAGAAGTGGTGATAGTGGGCACTCTTGTCTCCCTCAAGTTCTTAGGGGCAGTGCTTTCAACTTTTCCCCATTCAGTATGATGTTGGCTGTGGGTTTGCCATATGTGGCTTTTATAATTTTGAGGTGTATTCATTCTATGCCTAGTTTGTGGAGAGTTTTTATCGTGAAAGGATTTCCCTCATGTCTAAATAAATATATTTTTGTACCAGAATCTTTTATAAAATTTCACTGAATGATTTAGAAATTATGTTATAATGTTATTTCTCTTGCTATCAAATGAATTCAATTCTGGGCTTAGAAAACTTCATCTGTATGAGGCTAAAAAGAACATCCCTACACTCACTCTATTCCTCTTCTGAGATGGAAGAGCATTCAATTATTTTTAACATCACTTAAAACTACACTGGTCCATAAGAATAAATAAGTAAGGCAATGCAGATAATATGAGCCAGAAAATCATGTCTGAGGTAGAACATTGCTGTAAAACCACATGATATGTATGGTTTATAAAGGAGAAATTGCATATTTAATTAAATTTTTTTAACTCTTTCTCAAAATGCTTAAATCTAATAAAGGAACATGCTGATCTTAACTGCCAGAACCAAGCTACACATAGTTTTCAACAACACACATCTGGAAGTTCCACTCAGTTGGACTCTGTTGCCATGTTTCTTCAGGAGAAGCACCAGGAGAATGTTGACTTAAAGGCTTGATAGTCTCCACATTTTAACGTTCACAATCTAGTACAAGTTAGATAATATTTGGGCATAACCACTAATATATGTGGAATTATTTCATAACCACATGTCTGAATGATTCTATTCTACTTCTATATATATTGTAGGCCATAGACCAAAGAAAGATGATAAGAATTTTACTGTTTTCTTCTCTGACCCCAAGGGGTATTCAGCTTGCTGCCTCTACTTCATGGCCCCATGCTATAAATGACTGTCACATACTAAAAAAGAGTATATCTGCTAGATCATCATGTGACCTCCTTCTCCAGTGAGACTCTGGAGGGCATTGGTGCTGAGCCTGGACTGGGGAGAACTATGATTTCCATGAATTGGGGCTAAGAGTAAATATATAAGACAGTCAATTAAATATAAATTTTAGATAAATAAATATATATGTATATATATAAAAAATAGATATTGCGTAGAAACATTACATGCAAATATCCAGTTTTACTAAAAAGTTACTATCTTTCAAAATTTTATACGTAACTGTGTCCTGTATTTGGTAAATCTGGAGAACTCAACATAAAATAGTCATGAGATCTGAAAACATAGTTCAAACCTGGGAGAATCAGAATAGAAAAAAAGAAACCTGTAGAAGTCATATAGGTTAGTCTGAGTGTAAAGAAGAATTGGGTCCTATCTAATACCAAAAAATTATAAATCTGAGTGCACATCTCAGTACATGCTATGAGATGTGGTGACCCAGTGTCCCTGAGCTAAGGGTGAAGCCCCTGAGCACTCTTAAAGATAAATAATGCAGATCAAGTTTATCTTCATCATTCTCACTTTCATCTTAGGCTATAACCACGAACGTAACAGCTTTTATGACTTCTTTGAGTTCTTATAGTGAATTATCAATCCTGAAAGTGGTCATGGGCCACTTGAGAACGTTACATTGGAAGTGGAAATTGCTAGAATGACTGTGACTTACTGAAATGTGGCAAAAGCGTTGTTGTGGAAAAGAAAGAATTAATGGCAGGGGTTCATAAACCTTTGATACCTAAATGGCTACCAAGTCACCCATGAGGTGAGACAGCAGGTGTGCTGTGATCAATTATTAGAAGTGAAGGTTATCAATGGAATTTCAGAATGACAGACCCACATTCTATAGAGTTGGCTGAATGGCTACATAATGGCATCCAAAATAAATAGAAATCCCAACAGGGGGCCAGTAGACTGAGAAAGCCCCAGTGCTTAAAGTTCCTATGTGAGCAAACCAGAATCCCATGTAAACAGTAGAATGAAACTAGACTTTACTAATTAAAAATCACCAACTAACTTCTGACTAGGTTATTTCTGCTCCAAGCCAATCAAGTACATTTTGTTCATCTTTCCTGCGCATAAAATCTCACTGCCCATGCTGCTGCGGTGGAGCACCCTACATCTCTTAGTTCTGAGCACTACTTGATTCATGAATCATTCTTTGCTTAAATAACTGCCATTAAATTTATTTTGTCTAATTTCTTTTTTAAAAAAACATGTTTAGTGTTAGAAATGAGGATCAAGAAAGGATCTACAAGCAACTAGAAAAGGATTAACAAAATGGCCATAGTAAGTCTTCCCTATCAATAATCACACTGAATGTGAATTGATTAAGTTCATCAACTGCAAGACAGAATAGTGGAATAAATAAAGAACAAAACAATACCCAATGATATGCTGCCTACCAGAGACTCACTTCACCTGCAAGAGCACTTCCACTGAAAGTGAAGGGTGGATGATGATATTCCACATTTTTTGTTATGATGATGATGATGATGATGATTGTGCCTTTGTTATCTGTGCTTTTGGGGTTGTGTGCAAAAAATTTTTGTCCAGACCAATGTCATGCTATGTTTTCTTCTTGTGATTTAACAGCTGCAGACATTACATTGAAGTCTTTAATCCATTTTAGTTGATTTTTGCATATATTGTGAGATAAGGCCACCATTTTATTCTTTGCTTGTGCACATGTTGTTTTCCCAGCACCATTTATTGTAGAGATGGTCTGGTCCTTATTGTATGTTATTAGAATCATTGTTGAATATCAATTGATGGTAAATACGTGATTTTGCTCCTGGGTTCTGTATGCTGTTGCATCGATTAATATGTCTTTTTAAGATAAGACTATGCTGTTTTGATTACTACAGGTTTGAAGTATATTTTGAACTAAGATAGTGGATAGCATGAAGCATTCCTCTTTGTTCTTCTTTGTCAATATGGCTTGGCTACTCAGGGTATTTTCTGGTTCCAAATGAATTTTAATATAATTTTTACTATTTCCATAAAAAATTCTGTTGAACTTGATAAAGATTGTGTTAAAACCATATATCAAAAATATTAGCCAACAATACAGCTTAAATAAAGTGTAATGAAGTACTGAAATATGCTACAATGTGTACAAAACTAAAAAAAATTATGCTAAGAAATAAAAGAAGCAAAAATTGAAATGTTACATATTGTGTGATTCAATTGATAAAAAATGTGCAGAACAAGTAAATGCATGGTAAAAGAAAGCAGATTAGTGGTCGCCAGGCGTGGGGAGGGTGGGAGGAATGGGCAGTGACTGCTTATTGAGTGTGGATTAAGTCTGTGTGTCAGAATATATCTGGAACTAGCTAGTGGTCATGGTTGTACAATGTAGTGAATACACTTAATGGCACTGAGTTGTACACTTTAAGGTGGTGACAGTGATAAATTTTATGTTATGTGTATTTTATCAGAATTTTAGAAAAGGAACTTTGTTTGTATGGATGGATAAAGCAAAGCCAAAGTCCCCAGTCAGCAAAATAGGACAAATAAAAATGTCAATAATGTGCTATAAAAATATGATTTATATCATATACAAAAGAATATAATACATAGATATAAATATATATGCCTATATATGATCATTAGTTAATTTTTATTCATTTTTTATTGCTTATTTATGATTTTTTTTTCTACTTCATTTCTCAGAGGTCTGCACCATATTGCAAATCCCATAATTCTCCTATGACAGGAAAGCCAGTTTAAGCAAATAATACACACAGGTAGGTTTTAACTTCAGATAAAGATAATTTCATTGTATAAGTATTCAATATTTTCATAGTTGTGTGCAACATTGGCATGCAATATTTAGGGCATACTTATAATAAATTTATTAATTATATTAATTTTGTATTTAACTTTCCCCCTTATTTTATCTGGCAGTCCTGGTCTATGGGACCATGGACCTTTCCTGTCCAGATTTTGCCCCAACACCCTCAAGAGTCTCAGAATGGAATCCTTGGCAGTATGCGATGGTCATTTTCAGAGAGGGAACATGCCTCATAGAAAGTGGGTCAGATATCCCTTGAGAAGATATCAAAAAATAAAATTCTTATCTGTGTACGGTTCTCTAATAATTTTATTATCTTTCGGTTACATGGCTTGTAATATGTACTATATATTAACAATATGACCCAGACATATAGTTACACAATAATTATACATATGTTAGTGACCATTGCCCAGATATTGTTTTACTGATACTGGAATATCATCTTTAAGAAGTGGAAATCATTACGCCTCTAACACAGTATTATCCTGCTGCTTCTCCTGGGTTCAGCATGACTGTAGAAAACAGGTGTGCTGAGGGTGTAGATGTGTGTTGGTGAGAACTATTTTTCATTCTGGCAGTTGAGAGAAATGTGTTCCTTAGGTATATTAAGCTTTGGTAGAAAGCGTAACACTTAATCACTGTGTAAATTTTCCTTCATGTATACATATCTATCCATTTGTTTTAGAACAATTTTCTATGTCAACCATGCATTTCGGTATAAAAGCCCAAAACAATAACTGTCAACATTTTTGCATTCCTAATTTATATTTTGGGTTGTAAGTTTCTTTTAAACATAAGCACTCAGTAACCTCAGCAGAGAAATCTAAAGACAGTTGAGTGTTTTCCGATATTGGATTCATACAGATGAGCTTTTCTAAAACCTGGATTGAAAATTATGTTTATATCCATAGAAAATGACTTGAATAAGTAACAGTGAAATTTGCCATATGTAGTGAAGCTTCAAAGAAGAAGCACCATATGATTATTTTGATCCTACTTCCTAGATGTTGTAAAATGGAGAATTATGTGTATTATTTCCCATATAATTGAGAGATAGATGTCATTGATTTCCTCCTGAGTCTAGAAAGCTTCTGTAAGAATTATCTGGAATAGAAAGTAAACTGGGAAGACCAAGATCATTTTGAGAAAATATTGTTAAAGGGACTTGTGGTTGGCAGAATAGTGGCCCATAAAGATGTCCACATCCTAATCCCTTCTAGTCCTGAGCTTCTCTGAATATATTAGGCAATGTGACAGAGGAGAATTAAAGTTGCAGATGAAATTAGGGTTGCTAATCAGCTGACTTTAAGATAAGGAGATTACATTAGGTTATCTGCATGGCCCAGTGTAATCACCTGGGTCCTTAAATGTGTAAGCAGGAGGCAAAAGACTTAGTGTCAGAGTGATGCAGTGTGAGAACAATGTGACCAGCCATTGCTGGCTTTGCAAATGGTAGGAAGACAGGACACAAGGACTGAAGACAGCCTCCAGAAGCTTCAATCAAAAACAAAAACAAAACAACCAAATAAACCAAGAAAATAGATACTCATCTACAGCCTCCATAAAGGAACTCAATCCTACTGACACTGTAGTTTAGCCTAGTGAGACCCATTTTGGTCTTTTGACCTCCAGAAATACAATACAGTAAATGTATGTTGTTTTAAGACTCTAAGTTTTTGATAATTTATCACAGCAGCAAGAGGGAACTAACTCAGAACTAGAATATTGTTACCCCACATGAGAAGCTTTTTAAAAAACATCACCTTAATATTAACAGAATCCTTTCTCCTTTCTGTCAGAATCAAGGAAATTTCTCTAAAATGTCGACAAAATTTCATAACATCTCCACAATAAAATTTGTCGGCAATAAATTGAAATGTTAAAAACCCAGAAAACATGTGATGAACGTAAGAACTGTTTTCTAAGGGTTAGACTTGGTGATTCTTTTTCCATGAAAACAAATTTACTTCGGGTCTTCTTTGCAAGAATGATTGAGTAATTCTTATGTGCCAAATTTTTAATAAAGAAAAGTGTAATATTATTAATGCTTCTAAGGAATGAGGCCCAGGTACTGTAGGAGCATAGGCTTGGTTGTGCTTGAGATGGTGTTAGGTGTATAATAATTATATAACCCAGAAGACAACGCAGAGAGGCTGATTATTTAAAATTTTATATGAGCTAGTCAAGGTTACTCAAGGATAATTTCATTACATAAAGGTGATAGCATGGTAATGGTTTTGTATTTGCAAAAATGACAGGGAGGGTGTGTTTTATTTTGTTTTATTTTTCAAATACAAAATGTATTTCTTCTTTGCTATTAAAATGAACAAAATTTTCACTCATGTTACCATTTAAAAATGCCTTTTTTTCCAAGCTGGCATTGGAATCTTAGCAAACAATTTTCTGTTTCTCTTGCATATCTTCACACTCCATCTGGAATGCAGGCCTAAGCCCACTGATGTGACCACCAGTCATTTGGCCCTTGTCCACATTGTGATACACTTCAGTGAACTTATTGTGGTGTCTCTGGAACTGCTTGAGTCACTGCATTTTGGGAATGATGTCAAGGGTAAGGCTTTGTTCTCCCTGAGCAGCGTGGTGAGGGACCTCTCCATCTGCACCCCCTGCCTCCTGAGCACGCTCCAGGCCGTCACATCAGCCCCGGCACCTCCTGGCTGGCAAGGTTTAAAAACAAATCAACAAATTACATTTTTCATATTTTCTTTTTTTTATGGTTCCTCAATTTGTCTTTCAGTAGTAACCTGATCATCTATGCTGCATCGTTTTCCAGTGGGACCCAGACCAATCTGATGATTCTCACCGCTTACTCCCTCTCCCCCATGAGTTCCATCATCAGGGGCTTGTTTGTCACTTTAAAAATATCCCGGGATGTCCACCTATTAGGAGTTATGCTTTTCTCAAGTGCGTACATGGAGATTCTCTTGTCCAGGCATCAGAGGTGATCCCAGCACCTTCACTGCACCAGCCTCTCCCCAGGAGCCTCCCCAGAAAAAAGGGCCACCCAGACCATCCTGCTACTGGTGAATTTCTTTGTGGTCATGTACTGGGTGGACCTTATGTATCAATTTTTTCAACCCTGTTATGGGCATATGACCCAGTTCTCTTGGGTAGTCAGAGGTTTGTGCTCAATGTCTATGTCACAGTGAGTCCTTTGGTGCTACTCAGTTCCAATAAAAGAATAATCAATATTTTCCAAATTATGTGGCAAAAAGTTCATCAATTTTTAAAAGATTAATTAAAAAATAATTCTCTAAAACACGTTATTTTGCCATTAGTTAAATAATTTAAGTAGCACAGGTTTTTCCATCTGATTAATTAAGATGTGTGGAATCATGCATTTCAACTGTGTAAACACTGTTGGTACCTGTGCTGCCATATTTGGGTTTCAACTCTGTTGGGCATTATAAGAATCCTTGTAATTTATTGAGTATTCTTTGCTGAGTGAATTGCAAGGATTTTAATAATATGTAGTATTTTTTTAAAGCATAATATGTACAAGGTACATAGGCAAAATACTTCACAAAGATTTTTTTTTTGAATAAAACAGTTTTATGAGAAATACTGATTTTCTTGATTTGGCTCATCACCCCACCATCCTCCACTATATCATATGGTACTGATATTTGTAGAGTGTTATAATTTTTATTTCATATTTAATATTTATGGTTTGCACAAATTTCTGGTGTCATTCCTTAACTTAATGAAAAGTATGTGTATATACATAATTACTGTTTTTCTGTAATAATACTCTCGTAGTTAATAGAATTAGTTACCTGAGTTCAGGTTCTTTGACTCCAGACACCATGATTCCTCCTTAAATATTTTTCTGACACCTAAAAGGTAATATCAGTTTGGGTTTTTCACTTAATTCAGCAGTTTTTAAAAAGGATTTTAATTGAAATATGCATGTGGTTATATCTTATTTGCTGGTTACTCTTCAATTGGTAGTTTCTACTGTCATTTCATGGTGCCTAGAAAATATGATCTGTAGGGTTTTTGTTTGCAGTAAGTTAATGGCATTCTTGGGCCCAAAACATTTCCATTTCCAATAATTTTCTCTTGTATTTGAAAGTAATGTGTATCCTGTGCTCTCTGGTTTAAAATGCTATTTATTTGCTTATCTGCATAACTAGTAAAACTTACTGATAAAGTTATTAACACCCTTTATACTCATTCATTTGTCATATGCCAAAACAGTTGATCTTTGTGATTGCTTTAATGTCATCTACATTATTATAAATATTTTAATTTCTTTTTTCCATGAATCTTTGTATTTTACATTATAACTCATAAATTATACTGTATGTGAAATTGGCTTGGAATAGTACCTAAATATTGAATTTTCTTGGTAAATATTACCCTTGATTAATAAATTTTTTCTGTTGATACAGTTATCAACATAAAATGTTACATTGTATTTTTTTCTTCCTAAAATTCCTCTTTCTCTCTACCTACATATTGAGGCAAAAGAGGAGGATGGTTCAGTGTGCCACCTTGATAAAATCCAGGTCAAATGGAGGATTTACCTAATTTACTTTCAATACTGTACATCATTTGTCTCACAATCTAAATATGAGTGGTAAGTATGGCATATATATTAATTGTATATTTACTAAAATAGAGGACTCTAGAACGTAAGAGCACTTATGGATTGCTCCAAGGAATCATTCCTGTACTTTATTTTTCCTGATTCTTCCAAAACTGTCATGTAAATCTAGATACCAAAACAGTAGGGAAATTGGAGTGCAGATTTAACAATAGCTTTTACTTTTGGCCCACATGCTGTGAGTCAGTGAGCACCAAATAAGGAGAGATGACCCATACGGAGGTCAGTACAGCCCACCTGAGAGCCCAGCCTGGCTTCTAGGGTCAGTCATTCTTTTTTCTAGGCCCAAAATGACACCTTCGTCCTGTCAGTGACATCAGTGGAAGATGGGACAGGTCTAGAGATGGGACTTCAAGGGCAGCCAGACCAAAGATGTGTCTTTGGGCAGAACATAAACACTACCCCAGAGGAGGGAAGGCCATGAGCCAGGGTGGGGCCCAGAAGCTGACCTTGGATGGTGCCCAGGCAGTGATGAGTACTTGGGATGTGGGGCCCCCACTGGCCATTGAAGGAGCCCATCGGTGGCCAGTGAGCAGGGCCATCCTCCTCACCCTGGGCAGGTCCACCCTCCAGGCCCCCCTTCTCTGGGCTCTGCCACTGCAGAAATCCCTGGAAACCCTGGTAAAGTGGATGGTGTGGTAAAGCTCTGACCCCTTCAGCTACTTCCAGGAGGCTGTGTGGCTCTGGGAGGCACCAGAGTGTGCTGTCACTGCAGGAGCTGGAGCCAGAGCAGCACTGGCAGAAGCACAGCCTGGAGACCCAGGTGCAGCCCCACTCTGGGGCATGCTCAAGGGGGATGAGGGCTGGGCCACACCCAGGCAGTCACCTGCCCAAGGGCTCAGCACTGTGGCCTGTGAACCCAGCCAGGATTCAGATGCAAAAAGAAAAATGAAGAGAGTGAGGACTTTGATCCATATTTCATGCCAGAGACAAAAACTAACTCAAAAGATATCCTAGATCCACATGTAAAACCTTAAGCTGTAAAACTTGTACTGATGGGAAACTGAGGTTTACCTTGGTCGTGAGACTGGACAGGAAGTAGCAGAAATTTGTTCTGATCCTGGCCCCAGCTGTGTGATGGGAATAAATCATGTCTGGAAAATCGTGTGTGTGAGAAACAGATCTATAGGCTGATGGGGGTGGTATGGAGCATCTGCCTCTGGCAGTCACACACCCCCACAGATGACACAGTCTAGGGTGTGGGTGGGAACACACCCAGCATCTGATTTTGAGTGGGACTGAGCAGGGGGGGCGTGTGTCCCTGAGGAGTTCACTCTGAGCTGGGTCCTGGGGGTACAAGGTGTGCAGGGAAGAACATTCCAGACAGAAGAAGAGTCCTGGCTGTGAAAGAGCAAGTGTGGAGGAAGATTTGCTGCTCCTTTTATAGAAAAAATAATTTCTGGGCCTGTCTGGGAGCCTGGGCTTCAGTTCCAGTGACAGGGTCTCTGTAAGATCTGGTGACTCACTTCTGCTTCCTCTTGTGGTGAGGGCAGCTGCCAGGCCCGGGAGGCTCGTCTCAATGAGCTCTTGGACGAAATGAGGCCACCAAGCCACCAGGAAACACTGACGCTTCACTGGGAAAAGGCCAAGGATTTTCTAAAGAACGTGAAACCCAGGTAGGCCAACTGGACCCCAGAAGCCAGAAGGGGATGGCCTGGAATTCATATTCAAGATCACAGGCAGTCTGCCAGGAGCCAGGGCTATGCCCAGCAAGGTTAAGATGAAAATGTTACCTCTAGCTTGAGAGCGTGGTGATTTTCTGCATCTGTCCAGTCAACACAGAAACTTACAGGGGGAATTTTGAAAACTTGTGGAGGGAGGTGTCAAAATGTTCCATAAATATGTTGTATATCCAAATGTCAAAGGAACCAAGAAACCAAAGAATGAGGCTAATAAATCCTCATTGGTAAAGTGTGATTTATTAGGGAAACTCGTAGACAGAAGCCTGGACTAGGGAGGCTGCAATACAGGTAGGTCTTCACACTGCAACCTCCCAGACGCAGGGCTTATATCTTGGGGAAAAAGTATACGTGCTGTGGAAGGAATATGCAGGTGTCTGTGCACATCACGGCCTGTGATGTATGCAGCAACATCAGGGTTGTTTGGGAGGAAAGGCGAAACTTACAGTGAATAGGTGTTTCTACATAAAGAGTAATATGTCAACTAGACATTTTTAAGGCATTCCCAGATTCATGGTTAGTCAGAAGTCACAAGGTGGATTAGCATTTAAAATAAAGTCACTCTTGTCCCCACACAAGGCAGTGTAGTTTAAAGATCAAGACAATGGGCCTCCTTTTTAAAAATGTGAACATACATGCTCTTTGTTAAAGAAAAAATGCTAACATATACAAACAAATAGAAATGTTTTCCTTATTTCTGAAAAACTATTTTTAGAGACATATACACAGATATATACACACACATGCACATATTGTTTAAATACATATTGGATCATATTATGCAACTTGTTCTGTAACTGCATATGTATTTTAATTTAAATGATCATGAATTCATTAATATGGATGACTCATAATGCTTTAACTATCCCTAATTGATCAGCTCTTTTTCATTGGTACTAATTTCTAAATATTACAAACCGTTCTCTGTGAACTTTCTCGTATCTTTGAGCCTTTTTTACAACTAATTCTATAAAGACCACTCACAGAAATGGAATTGCGGTGACAAACGATTGCAGTAGTTACATTCTTAAAACAAGAATTCCTGCTGAGGATGCTAATAAATGCTTTGTATACCAAATTCCAGATGAAGTGGTCATCCCATTCCGGTTAGTTTTGAAATTAGGATAATGTGAGTAGAAAACCCTTATTCCCATTCTTTTGTCTGGGGTCTTATTAACAAGATGAAATATTAAAAGGAAGTTTAACAAACTAGTACAACCTCTATGGAAATGAGTCTGGAGATTCCTCAAAGAACTCAAAGTAGACCTACCGTTTGATCCAGCCATCCCACTGCCGGGTATTTACCCAAAGGAAATAAAAGACTTTCTACAACAAAGACACCTGCACCTGAATGTTTAAAGCAGCACAATTCACAATTGCAAAGATGTGGAAACCACCCAAGTGCCCGTGAATACATGAGTGGATTAATAAAACGTGGTATATATATATATACCATGGAGTGTTACTCAGCCACAAAGAACAATGGTGAACGAACACCTGTATTAACCTGGATGGAACTGGAGCCCATTCTTCTAAGTGAAGTCTCACGAGAATGGAAGAACAAATACCACGTGTACTCACCATCAAATTGGGACTAACCAATCAACACTAATGTGCACATGTGGAAATAACACTCATCGGAAATCAAGCAGGTGGGGGGGGAATTCACACCTAACGGGTACAAGCTGGGTGATGGGAACACTTACAACGTTGACTCAAATGGTACAGAAGCAATTTATGTAACCAAAACTTTTGTTCCCCCATAATATTCTAAAATAAAATTTTTTAAAAAGGAAGATTAAATTAGTTTTCGCTAATAAAAAAAAAAGAAGAAAAACTGTAGGTAACTGAGGGGAGGGATGATAAACACAATAAAAACTAGAAAATGTCCCAGAATTATTTGCAATCTCTGACAGCTCTGTCCCATCTCAAAATGCTCTGCTGGCTCAGGCCTTGTGCGTCAGAAACAGTGTTTTCCCTGCCCGGGCGATTGCTGGTTTCTTACTCTGAGAACATCTGTCAGTTTGGAGTTTCTTTTCTCTTTCCTCCCTCCCTCCCTCCCTCCCTTCCTTCCTTCCTTCCTTTTTGTTTATAACCCTAATTGTGTGGATATAAATATGAAGAAATCTATATATTTTGTAAGGTGTTTTGCTCTGATTAATTGACAAACTTATTACAGAAAATGAGAAAAGAGAAAAAGTCAGTGGAGAAACTAAATTAACTCACAATCCTACCACTGAGAATTTATCTCCCTTAACTCCCATAGTGCTGGGCTTTTGTGTGTAAGATTGGCTCAAATGTGGACATTTGTGTTTGGCTTTTGGATGACATTTCCACCCTCTTTCCTATTTTGACAATGTCATGGCTGGGAGGACTATCCAGTGAGATCACCTGGTTGGTCCACCTTCCGTATTTAAACATAGGAAAGAGGCCAGAGGTGGAATGGAAGGGCTTTGACACTCCCTGCACCTCAGCACCATCTCTGATCTTTACCTCTCTCCCTTCACCTTGGAAATGTCTTTGGCTTAAACCTAATCTCTCTCCTTTTCCTACCATAAGCCATCGTCTGTCTTCTGCATAGTCTATAGAACAAAAAACAACATGCAGCACTTTTGAAAGTGTTTATAACACTTTACACACAAAGCAGCAAATAAGAGTTCCAGTTGCTCTACATTCCCCAAAACACTTGATGATATTATTATTATTTTTTTAATTTTAGCCATTGAATAGTGGTATCACATTGTGTTGTTTTGTGTTTTTTTTGTATTTTCCTGATGATTGGGAATGTGGAGCACCTTTTCATATACTTTTTGGCCACTTGGTTATTTTTTGTGAAATGCCTAGTCAAATCTCTTGCACACTTTTTCCAGTGTGATGTCTTTTTTCTTATTAATTTATGGAAGTTAATTACATATCCTAGATGTGAAGGTTTTGTCACATACACATATCACAAATGTTCTTTTGCACTCTGCCTTTGCCTTTTTACTTTGTTGAAAGTGTCTGTGGATGAAAACAAGTTCTTAGTTTTAATAAAGTCTAATTTATCAATTTTTGCTTTTATGGTTAGGGCACTCTGTGTTCTAAGCAAGAAATCATTGTCCCAAGCTCATATGACCTTGATTACTGTAGCTTTAATATCTGATGGTGTAAGTTCTCCAACTTTGTTCTTCTTCACAATTATCTTGACTGTTCTTGGCTCCTATTTCTATGTAAACTTTGAAATTGGCTAATTAGTTTCTACAAGATATCTGCTGGGATAATTTACTGTGGGTGTATGAAGCTGTAGATAAATTTGGAGGGAAAGTGACATCTTCATAATATGTGGCAAACAAAACAAAACCAACCAAACAACCAAAACACCAAGAAAACCAACCCAAACCCAAAACTAAAAATCATAATAAAAAACCAATAAACTGGGCATAAATGTTAACAACTCATATCACAAAGGGGATCACATCCCCACTATATAAAGAACGTCTAGAAATGGATAAGAAAAGGAACAGGTACAAAGTAGAAGACTTGACAAAAGACAATAACCTACAGTTCCCAGAAAAAGAAAAATCAATAGCCTTAAATTCATGAGAATACACTCAGGCTCAGGTATAATGTGACAAAATTGTCAAATTCAAGGCTTGACAACACACTCTAAAACTGTGGAGAAACACAAAAATGGTTTCCTCCCCTCCAGGCCCACCAGGTCTAGCACCCTGTGTGCCCTCCTGAATACCTTGGTGGTGCCCATGGGCCCCAGAGGACATGGGGTGCAAAGACCAGGCAGAGGCTGGGGGTGGAGGATCATGTGGGACTGGCCTCAAGAACAGAGCTGTGAATGCACTATGCACACACACTTGACCTTTGACAGCAGACCTGGCTTCCCTGTGCTGCATGTCCGTTGCCCAGGCCATGTCAGGAGGCCTGTGCACCTGGGTGAGACTGAGCCCAGCCCGTGCTGACACCTTATCTGGTGCTGATGGAGCCTGACACCATGTCCTCACTGAGCACACACGTATTCAACTCCTCATTGTATAATTAGGGAACTGAGACCCAGAAAGAGGCAGGGACTGACCCAGACCATGGGAGGTGGGCAGAGTCCAGAGTGTTAGGAAGAACTCTGGCTTCCTAGGCCTTGGCTCCACCTTTTCCCACTAGGTTTGCTTGGGAAATGAGAGCTCCTAAATCCTTGGGGACCCCTGTCCACCCTCTCTCCACATGGGGCTATTTTCCTTTGCACATCCTACATGAGTGCAGACACACACATATGCACAGTGACTTTTCAGGTGGGGACCTTGGAGGTGGGGTCACGGAAGGAGTAGACACCAGGGAAGTTACAAGAGGGGAAGAAAGAGGTTGGAGGCAGCTCTGCCATGGGACAGGGACATCCACTCTCCTAGCTACATGCCCAGAGGCTCACAGCATGGGCAGGAGGATCCTTCAGGCCCCAGGTTCTGCCAGGGCTGGTGCCACACTCAGCACAGCCTTGAAAGGGGACAGGACTGGGGTCCTGCCATCACCACCTCTGTGGACATCTGGAGCTAGGATGAGCCCATCTGCCCTGGTATAGACAGAGGACATCGAGATAAAGCTTCAGTTTCCACCTGTATAAACTGGAGTTTTAGAAGTGGGTGACCTCAGACTTCCACATAGTCACAGGTGTCTGCTGGCCTTGGTTCTCCATTGTGACTCACTGTGCTCTGAGGCTCTGGAAAAA
Source organism: Daubentonia madagascariensis (assembly GCA_023783475.1). Taxonomy (NCBI): domain Eukaryota; kingdom Metazoa; phylum Chordata; class Mammalia; order Primates; family Daubentoniidae; genus Daubentonia; species Daubentonia madagascariensis. Next base: position 310,216 of record JAKFHU010001957.1, on the reverse strand, counting down.
TGCTTTCCACTGCCTGGTGATCCTTCAGAGCAGAGAGGGGGGGGGCTTGGGGGCTCGGGGGTACTTGGGATAGAGCAGAGTGTTTCAGAGCACTGGACCCTGAGTCTGGGGTCCAGGGACAAGACCAGGCCCTGTTGGGTCCTTGAGGTCCTCATTTGGAAGTGGCAGGAAACCGCTGCCCTGTCTGAGGTGAGGATGCCTCATGAGGGAACTGCACACCCCAGGAGGTGGAGGCAAAGAGGGGGCAAAGGAGACTTCAGAGGTTCCTCATACTTTTCTTGGAGCTGAAAGAGCCAGTTCTTTTGCTCCCTGGAGAGCCACTGTCTTGAAGTTCCCCAAATGCAGGTGGCTGTTTTGTTCTGTGATGCTCCTGCCGGGGCAGTGCTAGTTCTGGCCACCAGGGGTGACAGCTGCCTGTGTCCTTGGGACTCACTGGGCTTGGCTGGAGGAGCTGCAGCCAGGGGAGAGTCATGCCTGGGTCATTCCGCCTGTCCCCTGCCTCAGACCGAACTTGCACCTCCTGTTAACAATGATCCCAACACGACAAGGTGGTCAGAAGCAGGAAGTGGGGCTTGAGATCCCCGCGTTTATCCACTCAGCAACTCTGCCGCAGGTTCTCACCCTGTGCCAGGTGCCCTCGTGGGCCCAGCATGTGATGCTGAAAATGACCAAGGGGTCCCTGCCCCTGCAGGAGCCCACAGACTGAGGACGACTGGACAAAAACACTAAAGCAAGTTCATGTGAAAGAGAAAAGTAAGTATTATAATGAAAATAAAGTGGGATGTTGGGAGGGAGGGCTGCAGAGTGACTGCATTGTGGGGACCCAAATGCCCCACCAAGGTGACATTTATGCTGTTACCAGAATGACAGCAGGGAGCCAGCCCTGCACACACAAGTCTGGGAACAGTGTGTGAGGGAGAATCCCGTGCCGTGCAGAGACTCACGGGTGGACATGAGTGTGCACACGAGGTTAGGAAGGGGCCAGTGTGGCTGGGGGGCGCCTGGTGGGGGGGGGGCAGAGGGAGGGGGAGCCTCGGCCTGGGAGAGGAGGGAGAGACCTGCTGCTCCCTGACAGCACCACCCCAAAGCTCTTTAAACTCTGTAGTTTAAAAAACTCTTTAAACCACAAATGCTTAATATCTCACAATTTGTGTGGACCAGAATCTGGGCACAGCTGAGCTGGTGCCTCTGCCTCAAGGTGTCTCAAGAGGCTGGGGCTGTGGCCTCCACTGAAGCTGGGCTGTGGGGGATCAGCTTCCAACTCACTCATGTGGGTGTTGGCAGGATTCAGTGTGGACTGAGGGTCCGGGCTCCTCCGTCTGTTGTCCCGGGCACCCCCTCAGTTCCCTGCCATGTGGGCTGTACGTGGAACAGCCCTAAATCACAGCTTGCCTCCTGAGAGAGACAGAGAGAGAGACTGGCAAAGAGAACCTAGGACACAGCAGGTAGGAGGGAAGCGACAGCTTTTTTGTAATAAAATACTGGGAATTGCAGTAGACTGAATGTGTCCCCCCCCCAATTCATATGTTGAAATCCTAACCCCCAATGTGATGGTGTTAGGAAGTGGGAGGTAATTAGGTCCTGAGGGTGGAGCCCTCCTGGCTGGGATTGCTGGCTTTATAAAAGGGACCTCAGAGAGCTCTCTGCCACTCTGTCTGCCAGGTGAGGATACGACCTGAAGCCTGCAGTCTGCAACTCAGAAGAGCCCTCACCAGAACCCGACCGTGTGGCTCCCTGATCTCCAACTTCAGCCTCCAGAACTGAGGAATAAAGTCCTGTGGCTATAAGCTACCCAGTCACAGTTCTTAGCTGTAGTAGCCTGTACTAAGATGGAAGTGACAGCCCATCATTTCTGTCGGTCACAGTGAGTCACTAACCACTCAGTGCTGGGAGCCTTTTTGGACGCTCACTACACAGGCCGAGATGAGGCTCATGGCTCTGATTCTTAATATAATGGGAATGTATTGGAAGGTTTGATGTCAGCGGATGACAATATCTGAATTTTACTTAACTTCAACCTGTTACTGGTGCAGAAGGAAAAATGAGGCCCACTGGGGAAGTGACTTTCCCAAGATCACCCTGCTGGACCCCAGGCCTGTTCGAGTTGTATCCCATGTCATCTCCCACCCATTTTTGTAATTCTCTCATCTCTAAGTCTGTGCATTAGCTACATGTGACACAAAACCATGAGTTGTGTAAGTTCTATCTCATATACATCTGATGAATTCCCTAGGAAGCAGATGCTAGCATGGTCCCCACTGTGCATGTTGGGGGGCTGGGGAGGCCCTGAAACACACCATGCCTTGTCTAGGGCCACAGAAATGGTGAGAAAAAGGAGGTTCTGACCCAGCTCTGTTTCCTAGAACCTGGGTCCCTGGCTGCACCCAGGTCCTCCCAGGGAGGTGAGGGGGTGTGTTTGCACAATTGTGTGCAGGTGAGGAGGTGACATGGGGGAGGAGGGTGAGTAGTCAGCAGCCCAGCAGGGCCTTTGCGAAAGTCTTGCGGAAGGAAGGGGTTCAGGTGATGGAATGCTGAAGAAGTGACCTCACTTCCTTGGTGACAGACCCCAACAGAACTTAGAACTCTGGCAACCAGTCACCCACATTCTAGAGACAGACTTGGTGGGAGACACTCAAGAGAGCAAGGATTTCTCTTGCTGAATTGCCATTTTCTGAGGCTTTCACCTCAGGAAGGCCAGAAGTGAGAGACTTTTTTGACGATGCAGACTTTTGCACATCCCTCACCCCTGAAGCCTCTGGGAAGTTGACAGGGAGCATCTAAAGGTAGCACAGAGCATCCCAGGCCAGGCCTCACCTGTGATCCCATCTGGGCAGCTCCAAACCCCTTCCCAGCCCCATGTACTGGGGAAACAAGAGATGAGGGGGCTTTTTCTGGATAGAAGCAGGTTGTCAAGTGTGTGAAGACTGGTGGGTCTGTCAGGTTCATATCCCAGGTCATGGCTGGCAGGATGGGAGGGTGAGTGATAGGGACCAAGTTTGTCCATAAAACAAAAAATATGTATTAAAAATGGACGAAAGACCTAAATAGACATTTCTCAAAAGAAAGACATACAAATGGCCAAGAGACCTATGAAGAAATGTTCATCATAAATTAGCATTTGAGAATGGCAAATCAAAATCGCTATGAGATAGCAACTCACTCATTAGAATGACTATTATTAAAACAACAAAAGATTAAGTGTGGGCAAAGATGTGATGAAAAGGGAATGCTTGCACACTGTGAATATAAATTAGTACAGCCATTATAGAAAACAGTATGAGAATTTTCTAATAAATTAAAAATAGAACTACCATATGACACACTAATCACACTATTGGGTGTAAATCAAAAACATAAAATTACTGTGTTAGAGAGACATCTGCATTTCCATGTTTATTGCAGAACTATCCACAATAGCCAAGATATGGAATCAACCTAAGTGTCCGTCATTGATTGAATGGGTTAAGAATGGTATATGTTCAGAATGGAATAATATTCAGCCATAAAAAAAATCTTGTCCATTTCAATTACATGGATGAACCAGAAGGACATTAAATTAATTGAAATAAGCCAGCACAGAAAGACAAATACCTTATGATCTCACTTATATGTGGAACCCAAATAGTATCCCATTGCAGTAGAGAGTAAAGTGGTGGTTACCAGAGACCAGGGTTTTTAAGAGGGTGGGCTTCGGGGAGATGTATGTCAATGATGCATAATTACAGTTATATAAGAGGAATAAGTTCAAGAAATTTATTGTTCAGCACATACAACTATAGTTAATGATGATATGTTTTGTCTTTGAAAAACGCTAAGACAGTCAATGTTAACTGTTCTCACTACAATAATGATCACTCTGTGAGGTGAAGCATTTGATAATTCGCTAGAATTAAGCATTTAAGAATGTATATACTTCAAAAGATCATGTTTTACATGATGAATACATATAATTTTATCTGTCAATTAAAAAATAAACTTAGGAATTATGGGAGAATAGCAATGTTCCAAATATGAGTCTTTGTCTTTGTCCTAAGCTTAGCTGAACAGTAAAAAAATATAGTTTTTAAAAATGTTTTTGTGATTCCAATTTTCAGTCATAAGTATAGAAACTCAGATATTTACCAGCATGTTCAGGATCCAGCACAGAACATGGAAGAGGCCACTGTACTTTAGGGCTTTCACTTTAACCTTAGGACACCTGGAGTTCCTAATGATGATGATGATAGTATGACAAACACTAACGATGCAAGTGGTGCTAATGCTCCCACCTCTGGTCATTCTGTGATCGTAAAATCAACTTTGCATCCAAAATCACTGAGAAATATTTCAACCCAAAAGCTGCCATGACATCTGAGATTCTTCTAGAGAGAATGTCCAAGGAGCAGGCTATAGTTATGTGACTAAGAATGAAAATTGTTGACTGTCACTGTACCCATTGAAATCAATAAAGATATAATAATTTGTGAGTGAGGAAATTCCCCATGATTGCAATATTAGCCTGGGAAAAAAGATTATTCCAGATTTTAAATGCACAGAGGTCATTTTACTATTGTCCAAGACTGAACATACACACTCAAAGAGAGAAGATTTTGCATAAAAACATAAGTAGTGCTCTAAGTATTTCATAGAAAATTAAATTTAATATACTTCACTTACCATCAACTCTCCTTAAAAATTTATTGCTAAGATACATTTTCTCTTAAGAGATTTCAAATTCTGATATTTCTGTATAGAGCACTTACAATATATGACCTACTGCTAGTACTTTAATTATTCTAATTTTACATTTACCACACTTTGTGTTATGATATAATAACAATATCATTTTACAAACAAAGACAAACAATACTATGTGATTTAATCCTCTGACCCATTGACACTGCATCCCTCTTATCTATCCTCAAACTCTCCAGTTTAAAACAATATTTCACCACATTAAAAATTCCAAACTTCTGTCAGAACCTAAAAATACTGTGTGAAATAGCGTGTGGCTAGGGGAACAGTGAGCAAGCTGCAGCCATAGCTCAGGCAAAGAAGGAGGAACCGAAGACAAATAGGAAATAAAATAAGCAAAATTCCTCTTTGTAAATTCAAAGAAAGTCGGTTGTGCAGCCTGAGTACAGATATACTCTCTTCATATGCAGAAGTGATGCCACCTATTCACCCTGGATGCCTTCAGTCTTTCACTGGGAGCTACACACACACTTCCACAGGAATATTTAGTGCTAATTATGGAGCACCTACTACACACCAAGCACGATCTGTGTTTGTTCCCTTCATGTGAATGTCAAAACAATACCATGACTTATGAAGCCTCCCCAGTTCACTTGAGCAAATTGCCCCAATAAAATCAAGAAATTCAATTAAGTCCATTATAAAAAGTGAAAAAACACAAACTAAAGAAAAATTGTCTTAAATAGTTCTTGAATTGAGAAAAAATGGAATGTACTAATTAAATAAAGTTTAAATTATTACATTCACTGTGAAATTGCTCAAACCTTCAAATTATTTTCTGCGCACCATTAAATTTTATAGAAGCCATTCTTATCATCTCTGAGCAGGTCATATATATACTTCAAGAACTTCAGAAGAAGAAAATTTTGGAAGCATATGTGCCTGGCTTCTGGCCAGGGCTCCGCTTCCCAACATGTTGCAATGGCTGCCCAACAGGCTACACCCTTTATGAGAAATAAAGCTCTCCTTTTTCCAAAGTTAAAAAAAAAAAGGAAATTTTATATTATGTCTAGCATGAGTATCAGGTAAGTAAATACGGAATTTGCATGGAGAGATTTTGAACCATGAGCTATAAAATTTTAAAGAAATGAATTCACTGTAAAGCAGAGAAAATGGATTTGCTTTCAGAATGTGTGAGGTTTCCAGTTTGGTAGTAAATCATCAATATATTTAAAATTAAGTATTTTGTCCTGCTATTTTTATTTTCTTTTCAAAATAGGTCCACAAACACTCACACAAACACAATTACTTCTGCCACAATTTTCTTACACTTAAAGGTTTTCTTTAGAGTGATATATTTGTATATTTAACCCCATGTAAATCAAAAGTAAAAGTTTATGTGTGTTTTGTAGGCCCAGAGATGTCACATGTTTAATATGTAGGGTAAAATTTTCTAAATAGCTATTTAGGATTCAGAAATGTATGGCTTTTAGGGCTGGGCATGGTGGCTCGTGCCTATAATCCTAGCACTCTGGGAGGCCAAGGCAGGAGGATCACTTGAGGTCAGGAGTTTGAGAAATGTATGGCTTTTGATTATACACCTATATAATCTTTATTACAACAACCACAATGACCTCATAATTACAATAAGAAGAAAAATATAACTCAAGGGACAAATATTTTCCAAATTATTTGAACTTTAAGGCCAGTGGGAAAAAGGATTACTAGAGACGTCATCCTACTCTACTACCTAATAGCATATTGACAGTTATTTGTTGAGTAAGGTGGGCTAGGTTAACCTTGGTGGCAGTATAACACTTTATTCAAGGCATGATACTCTTAGCACATTAAAAACAATTTTGGGTGATCTGTTAAAACAAATTAAATTTACACGATCTGAAAAAGCATTTCAAAATCTACTGTTTTATTACCTTAATCAGCAGTTGGTAAAACTATTTACTTGTAAAATTCAAAATAGTTCTTTCTTACTACAATGCAGAATATTCCTCTAAACACCTACTTAATGTATTACTTAGGACACTATTATCAGTCAACTACAAAGAGCCATTCCAGTTAGATTTTGTTAATGTATTTTACATTTTAGTGTCTTTCATTCTTCATGGAAAAGTATGTAAATAGCACCCACCTACTATAGAAGGACCTCTCATATCTCTGATGCAGCACAAAATTGATCACGTTGTCTTTTTTTTTAAAGATTTTAAAGTATTTTTATTTGAGTTTATGCAGCTTGACCAATAATTTATTCTACCTTCTAAGTCAAAGGACAAAAAGACGAATAAAAGCCTAGAAAATTATTATATTACTTGTGGCAAAGCCAGTAACACTCACTAAATGTTTCATATGATCTCCTACATTTCCCAGCCTCCTTGTAGTTAGTGAGCCCATGTGACTAGCTTTGGCTAATGATGTAGGAGAAAAATTGAACTTCAGGCTCAGGTAGTAAAAAGTCCATGTATAATTTCCAGTCTCTTTTTTCTCCTGATTTAGGAAGCTATATGTTCCATATAGAGAACCTACAAGTTGGTGGGCATTGGTCAGCCAGGTTCTCTGAGTAACTATGTGGAGCAGAGACTCTTGCTGACCTATGATGGATGTTTTATAATGAGCAAGAAATAAATCTTCATTATTTTAAGCCACCAAGAATTCAAGATTAATTTGTTACCACAGTATAACTCAGTCTGTTTCAACTAATCTATTTTGTAATAGATTTCTCCATAAGATAATAGGAGAGCTTAATAATGTTAATAAGGAAATGGCTTTATCTAAAGAATGCCTGATCCTCATGGTTTGAGAATCCTAGTATTAGTTTAAAAAAGATGGAACTGGCATACTTATTGGATGGAAGATATAATAAGTTAGTAGGTTAAAGGATTGTCCCTTGAAAATGGCATTAAACTGTTACTGGGATCTAAACTCACAGGTTTATAAAGGTAACATTAATAAATGTAACCTTAATAAAGGGGAACAAAGCATGCATTCAAAACAATGCTTAAGGCTTACCAAGTCTAGGTCAGAATATCTTGCACTATTCTTTAATTCATTTACATTGAGCTTTTATTTATTTATTTATTTTTATTTCAGAATATTATGGGGGTACAACACTTTTGTTACATATATTGCTTATGTACTGCCCAAGTCAGAGCTATAATCGTGGACACCCCCCAAACTATGTGCCCCGCACCCATTAGGTGAGAGTTTTCCCATCCCCACCTGCTCAACCCCTGATGAATATTATTTCCATGTGTGCACGTAAGTATTGATCAGTTAGTACCAATTTGATGGTGAGTACCAGTGGTGCTTGTTTTTCCATTCTTGTGATACTTTGCTTTGAAGAATGGGCTCTAGCTCCAACCAGGATAATACCAGATATGTTAATTCACTGTTGTTTTTTATTGCTGAGTAATACTCCATGGAATACACATACCACATTTTATTAGTCCACTCATGGATTGATGGGCACTTGGGTTGTTTCCACATCTTTGCAATTGTGAATTGTGCTGCTGTAAACATTCGAGTGTAGATGTCTTTATTATAGAATGTCTTTTTTCCCTTTGGGTAAATACCCAGTAGTGGGATTGCTGGATCAAATGGTAGTTCTACTTTTAGTTCTTTGAGGTATCTCCATATTGCTTTCCATAGATGTACTAATTTGCAGTCCCACCAGCAGTGAATGAGTGTTCCTATCTCTCCACATCCCTGCCAACATTTATTGTTTTGGGACTTTTTGATATAAGCCAATCTCACTGGAGTTAAGTGATATCTCACTTTTGATTTGCATTTCCCTGATAATTGGAGAAGTTGAGCAATTTTTAATATGCTTGTTGGCCATTACTCTGTCTTCTTTTGAAAAGTTTCTCTTCATGTTCTTTGCCCATTTTTTAATGGGGTTGTTTGATGTTTTCTTGTTGATTTTCCTAAGTTCTGTATAGATTCTGGTTATCAGCCCTTTGTCAGATGTGTAGCATGAAAATATTTTCTCCCACTCTGTAGGATGTCTGTTCACTCTAGTGATCGTTTCCTTGGCTGTGCAGAAGCTTTTTAATTTGATCAGGTCCCATTTATTTATTTTTATTGCTGCTGTGATTGCTTTGGGGGTCTTCTTCATAAATTCATTGCCCAGGCCAATGTCTATAAGAGTTTTTCCAACATTTTATTCTAGAATTCTTACGGTTTCACATCTTAGGTTTAAGTCTGTGATCCAACATGTGAGAGGTGAGAGGTGTGGATTTAGTTTCGGTCTTCTACATGTGGCTATCCAATTTTCCCAGCACCATTTATTGAATACGGATTCTTTTCCCCAGGTATGTTTTTGTCTACTTTGTGAAAGGTCAGATGACAGTATGAGGATGGTTTTATATCTGGGTTCTCAGTCCTGTTCCATTGGTCTATGTCTCTGTTCTTGTGCCAGTACTGTGCTGGTTTGGTTACTATAGCCTTATAGTATAGTTTGAAGTCTGGTAGATTGATGACTCCCAATTTGTTCTTTTTGCTTAAGATTGCTCTGGCTAGATGGGTTCTTCTCTGGTTCCACACGAAGTATAGAATTATTTTTTCTAGATCTGCAAAAAATGATGTTGGCATTTTGATAGGGACTGCATTGATTCTGTAGATCACTTTAGATAGTGTAGACATTTTAACAATCTTAATTCTACTGATCCAAGAGCATGGTAGGGTTTTCCATCTGTTTACATCCTCTGCAATTTCTTTTCTCAGTGTTTCATAGTTCTCTCTATATAGGTCTCTCACCTCCTTAGTTAAATATGTTCCTAAATATTTAATTTCTTTGATGCTATCGTGAAAGGTATTACATCTTTGATTTGTTTCTCAGCTTGACTGTTATTGGCATATTTGAAGGCTACTGATTTGTGTGCATTGATTTTGTATCCTGAGGCTTTGCTGAATTCATTTATCAATTCCAGTAGTCTCTTGGTTGAATCCTTGGAGTTTTCTAGATATAATATCATACTGTCAGCAAAGAATGGAAGTTTGATCTCTGCTGCCCCCATTTGGACAGCCCTGATTCTCTCTCTTGTCTGATTGCTCTGGCAAGGACTTCCAGCACTATGTTGAATAGAAGTGGAGATAGTGGGCAACCTTATCTGGTTCCAGTTTTAAGGGGGAATGCTTTCAATTTTTCCCTGGTCTGTATGATATTGGCTGTGGATTTATCTATATGGCTTTAATAATTTTGAGGTATGAGCCATCTATGCCTGTATTGTTAAGAGTTCTTATTCATAAAAGGGTGCTGAATTTTGTCAAAAGCCTTTTCTGCATCTATTGAGAGGATCATATAGTCTTTGTTCTTGCTTTTATTTATATGGTGAATTACATTTATAGATTTGTGTATGTTGAACCAACCCTGCATCTCAGGAATGAAGCCCACCTGATCATGATGAATTATTTTTTTGATGTGATTTGAATTCGGCTTGCTAGTATTTTATTGAGGATATTCATAAGGGATATTGGTCTGTAGTTTTATTTTCTTGTTGTGTCCTTTCCTGGCTTTGGGATCAAGTTGATATTGGCTTTGTAGAATGAGTTTGGGTGGATTCCATCCTTCTCGATGTTATGGAATAATTTCTGCAGTATGGGCATCAGTTCTTCTTTGTAGGTTTCATGGATTCTGGCATGAACCCATCTAGTCCAGGACTTTTTGATCACAGGTTTTCACATAAGCACTAGGAATTAAAGTATAGTATCAAGTGACTGGAGAATTGAATTACATAAATATTTGCCCTTCAAAAAATCTAAAATTCATTGAATGCAACAAAAGTGTACTTTGAACATAATTATAGCTCTCAAAAAAATCAATCTCCCACTCCTTTTAAACCAACAAATAAATAATCCAACTATTTTAACTGTTTATGTTTCTTTATAATCAACATTTTGATTTAGAGTAATATCTGAAAGTGTTAGTGTTTTACAGCTTTCTACTGTGAATTTTCTGATGTTTATTCAGATTTGATTTTAGATTAAATATATTTTCACATTTATTGCATCTGTAAAGTATCTTTTAGTATGAACTCTCTGGTGTTTTCTAAGGTATAATTTTTGGACAATTTTCTTTTTTGCACTCATTACATTTGTAGGGTTCCTTTCCAAAAGAATTTCTGTCATGGTAAATAAAGTCTGAGTAAATTTTGGATGGTTTCCCTCCAGTATAAATTTTCTTATGTCCAATAACATCTGTGACATAAGAAGGTATTGAACCAGTCTATATCTGCAATGTTTTTCTTCTGTATAAATATTCTTGTGCACTCTAAGGTTTATATTTTGTGAAAAATCTTTCCAAAGGCATTACATTTGTTAAGTAAGATGTGAGCAATTCTTAAAGACTTTGCCACATTCTTCATATTTTTAGGATTTTTCTCTGGCATGGATTCTCTTATGATTAGAAAATTTGAGCACTGGTTAAAGGATTTGCCACATTCTTCACATTTGTAGGGTTTCTCTCCAGTATGAATTCTCTAATGTTCAGTAAGGTATGAGTGTCTGGAAAGGTTTTGGCACATTCTTCACATTTATGAGGTTTCTTTGCAGTATGTCTTATCTTATGTCTAGTTAGATTTGATAATTACTAAAGACTTTCTCAAATTTATTACATCTGAAGATTTGCTCTTTGTAGTTGATGAACATTGCTAAAGTTTATTATAACACCCTTTCTGCCCCTTACACTCATCCACAACTTCCCAGTCTTTCCTTAGGAGTAAATTCTCAAGGTCACAGCTTCCATATCTTCCTATTACTTTTTGGAATGAATCTTTTATGCCCTTCTCTGGCAAAAAAAAAAATCTTGAGTGTAGTGAGAATATATAGACGAAAGAAATGAAAATAACAAATTATCCCACTTAGACTCAGGTGAATATATATCTAATAAACAAAATTATAACAAGTAGATTAACAAGACTGTATAATAAGATACCAAAGGCATTAACTCCTTCGTAGATATATAAACTTAACAAAAATATACTGACCATATAGCCTTTGTGAGAACCCCAGCAACCGAGTAAGAGTTTGCAGCACGCTAGGTGAGCACAATGCAAAGAGCCACATAGAAGGAAAAGAAAAGTTTGTTACATTTACCCACCACATCTCTTCCTCTTCTCCAATATAGAATGCTGCATTTAGAAGTAAACACCCAACTCCTGGGTTCTCCCTCAAGAGAAAAAGAAAACAGTGGCACATGTGTCCATACCTCTGGATTTTTAAGGACTTTCCAAAGACTGGATTCTGTCTCCCATAACATAGAATACTGAAAGGAATGGTGTTATACTTCGCATGAAAAGTCGGATCTGCTGAGACCAAAGGAAAATGATTGTTACAGAAGCAGAGAGACTCAGGTTACAAAGACAGACAATAAATGTAGCAAGTTATTACAGGTTCCTTAGAAGAAACATGGGCAAACTTCTTTAACTGGAGAATGAAGACACATTTTCAGGGAAGACACACACTGGCAACAAGTTTGAGAGGTTCCTAGAATCTTTAGCTCAGCCAATTCATGTCATACTCATCCTGGACAGAGCCACCTTATAAAGATCGTGACAGGTGGCTGTTTTTTTAATGTCCAAATTTTAACATATACAAAGTGTCTGGGTAACATCGCCAATCAGAGAAACAAAATAAATATCCAGAAATCAACCTTAAAGAAATGGAGATATCTAGATTACCTAAAAAAATTCAAAATAACCATCTGAATGATGCTCAGTGAGTAAAATGGGAACATAGATAATTAAATGAAATCAGGAAAATGAGAATGTCAACAAAAACAAGAAGTACAAAAAGAAACAGACATTGTGGAGCTGAAGCATATGAAAAGAAACAATAACTGAGAAATATTCAAACCTGAGAAAAAATATACAAAATAAAGAAGCTCTGTGAACTCTGACTAGGATAAGCACAAAGGAACTTGTAAGAAGAAAGATTATAAGCAAAGTTTTGAAAGTCAAAAACAAGAAGATAATCTTGCAAGCAGCAAGAGAAAAGTGATGTGTCTCCTATAAGAGCGCTCATACAAGATTGCCTGTCAATTTTTCTATAAAAGTCTTGCAGGCAGAAGAGAGTTGGCTGACATAGTCAAAGCACTGAAAAAAAACCCAAAAACTTCCAAACAAGAATACTATAACCAGAAAAACTTTTCTCTAAAATAAAGAAAAAAATAAATATTTTCCAAGATAACCAAATGCTGAAAAGCTATATCACCACTAGACCTGCCCTAAAAGAAATGTTAAAGGGAGTCGCTCCCATTGAAAATAAAATGATGCTAGAAAGCAACACGAAATCATATGAAAAGACATATCTCTCTTGGAAACATATGCACATACACAGAAATAAAAATCTGTAGCATTATAATGATAATGCATAAATTTATAGCCTATTAATTATGCTATAAAATTTGAAAGACAAAAGCATGAAAGTAATCAGAAACATCTGCTAATAAATATACACTGCAAAGAGACATAATTAATGACATCAACAACAAAGTTGAGGGCACATGTAAAAGAGGAAGAATTTTTGTGTGCAACTTAAGTTGTTACCAGTTGAAAATATACTGTTGTACTTATAAGAGGTTTTATGTAATCCCCATGGTAACCATAGAGGAAACACCTATAGGGATCCACAAATCAAATTAGAAATAATCAAAGCATGTCACTGCAAAAATAAATGAGTCATAAAGGAAGACATAGAGAGAGAAAAAGAGAGACAGAATAGCTACAAGATTTAAAAAAATGGCAATACTAAGTCCTTCCTTTTCAGAAAATTACTTAAATATTTATGAGGGAACATCCCAAATAAAAGACATAAATGAATAAAGGGATTTAAAATATATTTTAAAAGGTTTCCACTATATCCTGTCTATAAGAAACTCATTTTTTATCTAATGATAAAAATACGCTGAAAGTGGCAGAATGAAAAAACATTCCATGCAAAAGTAATGAGAGTAAGGGAGGTCACAGTTATATTAGGCAAAATAAATATTAAGTCAAACTGTCACAAGAGAAAAAGAGGGACATTAAATAATAATAAAAAGGTTCATTTGCTGGGAACTTATGAAAAAATGTTTTACATCAGGATTGCCAAATATATAAAGCAAACATTGATAGAAGTAAAGCAAGAAATAGGTAGCCATATAATAATAGTAGGATACTTTCATAGCCCACTTTATAATGTAATGAATTATAAAGCCAGCCAAATATTAACAAGGGAATAGAAGACTTGAAAACACCATAAAGCAATTAAACATAAAAGACATATAGACATCACTTCATACAACAGCATACTACAAAATCTTTTCAATAGCTCATAAAATGTTCTTCTGGCGAGACCACTTGTTAGGCCACAAAACAAATCTTAATTTTTTTCTAGCAATTGAAATCTTACTATCATTTCTAATCAACATGGAATGAAACTAAAAGTCAATACCGGAAGAAAAACCAAATAATCCAAAAATATATCAAAATTAAACAACTTTGAGCATGCTCTTGTTCAAGGGCTGGAAGACTTAATATTGTGAAGATGTCCATATAACCCAAAGTGACCAACAGATTTGATGCCATACCTTTCAATTTCCCAATTTTACTTTTTGCAGAAATAGAAAAACCTATCCCTCAAATCATATGGAATGCCAAGGAACCATGAAGAGACCAGCAATTTTGAAAAAGAGAAACAACGTTAGAAGCATCACTTCCTGATTTCAAAACACATTACATAGCTCCAGTAATCAAAGCATTTTGGTATTGGCTTGAGGGCAGACAAGTGGAGAAATGAAACAGAATGTAGCACTGACACAAAACCCTACACATATGGTCAAATGAAGTGTTATTTGCACACCCATATTCATTGCCGCATTATTCACAAAAGCCAGTAGAAGAAAGCGACCCAAACTCCCCTCACCAATTGAAGGAATAAATATTAATACAATTTATAACATACGCACAATAGAATATTACTCAGCTTTGAAAAAACAGTAAATCTTGCAAAATCTACAATAAAGATAAATCTTGATAACATCATGCTCAATAAAATAAGCCAGCTACAAAAAGACAGATACTGTAATAATTCTACTTATATGAGACATCTAAAGTGTTTACAATCCTAGAAACAGAAAACAAAATGGTGTTTATAAGGGGTCAGGTAATTAAGAAAATGGATTGTTCTTTGTTCATATGTATTGTTTTAATTGTTGAAGATAAAAACAATCTAGAGACAGGTTGCATAACAATGTAAATATATGTGACATAACTTATCTGAATAAAAACATTTAACATTGTAAATTTTATGTTATGTGTTTTTTACAATTAAAATATAAAAATATCTAAAAGAGATACAGACTTATGAAGCTTTTCAAAAATTACCCTCCCAGCACAAGAGTGTTTCTTTCACACAAAGGTAATATAGATTCACCAATATATAAATGTTAAAATTAAGACAATTTCCATGACTACTCATCTACACAGGATAAAACAATTGGCCACCAACCAATGAAACACATATATAAGAAATAAACAAAATAGGGGTAATAGTTATACAGGCAAGCACACACAGAATTATATTGGCAATAGACATGTGGTTAATTCATATGCTAATTTTTTCTCCACACTGCCTTATAGTGTATAGAATTGAATATTGTCACAAAAAATCATAATGTATAAGTAAAAACAAAACAAAAAAAACCCCATAATTAACAGATGTGAGGCAGCCTTCCCTAAAAAATGAAACACAGAAATATAAAATTTTTGCAAGACAAAATTAAGAAACACCTTAACCCTTAAGATCCTGAGTAAACATAGTGTGTTACTGAAGAAGAATCCTTCTAGATAATTACAATTTTCAACTATGACTGGGCATCCATGAAGAGCACAGATTTTGAATCATGAGCATACGGTTAGAGCAGTAAGATTTCACAGAAAGTGCATAATAATTATTCATAAAAAGCTTTGATGACAAAATTTTAAGGAATGCACATTTAAATGATAGTAGAGAAATTTTTATTGTTATTAATGTACTGCTGCTCTTCTCACACATAATCAAAAGGTCATAATCCAGCCTTCAAAGCAAGGAAAAGCCTTACATTTCTAAATATAGGAACAACATGAATATCATATAATATGATATGAAACACTAATATATAAAATGAACAATGAGGAATAAATTACAGTATCATTCCTATAAAGGTTGAGGAAGGTACATAATAATACTAATGATAACCTTTTGCACATAGTATACTTAAACATGAAAACCAAACATTTTAATAAATGTGGGGTGCCTATTAATTATTCGATTCATTTTCAGATAACATAAATTTCAGACGTTATTTTAGACCTTCTGAAACTGAAATTTTAGAAAAATTTAGCATATGACAAATAAGAAAGTGAAACACATAAGACATCATTCCAGTAATAGTCATACTAAAGAAGACAGAAGTAAAAAATAATATTTTTTTAGATATAAGGTAACAATTGGGGATTAACTGTATGCTGGGCAATGTTCTAAATTTCCTTATGGTAGTAGTTTCTTTAATAATTCTATGAGATGAATAGATACAGTAAACTATTCTACAGTATAGGCATTTGGCATATAGAATTTAAATTTCTAATCTTCATTCCTACTAAGAACAAGAAAATTTTAAAGTGATATAGACAATTAGATTTTCTCATATTTAATGAGATGCTTTGTGCTCTGGTAAAATTTCCTGGTTTCATTTTCTGCAGGATTATGTTTGAAGCCTCCATAGAACTAAAACTTATAAATGAGAAAATATGACACATTTTTCCAGTGTTTCTGGAATTTATGAACCAAATCCCAATGTTTCCACTACTCCTTTCCCACACTTCTGACATGGGGCACAGACAAATCTTTAAAAATGGCTTAACATAGAGGTCTCCAGAAATGTACACAGGTTTTTTCCAAGCCCTCAAAAACAATGGAAGAGCAGTCAGATCACGCAGGCCCTAACAGAAAAGAACAACTTTTGCTCTCACTATGAATTCACTGAAATATCATTGGAGGGTCAGGAGAAGCCTTAGAGAATTTAGGAGTATAATGATCATAGGGCAGGAAATCTTACTCTGTGACAAGTGAAATAAACCTAGGCTTTTCAAAAACCAATTTCATTGGGGCAGGGTTTTCCAAACCACATTTTAAACTCTAGCTTTTTCCTTGACTTTTGGCACTCTCATATTTGTTATCTGCTTATTCATTCTACATATATAGGTGTATGGCTATTGCTTTTTCTCTTACCTTCCAGGGAACTTTTCATTGCACCAGAAGATAACCATGTCTGGCTTAAAGACTGTCCACCACATCTTCTCTTCCTTCACGAAGAACAACAGGGTTCAGGAGAAAATGCCCAACTCTCAGCCTCTCCCTCAGGAGTGAACGAGAACAGTGGAATTTGTGTTCAAAGATTTGGTTTTGGGAGGGCTGTCTGATGACTAGATTCTCTCTTCCAAAACGTGAAGTGTTGAAGGAAATGATGGAGTAATGTGGATGACAGTTTGTTTCTGCTGAGAAGAAAGGTAAATGCTTGTTGCAGAACTAGAGAAATTGCAATACTACAGATAGTCAACCATGGAAGGAAAAGATAACAGGATCTCAAAAACAGATAGGGGAAAATCTCTTTAAATTAGAAAACACACACACACCATCCAGAGAAGGCATATCTGAGAACGTGTTTGTGAACAGTCTATAGCCTGGCTGATTGCTGTCTGTATCCCTAGGTAGGAAGTAAATCTAAATACTACATGAGATGGCTCTTATATAAATTCCCAAATATCATAAAAAATTACAGGGCATACAGAGAAGGCAGGAAACATGCCCCACTTGAGGGAACAAAATAGAAATCTCCAAAAATATAATAGACCTTTAAGAAATAGAGATCTTTTCCTAAGAAAATGGATTATTTGACAATTCAAACAATCATGTTAAACATGCTCTATGAGCAAAAATAGAACACAAATAAACAACCAAATCAGAAAAAGTGGTGCTTGAAGAAAATGAGATATCAAGAAGATAAAAAAGTGTAAAAAAAAACTGAGCGGAAATTGTGGAGCTGAAGAATACAAAAACTGTTGAAAAATTCATGAGGGAAGCACAAGAGCAGACTTAATAAAGCAGAAGAAAGAATCAGAAAATTGAAGATAGATCACGTAAAATGTTGAATCATGGAAACAAAATTTAAAAAATAGGATGGAGACAACTGAATATGGCGTATAGGACGTATTGAACACCATCAAGTAGACCAATGTATTCATGAGAAGAGTCTGACAATAATATAGGGGGGAAGTGGCAGAAAAGTTCTTTGCAGAAATAAGGGGCTGAAAACTTTCCAATTTTCAAAGTGATAAAATGAAAATTACTACAAACCAAGAGTGCTTGATCTTGGAAAATTTTACTTAAAAAAGAAAAAGAAAAAAAAAGATTTTTCAAGAACAACAAAAGCTGAGGGTGTTCATTACCACTAGAAGCACCTTGAAGAAATGTTAAAGGTAGTCAATTATGTTGAAAAATAAGATGATGCTGGCTCCAAAGTAATGGATAGTGCATTGAACTTCTAAAATAATGATGGACAGCATCATAAAACTGTATGAAAATACGAAGCTCTCTCTTAAATGTAAATATATACACAGATATAAAATTCTCTGCTATCATATTGATGGTGCATAAATCCCTCAAATACCTGCTACAGAATTTATAAAACAGAATATCAATCTGCATGAATCTCTTCATGAACACACATATAAAATGTTATAATGTGTGACATTAATAACAAAGTGGGGGGATGGAAAGAGGTATAGTTTTTGCATTTAATCGATGTGGTTATTATGAGATTAAAATATATTGTTATAACTTTAAGATATGTTAGGTACTCTCCATTTTTCAAGGTGATCATAAAGAAAATAACTATAGAAGGTGTACAAAAGGAAATGCAAAGGGAATCAAAGCATGTCACCGCAAAATCAATGAAACAAAAGTGAAGGCACTAAGAGAGGGAAAACAGAAAACAACAAAAAGGAAATATTTAGTGGAGTAAAAATGTCACCTAAGAAATGGGTGAAAATATTTGCAAATCACATGTTTGATAGGACTTAATATTCAACATATATTAACTCCTAAAACTCATCAACAAAAAGTGAATAACTCAAGTATTAAATAAAAAAATGACAAAGCATTGAACTGACATTTTTCCTAAAAAGACATACAAATGGCCAACAACTATTTGAAAAGATGCTCAAAATTACTTAATATTTGGAGAAATGCAAAGCAAAATCACAATGAGATAGCACCTCACACTCATTAGAATGGCCTCTATCAAAAAAAAATGTCAAGGATGTAGAAATATTGAAACGCTTGTGAACAGTTGGTCAAAAAAAATGATGCAGCTACTATGAAAAGTAGTACAGAGGTTCATCAAATAATTAAAAATAGAATAATCATATGATCTAGCAGTCCCACTTCTGGATGTATATCTAAAGTATGCAACACAGGATTTAGAAGAAATATTTACATATCCACATTTATTGCAGCATTACTCACAAAACTCAAAAGGCTGAAATAACCCAGATGTCCCTCAACTAAGGAACAGCTAAAGAAAATGTGGCATATGCACAAAATGGAATATTATTTAGCCTTAAAAAAGAAATCTTGTTACATTCTATGACCAGAATAAACCTTGAAAATATTATGTTAACTGAAATAAGCCAGTAACAAAGTGACAGATTATGTATAATTCCACTTACATAAGGTATCTTAAGTAGGCAAATTCATAGAAAAAGAAAGCAGAATGGAGTTTGTCACAGGGCTGGGGAGAGAGTGGAATGAGCAGTTGTTACTTAACAGATATTGAGTTTTAGTTGTACTTTTGCCAGACTTTCTAGAGGTCTTTTGCATAACAATAAGTAATGAATATATTTATGCTGAAATGCACACAAAAAATTTAAGATGATAAATTATGCTTTTAGCACAATTAAATTTTTAAAAAGGGTAACTAAAAGAGATACAGAGTTATAAATGTTCCCCAAAATTTCCTTCAAATCACAAAAGTGTTGCTTTCAAAGAAAATATAGGTTGATCATTAAATACATGGTGCAGTTAAGACTTTTCATGACTACTCATCTAGACAGAATAAAACAACCATTGAAAATTAGCCAAGAAAAAACCATACAAGATAAGCCATAAACAAAGTTGGGGTCATATTTATAGAGACAAACACACACATATAATTTAATTTTAATAGACATAGGATGGATTTATATTTTAATTAACCTCCACATTGACTTAAAGTGTATATACAGACTTGCAAATTGTCATTGAACACTATGATGAGTAAAACCAAAAACACAATAAAGTGATGTCAAGGAACCTACCCTAAAAATAAAACACAACACACAATAATATCAAATTGAAAAACAAGAATAAGAGAAACATTTACCCATAAAATTCTGTATACAATAGTAACGTACCATTACAAAGGAAGTTTCTTAGATAACTACAATGTTTAACTGTGACTGTGCACCCCTGGACAGCAGGTATTTTGGATTTTTGGCATGCAGTGTATGGCAGTAAAATTTTATTCAAAAAATGGACTACAATCATGAATGAAAGACCCTAATAAGAAAATTTTGAGTACATAAGCATTTAAAAGACACTAAAATACTTTATTATGTTTTAATACATTGATGTCATTCTTACACAAAATGAAAAAGCTGTAATCCAATTTTCAGAAGCAAAGAAAAGCCTTACATTTCTAATAAAACATATAAATTTTGTGAAATGTGGTTAGAGTTACTGATGTATAGAACAAACATTTGGGAATAAATCACATTATCATTTAGGTATAGACTGAGAAAAGGGTATGAAAATCCTAATGATTCTTTTTTGCTGCAGTAAACTTAAACCTACAAGTGACTATTTTAATGAATATGGGTACATACTAATTATCTAACTTACTTCTTACATAATGTGTAAATTCTAGCATATTATTCTGAACTTTTGAGTCTAAAATGATAGAAAAAATTGAAATAGAACTAGTCATTCAAGTCAGAAAGGGAAATTTTAGGAGGCCAAGGCAGAAGGATTGCTTGAGACCAGGAGTTAAAGACTAGTCTGGGCAACATAGAAAGACCCCTATCCTAAAAAAAATTTAAATAATTAGCCAGTGCGGTGGCACATGCCTGTAGTCTCAGCTATTTGGGAGGCTGAGGCAGGAGAATTGCATGAACTTAGGAGTTCAAGGCTGCAGTGAGCAAAAATAAAAATAAAAATAAATAAGACCAGGAAATGGCCCACCCAACATGGTCTCATTGAGAATTGTGAAGTGATTCTATACCCATCTCCAACTCATTTCAGCCCATCCAGAGTGGTGCTGCCCACCCAGAGCCCTGGGGAGAGATGTACATTTGTGGCCATGGAGGCAGCCTGCAGACCTTGGGCTTTACTGTGGTCTCTGAAGCAGTTCTGTGCTCAGGTTTAGCCCTCTTGGCCACAGTCCATGGTGAGTCCTGCCCACCAGAATGACCTGAGGAAACCTTGCCAGGTACTCAGTGGGAGCCACACTCATCCATGTGTAGCTATCAGGCCCACCATATGCAGACCCAACTGCAGAACCCTGGCTTAGTGCCTGCCCTACAGATAAAAGTCCTCAGGGAAATCCAGTCTGCCCAGGAATAGGACAGAAGTGACAACCACCTAAGCCCCTGGTAACAGGTTCACTAAAGGTGTATCCCACAGCTGACCCAGCATCAGCCTTGTGACCCAGCTACAGCCCCCCACCACTGCAAACCCAGAAGGAATACCATTAGCCTTGGGATCCAAAAAGAGATCTTTACGTGCTGAAACCAGTTTATGAAAAACTGGAAGAGGTGTTTGCTCCTTCAAATTCACAGACAACAATGAAAAGTTATATTGTGCCCTTTTTTAATACTTCTATTTTAACATAGTATGGAAATCCTGGGCAGAACAAGTAGGCAATAAAAATTTTTAGAAAGCCATCAAAATTGAAAAGAAAAAGGTAAAAATGTCACTGTTTGTAGATAACATGATTTTATGTATAGAAAACCATCTATAGTACATAAAAACTGTTTAAACTAATAAATGCACTCAGTAAATTAGCAGAATATTAGATTAACACACAAATATTAGTTTCATACACTAACAACCAACTATCCAATAAAAATGTAAACAATCTCACTGACAATAGCACCACAATAATAAATCGATTAGCAGTAAATTTAACCAAGGAAGAGAAAGTTCTTTATACAGAAAAATATAAGACATTGATGAAAGAAATTGAAGAAGATACAAATCAATGTAAAGGTATCTGATGTTTAGGGATTGGAAGAATAAATATTGTTAAGGTTCCATATTACCCAAAGCAATCAATATATTCAATTGGATTCCTATCAAAATTCCAATGGCATTTTTCACAATAATAGGAAATATAATCATAATTTATATGGAACTAAAAGTGAGTTTGAATAGCCAAAGCAACCTTGAAGAATAAGAACAAAGCTGACAGTGTCATACCTTTTGATTTCAAACTATATTTCAAAACTATAGTAATAAAAACAAGATGGCATGTGCATAAAAACTGACACAAAGACCAGTGGAACAGAATAGAGAGCCCAAAAATAACCCTATGCATATAAGGTCAGCTAATCTTTGACAAGGGAACCAAGAATACACAATGCAGAAAGTATAGTCTCTTCAACATGTGGTGCTGGGAAAACTGGATGCCCTTAAGCAAAAGAATGACATTAGACCATTTTTCTTACACTATACCCAAAAATTAACTCAAAATAAGACAAAGCCTTAAATGGAAGACATGAATCCTTAAAAATCTTAAAATAAAACACATTAAAAAATCTCCTTGATATTGATATTGGCAATGATTTTTTGGTTATGACACCAAAAATACAACAACAGAAGCAAATATAAACGAGTTGGACAGCATCAAACTATAAAGCTCTGCACAGGAAAGCACATAATACAATAAGAAAACATACAGGATGAAAGAATATATTTGCTAACTATATATCTGGTAAGAGGTTAATATCCAAAATATATAAGGAACTCATGCAAATCAAAGGCAAAAACAAGAATAATAACACAATTAAAAACTATACAAAAACCCTGAATAGATATTTTTCCAATAAAGACATAGACAAGGCCAACAGGTGTATGAAAATGTGCTGACCATTACCAATCATCAGGCAACAGCAAATCAAAATTATGATGAGATATCACTTGACACCTGTTAGGACAGCTAATACAAAAAGAGAGAGAGAGAGAGAGCAAGTGTGCACAAGGATGTGGAAAAAAACAAATCCTGTACATATTGGCAAGTTGTGAACTGGGAAGTCATTATGAAAACCAGGATGGAGGTTCATTAAAATTCAGAAAAAAAAGAACTACCATCCATTCCAGCAACCCCACTTGCAGCTCGAGCTGCCTGCAACTTTTATTCTTCTCATAAAAAGTAGTGCTCCCGGTGTTGCTTCTATTCTGGTGTCTTCCCCTCTTCCCAGCTGCGTGAATTGTATTGGGACCCCCAGCTTAATCTCTGAGTTGGTGGATGGTGCTTGTAAGAATCAGCCACACCCTGTTTGATTGAGTCAGTAGATGCTGTAAGGCGCTATACAGGTCTCCCTGACCATGGTTGATGTTTGCAGGAAAGAGCCAATTTCAGGCATGACCTTTTGTGCCTGTAAGAGGCTTTAGCCCCTTAGGAGAAGCATCTGAACGCCCCAGGCAGGGGGAGGGGCCCTGTAGCTCCCAGAAGGTTGCTTGTTCTCCACCACAGCAGAGGGGGTGGGGGAGCAAGGCTGGGTGGGGTTAGGTTGGGTTAACCTGGAAGGCTCTGCTGTCTTGGCAGGGCTCAAAGGTCATATCCCAGGCCCCTGGTAAACGCTGCTGGGAGAAAGGCCCAAGTGGTCTCTCCACAAAACTGGAAAGATCAGGAGAGGGGCCATCTGCAATTCCCCAACTGGCTCTCGGAGTGAGCTCTGCCCCTCTCTTGCTACCCCTGCCCTGAGAGGCTCCCTCCAGTGTCTGTTTGCAAATGGGCATCTGAACATGAACATGCCGTGCCCTGGAGCAATGGTGCCTCAGGCTGGGAACTTCATGGGGGGGGGGGGACCCAGCCTAGCCCGACCATGTGACTGTCCTGTGGGGGATGGGCACTCCACCACATAGCCGTGGCTTGGACCCCCACTGTTCTCTCCCATCAGTTCTGCCCATATGGGCTCCCTCACCTCCCAAGTCAAGCTTTCAAATCTCTCCCTCGTGTTCCCTGACAGTTCACTAGAGTCCTGGGGGCACGGCCTGTGTGTCTGACCCACTGGCAGGCATCTCTAAGGAGTGCTAGAAGGCAGGAAACTCCCAACCTGGGCACCTCTGGGTCCACCACAGGTCCCCAAGAGGGAAGGTGTGGGCCCCACTCTCCATGGAAACCCCAGAATGCAGAATGCCACAGCTGATGAGAGGGAGCCGCTCCTGAAAAGCCTCAATCTGCCCTCCTGGATGCAGTGGGGGGGGGGGTGAGGGGAAGGAAGAGTCTGGGTGGGAGACAGCCAGGACCCGGCTCCTCCAGTCCCCCTCCCTGGAAGGAAGCCTGCACAGAACAATTCAGTGCTTGTGTCGGGGTTCAGGGTTCGGGGTTCGGGGTTGGTAATCTTGTTTGTCCTCAGTTCTTGGTGTGCTCTTGGCCGAAGAATGACCAGACACAGCAAAAGCAAGGCACTTGTGAGACGAAGTTTATTGAGGAAGGACAAGATAGGTTCACAGAGCAAGGGCAAGACGTAGGTTTACAGAGTATGAGTAAGTACGTTCACCACAGAACAAGGAACGGACCCCTCTGTCCTGACAAAAAGGGCTCTTACTATGGTCTGGGGTCTTGTTTTATAGTGTCTGGATTGGGCCTACCTCGAGGTTCAGGCGTCACCATGGAACCACTTTGAGGGACAGTTAACGACATGGTAATTAGCCTATTGTGCCTGGGCTGCCTGGGCTGCCTGGGCTGGGGCTGGGGCACTGCCTGCATTCTTCTGCAGATTAGCAGGGGTTCCTCCTTCTTCCCAGGTGTGGCAGTTGCTCCAGGCAGGATTAGGAGGATCGGGGTGGGGCAGCACCAAGACAGGGCCACCCTTCCTTGTCCTTCCCAGGACAATTGCTTGAGGCAGCACCAAGGCAAGGCACATGCTTTGTCCCCAGGAGAGTCTCCCTTGCTATCTACCTAATGCTTGCAGCATCACCCAGGCTCGCAAGGGTGGAAAAGCTTCCAAACAACTCCGTAGCCTGCTGATTACCAAAAGCGTGTAGAAGACGCAGTGGGGTCCCGCCTTAGCTCTGGGCTCTGAGCCTCTCTGGCTTTGACCCTTGCTGACCTATTTTCATCTTTTTCTTTTTCCTGTTCTGCTTTGCAATTTCCCTCCACGAAGTCTCCAGCAGGGTCCAGCATCTCTTCCTCCAAACGACACCTGAGCTGTACCCATCCCCCCCCCCTTTATCTGAAACCCTTCCTTCCCTCTGGAATGCTCTGGCAAGCGATGTCTCTAGTTGGCTATGTTGCTCGAACTGCCATCCACTAAATTTTATATTTGTCATTTTCAAGCATTTGAAAAATTATAGCATATATGTAAATAATTTTAACACTATATATTATTTTCTTCATGTGCAAAATATGTATACACATGGCAATATAGGAGTTGTTTAATTCTGCATCTTGAAATCTGGGCACGGTCGTAAATACTTTTGGGTGGAATGGGGCCAGAAATTGGATGGAATGTGTGCCCTGCATTCCTGTTCCTGTGCCCTTGGCTTTGCTGTCTTGTTTATTGACATCTGCAAAACTCCCCCTTTGTGTCTAGGTCCCCAGTGCAACCACAGCCAGCAACATTCCTGAGGCTATAATGAATGGCAGGAGGGAGGGGTCTCTTCAGCCAATAGGAGAGAGCCACGCCCAGCCAAGGGGCTTATAAAAGGCAGGTCGGGCAGCACAACCCACACTCTGAGTCTGGACGTGTAGGAGACGGGACCTTTTACTTGAACTTCCACATGGAGTTGGGAAGTGAAGACCCAGATCCCCACTGCCCCTCCAGCCAGTGCCAAACTGATCAGCCCCCTTTCAAACAGATTTCCTTTACAGGTGGAGACTCCGATGAGGAGAAGAAACCATTTGAAGAAAAAGGCAAGGCCCTCTCTGCCCATCCCAGTGAGAACGTCACCCAGAGGCGAGGTAAGGCCTTGGGCTGTTCATATGGAGGCTGGAAGGAGGGGTGGAGCCAGGGACACTGAGTGTGTCTTTGGTAGGTTTTATTGTGAGATTGGGGATTGGAAATGGCTTATAGCCCTCAGGGGGCTTTGAGAATGTGGCAGTGATCCTGGAACAGGATTCTTCCTATTCACTCTTGACACTGGCTGAACAGCCTCAGTTAAGAGAATGACCCCCAAATATGTGTCAGAGATAGACTGTGGGGCTTTGTGCCTAGGGAGAGATGAGTCACCTAAACTCTCTTTTACACTAGAATCAGAGCCCAACCCAAATGAGGAGGAGAATTCCAAGGAAACTAAGCCCAAAGCCAGAAACAGCACTGCTAGATCAGGTAAGATTTGACTCTTGCCAGGTGAGAAGGGACAGGGGATGGATTAACACAGTCTCCCCTGGGAGGGAACCTGGGAGCTCTTTGGCAGCCAGGGCCTCTCAGATCCTGGACTCAGGAGAACAGAGAAGAACCAAGTTTTGGTGGCAACCTCAGCTCCTGTGTGTCCAGGATGGACGAGGGATTCCAAGGTGTTCAGTTGGAGGCACTCACTCAAACTCTCATTTTATCCACAGAATCAGAGGACAGTTCAGGTGGGGGGAAATCCAGGAAGAGGAAAATCAGTTCCAAGGACAGCTGCCCAGATAGAGCAGGTAGGATTTGCTTTTTTTGTCCCTAAAAGGCAGACAAGCAGGTAGCCTATACAGGGTTTGGCCAGGAAGGGTTTTTTTCAGTGGCTGAGATGATTTTAGAGATCCTGGCATTCAGAAAAGTTCCGGGAACCAAGAGGTTTTCAGCCTTGCTTCATTGTAAAGGTTGAGGGTGTCATGGAAAAGGAGAGAAAAGTGAGGCTCACCTGAAGGTGCAGGGAGAGGTTCCAGAATGAGAGTGTGTGGGAACTGTTCTAGCAAGTCTCTCACACATATGTTTCCTCAGCAGGGAAACGTCTAGAAGATGAGCACAGCTCGACTTTTGGAAAGAAACCAAAGACCTCTGCTGCTGTACACAGCAGTGAAATGGAGAAGACCCACAATGCCAGCCGCGGGCGACACCTGAAGGCACGCACTGGGCACAGCAAGTGGCCCAGATCTCGCTCCCCAAGAGACCATCCACCGCCACTTCGGAAAAGTCTGGTGACCTCCCTGCGTGCTATGTCTGAGGCCATTTATCAAGACATAGCCCAGGTGTGGGCACAGCAGGTACATTCTCCACTGACCTGGGAGCAGCTCTCTTTGCTTGCCCAGCTCCAGGGTCCTCTGTGCAACATGGTGCAGACCTTCTATGCCATGGCCACCCAGGCAGCCTATGTCTTCCCTGCTGAGGACTGGCTTGTCCCAGCCACACTGCCTGGTCCTGGGGATCCAGTCCTGGATGGAGAGGCTCACAGCTCCTCCTAGGAAGGAGAAGGGCCCACCCTTTACCTAAATAGGACATAGCTAAGCTTGTCAGTGGATCAGATGAGGCTTGAGCTGGGGGCTCCTGACCCTGTTCAGCAGAGGATACAGCCCTGGGAACAAGAACAAAGACCCACTTCTCAGATTTTTCAAGGTGACCAGCAGCAACAATTTTGGACATACTGTATTAATAAATAACAGTGGGGTTGTCCTAATGAAGGAACTTGAACAATATACTTGGAATGGTGAACTCTGGGTTTCCATGAGGGCTAAGATTACTGACAAATTTTATGTTTCGTGTTAGAAACTTGATGTCTCTTAGGTGTTTTATGAGAGTCATGTAATTCTTTATAATTAGAAAAATATTACAGTTTAATCATTCATATGTGTTTGTATAATATAAAGTATGGCAAAATGAATATATATTGATATCTTCCCCCTTTAATTCAGGAATGGATACAGATCTTCACTCTCCCAGCCCAAGTCAATAGAAGACTTATGTCCACTTAACTTTAATGGCATTCTCTATGGAGAGATGTTTACATTTTTTCAGTTTAATGAAATCATGGTGAAATTGCCATGCAATTGTTGTTTACTTTTCATTTTCTTTATATAAAATCTAAGACAATGCATACAAAATGCTTATGGATCATATTTATTCTTCACTTGGCTCATATAATTTGCTTTTTAAAACTTTCTTCCATTTTATGGGGTTTAGGTGATCTTATTTTATTGTAGAATATTAAATCTAATGTAGGCATTGTCATTTTTTACATATTGTTATATTTTATTTCATATATTTTCCATTGCATTTTACAATAGGGTCATGTAATATTTTATCATATAAATGTACTTACTTTTTATGAAGGAGAAATAAAAGTATTTGGTGTTTGCTTTGTTCCCTGCTTTATAATTTCCATATTGCATAGTAATGAGATAAACCTCAATGGTTTTTGAGTATTTTAAATTTTAGATAATTATGCATTTATCCACATGGAATTTGTTTATACTGCATGTGTGGGTTACAGGGTGGTTTTCTCTTCATCTCTACTGTGACCTCCAAAGAACCCACAGCTCTTGTAGTTGGGGGATGGCAGTTTATCATTTCATTAAATGAGACCAACTCAATAATAATATACTACAAATCAGTCTGAAACCAGGACATGTCTTCAAAGCATACACAAGTACCTGTATGTGTAGAAAAAAAATTTACAAGCTACAATTGGGGTGGGAGATGAAACTTCAAAAAGATTGCTAAAGTAAATTAAAGTAGGTACCAGGCCTGAAGCATCCCTGAGCAGACAAAACCAGTTGGGCCTCAAAAGTGACTTCAACCTTGCTTGATTTGCAAACATAAGAATAACTTAATTTGAGCGATTTCTTTCCAAGACCTATATTAAGAAAAAAAACACAACTTAAGCTTAACCAATCACAAGTAGTCAACAAACTCATAATTATATAACAAGGGACTTTCCAACAAAGTAAACAAAAATTCAATTTTTGTAATGGCAACCAATCAATTATTTTGCTTCACATTTTCCCAATAAATACTTGCCCCTGACACTTTGTCATCAAAACACTAAACCTCTTTCAGTCTGGTGTTCTCCAATTCATGAATTGCTTCATACTCAAATAAATTCTAAAATTTTATTGTGCTTCAGTTCACTTTTTAATAGAATAAAAATGAAATAAACTACCTAGAAATACATCTAACAAAGATGTGTATAGTGTACTAGAGAAACCATAGGAAGTTTCCAAAATACATGAATTTTGACAAAAACAAGTGGAAAATCACATTATGTTCTTAAGTAGAAAAACTCAATATTTTCAACATCAATTGTTCTTAAGGTAATTTATAAATTTAATTTTGTTCCAGTACAGGTACCATTAGGTATTAGAGCATGTTATTGAAAAAAGATAAAAACACAAATAAGAATAGTCAAGAAAACTCTGAAAAGGAAATAAATGAGATCGGCCAGTCCTGAGACATCCTGATTGGTGAACAAACTGATAGATCAGTGGAGCTAAAAATTCAGACATAGAACAAAGTGTAAAAGTAAGTGTCTTGATCCATTCAGGCTGCTATTAAAAAAAAAAACCCCAAAACAACAAAAAACAAACAAAAAAACCCCTTAAACTGGGTACTGTATAAACAACAGTTCAGAACTCTGGAAGTCCAAGGTGAAAGCACTAGCAAATTTAGTGTCTGATGAGGGCCCTGTTCCTCATAGATGGTGCCTTCTTTCTGCATCCTCACATGGCAGAAGTGACAAGTGTGCTCCCTTCAGCCTCCTACACAAGGGCAATAATTTTACTTATGAGGAGGACAGAGTCCTCCTGACTTAATCACTTCCTCCAAAGGCCATCACCTAATAGTATTACACCGGGGATTAAGTTTCCACGTGTGAGTTTGTAGGTGGGGGACAAAAACATTCAGCCCATATGAGAAATTTAATAAGCAATAAAAACTACAGTGAGGGAGGCACCATTAATTTTGGGGGTGTGGGAATTTGATGCTCCTATTACAAAACTAACAAAATTGATTTATTCTTCATAAACTATAACAGAATAAAGGTCCAATGAAAGACAAATCTATATAGCAAAAAATTCAAATTTTGATAAGGTTAATTCTAACTGGTTGTACCAGGAATTTTTAGGTTTCTGGGGTGGAAATGGCCCCAGAGTTCTCTCCTATGACATTTTACACTGAAGTTGCTCATGCTATTACTCAATTTGAAAGCAGTTAATTTTTTTTTTCTGTTTCATTATTTAAGAAATTCAAAATAAAGAAGACCCAATCCATGCATGATTTTCAAACAATTATTCAATCAGTGGTGCTCTACTGAGGAAGGACACAGAATTGTGATGTTCTGCCAGAGAGGAGACTTCTCCCTGAGTTAGATCTTTATCTTTGACTCAGGATCAAAGGCTTTCACAGGCATGCACTGCTCTGCAGCCCCACCTCACAGGCTTCACCCTGAGCATCTGCAACAGAAGGTGACTGATGAACACACATCCTAGTACTATGGTCAACAAGGACCCTGCCTTCTCTTAATAATCCCTTCCAGGACTCTGGGGTCTTTCCTGGAACCATCTACCTGTTGACAGAAAAGAAGCTGAACTCTGTAAAATAATTTTAAAAAGGTTTATTCTGAGCCAAATTTGAGGACCATGACCCGGAGCCACACCCAAGAAGCCTTGAGCAAGTGGACTGGCTGTGGCTGGGCCACAGTTTGGTTTTATACATTTTAGGGAGACAGGGGTTACAGGTAAAGTCATAAATCAATACATGGAAGGCATACATTGGCTTGGCCCGAAAAGGTGGGTCATCTCAAAGCGGGGGCTTACAGGTTATAGGTGGGTTTAAAGATTTTTTAGCTGACAATTGGCTGAAAGAGTTAGGCTTTCTCCAAAGACCAGGAATCAGTGGAAAGGAATGTTTGAGTTAAGATAAGGGTCTTCTTTCATGTGATGCTATATGGAATCAGGTAGGGAAGTAAACCTCATCATAAAAACCTGTTTACTGAGATTTTATCATTTGTAGGTGTGACTCACTAGGCCCCCTTAGAAAGGAATTTGGGCAAAAGAAAAAGATCAGAGTTCAGTCCTCATACCACACACAGATAAACTGTAAAATGTGGACAGAAGCTTTGATTTTCACTGGAACCCCTAATCTGTCCCATGAGCTTCTCTATAAGTGCAATGTTTTAATCTCTCCCGAGAGACCCCATATCAAGTATCACTCTATGCCAAAATAATTAGGAAGAAGAACAGGCCAGATTTAGACTATAGGGGCTGATCTAGGTCCCTTACCTGACTTATGTCTCTGATTTACCCAAATATTGACAACTGTACATTCATTTCTAGGTGGTAGAAAAACAGGAGTAATAACAGCTCACAGACAAAGTAGAAAATGGAACTCCACAGAGTCCAGCTTAAGTTCAGCCACAGGGTACTAAGTCTCCTCAGGAAAAAACAATAGTTCTCCATCATCTGAAGCCACTGTGGCCTCACACAGCTGGGCACCGACAGTGCACACTCCTCACTAGAATTCCATACCTACGTCACAGAGCGATGGAGTGGTTCTAAAGGATTCTTAAGAATGTTATGGGGACCAAAAAGGGGTGATCTCACAGCCCCTGCCCTACCATCTGTTCTAATACTGCCCCAGTCTTGTTCCAAAGGGTTCCCTGACTCAGTCATCCAGGGGTGATCGAGAAAGAAAAAAGGTTATTAATGCCCATCCATTCCACATAGCTTCTGGGGTCCAAGTTGTTAATTCCCCAGATTTTGGCTTGCTGTTCTAGCTATATCCAGAGAACCAATGTGTCCCATTCCAACGCCTATAAATTTACCTTTTTTCTTGTCACTCCCTACTTTCTCCTAGATATTTTTTCTAGAAGATCCATATGAAAAAGGAACAAGGATGTTTATATAAAAGTTAACCAGAACTGAGTTGACTCCCATAACACTTTTGGGGCTGCACTGCCACTCAGAGGGTGCACAAACCAGGCTAGCCTGGGGCTGCAGTTAGGGGAAAGAAAGACACATCTTGTCAGGGAATGGTCAGTGTGGAATCTCAAATGGGGGAATTAGATGCATATAGCCCCCAGCAATTTTATCTTTATCTCGGGGGCAGTCAAGGAGAGATAGTTCCTTCTTTGGGACATCACATTCAATCAACAAATCACCTAGCTAACATGTATGGACCCAGAGGAAGTAAAGGATATAAAATTATACAGTTGGCCCATTTTATTATGTTTGATGATAAAAGCCACAACATGGTCAGAATGCAAATGGTTCCAAAATCATAAAAGGTGAACCATGGCCAGGCATATAGGGAATACTCAGTGAATTGGAGGCCCCATAGAGCCAGCAGTTTTGCTTCAGAAAGTGGAGGGGGGCAGAAAATTTCCACCAAAGATAAATTCTAATTTTTCCTTTAGAGTTGAGATAGTTCTGTGGCAGTCCAATTTCCTTCCAGAACATATTATTTCTATTTAATGAGAGGGCTCCTGAGGGCATTCACAGAGTTCAAATTAACCCACCTCAAAATTGGAACATCAGGCTGGGGA
Organism: Daubentonia madagascariensis; assembly: GCA_023783475.1. Classification (NCBI taxonomy): domain Eukaryota; kingdom Metazoa; phylum Chordata; class Mammalia; order Primates; family Daubentoniidae; genus Daubentonia; species Daubentonia madagascariensis. Next base: position 277,798 of record JAKFHU010001957.1, on the reverse strand, counting down.
GTCCCCAGCCCTACCAATGGGTCAGGATTCAGTTTGCCAGGTGCTCTATAGCAAGCTCACAGCTGGCTTTCAAATCAGTGTAGCTGGCAGTAGTGTCAGGGTGGCTCTTAGTCTAAAACCCCAAGGACTACCTCTAGGTGGAGGCTGAATCCCTTTGCCAGAGCCTCCAAATGGCAACATCACTAAGTCTTCCTTGACCACTGGAAGAACTGAGCAATGCTGATCTGCCCACATAGTTCCACTAAGCCTTAATTGGAAAGAAGGACTCTGGGTTTTTGTTTTTTTTTTTTTTTTGAGTCTTATCAGCTACCCCTACTGGCAGAGAGATGTCACCATCCTAGATGGGAGCATTTAGACGGAGGCTTATGGCTTGGCAGCCGACAGAAGATCACCCACAGAGTGAACATTTTAGACATCATAGTGTGGAGTCACTCGTGATAGATCCTGGTCTGCTCACTGTGGCAAATGGCAGGGAAGTTTGTCTTACATCTCTCTACCTGCTCCTCACCCAGATTGGAATAATCTTCTCTAGCACTCATGGGACTGGGAAACACAAAAACATAAAATGTGGCAATTCCTAGTATAGATTCTAACGTAGAAACAAAGTAGGACATTGAATTAGCCAAAAGGTCCCACCTCCATTGTCATGTGACCTTCCTGCCCTCACTGAAAACCCTGCTCAAACCCCATCAGTTGAGTTTGTGTCTTTGTTTTATGTTTGTTTCCTTTTGTTTATTTTCTCCTCTATGTAAATACAGACTAAAGCTGTTACATTATCCCCAGGGCAGGGAGATTCAAGAGACCAGAAGGCCAGCACGGGTGTGGGCAGGGGGTAGGGCCAGGGCATGGGGAGGTGTTATTCTCTTTGAGTTTTTCACCCTAAGGTCTGCACCACCCTCTTTCCTTTGTACCTTCCAGCATTTGGAGAGCATTCAGGACCAGAAGCTTCTATCTCTCTGCCTCTTTTCAGCCATGCTTCCCCCCACTGTCCTCGGCATTTTCACCCCGCTCTGCGCCTACTGCCCCTGCCCAGAGGGCCATGTAGGATGGTGACTTAGACGCTTGTATGCAACAGAATTATGAAAGTTTGAGTTGTCCTCTCCCCCAAATTCCCAAATAGATTCAACCTTTTCCATAAAGTTGCTAAACTGGGGCATATGTGCAGGGAGGGCTCAGTGGGTGTAGGGAAGGACTCCCTGCTAGCAGGCAAAGCACCAAAAGCCACATTTCCTTTTAGTTTCTAGCAGCCTGTTGACTGCTCTCAGAAAAACCACAAGAACTTAAACTTTTTTTTAATTTATACAAAGTGCTATATCAACTTCAGGGACTCCTTGTTCTTTCTTCCTCCTAACAGGGGGAGAATCAACAACAAATGAAGCCCATTCAGACAGCTCACTTTATTCTCCCTCACACACACACACACACACACACACAGTCTCATTAACAGGTCAGAGACTGGAGGGATCCTACTCTCACTTCACTCCCACTTGGTCAGAGAATCTGCTACTTGCTCCAAGGAGCCTTCTCACATCCCCTAACCATGCCTGGGAAGAATCTTTCTACTCCCCTCTTACACAAAGTCATCTTGTGAGGGAAAAATGAAAATTCACTGAAAACCTGTCTATGTTAAATTGCTTATCTGCTTCTGTAAGACTGCTTGTCACAACCTCCTGGTCACAAGAATGTTTGTGAAACTGATGTTATAAAGAAAACTGGAACTGCTTAAAAACTGCAACTTCGCTTCTGTAGTCAGATTTCAGCAGTTCCCTTGCAGCAACTTCCTTATCTGTACACTTTCTGGTATAAACCTCTATAAAAGGTCATTACATTTAAAGCTCAATGCTCAGAATTTGGCAGAAGAGTCCCCTCTGAGCCCGCTGGCATGAAATATACCCATTCTCTCTACGTCCTCACGTACCTCTCGGTGTTTCTCTCGGCAGCATTACCCTGGTTTTGCCATTACATTCTCTCTCTTAGTGTCACATCCTCATCACCAGAACTATCAAACATGTGAAAGGTCTTAGATTTCTACCCTTTTTGCAAGCCAACAAGTTGGACTGTCAGTTTCACGTGTGTTAGAAGGCAAGAGATCACTGGGTCTGATAAAAAATACTTTATTATTCATCACACAAATGGAAAGAAGTTTCACATTTGCATTTGTTCCTTATATTCACCCCAAGTGACACTAGGTTGCTGCAGATAGGCCCACCTGAGAATTTTATGCACAGTAGAATTGCATCACAGCTGAGGAACCTCAGGGTTAAGAAATCTCAATGCTTTAATGTGTGTTTCAGAGGAAACCTTCCTAATCATTGCCTCACAGAAAGATATAATCTTTATTAAATTTTTCAGGTATTTATTTGCCCTTTACCCTGGAAAGAGATACCACTGGCATCTCCTAAGGCTGTTTTTTCATCTTAAAAAAATCCTTGAAAAGATAGTTTATAACAGAAGCTTATGTAAGATGTGAAAAAAACCTGGGAGATCCATGAAGAATTATCTCCCAATAGGGTACAACATTCTCTTAAAAATATGAGAATATTGATACAGCCATTATTGTAAACACTATGGTGGTTCCTCAAAAAAAAAAATGGGACAATTATATTATCCAGCAATCCCGCTTCTGGCTACATATGCAAAGGAAGTGAAATCAGTATCTCAGTGAGACATCTGCACTGCCATGTTTATTGCAACATTGTGCACAATAGCCAAGATAGGGAAACAACCTAAATGTCCATCAATGGATGAATGATAAAGAAATTGTGTTACACATATACAGTGGAATATTATTCAGCCACAAAAAGAAGAAATCCTTGCCACTTGTGACAACATGGATGAACCTGAAGGACAATATGCTAAGTGAAATAAAGCCAGACATAAAAAGAAAAATACTGTTTTACTTTATATGTGGAGGCTTAAAACTTTAAACTCATAGAAACAGAGTACACAGTGGTTTCCAGGGGCTGGTGGGTAAGGGAAATGGGAAGATGTTGATCAAAAGGTACAAACATTCAATTACAAGATAAGCAAGTTTTGGCAATTTAATGTACAGCATGGGTAGCGATGGATGTTGTCTTAGTCCATTCCTGCTGCTATAACAAAATACCTTAGTCTAGGTAATTTATAAACAGCATAAACTTATTTCTCACAGTTATAGAGTCTGGGACATCTAAGATCAAGGCACTGGCAGGACAGGCATCTGGTAAGAGCCCAGTTTCTGCTACCAAGATGGCACATTTAATGCTGTGTTATTATGCAGCAGAAGGGACAAAAAGGGTAGAACTCACTCCCTCAAGCTCTTTTATGAAGTCACTAATCCCACTGATGAGGGCAGAGCCCTGAAGACTTAACCACCTCCTATAGGCCCCTTGTCTTAATACTATTGCTTTGGAGATTAAGTTTCAACATGAATTTAGGATGGACACAAACATTAAACCATAGCAAGTATGTTCATTAAATTGGTTGTGATAATCACTACACAATGCACACATATATCAAATCATCACACTGTGTACCTTGAATAGATTTAATCTTTATTTGTCAATTCACATTTTAAAATAAAGAAACCCAAAAACTAAAATAAAATATAAAACATAATTTATCTGCTGGGTTAAAAGGCCCACTGAAGATTTTTGACCAAAACTAACATTGGCTATTTGGTGCTGTGGGCTTCTATAACCTGAAAGATGAAGAAAGAAATAGGAATAATTACACACAGTCTTCACAGAAACATCAGCTCTGAGGGTGAGGTGATGTTAGCTTGGCTGAGGCAGTGACAGGTGACAGCACATAAGAAGAGCCCTAAGACAACATTTTTAGAATAAAGTGAATTTTGTTAGCTTACTGGAAAAATAGTTAAACACTAGCCACACAACAAATCAATTCTGAAGGGATTGCAAAACCAAATTTTAAATATAAATTCCTGATTTTTTTTAAAAAAAACAAACAAAGAAGAACATCTCTGTGGTCTTAGAATAGGAAAAGATTCATTAAAACAAAAGACATTTAATACACTGGGAGAAACAACAAATGAGATTATTTTAAAATTAAGAACTTCTCATGAAAGATAGGAAGAGAGAGACAGAGACAGAGCAAAAGGGAGAGTGAGAGAGAGAGAGAACTAAGAAAGGACTCCTATGCAGCATGTGTAAAGAACTAAAACAAAGTAATAAGAAAACAAGAAAACAAAATAAAACAACAGTCTTCAAAATAGAGGTTATTCAATGAATAAAAAAGTGTGAAAAACATTCAACTTTCCTAGTAATCAAAGAAATGTAAATAAAGCCTGATACAATCCCACAGCAATCAGCAGACTAACGTGAAAATAACAGAAAATCCTAAATGTTGGCAGGGATGTGGGCTACACCAGAACATTTATATGTTGTTGGTGGGTGTGAAAATTGGTAAAAACATTTTGGAAAACTGTTTGGGAATATCTCTGAAAGCTGAAGAGATGTAAACATACAACACAGTGACTCCACTACTACATATGTTCTTGGCAGAAATTTGTTCATGCGTCACCAAAAAATTTTCCAGAATTGACATATCAGCACTATTCCTCATAGCCCCAACTGAACCACACTCACGTGTGCACCAGCAGTGGAATAATTAATTGCCTGATATTTATACTACAGAATTCAGTGCTAAGAAATGATCCACAACAACATGCAAATAACTTCAAAACAACCTATAGAATTTAAAAAGCCACGTACAAAAAGTTCCTGCCGCCTGAAATTTATGTAAAGTATAAAAGAGATAAAAGTGACCTCTGCTGTTAGATGTCAGTATAGTGCTCACCTTTGAGGATAGTGACTGGGTGGGATCACAGGAGACATCTGTGGGCTAAAAATGTCCTTTTTAATCTAAAAAGTCTCATACAGATTTGTACCCAATTTTTAAAATTTCCACCTATTCACTACTCACTTATAACCTGTGCATGTATCTTTAAATATTTTAAATGCATGTGGGGATTTTTTTAAAGTTGAAGGAAGGCAAATAGATTAATATAATATCGTTCACAGGACACAGATATTAAATCACTTCACCTTGTAATTAGTGTTTAAAAGTAAGCTCTAATTTCTAGGCTAAAATCTGAGACAACAAATATACAACTTTCAATGAAAAAGAAGGAAAAGTTTAAATTATGTTAAAAATTAACACAAAAGAAGATAAAAATAAGAGAATAGAGCAGGTTATCATGAAAAGCACACAGTAAGTCAATAAATCCAGTCCCAAATACATCCATTATTTTATTCAATAAAATAGACTAATTGTTCCTCTTAAAGACAAATATTATTTGATCATATTCAGTTGAATAACTTAAAGAAAAATTAACCATTAATCACCTACCATAGTGATAAAAATATCAAATATAATAGACTTTATGGTAAAGCATTTTCTCATTGTCATAATTAGTATTATTTTTACATTCTTAATGTACAATTTTCTAATATTATTGCTTGATAAATAATAAGCACAATCTGGCTGATTGTCAAATACACACAAAATACATATATGCACATATACATACACATTTATACTTATACAAATATATGTGTGCATGTATATACTGCCAGTTTATTGTAATGTGATTACTTCATAATTGCCTTTAAAATTCTATGGAGATGAATGAACAACATTGAACAAACTCACACAATGCACACATTTCTGAGAAGATCAGGGGTTTGTATGACTTACCCAGGCAGTGCAAGGCTTGGATACATTGGGGTCTCTGCTCATCAGAACAAAGGGCTGACAGTGGGAAACCTGCATTGGTTATCACAGAGATGGGCACTGTCAACGGACTGGGATTCTTACAAAGAGCCAAACAAACTTGAACGATGAGGAGAGAGTGTGAAAAGGTACAAAGGTGCCCACCGAAAGGATGGTTTTGGTAGCTCTGGACTCAAGGAAGTATCCGGGGGAGACATTAGTCAAATGTATGTATTTGACCTGCTGCATTTGCCTGTACAGAATGAAAACCACGGAGCCACTGGCCCAGGGCATGGTCCCCAAACATAAAACATCAACCAACAGCAAATAGTAACAATGCTGCATGGAGTGACTCTCATGTTTTGTTAGAATGAACAGCAGAACAGTATCCCAAATCTTCTTCTCTCTGTGGTAATTTTGCTACTTCATCTGCCAGTTGCATACATAGGAAACGTGATGTTTACCAGAATTTGGAGGACCCACCACAGGAATACGCAGGAGCCAAGGTACTTGGGAGATTTCACTTTAAGCTCTGCCCAACCTCAAGTTACTAGGACTGATTACAGTTGCCTGGAAGACACTCAAGAGGCAGGTGGTGCCAATGGACACGCCCCTGCCCACTCTGTGAACATAGAAAAGCAGTTTTCATCTGAAATCACTGAGGAAATGTTGCCACCCAAAAGCTGCCATTGTCTGCAGAACTCCTCTAGAGAGGAGGAAGGAGTTGGCTGTACTCAGGTGCTTGATAATAACTCCGTGGACCTTCCCCTGCAGCAGGGAAGTAAGGGAAGAGATAATGGTAAAGAAGTCAGAAGTCCCCCAGGATTCCAAGTACAGCCTGTGATGAGATGATCATTCATATGGCCAAATCCTTGCAGCCATTTTATCAGATCCCACAGCCTGACATTTGTCTTCAGGGGCAGAGGATCCTACAGGGGCACATGACGCATGACATTTAAAATGTCAACTAAAATCTAATATTCTCCCCAGGCCATTAGTTCCCACTTAGAAATATTACTTAAAGTTTTTTCTATTATTAACAGGTTTCCAATGTGTGACTGTGGACCATTTGAAGTGTACTTGCAATGTGTTCACCACTGCTATGAAGAGCAGGCGTGCGGTAACTTCCTTATTCACAAATCTATGAAGCAGGTGCTGCCATTATAAGGGAGAGAGAACTTGAGCACAGAGAGGGTACGTGACTCGTCTACATTCAGACGCTGGATGGGGGAAGAGGGGGGGACTTGATCCTGTCTGTGCTGATTTCAAGGAGTGCCTTTACCCACCATGCTCTACTGCCAAAGCTAGCTCTGGGAGTTCTTCCAATAATCCAGATATATATTTAGTTTTAATTTTACACCTTGTCATTATATTTTACATTAGTAATATTTAATTTTATATTGTTGGGTTTAACACATTTCTATGGGTGTGTATAAAATTATTCAATAGACCAATATCAATTAGGAATAAACCTTTAAAAATTTGGAAAAATGTAGATGAACTGATTGCAGTAATATATTACAGGAATGTGCCCCATGGCCAAGTTGCATTTAGTGAATACAAGATTGGTTCTGTATCAGGATGGCCACAGAAGGACTCATTTTCTTTTACACCAGGAACAAAGGCACAATGGCAACTACCACAAGAATATTGAACAGTCTTATCTAATGCCCTGAACTATAGGACATGAAACACCAGTACATGACAAAATTGTGTAGGATAGAAATGAAATTATTACCACTTTAGTTCGTATACTCATCAATTACTTAATACATAATTTAAGTAATACAATTATCCATAAGGTGAGATGTACGAAATGTATGAATATAAGACACATGGAATATGAAATATATAAGACATGGGACCTTGTGCATTTTATAAATCGGAATGGTGGATTTGGGAAATAATATTAGAATTTTTTAATCCAAAGAATATAATCACATGATACCTTCAAGTCTGGCACCTGGTGTCCGTAACCCATTATTATAAAGTTACCTTTCCCTTCAATGCTGCCTCCCGACTTCAAGACTGAAAACAGCCATAACGCTGCTGCTTCCAGTAGAGACACAACTGCTGCCTCCATTTAGCATTTCATACACCAGAGTTTGAGAAAATATTTCTATTCCAGCAATTGCCACTCAGATACACTGATTCTGGGCAGGATCTGATGGTTCTCGCAGGTGCATACTGCTCTTTATTATGAGCATGCGTGTGCTGTAGGTGCATCTCTAGTAATGCTAAAAATTCTGTGGATGATTTGTGTAAAGTACGCAGAACAGCACACAGAGTTCAGAATTACGGTCTTCAAGCATCTAAATGCTTCTCAAACTCATTATCATGGGGATTAAACATCAACAGTCACTGTCAGTGAGGGTGACATTAAATCACATTAGGTGCCATCAGGTATTGGTGTGTCAGGTCCAGCCCCCCATCTATCTTTACTACATCTCATGACTTAGGGTCAATTCCTCCTTCCTATGGGGCTTTGGTGCTATACTGGTATAAAACCAGAAAAAAAAGTCCTTTTCCAATGTGATCACTTACCTATACTCCTGATACAGGAGGTTCCTAACAGACCCTGCCCGTCAAACTGAAATACAAAATGCTCAGCTAAATCCATCCACTGTCTGGTCACAACAGCCAGTGCTGTGCGGGAGGGCAGCAGTCACACCACTAGATATGGGTTTGTCATTCTGTTACCTGCCCCCTCCCCTCAGACCTGCAACGATCATTTTACCAGTAGCAGCAATGACAGCGCAGTCTTGGGGAGCTGAGAATATGTCTGAAAAAACATTTTTCCCAGTGGATAATTATCAAAAAATTACTAGCTCTTAGCTATTATCTCCAGAGAGATTTTTGGAGTGTTTGGGGAGACTCTTTCTTTTCCTTGATGCCTGAGGCAGACGGGGGCTCACATGGAGGAAGCAGGAAACACTGAGGTCTGACACATGAGGGACTGGCAGCAAAGTACATGGGTCTCACTGGATTCTTTTTTTCCCAAAGAAGTCTTTCTCTGGGAAAAGAAAAAAAAAGTCCTCTTTAGACTTCTGAACTGTACATAATTTAAGTTATGTGAAGAGAATTGGAATTAGACAAAGTAACTAAGAAGGATTCTCAAAGAGGTGCAAGTAAAAGGAAGAACATGATGCCAATAGTTTACATTAGAAATCATTACATTCACGTGCACAAATCAATCTAAATCAACATGGAAATTTTGGAGAAAAATATAGCTTACCAGTATTTATATAGAGTATTATATTAATATATAAAAGACACATATATATTTATATAAATGTATAAAATATAGTATTAGCAACATAGTTTACCAATATATATTATACCAATTTCTCTTAACAGAAACCACCCCAAGTGATAATAGTTTTCTAGCTGTACTGACAATATTTTTTAGAATATGTTTTTCATTGTGAAAATTTCACTGGTCTCCATAATGTTGTATGCAGATGTTCAACCCTTGCCGCTACACCTGTGGTTATGTTATATGATGAAAGAGACTTTGCTGATTTAATAAAGACTACTAGTAGTCTGACCTTAAAATAGGGGGGGTTATCCTGGATTATCTGGGTGGGGCCAATGTGCCCTTCATGCAGAAAAATAAGCCAGAGAGCTGTGACAGCAGAGGAAGTTAAAACACAGAAGCACGAGGGTGATTTCATGTGCTGTTGCTGGCTTTGAATATATGGGAACCTTGAGAAAAAAATAAATTCTGACAACAATCTGAAGGATCCTGGAAGCAGATTCTCCCCAAGAACCTCAAGAATAGAGCCCGTTTGTCTGACACCCTGATTTTGGACTTGTGAGACCAGAGTGCCCAGCCAAGCCTGCCAGACTTCTGATCTGTGAACTGCTAGAAAATAAATGAGAATTGTGTTAAACTGCTAGTTAAACTGTGATGATTTGTAAATAGAAAATTAATACACATCTGAACAAATTTAATAAAATATTTAAATGATAAAAAGTAGCCATTGATTATTTTATAAACAACAGTAGATTGATATCCAGATGCAACAATTATCAGCTTGAGGTGTGTTCTCCTTCTTATGCAACTTTATATCGTATCTAGAATTGCATGTGAAATCTTATACAAATATATGTGTGTGTGTGCGTGTGTGTATACACACACATCATTAACATATTCTGTTCTTGATTCAATGATTATACATATGTTTTAAGGTTAGATTACTGCCTGATTAAATGGCTTTCCTCAATCAGGGGTATTTTCATATCAGGTGAAATAGACCTGTGCATTCCTTGAAGTGCCACATCCTCTTCCAGGGTGATTGTGAATAAACCGTCTTCATTGAAACACTGCCTGTTTACACATTGACAGAACTAAAGCTGTCATCTGTCCCCTAAATCACACACATTATGGCACGTGTATCATGTTGTTGAGAACATATGGGTTATCTGGGGAGTATTTATTTAGATGTAGGGCTGCTTCACCATCATGACTGCACATCCTCCCTGTGTGTGGATAAAAGTTAACAGGTTTTCCAAATTTGTGCAAAATATCATATCCAAATAACTATGTACCCAGATTCCTCCACCTTCCATTTTTTTGGGTCATTTTTTTCTTCCATGGCCTTTTCATCTTCCCCACCACTGTGGGATCTGAGGAGTCAGTAAGACTTTAGGGAAGACTAACCCTGAGCAACAAGCTCACCCTCTGACCTTGTCTCCAGCTACACCTATGCATGCATGGAGGACACCAGCACAACACCCCACAGTGATCAGACTCCAATCCTAGCATTGCCCTCCAGAGCCTGTGCTGCTAGAGGTCTCACCCAAATGTCCTTTTTCATGGGAACCCAGCCTCCCCTTGATTCAAGGTGCTCTGGGTATGTAAACTGGCTGAAGTCTGGGACTTTACTGAGAGGCCATGACTCTCTGTTTTTTTAAAAAATAATTCAGATAGACTTTTGTTTACTTGACCTGAACTTCTCTGCGTATACAGATGAAGTAAGAATTTAGTAGGCTTTCTATCTATTTCAATTTTAGGAACACCATGAGTCAGACTATTCTGAATGCTGCTTTGACTCTATTTGTACAACTGGCTAGGATGGACCATCAATATGAACACTCTAATAGTGCTCCATATAGTCTTCCCTCAGATACCCCCTACTTGGAACTAGAGGGACCTAGATAAGGTGGCTGTACCACTCTGGCATATAGGGGCAATGGTGTTCAATAGATCTTCATGAAGAACATCTTGAACAAAAGGGGGAAATGTCTGACTACAGCAAGTACTTGCTGATGTTGCAGGCAAAATGGCTGCCACTTATGAAAGGACTCTGTGCTGATGACTGAACATTTCCAAAACTCTGTCTCAAGGACTTTTGCCTACAAACTCTTAGTCTAACCAATCAATTGTCACGAAAACCTTTTGCCACCAATCAAAATAGCAAGTTTTGATATGTACTAACTAGCCAATATGTACTAACCTCATTTTTTCCTTTGGAAACCCTACCCCAAAATAGCTAGCCAGGACATGAGTTCACATGACTCTGGAATCTGTGCTCCTCAAATTGCAATTCTAAGACCACTAATAAACTTCTATTTGAATTTCCAGCCTCTGTGACTCTTTGGTTGACATAATCTATTGCTGCTGTCATAAATAACCACTTTACATTATGCTGAAAATGGCTCCTCTGCCTCCCTTTTCCACATTCAAGGATTCCTGTGATTACATTGGAACAACCAGGATAATGGCCATACTGCAGGGCTCTAGGTGTCTCCCTCTTTGTGTGTGTGTTTGGTATGCCTTTAACACTCATCCACAAGTTTACATCTTTGCCTTTGTCTACTTTTTGTGCTTGCACAGAGCTTGATAGTGAAATAGAGGTGAGAGTTTAGGGCCTTCCAGATCTTTTTACCTTGAGTATTCACATGACGCTCAAGAGTCTCAGGAACTGGTGGATGCTTTTGAAACCCTAATCCTCAAAGTATTAGGATTCCCCAGTCTTAGGCTTTCCAGTATGTGTATTTTTTGCCTCAACTGATAACCTTTGACCCAGGTTGCCCAGGTAGTTTGTCTTTAAATGTTTTCAGCATATGTTAGGCTGTTTATTTAATGTATTTTTTTTTTAACATAGGCATTTACTGCTGTAAATTTCCCTCTGAGCACTGTTTCACAGAATCCCCTGATTTTTGGTTTGTTGCGTTTTTTTATTTTCATTCATCTCAAAATATTCTCCAATTTTAATTTGTGCTTTCCTTTTTGATCCATTAGTTATTTCACAGTGTGCCGCTTAATTTCCACATATTTGTGAGTGTCACCAAATTTCTTGCTCTTTCTTACTTCTAATTTTCCTTGTTGTAACCAGAGAACATATTTTGGTTTTTCGTTTGTTTGTTTTTTGTTCTTTTCTTTTTTTTTAGCACCACTCAGCGAAATAAAATTCCAGTTTATTGTCGGACAACATTGTTTCACACATACATCAAACAGGCCAAAAACAAAAAACAAAAAACCAGCAATGTCATAGACAAAAAAAGAAACCTTTTATCTTTGGCCTTTTTAACCATCTCATACAAACCAACTACTTACAGTACAGCTAAATACATACACACAAAAAATTACTGGAATGCTCGGAATAAGATTTGTTGTTGTTGTTGTTCTTGCCTTTTTTTTTTTTTTAACAAGGTTTTTTTTCCTCCTTTGAGATTATAACGAACACGGTCACAGCACAAGCGAAGTCAGAAGAGGACAGAAACGCTCCGAAGGCTGGTTTGGTCATCCGAGATCATTACACATGGCTGACCCCCAGCAATACGTACAAAAATATAAAATGTAAGTAAAAAATACGAACAAATTTCCTTTTTCAAAAGTACTTTTAAGAAAAAAAAAGCAGAGCCTCGGAAGTTTGGGGCCGTTTTTCCTCCGCTGTTGCAAACGCTCGTGGCTGGGCGGGTGGCGCTGCCCGCGGCGGCGGCCCCGACGGTGACCACGTCTAGATCCTGAGACGGGCCGTGGACGGTGAATGGGGCACGGCGGCCTTTTCTTTAAGTTTAACTTTCCCCTTCTTGCCGCCTAGTCATCGTCATCGGTCTTCTGCTTCTTGGTGTCAACACGCTCATCCTCATGCCCTTCAGCTGCCTCAGCTTCATCTTCCTCGCCATCCTCTGCCTCACCGTCGCCTTCTTCCTCCGCTTCCTCCCCCCCACCTTTTTTTTTTTTTTTTTTGGGAGACGGAGTCTCACTGTGTCGCCCGGGCTGGGGGCCCGGCCTCGGCCTGGCTCTCGGCGGCCTCACACTGCGGGGCTCAAGCGACCCTCCCGCCTCCGCCTCCCGGGCGGCTGCGGCCACAGGCGCGCGCCATCTTTCCACTGTTCGCAGGGACGGTCGCGCTCGCGCTCGCGCTCAGGGGTCTCGCGAGAACCGGCCCCAGCCGTCCCCGGCGGCCTCCCGCTGCGCATGCTCCTCACCAGCCGCCCGTGCCCACCTCGCTTCTCCTCCTCCACCGCCCGGCGGCGCCCTCGGGGCTGGCTCGGTGGCTGCGGCGGACGCGGCGACGGAAACGGGGGCGGGAGTGCGCGCCTCTGGCGACCGAGCTGCGCGCCCGCGCCGGCGGAGGTGGCTGCCGCGAGCGGGACGCCAGGCCCGGGGGCGACGCGCACGCGGCGTTTCACAGCAGCCGTCTGTATTCATTCTTCGTGATAAGAATTTGACGGCAAGTCTTGTCCGATCTACTCCTTGGGCAAATAATAGAATTCAGTTTTATTTATGCGTTAAAATATTTAGTAATAAATACAAGGGAATGTAGCACAGCAACTACTTTAATCAAAGGGGACTGTAGATAGTAATGATGTCAAAGTCATTTTCACGATAATTTAGATAAAGCTAAATAAATATTCAAATCTAACAAAATTATAGCTTACTTACTGAATTAAGTTTAAAATATAGTAGTTTTTACCTAAGGTGAATGTTGAAAAAAATAGTAGTCTGTGATATTGTTTTTATATCAGTGTCATTGTTTTTATTGATGCTAAACGTTTTTAATTTAATGACTTAAAGTTTATTGGGTAACACTGGGCATAATTTTTATGAAACATTTAAAAATGACAAAAACCTAGAAATCTCTTAGGAAGTTTATATTTAAATTTATTTTTAATAGGAATTGATTTCTGCCCATATTAGACACTTTTTCAAATAGGTAAGGAAAATCACTAGATTTTTCTAGTAAATTTTATTGTGTACATTTAACATATATAACATAATGTTACGGGACACATATAGACAGGAAGATAATTACTAGAGTAAAGCAAATTAACATACCCCTCATCTCACATATTGAAATGTGCAAGAGCAGCTGAAATCTCCTCATTTGGCAAAAATTCTCAATACAATATAATTTCATTAAATATAGATTTTAAAATTAAACAGTATTCCTAATACCAAATTTTATTTTTTATTTTTCTTTTATTTCACAAAAATGTGTTTTTATTCTAATTATAAAATAACACATATTAATTATTATACTCAAAAATGTAAGGAAAATAGAGTTGAAATATCTCCTAACATCCCATCACCCTACACCACTTAATTTTTGAGACTTGTCTTTCATACACCTCTTTATACTCACACACGTGCAGAATGAATGATACACAAATATCATGCATGTTATTATAACTTGAGCACCCCCTCTCTGTCTCTATTTCAATTTCTCTCTCTCCTTCCCAAACATTGGCATTGCTACTGTCTCTCTCCACCACCAGTTGGGCACCTGGTGCAACATGATGTTGTTAATTGTTTAACTTTCTTCATTTTTAAAAATGTTACTGTAAATTGAGAATTTATAATTGTATGTATTTATGGGGTACAATGTGGTGATATAATATATGTATACAATGTGAGATTATTAAATCAAGCTAATTAACCAGCCCCTCTATTTCTTATTTTTCACAAATATTGGCGAGAATATTTGAAATTTACTCTTAGCAATTTTGAAATATACGATACATTATCGTTAACTATAGTCACCATGCTGTGCAGTAGATCTCAGAACACTCATTTGTTCTACCTGAAGGTTGTGCCATTCGACCGACACCTTCCCATTATCCCCTCTTCCCAGCCTCTGGTAACCACCATTCTACTCTCTGCTTCTAGAACTTCCTCTCTTTTAGATTCCACATATAAGTGAGATGATGTGGTATTTGTCTTTCTGTGTCTGGCATATTTCACTTAACCTAATGTCTTCCAGGCTCATCCGTGTTGCTTCAAATGAGAGGATTCCCCTGTTTTGTAAGGCTCCATAGCATCCCTTGTGTACGTGTGCCATATTTTCTTTATTGCTCTATTGGTGGGCACTTAGGTTGATTCCATAGCTTGGCTATTGTGGGTAACCCTGCAATGAACATGGGCATGCAGTTGTCTCTTCAGCATACTGATTTCAAATCCTTTGGAAACCAATCCAGAAGTGTGATGTCTGGATCATATGCTAGTTCTGTTTTTTTTGAGGAATTTCCATATAGTTTTCTATAATGGCTGTACTGATTTATATTCCCACCAACAGTGCAAAATGGTTCCCTTTCCTTTTCTCTGTACTCTTGCCAATACTTACATTTTGTGTTTCTGATAATTGCCACTCTGACTGTGGGGTGATACCTCACTGTGATTTTGATTTGCATTTCCCTACTGATTAGCCATGTGGAACATATTTTTGTATAGCTGTTGTCCATTTGTATGTCTTCTTTTGAGAAATGTCTATTTCTCTATTTAGGTCTGTTGTCCATTTTATAAATCAGAGTATTTGTTTCTTGTTATTGAGTTATAGGAGTTCATTATATATTTTGGATATAAACCCATTAACAAATGAATGGCTTGCAAATATTTTCTTCTGATGTGTAAGTTGTCTCTTTTCTTTGGTAATTGTTTCTGTGCAGAAGCTTTTTAGTTTGGTGCAATTGAATTGTCTATTTTTTGCTTTTGTTGCCTGATAGATACTTCCTTTACACAGCCAGATAAAAGAAGATAAATTCAAGAGTTGATGTTAGTTAATGCTTAGGCCAAAGAATTAGAGTTCATCTTTTTGCATTGTCACACATGAACCTCTACTCAGAAAAATACAGAAGAAGTAGCGCATTTGATAGGAAAGACATAAGAATATTGACCTCTAATGCAGCCACAAGGTTTTATGACCTGCAAATGGATAATTAATTAAATTGCTAAAAAGTGACAAATAGACTCAGGCAAAGGAGGGACAGAGTGCTTTTCCTCAACAAATAAGAGAGTGTAGCAGTGCCATGAAAAAAAATTTTCTGTAACCGCTGCTTTCTTAGTTCTCATTTTATGGACTTTTTTTCTTTTTTTCTTTTCCAGATGAATTGTGATATTAATTTGAATATATATGTAAAATATTGTAATATTTTTGGATTTTATTTTTGTTTATTTTAAAGTAATTAAATTGATTTAATTGTATACCATATTATATTAATATTTATTTCTCATTTCCCTGGATAAGATCAAGTAATGTGTCCTGTTATCTCTATATTTATTTTGTTAAGCTTTTCTTTGAGGCATTATTGATATTGCCAACTATTTGGTGAATTATACATATATCTAACAAAAAATGATTATCATCAAATATCTTGAATTACATCCATTCATTAAAATAAGCAGTTCTTAAAATTCCTGAAACTTTTTCTTGAAGGATGAGTAG
The DNA here is from genome assembly GCA_023783475.1 of Daubentonia madagascariensis. Lineage (NCBI taxonomy): Eukaryota > Metazoa > Chordata > Mammalia > Primates > Daubentoniidae > Daubentonia > Daubentonia madagascariensis. The sequence goes on along the minus strand of JAKFHU010001957.1, from coordinate 261,413 downwards.
AAAGTGTAAAACAATTGTTATAAGATAGCTTACTCAGGACCTAATGGGTTGATATTGGAGTTGGTAGTTTAATGTATAAAACCCAGAAATGAAGTTTATTTTATGCATAAAATTGGAATAATGCTGAAATGTGTTTTTATAATTTCCCTGACTAAAACTTTCTTAATATTACTTTCCTTACAGATTCCTTTACCTGTTCCTTTCTAAAGCTCTGAATGCCAGGACTCACGAATGAAGGACATGTAGTGTGAAACACAGCAAGGATTATGTCCCGAGTTGTCTCAGGAGTCACACGTCCGGGAGGGAACTGAGGAGGACAGACGCTGTGCGTGTGTGAGGGGCCCGGGTGAAAAAGGCTGTTCTCACTCTCTGCTGGTTGGAAACTTGAGCACAGTGAACATGTACATACATGATATGATGATGAAGACAAAGCAGCCAACACCACACCCCATGGCAGAGAGAAGAAGTAAGAGCTCACTGGTGAGTGTGTCAGAGTAGGGAGCCCCAGCAGAGAGGGGGCACTGCAGGTCGCAGAAGAACTGATGGACCACGTTGGACTGACAGGAGGGCGAGTGGAAAGCACTGCAGGTGTGCTTGCCTGCATAGACAGGACCACAGATTAAGAAGGCCAGTGCCATCTGGACAGACAATCTTTGCTTCATGACAACTGAGTAGTAGAGGGGCTGGAAGATGGCCACATAGGGGTCCCGGGCCATGCGGGTGAGTAGTAGCATCTCCACTTACGCAAAATAGAGGACCATGAAAATCTGAGTGGCACATCTGCCACAGAAATGGGCCTGTTGTCAGAGAGTTGACATGGGCATTAGGGTCAGTGACAGAAATGCAGCACATATCCAAGATGGACAGATTCCTGAGGAAGAAGTGCAAGGCTGTGAGAAGGTTCTGGTCAGGGACAGCAGTAGTGATGAGAAGATCCCCTAACAGGGCGGCCGAGGACATCAGTAGCAATGAGAGAGCACGGGGGATCCTCAGCTGCCACCCCTCAGCAGTGTCCCCATGAGGAGACGCTATTATCATGGTAGAATTGGCCTTTTTCTGGAATTGCTGGTTGACCTAGAAAGCAAAAGGAATAAAATATTGGGCACACAGCATCAATTAATAAAATTATGAATATTTTCCTTGAAAATATTTATTTCTATATGCCATAGTATGCCTTGTTTGTAGAAAAGAAAGCTCATTTATTACTTGTTACCATATGACCCATTTTATGTTTAATTTATTCATACTAATGTGTGGATAATGTTTGAACATGCTGAATATGGCACTCCTGACTCTAACTGCCTGGGTCTCACACCTCGTATGCTACTTACTAGCTTCATGAGTGGGCAGAGTTACAGAAACCTCTAAAATGTACTTTTTCCATTTGTAAATTAGGAATTATAATTTCCAGGTCATAAGGTTTTAATGAGAATTATATGAGTTAATATACAGTGGATTCTTAATAAAATTTGATAATTGTCAGTAGATAGACATTGGTTAGTCCTGTCTGCTGGTCTGTCATAGAGATCTAGGTCAGTGCTAGTCAAAGTGTGGTCTGTTCACCGTCTTTCACTGGGTCGACAGGAGGTACTTCAGACAGGAAAGAAACCATAGAAGTGCATTCTCAGCCTGGCAGCCTCATGTCACTGCGGAGGTCACAGGGCTCAGGGAGCATCCCCACTGTAGGGCCCAACAGCTGCAGCATCCTGGTGGCCTACACCCCAGTGCCTGGTCTGGTTTCTTTTCATGGACTCCGCAGGGCCTGCATCATCTGCAGGTGGTCCCAGCCCTGCCAGGAGAAACCCCACCAAACGAGACTCCAGGGAAACTGCAGGGACAGGGGACCTGCTGTCTATGGTGCAGAGAGGTCCAGAGTTACCCTCTTTTCACAGGACTCCTGGACCTAGGCTAGGTCACCTGACATCTTTTCAAAATGTCCTAAGTGCACATTAGGGTATATCTCCCTGTATTTTGATATCAACGTACTTCCCCTACCCTGCCTTATTTCTGTTGACTCTCTGTGAGCTTTGTTTAGAGAATATTCTCTTTAAGTTTTTTGAGGAAGTTGGAGCTCTCTCTGATGCTGTATCTGCACCTTGTAGGCCACTGGTGTCAGAGACTGATTGTGCCTGTGCCACCCAAGCAAGTCCTGCAAGTCCGATGCCTGGCTGACAACCTCCCCAGCCCAGATATTCCTGCCCATCAGAGAGGCAGTGAGTGTTGTGATGGGGTCAAACAGAGCTGGGGGGTTCAGCCTGCTGAGAGGAGTGGATTCCATCCTTCCCACACTACACCCACCCAAACTAATGCTGCTCAGGTGGGATTAACCCTGGGCTGGCCTGACACAGCTCAAAACTATTGTGTCAAACGACAGTAGAAAATCAGAGGAAACACAGGATGAACCAAAACCAAATGGGGAAAAATTTTAAATATTAACAAGTACCAGGTATGTGAAATTGGCTTGCACACTTTTAAGCTTTGCATACATGGCATTGCCTCTGTCATCCAGGTCCCCTCTGGGGTGTCTCCTGCACGTGCTATCTGCAGTGCTCCTAACCCCAGTCATTCCTTCACCTGACCCTGCTTTTTCTCCACAGCTCTTACCAATACCTGATAATGACAGCATGAATTTGGTGATTTATTTATTAGGGTGCCTCCCTAATATAAGCTGGAAGAGGTTGAGGACTAAGCCTGTCTTGTCATGGGGCCACCCTATAGAGTTGTACAAGTTGTGCCCTGCTGGAAGGAGCCCTTTGTTCACCCACAGCCGGGAGCGGGCACACATCCTAGTCCATGTACCCAGAGGGAGGTTTTTCCATTTGGGGCAGAGGTTCTGTATGACATAGAGGTGGCCCTGTGATCACAGCTCAGTCACGTGGATGGTGGCTTGTGGTCTGTGCTCAGAGGATGAATAAAATCAACCTCTGTCATCATCATCACGATAGTCACTGGTGTCAGGTCAGCCCCTCATCTCACTTCCTATGACCAAGCTTTTTGTCACATTTCTCATGCATGAACCCATATCAGTGTTGAAACTCTCTGTCTACCAGACCAGCGATCCCCAACCTTTTCAGCACTGGGGACCAGTTTCATGGAAGACAATTTTTTCACAGATGGGGGGAAGGTTTCAGGATGACTAAAGCGCATTACATTTATTACCTTTGCAGCCTCCCCAGCGCTAGCATCACCACCTCAGCTCCCCCTCAGATCATCAGGCATTAGATCCTCATAAGGAGCGTGCAACCTAGATCCCTCGCATGCGCAGTACAGTAGGGTTCACGGGCTTCTGTGAGAATGTAATGCCCTGGCTGATCTGACAGGAGGCAGAGCGGTGATGGGGAGCGGCTGTAAATACAGATGAAGCTTCGCTGGTGTGCCTGGCACTCACCTGCTGCTGTGCGGCCCAGTTCCTAACAGTCCATGGACTGGTACCAGTCCACAGCCTGGGGGTTAGGGACCTCAGTACTAGACAGTTCTTAGGAAATGATTACTTTCCCCAGTGTCAGTAATCAAGGATAACATGCACCAGAGTCTGACCAGCACATCTGGTCAGCATGAGATCATCAGGGTAACTCCAACAAGTAGGAATAAAATGGAACACAGTGGACAGGTCAGCAAGTGGAGCTTAACTATGCATGTGTTGAAATTTCCAAAGGCTTTTAAAAATACTGGAAAAAATACTTTAAGGGTCCCATAATTAACCTCTTTCTAAAAGGTATAGGAATTCCAAACTGGAAACCATTCTTTAAGATATGCAATGAGCTGGGCACGGTGGCTCATGCCTGTAATCCTAGCACTCTGGGAGGCCAAGGCAGGAGGGTTGCTCAGGAGTTTGAGACCAGCCTGAGCGAGAGTAAGACCCTGTTTCTACTAAAAAAAAATAGAAAAATTAGCCGGCATCTGGTGTGAGCCTTAGTCCCAGCTACTTGGGAGGCTGAGGCAGGAGGATCACCTGAGCCCAGGAGTTTGGGGTTGCAGTGAGCTATGATGATGCCACCGCACTCTACCCGAGGTGACAGAGCGAGACTCTGTCTAAAAAAAGAAAAGAAAAGAAAAGAAAAAAAGGTATGCAATGGATACAAGTAGAAAACTTTGGGTTAAAACATACGTATATATTTTTCTCAACATCTTATTATGAAAATTTTCACATATACAGAAAAGATGAGCTCTAAAATGCACATCCATATGCCTGGATTCCACCATTATTATTTTAACACTTGTTTTTCACATAATTATCTTTCTTTCCATCCCTCTATGCATCCATCATTCATTTTTTGGATGAATTTCAAAGCTACTGACAACAGTAAACTTCCCTCTGAACTGTCACATGCACATGATTAGAGTTCAATAGCTGTTTACAGTTCAATTTTTCCCTTGAGGTAAAATTTACATACAATGAAACATACAAATCTTAAATGCACCAGAATCCATGATTTTAACAAGTGCACCCACCTGGAACCACATCCCACCATCACAGTACGTTCCCTCATGACTTCTAAGTAAATTCCCTCCAGCAGCTGCCAGAGGCAATCACTCTCCCCAATTTTTTAACCACATTTTTTTGCCAGAACTTATATAAATAGGATCATATGGTATATACTTTTCTAAGGCTACATTCACTCAAGATATTTTTGAGATTTATGTATGTTACTGTGCATTTCAGTAGTCCATTTCCTTTTATTGCTGAATAATTATATACTCACTATATATTTAGCAATAAAAGGAAATAATGAACAAGGAATAATGAATATAACAGCTTATCAATTTTCTTATCGATAGTCACCTGGACTGTTTTCAACTTCGGTTATTATGAACAAAGTCGTTATAAACATTTTTGTACAAGGCTTTTTCAGACATGTATTTTTATTTCTCTTGTACAAATACCTAAGAGTAGAATTACTGACTCTTAGGCTAGGCATATACTTAATTTTATAATAAACTGCCAAAAGTTTTTCCAGTAACTGGACCATTTCACGCTCCCACCTACAATGTATGAAATTTCCAATACTCCACATGTTCATCTGCATTTGGTATTGTCAGCCATTCTGGTTGGCATGTATTGGTGTCTTATTATATTAGTTTTAATTTGCATTTCCCTGATAATTAATGTTGTTGAGCACTTTCTCATTAGTTTATTGGCTATTGGTATATCTTCTTTTCTTAAATGTTCAAAGTTACTCACTCATTTTTAAGTGGTTTTTTAAAAAAAATTGATTCGTAGGAGTTCTTTTATCCTGAAAATAGCTCTTAGTCAGATCTGTTCTGCAAATATTTTCTCCCAGCTGGTGGCCTGCCTATTCATTTTCTCAAATGTGTGTTATGATGAGCAGGAACTTTCATTTCAGAGAACTCTAATTTATTAATAAGACAGTTTAGTAGCTTCTTAAACTGTTACCCACACACTTACCATAGGACACAGCTGTTTTACTCCCAGGTATTACTCAAGGGAAGTGAAAACATATGTCCACGAAAAAGCCAGTGCCTAAGTGTTCCCACCAGTTACATCGTAAGAGCCAAAGACTTGAAATACCTGCATGTCCATCAACACATGGCTAAACAAATTGTGATATAGCCATAAAAGCAAATACTACTCAGCGATAAAAAGGCATCAACTACTGATTCACACAATGTAGATGAATAACGACATTTTGCTGAGTGAAAAAGCTACAAATGAGTACATGTCATATGATTCTATTTACGTAAAATTTTAGAAAAGACACATTTACTCCATAGAGGATCTGAGGTTGCCTGGGAGGTGTTTGGGACTGACTGGGAAGGAGCATATGGAAACATTTTTAGTGATGGAATGTACTAGATTTGCACTGTGGTCCTGGTTACATGGGTCCTTACATGTTTCAAACTTACCAAAAGGAGTGACTTCATTTTATGTATGTAAATTTTTCCTCAGTAGAGGTAATTTTAACAATGAAACAAATATTGTATTTGGCTCAGTATATCTTCAGTTACGTTTTTGTAATAGCACTTGGGCAAAAAAAAAAAAAAAAAAAAAAAAGCCTTCCAAGGGCTTTGACCAATTCCCCTCTTCTTTGGCAAGTGCCACCCACCAAGTCACACCCTTGTCATGTGTCTACAGTCTTGGGGCACTGTCTCGGTAACATCAGCACCCTGCTCATTCTATTACGTGTGTGGTTGCTCGTTACTATAAGTAAAAAAGACAATAACGTCAGAAATTACTTCATGCATTCCTTCGATGAATCAGGCAGGCAACAAACATTTATTGTGTCTATTGGTCCCGGGCGTGTATTAGAAGATGGAAATATAAACGAGAAACAATGTGCACCTTACATCTAGGAAGGCAGAGAGACATGAAAGGAGGGAAGTGCAGAACAGCATCAGTACCTGGCTCTGAAAGTGAAGGGACTGAGCACAGTGGGGCCGCAAGGGGGACTCGTGCACCCTCTGGGGTCAGGAACGGCTCCAAAGACGTGATGTCTGAGCTGTCTGGAAAGACAAAGTGTGTCGCGGAGCGAGGGCCGGAGCGTAGGAAAGGGCGTTCTAGAGACAGCAGCTTGAGGAGGCGGGAAAGTGGATGCAGTGACGTGGCAAATTAGGGGGACCAGAGCAGTTCAGTGAAGCGGGAATACAGGGAGTGGGGCAGAGGCTTGGGTGAAGGTAAAGAGAGAGAAAAAAAGGCGTGACTTTTGTCTTTGGCTATTTTCTCTGGTAACACTGATTCCTACTACTTTATAATTGTTCGTAAACATTATTATAACAAAAAGCACAATGTTATCACCTTAAAGTCATTCACATACTTGCACATGCTCATCTCGTGCTTATCTGCCACTCGCCTGATAACTAACATTGTTCCGAAAGACACAACGATGGAGAAGAAAAGCAACACAAATTTTTTGGTTCCTCTGAAGGCGACCCACTCTTCCCTAGGGGGGAGGACGGGAAGTCAGAATTGCCAGGGAGTTGTGCAGCATTTGTCAAGGTACATCGTCTAATAACAGATGGCCAGAATTTTAAAAGGCCAAAAAATTATTACCTAAAAAACCCTAAGCTAAACTCACAATGGGAAGATACCAGAAACTATATAATGCTCTTCATTTTATTTGACATGTTTTTCTCAATGCGACTTAATTTAACTGATACATCCTGAACACCAAAAGGAGCTAAAACTGCCCTGTTTGAAGTCAGTCCATACATTGAATAAGGAGATGTAGTACCTTTCTTTCTTTCTTCTGGTTTTTTCTTTTTTGGTTTTTTTGCATTACTTGTGATGCTCCGTTGTATGAAAATCCTTTTGTTTGTTCATTCACATTCAAGAGACATCACCGCTTGTACACTATTGTAGGTGCTCTGGGACATACACGCCACGGCTGTACCTGAGCTCAAATAGCTTATAACGTTTCAGAAGATACACAATAGACACACAAATAACTCCAAAACAAAATAAATTCTGAGGGCAGGAATTTTGGAATGTTGTTATGAACAACCTCTGCTTCTAGAGTTGGTTAGTATTTTAGAAAAGCTCATGTGAGTCCAAAATTGTTAATTGTACCTACCAATCACTAATGTACTAAAAGCTCCAAAATGTGCACTAAAGATGGATGATTTTGAACTTGTATCTCCTAAATTAGGGTACTTTGGTATCTCTGAATATACTGTGTTTAAGTGAGGATTACACAATGGGACTTAAAAACGTGAAAAATAATAAAAGATAAGCAGGCACATTTTATCTAACTTTCTAAATCATTTGCATTTATTGATATTTTTCTAGAAGAAGTACGATGTTTCAGACAATATCTTTCCTTTAAAAAGTTTTCACATACCTCGTATTTCACACCTCCCTGAGTCACCAATTCCATCAGCACAGTGCGAGCTGCTGGTTTCCTCAGGTGAGCGGCTGTAGGAGGGGAAGGGCGTGGAAAGAGATGGTATTTGTAGGGACAGAGAAGAGCGGATAAAATTGGTGGGAAAAATTTCATCAGAATTTGTGATTGATTTGGTTTGGAGACTTGGAAGAGAGAAAGATCTGGATAAACCGCAGAGGTTTGTTCTGCTGCCTGGGAGGATGCTAGCAGGGAAAGCAGCTAAGGCAGGAATAGCTGCAGCTCTGGGGAAAGGTGATGTGTTTACCTGTCGATTTTGAGGTGCCCACAGACATCTTCATTGACTTTAAGCTTACGAATTTTAATATGAGTTTGAGGCTCAGTGATGAAGTCATTGCTACACTAGAGAGATTGGGGAGTGATTATCACGGAAATGGTAACTGAGCCCCTCAGAGTTACAATGAAAATACCATTTATCAAAGCAGCCAATATCTAAATTCGCATCTTTAAGAGCGGATATGAAAGAAGAAAAATAAACATTCAAGTCAAAGAGTCAGGAAAAAACACAATTCTGGCGAAAATAGGAGGGAAGAAACACTAAACATACAACAAAATCTTAATACAATACATTTTTAGAAGAGTAGAGTTGACAAATCTAAGAACTGGTACTTATTTAAACAATGCAAATGACAAAATTAGGACACAAGGGCTATGCTTTTACTTTTCAAGCTATCAGGAAACATCCTAGGGTATAGGGAAATTTGAAAATCTCAGACAAATGAAGATTTTAAAAAACAATACCAAAAAATCAGCATTGTCTTGAAGTAGAAAGCCTGGATCGACCAATATTCACAGAGGGAAACCGCAGAGGTCATCAGCAAAGTGGCTCCCAGAGGCTCTGAGCGCAGATGGTCCTGCGGGTGAGCCCCGCGCCGCCCTCTCCCCGTCCCCACCCTGTGGGCTGCGCCCCCCGCAGCGCTCTCTGGCCACTTAACAGTGGTCACTTACTCCTTTCCTGATCACAGAATGGGACCAGAAGCAGATAAAGGATTAAAAACAAAACAAAGAAACAAACAAAAAACAAGAAAATACTGGCAACACATATGACAAAGTGTCGTTCCCCTACAACCACACTTAAATATCTATAAAGAAAGAACCACGAACACTCCAAAGGCTAACTAGGCTGTGGGTGCCCTGAAATCTATGGCTATGAAAAATAAAAACTGGATAGGTGTTCTCACTGATGTCGACAATTTAAAACGAAGAAATTACCAGCCACCCTAAAAATGGGATTAGGGAAGAAAGTGATTTTAGAACAGACTTCCAGTCTTCCATTTTAAAAGATTGTCACTGAAAAAAATAAAATAATTTAATGTATTCAATTTCTGTGAAACACAAATGAGGAAGAAATCTGTTAAAAAAGTGGAGTACATTTTTATTCCTAATTTCAAATCCCCATTTAGGTCTTAAAAGCTTTGAAATCCAAGTACAACTTTAAAGCATCATAATGACTAATAATATACGAATGATAATACAGATGGTGCATATCCTACAGGCAACTGTAGGCATTTTAATTGGAAGTGAACATTCCAAGCTAATGCTAACAGTTGTGTAGAAAAATGAAGTTAAAAAATTTGGTGTTAGGAATCTTCCTACCCTACTGGAATTTTATTTTAACCATCTTGCCCACAGAGAATGAGCAGTACCTTCCTGTGGTCTCCAAACGTGTCACCGTTGATGGAGGGGCACAGAGACTTCCTACAGAGCCTCTTGAAATTTGCTGGACGTCCACACGCACGTCTGCGCCTGAGAAACCATCACTCTGATGAGGGTGTTGTCATCGGCGCCCGAACCCCTCGTGGATTTATAAAGCCTTTCAGCAATACACGCAGGTTTGCGCCTCATGCACTTCACTGTAGAAAGCAGAGCATCTTCAAAGCTACCACATGTTTCAGATTTAATACTCTGTTCAGTACCCTCCTGTGACAGCCTTTTGTACCCATTCGACACAGGCAGCAGGGGATTTCAATTTCAGAAACGGAGAACAGTTAGAAATGTGCACCCCATCTGTCCCCCTTTCTTCTCTCCAGCCTCATGCAGGTCCTAGGTATCCTGTCTCGTGAAAGCATCGTCCAGGTAATTTCCTTCGTCCCTGTGCCCAGCCGACAGAGACACCACACTTGCTGCAACGTGAACTGCATGGCAGAGCGAATGTCATCTTCAAGGCTCCATCCTTGCTGCTGCTGGTAGGTCTGGTTTCTCCCCCAGATGTCCTCGGGGCTGGGAGGCCGGGGTCCCATGGGCGGCCTCGTCCACGCCAGCTCCCTTCACGGCCCTTCCAGCTCCTGCCTGCGGCACAGCCCTGTGCGCCACCCTCCCCACGGTCACCAGCTTGACGTTGTCACCCAGTTCTGACATCAGGTCCCTGCTGAGGGTGGTCTCGGAGGCCATCCTGATTCTCGGGCACTGGGCGGTGTCATGGTAGGTGAGGACTCTAATGATGGCATCTTTGTTGGTGCTGAGCCTTTTCATGGCTTCCTCTGGCTCTGGGATCTTTGGCGGTGCTGAATCCTAGGGCAGCTTTGACGGTACCTACTTTGGTTGTCACGGCCATGACGCTATGTCACGACCAGAGGCTTTCAAATGATGACCATGTAGCTCTATTTATTATGTCTTCTTTAATTTCTGTCAGCATTTATTGGTATTTTCCAGTGTAATGATCATGTGCATTTTTAAACTTTGTCAGTATTTTACACTTTGGGAATGATACTACATTTAAATTTTCAATTTTAATAATTAGCTTACAGAAATGCACTTGGTTTTTTATATGTAACTTCACTGAACTCCACTATCACTTTACATAACTTTTGAAGACTCCTTAGGATTTTCTACATTGAAAACCATGTTATTTATTGAGAATAAATGTTATTTGTCCTTTTCCACCATGTATGCATTTTGTCTCTTTTTAAGGCCTTATTGCACTGGCCTGGAAGATAAGAAGCGAATATATTAAAATATATTTGAAAACGTAATAAAACGTAATCGTTGTGTTGCCTGTGGACAGGTGACTTGGCTTGAACTGGCGAGAGAAGTAGCGATAGAGCAAGCTGAAGGACTGCCAGGGTCTCAGGAAGAGAAACTGAGGGGACATGGGGGTAGAGGGGTGGTGACCTCGGAGGTGGGACACTGGGGGTGCAGGTCTGGGGCCAGTGGGGCTGATTCAGGCCTGTTTGGCTGGAGCCCCGTGGATACCCCGGGGAGGGTCGCTGGGTCCTGGGCAGGCAGGTCTGGCGCTCAGGGAGACGCTGGGTGGGGTGGGGAACTGCAAATCGTCTGCTGATGGGTAGGTGGGGATCCTGCAGGTTCTGGTCCCTCTGTGGCCCGAGGACGTGGCTGGCCACCCCCCGTGTTGACTCTGCTATTGCAGCTCGCACATGACCAGTGTGTGCCTTGGTGTAATCAGATCTCTGGGGCCATTAGCCGGGGGGTCACAGGGTACCCACTTGGGTCCTGCCCTGAGAACAGGTTTGGATGTAGCAAGTGGGAAGAGAGCAGCAGTGGCAGGATGAGGCAGGTGGGTCACCTGCTGGCTGGAAGGAAGCTCAGGTCCCTGTGGTGACCTCATGCCACGGGAGGCCTGGGAACAAGCCCCTGTCTGGGTTTCCCTAGGCCTCTGCCTGTCCTGTCCTGGCCTCAGGGTGAAGAGATTCCAGTACCAGCATGTGCCCTCTCCGACTGGCTTCCTCCAGCCCCTGTACAGTGTGCACAGGGGGGACCTCCAGGAGCGTGCAGGGGCCACTACAGGGCGTGGCGGCAGGTGTTGCGCAGAGGTCTGGCCTGCCCAGGACGTGGGCTTTGATGGGTGGTGGGGAGAAATCATGGGGGCCTTTGTCAGAGCTTTGAACTTTTTTATTACAATATACAGGATCCTGCCTTATTCTCGGGGGATACTTTTCAAGACCCCCAGTGGACACCTGAAACTGGACAGTCAGGAACCCTACACATACTATGCATTTTCCTAAACATGCACACGTATGGTAAAGTCTAATTTATACATGAGGCACAGTAAGAGCCTAGCAACACTAATAATAAAATGAACAATCACAGCAATATACCGTGGCAGATGTTACATGAGTGGGCGTCTCTCTCAGTGTCTTCCTGTGAGATGACACAGGCTGTGTGATGAGGGACGTGGGGTGGTGTCGTCGGCGCTGTGCCCGAGCGCTGGGCTGCTGCTGACCTCCCGAGGGTCTGTCGGGGGGACCCTCGAGCCGCGGTGGTGCCAGTTGAACGCAGAAAACTGAACTCGCAGAGTGTGGAACAGGCGGCACCGCTGTGTATACTGGGTCTCAAATGGGCAAAAAAAAAAAGCCTTATTTTCTATTGCTGATTTTTTTTGTTCTCGTGTCTTCAGTTCCACATTGATGGGAAAAATGTAAACTTCCTCGTGACACACCTGTGTCCCCTCTGCTTTGCAGCTGAGGGAAATGGTTAGTCCAAGCTGCAAGCAGTGGGGTGTCTGCACCCACCCCCTTCTCACCTCCCCCTCTGGAGGTGTCTGGGCCCTGGGGCTGTGAGCAAGGGTCTCTGGCACCTGTGCTGCCCTTGGGGCCCTGGCTGTCCCCTGAGCTCCTGCTCTAGTGCCCGCTGTGGGGAGCCTGGCCCCCCTGGTCCCCCGGGGAGTGCCCCAGCACCCCTGCAGGGGACAGGACTCTGCAGTCCTCTCTTTGTGGGCCCCGTTGGGTTCTCACAGGCCACTGTCATGAGGTCAATGGGAAGGGTCCCCTCAGATCATCTGTGCAGACCCCTTTGTCCCTGCTGGGCTGGTTGTTCTGGGAAGGAAGGGAAGCTCCAGCGGGTGGTCTCTGGTTCCCCCCTCAGGCCCCTCACTCTGGGCAGAAGGCAGGAGGCCATGCTGGGCCCTCCCTGGGGTCTGGGCTGGGCCCACCCTGCTCTTCCCAGGGTGTCCCCTCCTGGCACCGCAGGGCTTCCCTCTACCTGTGTGGCAGGGATGTCACCTCCAAACCATGTCTCAGCTTACTTGGCAGAAAAATCCTTTTCTCTCTCAATGGAAAGACTGGTTTTCAAGATTATTGTCAAAAAATATAATCTAAACCGAAAACTGAGCACTTGGTTTCTGGCAGAGTCCCCCTGTGTCCCCAAGGCAGGGGATGTGACTGTGAAGAGCCCTGGGCAGCGGAAGACAAAGGCTGACAGGGCAAGAACTGTGACTGGCCCCTGAGCTGTGTCACCAGGCGGAAGGCACTGGCCCTTCTGTATAGAACCAGGGCACCTGCCAGGGGTTATTAGGACCAGCGGTCCCCAACCTTTTTGGCACCGGGGACCATTTTCATGGAAGACACTTTTTCCATGGATTAGGGAGGGGGGATGGTTTCGGGATGATTCAAGCACATTCCACTTATTTGCACTTTATTTCTATTATTATTATATTATAATATATAATGAAATAATTATACAATCATGATAGGTTGGGGACCCCTGATTTAGACCCTCGTGCAAGGGTTTGGTGCTGTGGGCCAGTCTGCTGGGAGTGGTGCAGTGACAGAGGGCATGGGGTGTGTGGTGCATTTGGTGGAGGCCGCTGGTCTCACTGAGGGAGAGGCAGGGGCCTCCTGTGGCCCCCAGAGGGGTCCAGGGCTGCTGGCATTAGCCCAGCACTTTGAAGGGCCGAGTGGCAACAGTGCCCCCTGTCTAGTGTGTAAGTGGCATTCAGGCTGTGTGCCCAGTCCCTGTAGCTGCTGAAAGGCCCTGGGGCAGCATGCCGTCTGGGGTGTGCTGTGTCCTTGGCACTGTCCCCATCTGTATTTAGTGCAGTCTGCTGTGAGCACCAGGCCTTTGGCTGGAGGAGCAGCAGGGGCCTGAAGGGACTTGGGGTCCCATGCTGAGGCCGGGCTAGCACACAGGGGAAGACGGAATGTTCTGGGCACATCAGTGCTGCTGGTGCTGCTTGCGATATGTGTCTGGACATCAGGAGGGCTTCCTGGGGGAGGAGAAGGCTGGGCCTGCCAGGGAGGTGGCCACTGCTCCCAGTGTGAGTCCCTTACTTGCTACCCAGCCCTTCCCTCCTCCCTGTGCTCTGTTTCACAGCAGGGTGGGGCCCACAGGACCAGTCTGCAGCCACAGGAGTCTGGAAGTCTGGCATTAGGACACCGTGGCGCTGCTCACCTGTGGCTTTGCACAGCCCAGCAGGCCTGGGGCTTCGAGGAGGAGGAGGGGACCGGCACTCACCCCCAGGGGCCCCTTCCCCAGGCTCAGAGGATGTGCCGCCAGCAGCAAGTGCGGAGTGTAGGGACAGCCACCTGCACCCTGATCCTACTAGACACCCCCGGACTCAGAAAGGCAGCAGTGACTGCTGTGCCTTGGGCTCCTATTGAGGCACCACACAAATTAAGCAGAGTCACAAGATACAAGAACAACATAAAATATTCAATGTACTTTTATATATTGGCAGTGAACAATCTGAAAATGAAGTAAACAAAACTAATTCCATTAATAACAGCATCAAAGAAAGAAACATTTAGAAACAAATTTAACAAAAGAGTACAAGTCTTTTACACTAAAATTTAGAAGGGTTTCATCATATTGTAACCCCTCACTTGTCCCTGTGAGAGAGGGTGGCGTTAGAACGCTGAATACAGGTGAAACGGTCAGCCCTGAAACCCCTTGTCATGGCAGCTCCACACAAGTGCTTGTGTTTGTTGTCACACAATCTGGATATGGTGCAGGAAAGGCAATCAAATATAATAGAAGAGAGGTACAGTTTTTGAAAAGCGTTCCAGCCTTTAATGAAAGCACCAGTGATGATGAACCACACACGCAGCCTCCTGTAGTTTACAGTTAACTCTGTAAGTCTGTCTGTAACAGTCTGTAAGACTGTTAAGTCTAACAACCACAGTACCAAAAGGTGCTACTTCACTTGCACATTAATTATGGTATAGAAATGTATTCGCCTAAAGTGCCACAGAAAGTGCCAACTTTAAATATGTGTCCATGTCAGTTGTGCATAATTTTGCTGTATTCTCACAAAGAGCCATAGGCCACAAATATTCCTTTGCCCATAAAATTTACCATTCCCTTTAAAAACCCATGTTCGTCCTACATCCAGCACTTGAAACACTCACAACTTATATATAAGTGTAGTAGGTCAGGTCTCTCGGCTTAGCCACTAATGCCCTAACAAATTCAGGCGACCACACTGTGGTACAGAGTAAATACTGACATGAACGTGCAAACTGAGTAAATATTAATAAAAGACTGACAAGGGTGATCACTGAGTTATGTAAGTAGATAGAGTTAGGAATACAATTGCAAGAAATTGTTCATGTGTGGTTGTGTGAAAGTATAGAGGTTCAAAAGGAAAAGCATTAAGAACAGATTAAAATTGATTAAAACATTCCGAATTATGGTCACAGAAGAGATAATAGCTACAATTTTTTAAAATAATGTGGATCCTTGTATAAACCAAAAAAGACACAGGAATATGATGCCAAAAAGTTGATAAGCTCTTCAGTGTATTAGTTAATATTAAGGCTTTCCGTTTTCCAAATCACTACTTAATACGATTTAGTCGCAGGTGTTGGCTTTGGTGGCTGATGGAAACCCCACTAAGTGACTTCACAGCTGTTCCCTCTAGGTTCTGTGCTCTTTCTTTCCTAAGAGGAGAGAATATGGAAACTCATGTTGATGTCATGTGCTCAGGAGTGGAGGTCAAAGTGGTATTGGCATGAACACTGGCAGGAATGTTAACGTTACTCTTTCGACTTTGGAGAGCAGAAACATCAAAGATAGATGTCTTGGCTAGACCAAGCCCACTTTATGACATGACCCCTGGCAGGGCACTGGACTCACAAACTCAGTGTTTCTCCAGAGTCGGGAATGAAACCCTGAGATGCTCAGCACGCGCTGCCCCTGGCCAGAACAGAATGTGCAGGGCCAGTTGAACACAGTGGGAAAGCAAGTGGGGGGGGGGCAGGCCTCTGCTACTGGAACGACAGCTGCCCTTGCCAAGTGTTTAAGTAAATAAATAGGAGTTAAAATATAATTAGACAGCAAATCTTACCCCTTTCACAGTAATCCCTATAAAGAGTTAATTGTATAAAAATGATAAATACCTGAAGAAAATGTTTGGTTTCCTAAAGTTTTAAAATTTTATCCACTGGCTAATTCAAGAAATGTTTTTATTTTCCTGTATGGAAAGCAGTTAGAATATGAGCAGAGACGTGTTTCATTCTTATGTTGTACTTAAAACCCAACTGAACCTACTTACAACATTAATTTCCTAATCACATGGCCGTAAGTCTATAGAAATGTAAATCAGATAGTGTTTTGATATTCAGCTAATCAGGACTTAATTTACTACAGGAATAAACACACTGTACAATGACTTTTATATTTTTTTTCTGCTAATTGTTCTGCTGATTAAGGGCTTTTAAAGCGTCTGCATAACGTGAACCAATAGTGAAGAATGAAATCAGAGGACCAGAGAAAAGACACATCGGTTTATTTGGGGCTCTTTCATGCTGCAGTGGAAGCTGGCTCTTTCTGCTCTGCACCCAGAGTAAGTGATTACATAGGCAAGCACAGACAAAGAAACATTAACTTGGGGATGTGGTGTGCATCACAAGGTGCGCTAGGGCAGTCTTCCCTAAACAACAGTCCTCTGCCATGCTCCATGGGCGGAGGTGGCCAGTCCCATGTGGCTTTCTTTGTTTTAACTAACTCCCTCAGCCTCCCTGAGTCGAACTGGGGCCAGGATCTCCAATTACCCCACATTCCACCCCAGATCATGGACTCAGTCGATACTCCCTCACCACCTTCCCATTATATCTTCCATGTATAGTCTGGAGTAGTAAAGCTTGAGCCCAGCGTTGCATCCAAATGCCACAAGAACAATATACCATACAACCAAGAGCCAGCAAAGCAGGAGAAAGCCTACAATCCCAGTAAGTACCTTGCCCCAGGGCAAAGGCAGATTAGCAAACCAAGAAGATAGCGGGTCTACCATGAGAACAGACAAGGCTTTAATGTGGGCCCCAACTCAATTTAGAGCTTGAGTAATATTATGTTCATTGTCAGGAATATAAGCACAGCATTCAACATTCAGCGTAGCACATACCCCACCCTGGGTAGCAGTCAAAATGTCCAGGGCCATTCTATTCTGCCTGATTTGACTTGTTTCTTATGTTAAGAGGGTCACGGCTAATTTAGTTTCATTGAGTGCCACCACCACGTGGGAGGCAAGAGCTTGCAGCGGGATCTCTGTAGAGATGGTGCTGGTGCCAGGGGAGAATATAGTGAGGGGATACCACCACCACACCATTCTCCATTTTTGTCTATGGGGAACCTGCACCACAAGCCAGTTATCAGGTGTACAGGGCAGGGTGGTGTGCACTGATGCAGAGATGTATGGCCAGCTCCATGAGCAGTGGCCCAACACCAGGCTGGTAAATACGGGCAGCCATGTGTGCCACAAACCCAGAGGGCCTCTCATGGAATTAAATAAGCAGTTGGCTTGCTGGAGGCATCACAATGACCATATTTGCTGGAAACAGTGACTGGGATGGTAACAGCACATAGGGACAGAGGTAAACTTTCTACTCAAAGAGTGTGATTTCTACCGGTATCATTTAATTTTTCTATGGATGCCCCCAGTGGCCTACCCATTCTACTTGTTGAGCTGCTAGCCAACCAATATCATCCCGTATGGAGTAACCCAGGGTGGGACACAGGGGCTGCATCTTGACTGTATTGACTCTAGCTTGCTCCCGGACTATCTGGAAAATATACTGTTTATTGTCATTCCATGTGGGCCACCCAGGGACATTCATGTCCTGTTCCATTGAGATAAGTTGTTCCATTGAGTCATAGGTGGGGTGTATTTTCCACACCAGGCCAGTAGAGATGTTTACAGCAACTTTGGCACAGATCCAGCAATCACTGTGGTTTAACTGCAGGGCGATGTGCTGGGCCCAATCCAGTAACTATAGAGCAAAAGACAAGTTATTATGAGAGACAAAAATGGGCAAGTCTTAGCCATCTAGTAAGACACACGCCGTTGCTCTATCCTGAGTGCATTGCGCCTAACTTAGGACCTATTCACTGGCAATGGTACCAAACCTTTTGTTCCGTTGGCTGCTGTCTGTCTAAAAAGCTAAGCTATATTGGGGTGTTTTGATTTGCCAGAGAGACAGAAAATATGTTCCCTGTTGATAGGGTTTCCTCTATCGTAGACTCACATTCTCTGTGGCCGGTTCCCTACTATGGCTGGCCACCCATCTAAGTCTATCCCTTTCCCCCAAGGGGCAAACAAACCATCCCAGCAAGTGCCTGTCAGGACCTCCCAGGGCCAGGTAAAAGCACTGGCTCCTTGGGGTAGGTCTTGGGGTGCAGGCAGGAGGAGGTTATGTTCTGTGCCCTGAGCATGCTTGACTGTGGAGTCCACAGAGTGAATTTGTAACCCTAGGGGTGATGCCCACGTCTGTTGGAGCACAGCTAGGGCAGCAGGCCTGTTGGCTCACAGCTGCTCATCGAGGACCTGCAAGGTCTCCAGCAGCCTATATGTCCACCCCTGAAGTGAGGCTTGTTCCTTTAATCTGTCCTGTAAGATGTCATTGTATCATTCGATGATGCTGGCCACTTGTAGGCCATATGGCAGGTGGAAGTGCCAAGTGACACGATGATTGTCAGCCCGTTATTGAACATGGGTCCTTGTAAAGTGTGTGCCCCATCACTCTCCAAGTCTGTGGGCATGCCGTGCATACCACAGAGCTTCTGCAGCCCTCTGATGGTGCTCCATCGTGTGGTCTTTTTACTAGGGAACGCTTGCAGGAGCTCCATAGCTGTCTCTACACACATTAGGACATAACGGCAGCCTTCAGATAGTGAGAGAGGACCTGTATAGTCTATCTGCCAGTGAGCGAGGGGCATGTGTCCTCTCTTTACATGCCCTGATGCCATTCCTGGCAGGAGTTGGGGGTGCTTCTGTGTACATACCATGCAATGTGAGCAAGCCTCAACAACCTCCTTATAGGACACTGGCAAACCACGGCCTTTCCGTGTGGCATAACACTACACAGTATGATATTAATGGCAGCCACCTACCAATTAGTTTAAATGAAATATTAATGAACAGAGACAGACACTCTGTTACTGTATTCCTGTTATCCACAGATGCTGTGTGTTGGGAAACAAGGGGTTCTCTTAGGTAAGTTACATGTTTCCATTTGCCCTCCGTGTCTCAAATGAGGCTCAAAATAACTGAGGGAAGACAAATCAGAATTTTAAAAGTAGGTCTATATAATATTAGCACTTTTGTAAAAGCCTGTAACATTATTAGCATCAAAGATGGACACTTCTAGAATGTGTCCCAAAGTTTTGTCTCCAAATGGATTTTAAAATCACAGAATTTGAAGTTATAAGCTGGAAAGGACCACCGAACCTCACCTAATATTTAACTCAACCCGTTTTATAAATAAGGGAACCAAGGCTTAAAACTGACCTGCCCAAATTCCTACTGAGAGAAACAGTTCATCCTTCTACATGCAATGTAAGCAGCAGTTTTTCACCTTCGCAGCACATAGGAATCACCTCAAGAACTTAAAAACTGCCTGACTTCCAACTTGAGGCATTCTGATTTAGTTGGCATTGGGTATGACTTGGGCATCAGGATTGTTTTTAAAGTCCCCAGGCTGAGTCAGGATTGAAGTCAGAATCACCTGGGATGCCACTGTCCATGTCGTTCTGCCTCACATCCTTCCCCATTTTGCTAAAAGGCTCCTGAGTGCCCAGACACGGAGGCGAGGTGGAGGTGGGAAGGTGCATGTGTTTGAAGAAATGTATTTTGAAAAAAGTGATTCTAATATTGCTCACCCCTTCCACTGAGAACGTGCACTACTATCCCATGACACACATTTTTCAAAATCTTTCCTAAAAGATTTTCCCTATTAATTTGCTTGAGAAACCTTGCTTTTACCAATAGTGAATATGCCATGTGATCATTACGAAAACTTAATGATAGCAAGTTAAAACTGACTGCACTTCCAAAAGTTAGACCAAGTTGGAGAAAAAAGCATGAAATGGACTTGTTTGAGCAAGGTTAATCTTTAAAACTACTTTTGTATTATATATGGAAACATCAGAATCATCTGAATTCAAAAAAAGCTGGGGGACTCTCGCCAAAGCAGAGTGTTTTCTTATGCATGGATTTAGGGCCTTGTGTGAATAAAAGCATTTAGTGATTACTTAATAGGTGCCAAAGCCCATGACTTTAGGCAGATCAGGGTCCAGGTTTTTCTGAAACACAATTTGATCTCAACAATTGTTACAAGGGAAAGAGGAAAGTGACATTATTATGAGTGTAAACTTGCATTTTTAATTAAATGTAGAAGTTACAGACAATTTCATTAGGTTAAAAAAGTTAGTACATTGGAAACAAAATTAAGTTTATAAGCTAATTATGTTTTTAATGTTGAAAAAATAGGGATAACATTCTAACCTAGCATTTTCCAAACTGTGTTCTGAAAATCACTTGTAATCTAAGGAGATGTTAATAATGTTCCCAGGACAACCCAGTGGAGCTCAGTTTTTGTTGTTAATGCTTTTTAAATAAACTTGAATGGTTCATCTTAGGCTGTGTTGAAAGTGCATCTGTGATTGTGGTCTTTGAGGCGCCCATGCGTGATGAGGTATGTTTAAATGCAAATACATTATGGTGCCAGTAGAGGACAAGCAATTCCTTCTTCCAAGAGTAGTTTCCAAAGTACTGTACATTATTTCAGGCCTGTAACTCATAAAGAACTGTTTTTTCTTCAGAAACAGCCAATGAAAAGCACCTTTTCTTTCCATTATGTTCAACATTTTCTTAACATAAATGCATCAAATAAAGAGTTACACTTTTTCTGGGATTGCTCATTTGCTAACTGGCTTTCCCTTCTGCTACGCAGTCAAAGATTAAAACAGAAATGGGAAATTCTTACTTAGGCTCTTGAAATCAATATATAGTTGACAACAATTTCTCCAACTGATCCCTGGAAAAGGACAGCCAAATGGCTGAATTGACTGTGGATGGCTGGGATGCTTTCAGCATAAGGGGGTCTGTCATTCAGCCATTCTATGGCTCTATGAGTGGCTCTAGGAGTCGGCAGGTTAACTGTGCTGTCATCTAGAAACATTGTTGAGCATGAGCTGTCCTTTCTAGTAAGTTGCCCCGGAGATACCTGAAGGGAAAGGGAAACAGAAGAAAATGTCACAATAGGTTAAACCTATAAAAGTGGTCTTTTTCCCCCCTTGGTTAAAATGTCAAATGATAAAGCATTGAGATATTCCTTACACTGCATGAACAACTGCCTGTCTGGTATCTATCTGTGGCTCTATGGGAAGCCCACTAAAGACTCTTAACTTCCACAGACAATGTTGGAAGAAAGGGTTATAAAATGCTTCCCTTGCTAAGGTACCTATAGTGAAATCTGGCAAGCATCTATTGTGAGTTCTGTTTATTAATTAACTTTAAAAGTTTAAAATAAGAATTCAGTGTTATTTTTTTCTTAAGCAATAAAAAAGCTGGGATTTTTATTATTCGTTTAGTACAAGAAAATGTAATGCCTTCAATGATAAAGGGATAAGAGAAATTTATTACAGTAAATTAAAGCTTACTATAAAGGTTACGAATTTACTAACACTAAATGATTAGTTCAGGAGACAGTGTGATGAAACAACTCTTTTAGAGACAGAGGCTCTTTGTGCCAGGGCTGCCTGATCACCAACAAATGAGGGGGCTGTAGGTCTCTCTGGGCCTGTTTCCTTACGCGGAAGATAAAATTATTACTTTAAGACCCTCTCACAGCCAAAGAATGGAGGACAAAAACAACTTTGGGGATTTAACTTTCACTTCATGTTTGAATAACACTGCCATTATATTACTCAAATGAGAATCTCGGAGAATACCTTCCACTCATTTCAAAATTTTATTAATCTTCTGCAATAAGTCATTGACATGCAGCATGGCACTGTGCTGCCTCACTCTTGCTGCTCCCTGCCTGGAATGCCTTTCCCTTTCCCCTCGATTCAGCAAGCTGGACTCCCTCTACCTTCCAAGATACGTTTGCCCCCAGCCACCCCCCAAAAACTCTGCCCTGCTTCTACACTCCTGTGTCCATGTCACCACTTGTGTCATGATAACGATGGCTTGCAGGGTAGTCCCCTCACAAATAAGTAAGCTGCTGTGTGGTAGGTAGGACTTTTACTCTTCCTACCTCCAGCTGCCGAGCACAGAACTTGGGACAAATTAGTTAGAACAAGTATTTGACAAATTATGATTTAAAATCAGTTACAATTTGGAAGGTAAATCTTACTGCAGACACAAATTAGTGAGAATTTATCTGCAGTGATAACAGAGAGGTGAGAAAAAACTTTTTGAGCCCTTTTAAACTATTTTTAAAACACACTTTAGAAGTATGCATTTATTTGCAAAGAGTACAATAGTCAAATAATGAAATAGCCCAAACAATCTTAAGACATTTCTCTTTCTTAAAAATAAGCTCAATAAGAAAATATCAGTCACTGAATAGCTGAAAGTAACAGCAGCATTCTTTCACACCACACAATACCAGTGATTTTAATGCATTTGAAAATACTAATTCAGATGAGCCTTCTTTCCTCCCATTAATACGATAGTGTTGAACATGTTGTCACATTCTCCTTGCAGCATCCCCCACAAATACATGAAAGACAGGGCAGGGGGAAGATCGAATTGTTGCATTTAAAACACAGCATTTAAAACTTGCCCGTAACCAAGAATCACAAATATCCACATCATCTAACACCCTTTTGTTTCAGTTGTTTCTACTGCAAAGTCACTTGTTCCTTATTAACAAAAAGTCCCAGATGTTATATTTTTGAGAACTATTACTATATGGAGAACCAAATTCTCCTTCAAGCTAGAAATGTTTTAACTATGTCTAACTCTCTTATGTTTCTTAAGCTGTTCAGTTCATGTGCGTACTTTACATTAACTCTGTGTGTTCATGTGTATACTTTGATAATCTCAAAAACAAATACAGCATGAAAACTCATTCAAATACTTTCATGCAAAGTGGAAGAAGGCATCTTTTAAGGTCACTGCTATCGGGCAGTGCTATGGCACACACTGCGCCATGACAGAAGTCAGTTGTTATGAAAGACCAAGACATGAGAATAAAAAGAACACAGAGGAACTGCAGCAAAATGCAGACTGGCTTGTAGAGCTTCACATGATGTTTTCTCCAATTTTTCTTTATTTAAGATTTTCTGTCATGCATGTATATTGGTTTGTCTTTCAAAATATTAGTGCTAAGACATTTAAAAATTTTAATTAGATGTGGCTTTTAATGAATCAGCAACTTATGGGGGCTCATTTAGTGAATCAGCAGCTTGTGGTCCCCTGGCTAGATCCAGCCAAAGAAACACTAAACACTTCCCCACCCGTCCAGCCTCACTCTAAACTCCTGCTTAAAGACAGAGGCATTAGTCATTCCTGGAAAATGGCCATTTCTGCTTATCTGCTTTTTCCCCCAACCAGGCCATTCCCAAATTTCAAGATGATCAAAAAAAGATAAACGTAAAAACTCTCTTCTAAGCAGTACACAGCAAGAGACACACCGCTCACTTCCAGCTGTTCATACTTTTCAGTATCAGGAGCATCCCTTGGTCGCTTGAGACTAGACAGTGGCAGAATTAAGTTTCTGAGCAAAGAAATGACAGCTTCTGACAGGCAACATTCTCCTCATCTTGCTTGAAAACTTGGCAATTGTCCTTTGTGGCCAAAGCCTGACCATCGCCACCTCACAACCTCACAAACTACACTGACAAACGTAATGATCTAAAATGGAAACTCTGAAACAATGAAACAGCAGAAACACTACCGACAGTTTAGTGTTCACAGAAATTATTTCAGGTAGTCACAAGGTAGACAGGGACAGAGAACTGCATTTACCTTCCGTCAGCACAAATGACAGAATGCGGAATTTTATAGTTTTTAACAGGAAAGGGAAGGGGGTACTTAGTAGACTTAAAGTTCAATATCAAAAGCTAGAAAATAATCCTACCTAGTAGTCTAGTAAGTCACAACCCAAACCATCCCATAAACGGTCAAGTACCTGCTGCAATCCTGTCCCCACCCACTGACTTTTCCCGTTGTGCCTACTGTCTCTGATTTTAACCCATTAAAAAATACAAAACTGAATTTCACTTTTTCTCCACCCTTTTTCACAAGACAAGCTTTGGCTTTTTTTTTTCAGAATTGATGAGTTTTCATTAACTTAAAGATATCTAACACTGTGCACTACTGAAAAAAGCTCCATCTGTGTTGCACAGTGACAGGAGAACATGGCAGGGTGCAGAGTTGGGATTCAATTCCTGAACAAGGGCTTAGTAGAAAAGTGTAATATGCTTACTATAGGCATAACTAAAAATTGTCTGAACTAATATTATTAATTATATTGAATTTAAACTTCGAGTCACACTTTAAATATAGCTTCTAAATTTGGGTTAAATGAGTGGAGCATGAATTTATTTCCCCTCCCTCCTGAAATCTCATTAGAATGAAAGGCATAAAACAAAGATTGTACACAAGCCCAGGAGACAGGATTGACAGCAGATGATTTTTAATATTGAAAGATCAAAAGGAGACCAAGGACTGGCAACTGGTATGGCAGCACAGCTTTGGAGCACCCAGAGAGTGGCTGCAACAGAAACAAGCAGGGCTGTTGGTGTCACAGAGCTCAAGGCAGGCTCAGAACTCACAAGGCACATGGCACCGTGGGAGGTAGGTGAAACAAAACTAAAGCCAACAGAGTCAGTTAAAAATCTGTGGTTAGAGCCCCACCTCCACCTCTGCTCCCATCTTATAAGGAATTTATATGTGTAGTCCCTGGAGCATTAAACCTGAGGGTTTCTGGGCTCAGAGGTACCAGTCTCAGAGACACCAGGGCTGAAATCTAAAAAATGGGAAAAAAACATTCACCAAAAAGTGTACAAGTAGCCGAGCTTGCACTCCCCAGGCAGAAAACTGGGAGATCTCTCTCTGAAGAGACCAAACTGTCCCAGAGAAAAGACCCTCAGGTAATACACTGAGGGCCCCCAAATGAAAAGCTGGCTTGTCCTCCAAATCCTCACAGTGAAAGCCATCAGTTAACAATGGTCCTACCATGCATGGTGCTTCCCATTAGAGAAATGCAGGGACCACCACACATTTGAGGGAAGCCTCCAACAAGGAAGATTGAAAACAACAGGAAAAAGAAACTTATAGGAGTGGTAAAAATTCAGTAGAAAATAAAAACTTTAAAAATTCCTTAAAATACTCTCAAAAAGACAAAATTTTCAATAGAAGTGTTAGAGCATAAAGTCAAAGAATGCCCAGGAATAGAACAAAAAGACACGGGAAAGTAGGAGGGGGGATAATTAAAGATCAGTGCAGACATACTGGGCTAAGAGGCCCAACATTTGATTAAGGATGTAAGAAAAAAGAAGGAACAGAAAAAATAGCAAAGAAACAACATTCTCTGGAAGGGATGGTCTGCCAACTTAGTGGACCCAACAAAATGAAAAAATCCCCACCAAACCATATTACAAAACGTGATTAACCCCAGGGATAGAGAATGTACTAAAATGCTTCCAGAGAAGGGATGGGGGAAAATGACTAAAACTGGTGACATATCATGTATCACACGATGGCAACAGATTTCAGAAGAACACAATCATGAGAACACAATAGAGAATGTCTTCAAACTATGAAATTTAGTTTCAACCTAGAATTTTACACTCTATCAAATGGGAGGGATTTTCAGACAGGCTAGATCTCTAGAAATGTCTGCCCATGTGCCCTTTCCCGGGAAAATGTGCTCCAGTAAAACTGGGGATTATGGCCAGGTGAGCTGGCTCAAGCCTGTAATTCCAGCACGTTGAGAGGCCAAGGTAGGAGAATTGCTTGAGGAAAGAAGCGTGAGACCAGCTTGACCAACACAGAAAGACTCCATCTCCAAAAACAATTTTTAAAAATTAGCCAGGTGTGGTGGCACAGGCCTGTAGTCCCAGCGACTTGGGAGGCTGAGGCGGGAGCACTGCTTGAGCCCAGGGGTTGGAGGTTGCAGTGAGCTATGATGATGATACTGCACTCCAGCCTGGGCAGTAGAGAAAGACTCTATCTCAAAAACAAAACAACAACATCAACAACAGCAAAACTGCCAAGGACTATAGCAAGACGGGGGAAACATAGAATCTATAACACAGGGGATCCAACACAAGAGAGCAGTTCTGTGAGATCCCAGAGGAATTCAAAGAGATATCCCAGAAAAACAGGCTAAGAAAGCAGGATTAGGAAAAACCAGTCCATACTGGAGTAGAAGGACAAAAGGCTGAGGGAAGTTGTCTCCAAGAACAAAATGAAACAGATGTGCTTCAGGAGATGGAAAATATTTTGTTAGGCATGTGACAAACGTCACAACATTTGGGGGAACAATAGCTTTTAGAAAACGGGCAAATAAATATGGTCAGGACATTAATTCCACAAGAAATAGAAGGATGGGAAAGCAGGAGACCAGCCAGTGGCTACTAATTACATTTGGTTGTGTGAGCTGATGTTGACCAAGAAAAGGGGATTCTCCAGGAGAAGTGAAGTGCTCAGATATCAGAAATATTTAAGAGAAAGAAGGAAGGGTGTGCAGGAAGAGGAACAGTAAGAAAACTGTATGACTCAGCAGCAAACAATATTTGCATAGTCATAATAATACAAATAGCAATTACTGATTTAATACAAAATGAGATACATTTCAAGGAAGTGGAGGCAGGGAAATAGTTCATGGTGGGGTGAGGAAGCTCAGCTTTTACCTGGTAGGAGAGGAAATCAGCAGACAGTGCTAAAAATTGACTTAGCGAGTATCATTTTTACTTTGATTAAAAAATAAGGTTAAAAAATTAAGGCAAAAATGTTTAAGGTAGATCTTTATACCACAACCAAGTTATTAAAATTTAGCTGAAATATCACAAACCCTTAAATGTACCTGAATCCCTGGAAGCATCCTGAACTACTTATTGGTGATCTCCTAATATGTTACTGAAAAAATAAATTGGTCTTTGCATAACTGGAAAGTAACCTAGCTGAAATTGAAATTTTAAAATGAGTATGCTAACTTAATTGAACACGGTATCTACAGAACACAAAATAACTTTGTTCTAACCAAGGTCAGAAGAGTAAATGCTCCAGAGGGACGTGGGCTGCACTTTGCTCCCCACACTGCCTCCCCCTTTGCTGCTGGATGGCATCTTAGGCGCACGTTTGTCACCACTGAGGAGAGGCGGGCATAGGATGGCTCTTCCTTTCCTGCTTCCACACATTCTATGGGAGAGAAGCCTAGGGCTCTGAGAGAACCTGAGAAATACAGCAATCCTAACCAGAGATAACTGGTTCAACACAGGAAAAGTACACACAAACTATAAAAATGCAGTATAGACACCCCCGTTTCTTCACTTCTGAAGGATAGCAAAAACCAGAAACCCCTATTTTTTATTGCATCACACTGTTTCAGAAATTATTATATAACAGAACCCTCACTTCTTGTGTTCTTGCTGTTGAGATCAAGTGAAAAACTTGGCTGTGTATGGCTTACTAGCAAAAAACTAAGAGTTAACATAACATTAAAGTAAGTAAGCAGGAGTGCAGAACAATCCTACAGTTCTGATTCCCCTCCTTGCTGAGGCTAACCTCTGGGAAACAGCACGGGGCATGCTTGCATTACATTAGGATGAAAAGGTTTTGAATAGCTTAAGTTTCTGAGTAGGACAAATTTGGATGTGACAGGTCATCTGGTTAGATCACTGCGCTAAAAGAGGCCAAATCCCAGTTTCGATCCCCACCTGTGAACGGAGTTTTTCTGTTCAGATAAAAACCGAACTGCAGCCTAAACCCTATCATCCATCTTTAACGGGTGCTCTTTGGAGCAGGGGAAGGAGGGAAAAGAAATATGGAGAAATCCTATAGAGTATTCCACAGTGTATACATACATTCAAAACATCATGTTGTACACGATAATATGTACAATTTTATGGTTAATTAAAAATAAACATAACTAATTTTTAAAAAACAACAAAATTGCATCAAAATAAAAAGAAATCTTACCCAACCATAAATAAAAACAAGAAATAAGGAGAAATAGGGATAAATCTATGACCACTTCTAAATCATGTGGCCTATTAATTGTGTTGGCAAAGAGGTGGTAAGTTGTATAAACAGAAAGTCTACGTGTTCTCACTGAAACAGTGACAACTAAAGGCAAGTATATCACATATGAAAATGACAGGCAAATATACAAAACGTTGAAAATTTTAAAGTAATCATGAGTTCTAAATATTTTCTATAATACATCCCATAAAACAGAAACAGTTTTCAGTCTTTTCTTAGACAAAAAAAAATATCGTCTTACCATCCATTTGAGATTTGCTCAGAAAAATTGCACTTGCCCATCGATGGTCAGAAGGCAAATCTGTAGAGGCAGGAGAGGAAAAAGATGTGGTGATTTAGGGGAGTAGAAAGATGTTCTGTAAAGTGGCTACGCATTGTGATTAAAGTCACGGTGACTCATGCCTGTAAGCCCAGCACTTTTGGAGGCTGAGGCAAGAGGCTTGTCTGAGCCCCGAGTTCAAGGCTGCAGTGAGCTGTGACTGCCACGCTGCGCTCCAGCCTGGGTGACAGAGGGAGATCCTTTCTGATAAAAAATAGCTACACATCAATTTTCATCACTTTTAGCAGTCTTGAAAGAAGTTTGCAATAATAAGAAGAAATATAGTGGCAATGATATAAAAATTCTACTGGGAAATGCAAAGTAGTTGAATCTTTCCATACGTGTAGACTAAAACTAGGCTATGTCTGCAACTTCTTTCTTTAACTTGTACCTAAATAATCAGATACAACTTTTAAATGAATCGTATACATGACCTCCTCCTACTTATCAACTAGGAACACAAGCACCCTCCTCCATGCTGACATTACTCGCTCATTTCAGGAGCAGCGTCAAACAGCAAGTGACGCTGCGGCCAATTACCGTCAGCCACCTGCTCAATATATCAAACATGCTAAAACAAAGAGGGTGGTTTTGGGCAAGCGTTCTTTAGACAATCAAATGGCTAATTCTAACTCCATTCAACAAGTGCACTCATTTGTTTAGCTGTGATTTATCTGGGGGATAGTCATCATGGCAGATCTAAGAGGACTGCATAGAAAGTTTAATGTTCTACTCTACAGGAACATTTCTGTGACAGAAGGTGATTTTTAAAAAAATTTTGCCCTCAGTTTCCAAAGCTAAACTCTCATGTCTTCCTCCCAACAGCATGGTTAATTTGGGGATTCATGAAAATTATCTTCTGAAGGAGGTCACAGAACTGCTTCTAAAAAATTTTGACCCTACCTATGCCTGCGGTTCACCTCGCACCAAAGTGGGATAATCTCCTATTTAAGTGAGACTATAAAGCAGATTCTTGAATTTCCATAAAACAAACTTTGCCACCATATGGGATAATAAAAGTTGTCAGGAGAGGAAAAAATTAAACTAATTAATTAATGTAAACCTCCCTCAGAGGAAAAAATCTGTAAGACACCCCACTAACATTGAATACTGCTTTTCCTCTAATCTAAGATTCCATGAGTTGGAAGATCCATCTCAATTGCACAGATGTTAAATATGTAAAAATGTATGTAACTTAGAATAAATGAAATGCATTATTAAAAGCTAATAGTGTTAAAATGATGCAATTGTAAGCTATCAAAAATTATTTTCCTTGACAAAATATTAAAGGGAGAGGACAGTGACCAAGAAATTAACCAAAGAATGAGCCCATTTCAGAGAGATTGATTTCAGCATTGATTTCAATATATGCCAATTAATTAGAAGCCATTTCTGGGCTAACTGCTGGGCATCCATTTATTTATAGTCTCGCCGCATTTACTGACCTGCTCTATCATCCCTATACTGCATATTTTATTAGTTTTATGGCTCATAACGCAAATAGTTTAAGTGTCTCAGTTCTACCGTGAAGTCTGATGGTTTTGTGCAAGTTCGCACTGTCTTACCTGAGGGAGGGGAGCGAGGTGGCCGCGTGGGAAGCTCACAGCCGCAGCAGAGCCTCCGTGTGCCCGGCCCAGGCTCCCGCGCGTCTTGCTCTGCTCTCCTGGCCTCTGGCCGTCCTACCTCTGGCTTCAAACCACTTTTTGACCTGCCTCGGCGTCAACTCTCAGTCTCGCCTTAACTGTTCTAATCCCCAGCCTGTGTTTTAGTGACTGTGACTGAGCTGTGACAATTCCTATACTGTAGTCTGCCTTTCTTCCTCTATGCATTCCTTAAGAACACTTAGCTCCATCTCTTAGACTATTAAGGCTATTTCTGGCTTACGGGTACCTGTTTCATTTATTATCTAATGTTACTGCTTTAACCCTAAAGCTTAATTTCTTCAGTACCCTAAAAAGAAAAACAAATGAGAAAAATATAGTATCCAAAGAGGCCGATATAAGTTATTCTATTAATTCTGCTCCTATGTGCCACGTATCCGGAAATTACATTCTTGATCTACCAAGTTTCATTTTTTAAAAACCTTGGAAACTCAATTTATACTTCTCAGAGCTTGTCTTCCCTTATATAAATCAGGTATAATTCCTATACTACCTAAGTCGAAACATTGTGAGTATCGAGTAAAATGCAAGAGCACTATATATACTACACAATGCCCAATAAATTATAAAACAAAGCTTTCACTAACTCGAAAGCAAACAGTAAGCATTTGGCATTCATTGGAAAACCCACAGCAAGATAGTATCTTGGGCAAATGTGCGCTTTGGCTGCCTACTGACGTTAAGGGGAAAACAGTCACACACACACACACACACACGCACACACACACACACACACATGCCTCCCAGTGTTTCTTTCTCTTTTTTAAATAAAGAAACATGTATTTCCCCTGCTTTCTTTAGTGTAGATTAATGTCTGTTCTCCCCGTAGCTTTTTCATGTGACTTATCCTGGTCATCACTCCACAGCAGTAAAGAGAGACATTATTCTATTTTACAGCCCCACAGTTTTCCTCTGTGTGGATGTAGCAGTTTATTTTACAAGTCCCTTACTACACATTTAAGTTACTTCCAATATTTTGCTGTTAAAAATAATGCAGGCCAGGCATGGTGGCTCACACCTGTGATCCCAGCAATTTGGGAGGCTGAAGAGAGAGGATTGCTTGAGGCCAGGAGTTCGAGACCAGCCTGGGCAACATAGCAAAATGTGTGTATACAAAAAATTTTTTAAAAAGCTGGGTAAAATATTAATATGAGATGCATTCCTCAGTGTTTAAAGGTTTTTAAGAACCAAATTTGGCATATCTCCCACCTCCAAGCCAGTCTGAGGACTTAGACCTTTAGCTTGCTCAGTAGCTGTCTTACATAGGCATTTCAGGTCTTTAAGTCCTTGTTTCTTCATCAGAAATATAGGGAGAATACACACAGGCTTTATTTGTCTTTGGAAGGGCCAAATGAGATGTACTTGAGAATGTGTTGTAAATCCTAAAGAACGATATAAAGAGACTATTCTGGGCTGTCATTCTATGCTACCCACCAACTAACTGGTCAGTAAATCGCTCACCGGCTTATTTACACCACCAAGCAGAGCCAAAGTTTTCACAAGTGCTTACATACTTTGTGTACAAAGGTACAGTCAATTAACTTACATAATATATCTGTTCATTCTTTCACAATGTTTGAATATTCTGAAGAGTATAGTAATTCCCAGTTACAAAGGTGTATCCATCGTGTCATGAGGCTTAATTATTCAACCTTTTAAATGAATTAAGAGCCTAACCAAAGTTTAAATAGAAGAGCTACAGACTTTGCCTCTATAGCAATGAAACCACTCACATTTAAATAAAGCAAATGCGCCAACTGCATTTAAACATCTTTAGGATACGATGTTTTCTATTTCAAAGGACTTAGTTTTTGTTCACGATCCACCTTGTTCTCCTGAATTATTTTTACCTAGACTCATCCCTTTCCAAAGTTCTAGAAGTAAAAACGCAAGTATTTCTTCCCTACCTCCCCCTCCACCTCCCTCCTCCCGGTGGTTTAAAGTGTGAAGAACTTTTACTCTTGTCTTGAGGAGGATTCTGCTCAGGGGGTGGAGGAGGGGGAGGCAGGGAAACAACAGTCTTGCACAGGCAGGGTCTGGCATTTTTAACCCCAAACTTTACACCCCCGTCTGCTTCACAGGAGGTGAATGAAGCCTTAGGTCACTGGAGTGGGGCTGGAGATGTATCTGTGTCAAAGCTGGAATTTTAAAGTGACCACGACTCCAGGGGTGAACTACTTCAGGTTAAAAAAAGCTTCTGCAGCCCTGGCAGTGACGTTTCACACCTCTCGGTGTGAAATTTTTAAGCAGCCCCCAATTTCCTTTCTTTGCGTTTAAATTATAGTTGGAAGGGAAAAAAAGCAGCTTTGATCAAGGCAACACAAAAGCCCTGTTAAGAATCTCATATAGAGTCTTCTATGGCAACGTCTGTTTTGAATTTGAATAAGAAACCCTGGAACACTCGGGTGTGAGCTACCCCGAGTGTCAGCTGCCTGACTGAGGGGGGAGGGAACCAGGCCCCTCCCCGGCCGTGTCACTCAGGACGGGGAAGGAGAGGGGCTGGGGCGAGCGCACCCTACGTCGGGGTAGTTGGATGTTCACTGGGAAATGGGAGCGAATACACCGAACAGTCTTCATCAGTTCCCGTGGGATGATGACTAGAGCTGCAACCAGAAGAGCTGGGGACCGCAGGGTCCCCTGGGGGTAGGGACGATGGGAAGAGGGGGCAACGACTGGGCATCTGGGCAGGGAGGAGGGACAGAAGCCGGCCAGACACGGAGGGAAGAGACAAGGGGTGGGGACACGAGGCAGAGCCAGCCTTCACGCCCGGTGCCCAGCGCTGGGAAAGCAGCTCCAGGTGGGAAGGGGCCTGAGGGTGTGGATGCCTCAGGGGACCCCGGGGGAGGCAGGAGCCACAGGTGCGCCTGAGGGCAGACGGCACCCGCCACCCCCTTACCTGCGGGCATCGCCCATCACTGATGTGCTGCACGTGGCGGCCCTCCTTGCCCCCAAAAGCCAACTCAGCGGGAGCAGGCTTCGTGGCAGCGGGTGCTGAAGCCGCTGCCGCTGTGTCCTGGACTGCCACCAGGTAGATCTCACACTCACAGTCCATCTCGGTCGGAGAGATGCGCCAGCCCAGCGCGGGCCTGGCGTTGGCGGACACGCAACAGCTCAGCACGCTCCCCATGGGCTGCCTCTGCTGTGTGCCCTTGTTGCCTTTTGCCCGAACCTTTGCTTGGCCCTGACTGCTCCTCGCCCAGCAGCCCACTGCTCGCCCTCCGGCCCCGCAGCCCTGCTCCGCGCAGCCCCCCGGCCTCTGCCGCGCCCCAAACCAGGGCAGGGGCTGCCTGCCCCAAGCTGACGTGTGCGCCGGGCCAGTGATGAGCTGGGCTTATTTCAAAGGGGTAAAGACCCAAAAAACACTGAGTGGCACAGCCACTGCGAAAAGAGAGCTCAGTCAGGCCTGCTCCTCCTCTGTCACTACCTCTGACTGAAGGCCACTTGCCAACCAGAATGTGTCCTGCGGTCACTTGGTTACAAGGAGCCAGTCACACTCAGGGTTCCCCCCACGCCTACCTCACAGCCCAGGCTGGTGACTCACAATGTCCCGCCCTGCCCGGCCCCGCCCCTCCCATGGTGGTGACCTCACTCCAGTTTTTACTCATCCCGGGCTCCTGGGAGCTTTCCAGTCCCGTGGGAAGCACAGTGGGCACTTGTTCCTCAGAGCCATCCTCATCCACGGGCTCTGTAGAAAGCCCCTGTTAGTAAAGGGCCGGTCCCATTAGCTACCCAGTGTTCCAAAGTCTGACAGCTTTCAGTGGCTCACCAAACTGAATTACACCCAAATTTGTTCTTGTAACTAAATGTTCTTCTCCTGTCTCCCAACGAGTTTTAGTTTTCACCTGCGACAGGACCATAACCACCCCCAGGGAACTGGTCCTACTCTCAATGGAGATTGTGGCCGTGTGTTTTGAATGAGACCTGAGGACACATAACCCGTCCCCTCATTGTCCATAAAGAAGGGACAAACTCATCCCTCCCAGCTCTGAAACGCTGGGACTCACCAACTCCCTTTTGTCACTTCTGTTTCTTTCTTCCAAGGCAGGAGTTGCCAGATTTTCCTTCTTTTACTAACTAACGGCAACACATCAAGCACAATTTCCTCATGCAAAATTGAGATCCACGCAGTGGGGCACCACAATCCCAATTCCGTGAAGAGGAATAGCTAACATTTGGCAAGCACTGTGTCCACCACCACGTGGTGTAGGGTACCACCACCCTTCCACCTGTGGTGTCCTCCTCTAACCCTCCAAAACAATCCCATATGACACCGGACAGAGGAATTGAGATGCCAAGTCAGTACCTGCCCCAAGGTCACGTGACTGCTCAGGGTGGGCAAGGATTGGATCCAGACAGTCTGGATCCCCACGAGGCCCTGATCCTGATTATCAGGAAATAAAGGAAGAAGTCAAGCTCGGGGGAGGGGAGTGACACTGTACATCAGGATACTTTTAAAAGAAGAACACTTTTGGATGTGAATTTTAAAATGCCTTCCCCTCATCTAACATTGATTAAGTCCCTTCTATGTGCCAGGCACTTTATGTATGAAACAGTCCCAACCATCAGTGAGTTCAGGCAGAGGAGAAAACAAAGGTTTAGAGAGTTCAGTTGTCTGAGATCACACTGTTGAACAGTGCTTGAATCTGGGATACAAACCCAGACCTGTCTGACCCCAAATAGATGCTGGGGTATAGTCTCAAGTTCATCCTGGAAACACGAGAGACATTGAACCATGTAAAGTTGAAGAGGCACTGTCAGATGTGTTTGTAGCAAGGTCACTTGCACAATCAGGAGGGACTGAAAGAAGAGACAGGACAAGAGACTTTGTATTCACCTAGAGGAGGGGTGAGGATTGAACTCGAGGCAGTGGCCGTGACTGAAGTGGAGGGAGAGGGTTTGTGGTCATCTGGGACATAGTGCAGGAAGCACTTGGTGGCTGGTGTGAAAGACAAGTGGAAGTAGAGGGACAAGGCAGCTAAGGTGTCAGTTTTGGGGACTGGGGAGATACAGTGCCTTCCTCCTAGACGGGAACTGCAGGAAGAGGAGTAGGTTTGTGGAAGGAGATAGTTTTTGACTCTAAAAGGCACATTAAAATGGAGTTCTCTGGTTGAAACCTCTGTAGGCTAAATCCATTTTGTGGCATCCCAACTTACGTTTTCAAAAAATATATAATAAATAAAACACTAAGAGTAACTGGGAAAATTTCCTTAAATTTATATGCTAAGAATATCACATTTTTTTGTGACACGGGGTCTCACTCTGTTGGCCAGGCTAGAGTGCAGTGGCATTATCATCGTTCACTGCAACCTCAAAGTCCCGGGCTCAAGTGATCCTCTTGCCTCAGCTTCCCAAATAGCTGGGACTATAGGTATGGGCCACCACACCCAGCTAATTTTTCTATTTTTTTGTAGAGGTAGGGTCTCGCTATGTCGCCCAGCCTGTTCTCAAACTCCTGGCCTCAAGCAATCCTCCCATGTCCACCTCCCAATGTGTTACAATTACAGGCACGAGCCACTGTGCCTGGCCTAAGCATGAGTTTGATTCTGTGAAAGAAGCTGAGACCTTGTTTATACGGGTCTGGAGTAAACTCATTCATTCATCCGTTCATCCAGTAACCATTCAACACCTGAGCCCATAGTGCATGTGACAGACTTTCTAAGTGCCAGGGGTGTTGTTTTGACCAAGATATACAAGGTTCCCGTTCTCATGAAATTTATCTTGTAGTAAGGGAGTCAGCAGACAGTGTTGCCCATAATCACCAGCTTTATGGGCCTAGGAAGTCTACTGGTCACCAGCTCTTGCATCTCCTCAGCAGGGTGCAGGAAGGAAAGAAGGAGAAAGATTTTTCAGAAGGTTCATATAGCACAGGGCTTACAAATCACTGGCTTAAAGCTAAGATACATGACCATATGTAGCTGCAAGGGAGACTCAGAAAACATAATCACATAGCTAAGGTGCCTAATGAAGAAAGAACAACTGGATATAGGATGACAACTAGCACTCTGTGCCACAATCTGTAAGGAAAGATCAGGGAAGTTTTAAGAATAATCACAATAAAATTTCATAGCCATTTACAAACATATATGAAAAACGTACGAGGAGTTTTTAAAGATCTTTTCTTCAGCTAAGAGGACAAAAAAGTAGGGAGAACCTTAAACTGTAGAATGAAACTTTATGTCAGAAGAAAGATTTTATGGTGGTCTGTTAACAAAAGTGGTTAAAATTACTGTTATAACTGATTTGATCTGGAACAACTTGACCTCTTTCATTCCCAACTTCAAAAAAGTATAATCTAGATTTTTCACCCCCATTAGAAATTCTCCTAACATTTGATCCAGCAATCCCACTATGGGCCTACCCAAAGGAAAAAAAGACATTCTATCAAAAAGACATCTTAACTCAAAGCACAATTCACAATTGCAAAGATTTGGAAACAACCCAAGTGCCCATCGATACATGAGTGGATTAATAAAATGTGGTATATGTACATCATGGAGTATTACTCAGCCATGAAAAACAACGGTGAATTAACACATCTGGTATTATCCTGGATGGAGCTAGAGCCCATTCTTCCAAGCGAAGTATCACAAGAATGGAAAAACAAGCACCACTGGTACTCACCATCATATTGGTCCTAATCGATCAACACTTATGTGCACATATGAAATTAACATCCCCGGGTGGCGGGCAGGGGGGGGATGGGCATATTCACACCTGACGGGTGCGCTGCGCACTGTCTGGGGGAGGGGCGTGCTTGCAGCTCTGACTCAGGTGGTGCAAAGGCAACATATGTAACCTAAACGTTTGTACCCCTGTAATATTTTGAAATTTAAAAAAATTAAATTAAAAAAATGGGGAAGTAAAACATAGAAGGGGCAGATGGAGGTCAGGACCATTTTTTAATTTATTCATCAATTTATGGAACCCCTAGAGGTCAGTCTGGAGGGGGTGCTGCTGCCAGCACAGTGGCTTTCCTGGGGTGAAGACAGGACAGGGGCGGGAACGACACCGTCCCAGCAAGGGGACGCCGCCCACCCCCGCACTTGAGCTTCTGCAAAGTGGCAGCAGAACCTCCCTTTGGGGATATCTTGGGAAGTGAAACGTAAAATAAAACTGATTTTAAACCAAATAAAGGTGACCCCTAGGTTTTCAAAGTTACCACGAGTGACGGCAGTGAGGGGGTGGGTGGGTCTCTCCCGTCCCCTCCACCGTCCCGATGCCGGAGCGGAGGCGGGACACAGAAGCAGGAAGCGCCCTGGGGGGGTGCGGGTGCGGGGACAGCGGCGGCACAGGGCGAGGGCGGCGGCGCGGCCCCCAGGGAGTCACCCCGGAAAGGCCAAGGCCACGCCAGGCTGCTCCGGCCGCTTCATCGCACCCGGCCAGCAAGGGGACGCCCACGGCACGCAGGGGACGCGCCCCAACCCCACTTCTGGCTGGCGCGCGCCGGGGAGCGGCGGGCGGAGACAGCCCCCGGGAGGGCGCGCGGGCCTGGGGTCAGGCGGGGGCACGGGGGGATCGGCCCCCCTTGTGCTGTTTGAAGGGCCTTTGGGCGCCAGGGCGCGGGTGTGTGGCCCGGGCGGCGGCGGCGTGTTCCCGGAGCGCGCAGCCTGGGACGGGGACGCCGTGGCCGCTCGCGGACCCGCCCCTCGGACGCTGGGACTCGACCCGACCCGGACTCAGCCCCGCACCGCCTCCTGCCGCCTGTCCCGGCCAGCGCCCCCGCCACCTCAGCCCCCGGCCCAGTGCCGGTCACCCCCGCACCCCCGGCCGCCCCCGCGCACACGCCCATCTCTGGGACCTTGGCCGGTCGCCACACCTGGACACTGCGCAATGAGGGGGCCTGGCACGAGCCCGCGGGCAGGTACCCAGTGAGCGCCTGTCCCCTGTCCCCAGAACCCAAGGCCTGTCCCCCCCTCCAGATGGCAGAGAGCATCCCCCTCCCCCAGCCCCACCCCCGGAACCCCTGGAACTGCAGACCTTCCTACCCACTGCCCACAGCCCCTGAAATGCTACACCACCCCACCTGTCCCCCAACCCAGACCTGCCCTCCCCAACCTGACACCTGTCCCCTCCCCCTCCAGATCTGTCCTGCTCTTCCAGGCCCTTGCCCTGGTCTCTCCGATGGAGGCATCTCAGGCACTGTGGCTGCACAAGGGAAGGGCTGGCTGTCTTGCTGTGGAGGCCTCCAGCTGGGAGGGAGGACACTGTCCTCTGACTCCCGGCAGCCCATCCCGCCACAGGCACACTCACCTTCTTCAGCCTCTTCTGCCTCATCTGGGGTTTCTGGGGCTTCTTCTCCAGGGTGGCCAACATGGAGGTCCCCACCTGCTGGGGTCACGGACAAGGTCAGTGAGACTATCCTCCCCTCACCCAGTTACACCCCAGCCCCCCTGGCCTTGGACCCTGGATACCTGGTTTGAGTCAGCTGGTTCAGTGCTATGGCCACCTCCAGGGAGCGCTGATTCTAGATCCACTCCCAGCTGCCGCACTCACTTGCTGTGTCACTTTGGGCATGCAGCCCAGCCTCCCTGACACTGTTCCTCATCTGGAGAGTGGCATGGGAATCACACCCACCTCACAGCATCTCCTGAGGACTCAGTGTCATACAGCTGCCATTGTTCTTGCCATCATCCCTCTGAGGAAGGGCCAGGCACAACCACCCTCAGATTCCTTTCCTCCCTTGAACCTCATCAGGACCCTGTGAGGCTGCACAACAGGCTCATCACCCCTACATTTTCCAGATGAGGAAACAGAGGCCCAGAGAGGACAGTGACTTCCTCAGAGCCCCAGGAAAGGCTGGCTCCTCCCTCCACCTGGAGGCCCTGTCCCAGCTGCCTCCACCCCACACCCAGCACCCCCACTAAACAGGGTCCCAGCTTCTGGGCTCTCTATGCTTGTCCATGCCCCAACCAGGCCCCGCCAAGGTGGGAGAGGGATGGGGTGTCTTGGGAGGCCCAGTTGAGTGGCTCCTTCCTGACCCAGGCCCACTGGAATCTCTACCCCACAAGCTGCATTAGAGGCCACACAAAACTCTTCACGATCTTAATGAAGAAAGTTCACACAGAACTGTCTTTTCAGCCATTCAGGAAATGGTCACCCAAGGTGCCATCCCTGACTGGTAAAACAGGGTCTTCCCAGGTACTGGGTGGGACAGTTTCCTTCCTCATTCACATGGAAGGTTCTGAGGTCTGGTCAGGAAGGATCCACTAGGAATGAATGAGTCCCCCAGATCCTTCTCATAAGCCACCTGGAGCACATGTCACTGCTAGCTGGGCACTGGGCTGAGAATCCTGACTGTGGCTGATTAGCAGTGTCGGCCAAGGGCGTAGTGGGCACTGTAGAAAACATATCTGTCCCAAGTGTACCAATTGGGACACAAAGCTGGCAGCCCATCTGCCCCCCTGGCCTGTGAGACCCCTCTGCCGTCCCCATCCCTGGTGCAGGCCGGGAGCCCCTCCCCATGGAGCAGCAGGGGCCTGGCTTCCTGAGGACTTGCGGGGTAGTCTGGGGAAGGAAGGAAGCCCCACCTGCCACATCCACCCAGTGGCCTGGAGGAAGCTCCATCAGTAGAGGGAGCAGCACGGGAGCCAGAGCCCTGTTAACTCCACAGCTCTAGAAGAAGATGTTGGAAAAACTGTTATAGATATCAGCCTAGGAAATGAATTTATGAAGAAGACCCCAAAGGCAATCACAGCAACAACAAAAATAAATAAATGGGACCTGATTAAATTAAAAAATCTGGCACAGCCAAGGAAACAATCAATAGAGCAAAGAGACAACCTACAGAATGGAAAATATGGAATCTATTCTCAAGTCTCAGACAACAGGATTTGTTAGTGAATTGGATGTTAGATGTTAGTGAAATAGAGAAGTTAATGATGATTCTAAATTAGAGCAAGGGCAAAAATTTATAGTAAATAACAACATAAATTCCTGCAGAACATTAAAAAAAACCCAACACCAAAAACTATTTTTGAGTTCAGAAAAGAGAAAAAGCCAGCCTGTAGTATGATAACTTCATAGATATATTCAATGAAAAATAAAACACTCTAATGATACTTCCCATCAATATTATGATGAGGACATTGAATGACAAATAAAAAGTATTTCGTTCAACATTTTCCTGGAAGCAGTAGCCATGTAATCATGGAGAACAGGACAAGAACCAGAAAGATGTTAACTTTTGAAAAATAAGCTAAAAATTAATGATATTTGCATATGATACAATTAACCTGGAACAACATTAGACTCAACTGGAGAAATCGTAAGAATGCTCAGAGAATGTGGTACACACACAACTATAGAATAATTAATGGCCCTAAAGAGTTAGAAATTCTGTTCTTATAATATCACAAATGCAGTAAAATTGATACATTTCATAAATATAAATTCATCAATAAATCTGCAATATGTATGTAAAGACAATTTTCCCCGGAGCTTTGCTTAAAAGGAGATAAGAAAATATATCATGTTTCCTGATGGCAAGACAGAATATAACAAAGATTTTAATGCATCTCCATGTACTGTGTAAAAATAGTGGAATTCTGATCCAAATGCCAAATTTTGTGGATTCCATTTTGGGTATTAATTGGAATATAAAGTGAGGAGATATCATGACCAACTTTGATGCATCTATCACATAGCTTCAAAAATTACCAGCACAAGCCAAATATTGTTCAGTATATTTTCATAAGTGTTTACCTACTGTAGGGAGAGAGAACCTTGACTTAATCTTTTCTGCCAAAGTATCAAGAGGTAACACTCTGTGCCTGACTTGCACGTAACACTCTGTGCCTGATTTGCACGTAACACTCTGTGTCTGCCTTGCCCACTGTAAACAATTACTACACTAGGAACCCCTACCCCGCTTCCTTTCTGTCCTAGCAACACGCCTTAGTCAATCGGGTAGGAACAAGATTGTGAGGTCAAAATCCCAGTCAATGGGATGAGACACAGCCATAGGTCTGCGTTAGAGATAAAAAGGCAAAAAACTTCCCTGCAGTGTGCGTTTGCTGGCTGGCTGCTTTTGCTGCCACTACACGCCCTTCTGATCAGAAGTAAAGATTTTGCCTTGCCGGGACAATTTGCAGTGTCTGACTATTTTCTTAATGGCACCACGGGTTACTTCTAATAATTTGGGGGCTCGTCCGGGATCGCCCATTCCCTTTGGAAGGAGGACTCGATCCCTGCTCCTGGGGGAGACGTGTCCTACTACCTCATTGTGGCAGCCCTTAGGAGCGAGGTGATCAATGCTCCCCAAAGCGGTAGATGAACCCGGGCTCTCAGCAATGCAGGGAAAGAGGCCTGAGCAGGAACCATGCAGACCAGGTAACTCCGTGCACAGACCAAGGTAAGGAAAGTCACGGGGGGCGACGAAGTATATCCCTGGTGTTCAGGACATTCCGGAGGGTGTGTGTGTGTGTGCCTGAGATGTGCGCTGGGCACGAAGTGATTGCAGAGTCCTGATCCGCGCTTCCATGGCTGCCTCATGCGAATGAAGGCGGTATCTAGTCTTGGACTAGAGCCTAGTCGGGGGTTTATACCGACACGCCAATGTTAAGAGGTGCCTAAACTCCCATGAGGGAAGTGGCCGGAGATGGACAAAGCAGAAGTCAAGAGTGTAAGAAACCTCCAGGAGGGTGGGTTGAACCTCTAGGCTGGGACACACACACAGCCAGGAAGCTGGGATGGGAAATAACACAAGTAAGAAAATCTCTAGAGAAAATAGAAGTAAGGATAAAATTCCCCCTGGTAGTCCTCTAGGACTAATGCTAAAACATTAGAATGATAGTGCTCAAACTAAAGAGAAAAAGAAAGAACAGACTTTTAATTGAATATGTTAATAACAAAAGTCCTGTCTCTCAGAAAAAAAAAATCCAAAATTTTCCCTTTCCCTCCCATAGTGAAAAATCCCAGGCTTTAACCCACTTTGGGAAGTTCCCCTAGGTGGCAGAGAGACAGGATTTATTAATGCTCACCTTATTAGCTCAAAAGTCAGAAATTTAAAGAAAGAACATGAGGACCTGAAAACTGACTCACTGCCCAAAATCACCACCCATAATCTTATAGAAAATAGACCTTCACCCATGACCCCAAAGAATTTCAGGTCCATGTCTCTCAGGGAGAATGTTAGGTTGGGACAAGGAGGAAGGGAAACAGACACTTTGCCTATGGGTTCCACAGAGGAAAAGATGACATTAGGAGATGCTTTGTCTACTAAGAGAAACAAATTGACCAGAAGGGGGGCGCTTCCAAGAAGGAACCAGTAAGTAGGAGAGGGAGAGATGTGAAGAAAGCTAAGGGTATGAAGATGTATTTTTGGTAAAGAAGGTTAAAAGAAAAGAGAGTAATTCCATATAGGAAGGTACTTTAAAATTTATGTCCTAAAGAAAGAAAATTTGGGACAAAAACAGAGCACTTAAAGCATGTCGAAGATGGTCTGTGTAAGTCATGAAGGTTCGTGGAAGGGAATTTAGAAAGAATTTTGTATGTGATTAGGTTGGCTATGATGAAAGGAGAATCTCTGGTTAAAACAACAAAGTTTTCTGTTCTCATTTCATAAGACTTATGTTTGAAGTTTCTTAGATTTCTGTTCTTGTATACATGTTTAAACTAATGGACAAAGTACACGTTAAATGTTCAGAGCTCAAATGGTCAATCTGCCAGGGCAGACTGAGAGGCCATCCAGGGAAGAGGACTCAGGGAGACAAAAAATTAATAGTAAAGAGAAAAAACTTACTACATAAAGAGTTAATAACCCAAGTTTTAGAAAGTCTAATGTTACCAGAGGAAATAGCTGTAGTTCATGTTCTAGGACATCAAAGGGGAGTCTTCTTTTGAACACCGGGAAAATAGCTTAACAGATAAAGTAACTAAACAGGCTGCCCTCTCCTCAGAAACACCAATATTCCATTTAACACCACATCTCCCTGCCCCTGTTGCAACCCCCATTTTCACGCCAACAGAAAAAAAACTATATACTTGGTTTGTCTTCCACTCTGCTTTCTCTCAGGAAAAAGGGACTTCTGGCATAAACGCCACCTCTTGAGTTTCTGGCACATCCACATCAACCTGGAGACTACGTGCTGGTCAAAGGCTGGAGGGAAGAGAAGCTCAGACCAGCGTGGGAGGGACCCTTCCTAGTGCTCCTGACTACAGAGACAACAGTTCATACAGCCGGAAAGGGGTGGACACACCATACGCGAGTGAAAAAAGCAATCTTTCCACAGAGGGAAGATGGGAGGCCATACCTGGATCCCTTCCCACCAAAGTAACCTTCTGAAAGGTTTAGTTACCATTATTTTTATTTTCCTTTTCCAGCTATGAGTAGGTCTCCTTACAATCAATGTTTCTAGTTCCACAACACCACAAACCATTATTTTTAATACTTGTCAGATTATACCATGCAGAAGCCTGGAGAACCAAAGACAGCTTTCCATGACTGATAAATATCTCTGCCCCTATCCCCCGCCCCTGATTCCACAGCCCCTTGCCTAACTGGCAGTCTTTGCTC
Organism: Daubentonia madagascariensis; assembly: GCA_023783475.1. NCBI lineage: Eukaryota > Metazoa > Chordata > Mammalia > Primates > Daubentoniidae > Daubentonia > Daubentonia madagascariensis. The sequence continues at coordinate 217,894 of JAKFHU010001957.1, read as the reverse complement.
CCCACATCTTGGGGGAGGTCCCTGTTATAGGTGAACCAATATCTGGTGGACAACCCAGTATCAAGGTTGAACATCACCAGGAGGCTATCTTGGAACGCAACTAAAACCTGAAATCCACTTTTCAAAAGGGATTCCCCCACGTAGTTGCAAATGACATCAATGTAACCCTATCACTATTTCCATAAATGTCCCCACTTCTGAAGACACAGCTTTGAATAGAACTTTTGGGATAGAAACAGATATAGCGGGGACGGACCCAGCTGAATAATTCTCTTTAAAAATAATGCCTCCTGCCTCATCCGTCACATCCCCCACTCCTTCTACAAGACCTGACAACAACACGGACCTTTATCTTTCCCCAATGACCCATCTAAGGTAACCATTGTAGAAGCCAAGGATTAAGACAAACAATTACAATAGAAACTGGGTATAAAGAGGAAACCACCTGGTTAGAATGGATCAAATATTCTGTCCACACCTTAAATAAAAGCGATTGTTACGCTTGTGTGACAGGAAGACCGGAGGCCCAAATAGTTCCTTTGCCACTTGGATGGTCTATAGATCCTACGGGCATGCACTGTGTGGTAGCTCTCTTCCAGGAGACCACAGCATGGGGAAATGAATAGTGCAAAACCCTGTCATTGCTCAACCCTGACATGAGAGATCTTGTGCGTCAGCCCCCGAGGACCATGAGGCCACCAGCCTCTGATGTCAACTTCACCTCGTGTCTCTCTAGACAAGAGGAGGGGGCGGCACCTCTTGCACATGACAGGGTACAATGAAAGCCTGGCCTTCAAGAAGGTACCAAATCAGTCTGCCCTCTCCATACCCCGCGGGGACGTCTGGTGGTATCGTAAGACTGGCTATTTGAGGTCCTACTGGAAAGCTGGAGTAACACCTGCGCTTTGGTGCAATGGGCCATCCCTTTCACCCTGGAGTTCCATCAGCTCCCAGTTGAGGAAAAGGGACATCAGACAAAAAGAAAAATAGATGCCCCCAGAGGATCTTTTGATCCCTATATTATTATCGATGCTATTGGAGTCCCCCGATGGGTACCAAATGAATTCAAGGCTAGAAATCAAATAGCTGCTGGGTTTGAATCTTTATTCTTCTGGTGGTCCACTATAAATAAAAATGTAGACTGGATCAACTACATATACTATAATCAGCAAAAATCTGTAAATTATACCAGAGATGCCATCAAAGGTATAGCCGAGCAATTAGGACCCACCAGTAAAATGACCTGGGAAAATAGAATGGCTTTAGATATGATATTAGCAGAAAAAGGTGGAGTATGTGTCATGATTGGAGGCCAGTGCTGCCCTTATATCCCCAACAACACAGCTCTGGATGGTACAGTCACCAAAGCTCTGCAAGGACTTACTACCTTAGCTAATGAGCTAGCTGACAACTCAGGGATAGATGACCCTTTCACTAGCCTTATGGAGCAGTGGCTTGGAAAATGGAAAGGGTTAATGATGTCAGTACTAACTTCCTTAATTACTGTATTTGGTGTCTTAATATTAGGGGGATGTTGCATTATCCCTTGTGTTAGAGGACTAATCCAGAGATTAATACAAATAGCCCTAACTAAACAACCTCTTCCACCCCCATATGAAAACAGGTTATTACTATTAGAAGACCAAGAACACCAAAGTCAGCTCCTCCTCACTGAATTTGAAGAAAAGAGTGGAAAAGTCTAACATAAAAGAGGGGGAAATTGTAGGGGGAGATAACATTGACTTAATCTTTTCTGCTGCAGTATCAGGAAGTAACACTCTGTGCCTGACTTGCCCGCCAACCATAAGCATTTACTACACTAGGAGCCCCCTACCCCCCTCTTCCTTCCTGTCCTAGCGACACGCCTTAGCCAGTCCGGTAAGAACAAGATTGTGAGGTCAAAATCCCGGCCAATGGGATGAGACACAGCCATAGGTCTGCGTTAGGGATAAAAACGCGAGAAACTTCCCTGTAGCATGCACTGGCTGGCTGTTCTTGCTGCTGCTATGTGTCCTTCTGATGAGAAGTAAAGATTTTGGCTTGCCGAGACAATTTGCAGTGTCTGACTATTTTCCTAACTGCACCGTGGGATACTTCTAACAGAACAAAAACTTGCAGCTGCCTGGGCAACAGATGCTCAAATGTGACTCAGGCCCTGTAATTCACATTCCTTTAAGGCTCAAAACAATTTAGAGTTCTGACAGCTTAGATTTAGAATTACTTATTTTCACAATATTTTCATACTAAAATGATTTTAAAATATTGATACTTCATATATCCATACTACTTCTACATGCTGCATAACTTTTGTAGCATGGACACATTTATTTTACAGATCATCTACTTCATTGGCATTTTTCAATGATACGTTTTCTATTCTCTATCTGGTTTAAATAAGGCTTCCATTCCTCATGCAAATGAACATAGTCTCCCTAGTATCAGCTAATAATACTAACCACAGGTTTTTTAACATGTTTAGAATTATCTGGAAAACTTGAGGCAATAATATTATGTTTTATTTTGTGAATGGATACAAAGTCTCTGGATGATATTTACATAATAATCTGACTTTTATTATACATATCAAATGCATCTTTTATTGGATACTTTCATTTATTTCAAGGGCATCCTTTTTCATATGTTCTGGCATGGATAGATAGATAATAGACAGATAGTATAGATAGATAGATAGAGATAGGGATACATCAGTGGAAGAAAACAAACTCTGAAAAATAATTTAAAGAGGTTTATTCTGAGCCAAGTGTGAGTGATCACTGCCCAAAGCTTCACAACCTCAAGAGTTCCTTAGAAAGTACATGCTAGGGGGTCGGGTTACAGTTTGGTTTCATAAATTTATTGGTATCAGTAGAAAAATGTCTTAATATAAGGAAGTTAATCATAGAGCAAGACACAATATACCAACTTATAAGGATGTGTTAAGCAAGTTGAGGGCCTGTAGGCATGACTTAACCTTTGCCTTGTATGGCCTTAGATCCTGATATGTAATTTTGTATCTTGTTGTCACAAAGAGTCTGTTTTGTCAGTTTTATCATCTCTATTTTAACATTAATGCTGGTGTAAAGTCCAAACGGTTGAGGGTGTAAAGGGGTGTGTCCAATCTGCCTTTCCTTTGAGAAATAAAAATATAACCCTACACCCCCCCAATTGACTGAACAGATCCCCTGTTGGCCAAAGAGACCCCAGAGAAACCTTAAAACTGAAATCCCAGCCAGGACAGGATGGAAGGTCAGACATGTATCATTATATCCTCTCGCATTAGCCACCACAGTCTTTCTGCCCTCAGGGTTAAACAGAACCAGCCCTTTCAAAACACTTGCTCCACTGCTGCTTTCAATCAACCACCTAATGCTTGCTGCTCCTCCCTTTTTCTGATTTTGGTGCAGCAACTGACCAGCATTCCTTCCTGATAAGAGGCCACCAACCATGGAATGGTTCTGACCAGTCTACAGAGAATGCACAGTGAGAGATTTTGTGTCTTCTGCTTCATCTTTTGACATCAGAGGGCTGAACACCCCACCCTCAGATCATGATAACACTGCCATTTTCTGAACATGGGACCCATGAGATATTAATAGGATGAAGCTTAATTGCACATGCTCATGTTTCTCCGTCCATAAATTTTCCTCCCTCTTGGAGTGCTTGATTTTCATTTTCAGCTGGAGGGCTCTGTTCTGTATAAATTGTGTAATTTTTTTCTCACTGGAAATCTCCCATATGGTTGCCATATTGTGGGCACTCACTTTAGGTAAACATTTCTAAAAATTCTTTAGAGATAAAATTTTGGAACACAGCCAACAGTGAAAAATTGTTTGTAACATAAATGTTAAAAATCAGTGTGTGTTGAGTATAAAACATTTTAGATAATAATTTGAAAGATCTAAAGCTTTCAAAGTATATTTGAAAACATATATTTTTAAGTCCTTTAAACCATGCACTTTAAAGAGGGGGAAAATGTAAGTTCGGAGGGCAGACCCCCTCCCCAACCCTGCTGCAACCATGTGATTCCTGCCCATTTGTGCACATCCACACTAGGCTATGCTTTGGCCACTTTCCTCCCTGGACAGGATGTCTCCAGCAGGAATTCCATCTCCAGCAACTTTGTTCCTAAATTTTCCCACCCAAAACCCACACAGGTGTTTAGAGGACTAGACATACAATGCCTCTTCCAGGATAAGGCTCCACCCTCAGGAATCAGATCTACCACAACATTGCTGCTAGAGTTCACTGCTGAAAACCCACACATGTGCCTAGAGGACCTCTGACATATCCCCAACCCAGACCCCAAATCTGCAGCAGCAACCAGGTCCCTCCACCCATCTAGGATTCTGGACCACGTGATCATAATTTCATCTGGCCGCAGGGACACAGGAATAAACCAGAGAATAGCCCTGCCTCAGACAGGGTCTGTAGCACAAACAAGGCCACCGACCAACATTTTACTGTTCTCCAGCCATGCAATTGAGTCCTTGATAGCACGTTCCCCTTTCCGCATTTCCCACCCCAACCAAACCCTCCTTCACATGCACAGTGTACCCGAGGCCACACCTCAGGTGCCTGAATCCAGGCAAGAATAAATTCAGATGCCCATGTGTTCCAGACAATCCCTGGACTTGGCTGTTGTAAGTACAAATACAAAGTAGAAAGAAGAGGCTTATTTGTCCAACTTGAAAGCACAGGAAGATATTTTTCTCCCTTCTCTTTTCTTAGAGCATTAAATTTAGAAAATGTTTAGTTATAAGCTCTTTCTTTGCCTCTTTAAGTGTATGCAGATCCTTGTAAAAGCTAAAAAAAAAAAAGCACCTTTTTCCACCAGAAGTGTTTTTTCTGACCTGAGAATCATCTCTTTGAGAGGAAATATCAAGGAAAATACTGCCCTATCTCACAGTTTCCATACGAGGGTGGGATCCTAACTTGAGTGAGCAACCAGCTTTAAGTTGCAAAACTACTTCCTCTTATATAGACCTCAGATGTGTATTTATTTGAATAAAACCAATTAGCAAACACAGATAGCCTCCCTAATTACCAAGTAAATTTAGGGTGAACTCTGTATGACAAATAGTGCTATCAAGTCTTCTTACTTGAAAACTAATTATTATTTATATAGAGAACATACACGTAAAAGGTTGGATTTGCTTAGTTATATAAAGGAGTGACTTTGGTACGTCTTTGAAATCTCTCAGTGGATTCCCATTATGCCTGTCACATTCTGTTTTAATTGAGTAATAAAAAGTTTTCTTTAATTCTCTTTTAACTTTGTGGAGATGTTTTCTGGGTTGGAGACTATTTACTTTTAATCATATTTCCTGAACACTTTCCAGAGTTTAAAAATGCAACATAAAAATAAAATGTGTCTGCAAGGATTTACACTAGAGGGGCTTTGCCCACCAGATTCCTATTAAGCTTCCAGCCCCTAATCCACAACTGTGCAGCACAGAGCTTGGCTGTTCCAATATCTGCACACCGGAAGGTCTCTCCACTTATTTGGGGTCTGCTGTCCCACCCAGGGCATAGATAGACCAGAACCTATGAAAACACACTCACAGGGTGACAATCAGCAGTTCCAGCCTTTCTCTCAATGCACGTGGCATCTTCAGACCTGAAACTGATTCAGAGACAATGGGGCCATGACACAGACTGGGACAAGTTAATGTGCACTGTGTGGGACTGGGAAACTCCACATCTGACTTCCCCTCTGGCCCAAATGCCAGGGAATGTGCAACAGGTGCTACTGAATTCATGCCTCTCTAGAGACCTAAATCAGCAGCTCTGAATTCTAACTCCAAGGCCTGAGGTTCTTCAGGATGCTTTAGAGGAGCTCCAAGGGGAATCTCTCCTCCTGTTTTTTTTTTTCCTTCCTCACTACAACACCTAAGAACACACAGCAAGTTGGATCCCATCTAGAATCTGCACACATGTCCTGGCCTCCACCTGGAATTCAGGACAGGGCCAGGCATTGGACTGAGGACGTACCAAAAAACCAGGGGAGACATTATCTGCAGTGTAAGTGATCAAGGTAGATGTTGTAAGCCTGAAAGGTCATTTTGGGAGTGGGAGCCCAGAATTTTCTAGATCTTGTCCAGTGTCCTACTATAGCTATGTGAGAGGAAAAATAGAAAGGCTTGACACCACATCTAAAATTTCTGGAAATTATAGTGCCCACCTTTTTTGATATTATAAGGATTAATCACACAATGCAAAGCTTTCTGCACAGTGCACCATACCATACTTGTGAGCACATAGTACATGCTCAGTAAATGTTGCATTATTGTGGACTTCACTTTGGACCATAAGTATTTGTGTTGTGACAAGTGTTGGGCTTAAGGCACTCTGCGTGCTGTGCCTGCTGTCTCTAGCTCAGTGCTACTAGTAATATATCTTGGGGGAGAAACATCAGCAGTAAAAGGGGACTTTTTAAAGAAGCCAATTAGTGTACCCCTTCCACACCAGCAGATCACATTTCTAATAGTGAGACCCAGAATATCACATGATTTATAAGCACATTGATGCTTCAGAGACAATTTTTAGCTCAGTGCGTCTCAGTCCAGGCTTCCAATTAGGATCACATGGCCAGTTTGAAGAAACACCATCACCTGTGCCCCCATTCTGTCTATTGGTCTGGGTGGGAGCATCCACGTGGTTTTAATTGTGCCTCAAATAATTCTAAGGTGAGACCAGGGTCAAGCATGAGGACTCCCAGATACATTCATAAGAACTGAGTTAAGCCTTTGTTCCAGAGGGAGGTCACAGGGCCTGCTCTTCTTGGGTTTGGTAGAGGGCAGATCAGTGTGGTCCCTATTCCCACTGCTGTAGCAGAAAGTGCTGGCATGTGTGGCAGGGGAGGGCACCTGCAGGCAAGAAAAGAAACTCACATTTTGGTCTCCATGAAGGAGTTCATTGTTCCTGACTCTTTCCTGTGACAAAGGACAAGGGAGTGTAGCCTTGTCTGCACTTCATGTTCCTCCTGCCTCTGGATGTTGTGGAAACAAGTGAAGAGATTGGGCTGACTCCTTTCAGGGCATAGTCTCAACTTGTAATTCTAATTTTCCAACACGATCTCACCTGCAAAGATATTTCAGAGTAAGAGGAGCAGACGACATGGCTGGTTCTCAGGTAAGTGTGTCCCAGGTGAGGGGCCGTGTCCACTGTTCCTCCTGGAATGTCGTGTAGAACTCACGTGTTTAGAACTTGCAAAGCTTTACTTCTTTACTTCTGATGTTTCTGCCTAATGAGTTTGTTTTAACTACTTTTTTCCATTCCTTTTTATGATAGTCAAGGAGCTCTGGAAAATCTTTCTTCCCTCTATACCGGAGCCTTCTCTCCATTTCCTCCATCCAAGCTTCTCACATGCCACGACCAAGTCTCATAATGAATTTACAGCATGTGATATTGAAAATGTTCCCTTTGTAACAGATCAACATTGAATAGTGTGGATGTCTCAGATTTCTATTGGGGATGGGGTCATGTCTTTGGATATGAGCGAAGAAGGGGAACATGTACTCTTGAGGGTTGATCTGGATGCTTCATCAGCTCTGTGCAAAACAGTATTAAGAATATGCACAAACAGGATGGTATTAGTTGCTCGGGATAACTCAGAAAATTATGAAAAAAAATAGAAGAGACTTGCTCTGTATGATGCTAAAGAAAAACTATTTAAATACAGTATTAGAGATTACACAACATGGGGCATATATGTAGCTTGAACTTTGCATAAAATTGATGTTTCTTCATGATTACATTTTTTGGCCACTACCATCACAGCAGTGATGTTGCATCCTCCTGTGTGCAATGTACCTAAAACCAATTTGTCCCTTTACAGTTGATGTTAATTTCATTCACTTGGTCAAGGTGCTCTCTGACAGATTCCTCCACTATAAAGCTAATTATGTTTTCTTTATCATTAAGTGTCTTGGGGAGATTTACTGACTGATGTGCATGAACCATCACATTTAATCTGGCAGCTCACCTTTCTTCTTATAGCTTGCTTTGAAAAATGAAGGCTCTCATCTTTGTCTACCGGTCAGGTGAGCTGAGATAAATACAAAGTCTACCACTTACTGGATGTTTGTCAAAATATTCTCCTTATGCCAGAAACATTGGCTTCACTGGTGAGCTTATTTGAAATGCAGAGAGTCAGACCTCAATCCAGATCTCCTGAATCAGAATCTGCATTTTAACAAGATCTCTAGTTCATTTTTGTTCACATTAAAACTTGGGTGATAGCTTCTAACTCACTGTATTTCTCTATATAAGAAATATACACAACTTATTTTGTATGATGTAAATATAGCACCCATAAGTTTATATTCCTGTGTGGAGGCCCTTAATTTTATATTAAATACTTTATCATCCAAAAAAGTATCATATATACACTAGTTTCATACACTTACGCCATCCTCATTCCTGAGAATTAGAGAATACTTTCAAGAATATCACTGTGTTAAAAAAAAAATCTTATTGGATAATTCCAGTCTCCCATATGTCAGAAGCAGTTCTCATAACTTTCCTTTTCCCTGTGGTCACATTAATAACTCTCCCCATGGCCACTTGGTAAATATGTGTCTTTTTTCAGGAATTGTTGACATTCAGGGATGTGGCCATAGAATTCTCTCCAGAGGAGTGGGCATGTCTGGACCTCACTCAGAGGAGTTTGTATAGGGATGTGATGCTAGAGAACTACAGAAACCTGGTCTCCCTGGGTGAGAATAACTTCAACACACAACTCCTATTCCACACTAAGGGCATTATTTTATTTTTGTAGATTGTTTCTTGGGAGTTTCTGCTTCACATGAATGAATTTTATATCCCTGGTTTTGAAGAAAATGTGAAGGCTTTTTGGTATAGAAAATAAAATCTCTAGACGTCTCATCTTAAGATGAACTTTTCCCTTTCTTGAGCTGATCTGTATCCTTCACTCTAGATTAGTGGTTACTCTAGAAATTCAGGGTATAAAAATGGTTGCCTGCACCTTAGAATGCAATTTCCACCACTTATTTTTGATTTGGTGCTAGTGGGAAATGGTGGTCAGGAGCCATAAATTTGAAATGTTTCCTTATCATTCTAAAGGGTCTTTCAGGAAAAAATATTTGGGTAAACAATTTTCCAGAATCTTCTATAATGTTCTCTATACTAAGAATAGTACTAGATTAGTAATTGGAGAATCCTCAGCAAGAGTCATGTGAATTCTTTCTAATAAAACAGGTGTTGCTGTCTCTAAGCCAGACCTGATCACCTGTCTGGAGCAAAGGCAAGAGCCCTGGAATGTGGAGAGACCTGAGACAGTAGCAGAACACCCAGGTAGGTGGGAGTGAATGAAGCAGGTGACTCAGGTGAGAGGTCCAAAGTTCACAAAGGAAGCCAGATCTTAAAATGTGGTTTGGGAAGCTCTCTGCCCCATCTTCTGTCCCATGCTCTAAAATTCTCTGAGAACTCTACCCCTTCAGTAATTTTCCTTATAATTCTGTGACAGCCAAAGATGTTTTCATGGCATATAAGAGACTAAATTATCTGACAGCACTTCCATTGATTTGGGGGATATGGGAATATTTGTACATATTTTTTAAGACCTCTATGTTAAACCATCTTTTGACGGTGTTTTGCTCTGCTGCCCCATCTGGAGTGCAGTGGCATCATCATAGCTCACAGCAGCCTCAAACTTCTGGGCTCAAGTGATCCTCTTACCTCAGTCTCCCAAGTAGCTGGGACTACGGGCATGAGCAGCCATGTCCAGATAATTTTTCTTATTATTATTCCTGTAAAGATGGGGTCCCATTATGATGCTAAGGCTGGTTTCAAAAGCCTGGACTCAAGTAGTCCTCCTGCCTTGGCCTTTCAAAGTGCTGGGATTGCAGGTGAGATCCACCATGCCCAGCTCCACTTTTTAGGTTCCTTTTTTTTTTTTTTTTTTGCCTCATTTCTAAAATGTGTAAAGGGGAATAATGGAGACATTGGGATTTGCTTCAGTAATCCTAGAAATACTAAAAACAGATGTTTCATATTTTCTGCTTTATGATTTCCAATTCTATGGAGGTTTCAGAGGTGATCCTGCAGAAATTCAGACTCACTAATTTTATAAAAACACATAGCATCTTCCTAAACATAAGAAAATCTAATGTTATTTCACCTCTAATTATTATTTTTCTAGTATAAAATAAGGTTAAAATCTAAACTCTGTTGTGCCCAAATTCCCAAATTGTAATATAGTTTATTTTCTATACTTAACTCATAGAATTCTTGAATGTACTATGTTATTGGGGAGCTTTGAATTTCTGAGTATATTTATACTCCCAATTGATTCCTAATATTTTGATAACTTATATTGCATAATCTTCCCCTGTTTAATATTATCAGAAATGTGGCATTCATATGTGTGTGTATGTGTGTATATATATGTGTGTGTGTGGGTAACATGTGGATGTTTCCACAAATAAATATTGTATAAATGTATATATTTATTGTGTACCATGTAATGATTTGATATGTGTATACATTGTGAAATAATACAATCAAGGTTATAAACATATCCATCATCTCACATATTTACCATTTATTTATAGTGAGATCACTTAAGGTCTGCTGTCTTATCAAATTTTAAGCATACAAAACATTATTATGAATCTAGTCATGATGCTGTACATTATATCCCCAAGACTTATTCACCTGATGACTAAAAGTTTGTACCCTTAAACATTTCCCCACTTTCCTTGTTTCCAGGCCCTGGGAACCACTGTGGTACTCTTTATTTCTATTAGTTCAACTATTTATATTACCCAAAGAACTAGAAAAAGAAGAGCAAACCAATCCCAAACCCACCAGAAGAAAGGAAATTACCACAATTACAGCAAAATTAAATGAAATTGATAACAAAAGAACTATATAAAAGATTAGTGAAACAATAAGCTGGTTCTTTGAAAGGAAACAAAATTGGCACACCTCTCATTAGATTAACCAAAAGCAGGAAAGAAAGAACATTAATAAACTCAATCAGGAACAAAAAAGGAGAAATTACAACTGATACCACAGAAATATAAAACATCATTTCTGAATACTATAAAAATTTCTATGCACATAAACTTGAAAACGTGGAGGAAATGGACAAATTCTGAGAAACACACAGCCTCCCTAGGCTCAATCAGGAACAAATAGAACTCCTGAACAGACTGGTATCAAGTACCAAAATTGAAGCTGCAATAAAAAACATCCTTAAAAAAAAAGTTCTGGACCAGATGGGTTCACACCTGAATTCTTTCTGACCTACAAAGAAGAGCTGGTGCCTATCTTGCAGTAGTTATTCCACAATATTGAGAAGGAAGGAATCCCCCCAACACGTTTTACAAAGCCAACATCACCCTGATATCAAAACCAGGAAAGGACTCAAAAAAAAAAAAAGGAAACTATAGGCTAATATTGCTTACCAATATAGACACAATAATTCTCAATAAAATCCTAGCAAATCAAATTCATCTGCTCATCAAAAAAATAATCCATCACAACCAAGTGGGCTTCATCCAAGTGATGCAGGGATGGTTTAACATACACAAATCATACATGTAATTCACCACATAAACAGAAGTAAAAACAAAGGCCATATGATACTCTCAATAAATGCAGAAAAAGCATTCAACAAAATTCAGAACCCTTATATGATAAGAATGCTTAACAAAATAGGCATAGATGGGACTTACCTCAAAATGATAGAAGCCATATATGACAAACCCACAGCCAACGTTATGTTGAATGTGGAAAACTTGAAAGCATTTCTGCTTAGAAATGGAAACAGACAAGGTTGCCTCTATCGCCACTGCTATTCAACATACTGCTGGAAGTCCTAGCCAGAGCAATCAGACAAGAGAAGGAAATTAAGGGAATCCTAATGGGGGAAGAAGAGGTCAAACTATCTCCCTTTGCTGATGATATCATCTTATATCTAGAAAACCCCAAAGATTCTGCCAAGAGATTACTGGAATTGGTAAATAAATTCAGCAAAGTCTCAGGTTACAAAATCAATGTACACAAATCAGTAGCGTTCGCATACATCAACAACAGTGAAACTGAGAACAAAATCAGACTCAATACCTTTCACAATAGCAACAAAGAAAATAAAATACCTAGGAATATATTTAACCAAGGAGGTTAAAGACCTCTATAGGGAGAATTGTGAAACACTATGGAAGGAAATAGCAGAGGCCGGAAACAGATGGAAAACCATACTATGCTCATGGATCGGCAGAATCAACATTGTTATAATGTCCATACTACCCAAAGTGATCTACAAATTCAATTCAATCCTTATTAAAATAGCAACATCATTTTTCACAGATCTAGAAAAAATAATTCTGCACTTCATATGGAACCAGAAAAGACCCTGTATAGATAAAGCAACCTTAAGCAAAAAGAATAAATTGGGAGGCATCAATGTACCAGACTTCAAGCTACACTACAAGGCTATAGTAACCAAAACAGCATGGTACTGGCACAAGAGCAGAGTCATAGACCAATGGTACGGGACTGAGAGCCCAGATATAAAACTATCCTCATACAGCCATCTGATCTTTGACAAAGTGGAAAAAAACATACACTGGGGAGAAGAATCGCTATTCAATAAATGGTGCTGGGAAAATTGGATAGCCATACATGAAAAACTAAAGCAGGATCCGCACCGCTCACAAAAATCAATTCACAGTGCATAACAGACTTAAACTGAAGGCATGAAACCATAAGAATTCTAGAAGAAAACACTGGAAAAACTCTTATAGACATTGGCCTAGGCAAAGAATTCACGAATAAGACCCCAAAAACAATCACAGCATCAACGAAAATAAATAAATGGGACCTGATCAAATTAAAAAGCTTCTGCACAGCCAAAGACACTGTCACTAGAGTGAATAGACAACCTACAGAATGGGAGAAAATATTTGCATGCTATACATTGGATAAAAGCTGATAACTAGAATATATATAGAACTCAGGAAAATCAGCAAGAAAAAATGAAACAACCCCATTAAAAAGTGGGCAAAGGACATGAACAGAAACTTTTCAAAAGAAGATATACTAATGGCCAAGAAACATATGAAAAAATGCTCAACATCTCTAATCATCAGGGAAATGCAAATCAAAACCACAAGGAGATATCACTTAATTCCAGTGAGAATGGCTTTTATCAAAAAGACCCAAAACAACAAATGTTGGCATGGATGCAGAGAGATAGGAACACTTATACACTGCTGGTGGGACTGCAGACTAGTACAACCTCTATGGAAAGTAACATGATGATACCTCAAGGAACTAAAAGTAGAAATACCATTTGATCCAGCAATCCCAGTATTCGGCATCTACCCAAAGGAAAAAAAGACGTTCTGTAGTAAAGATATCTGTACTCAAATGTTTATAGCAGCACAATTTACAATTGCAAAGATGTGGAAACAACCCAAGTGCCTATCAATCCATGAGTGGATTAATAAAATGTGGTATATGTGATTAATAAATGTGGTATATGGAGTACTACTCAGTGACAAAAACCAATAGTGAACTAACACCTCGTGTATTATCCTGGACTGAGCTGGAGCCCATCCTCCTAAGTGAAGTATCACAAGAATGGAAAAACAAGCACCACATATACTTACCATCAAATTGGTACTAATCGATCAACCCTTATGTGCACATATGAAAGTAACATTCATCGGGGGTCAGGCAGGTAGGAGGGGGGAGAAGGAGATAAGTATATTCACAGCTAATGAGTGCGGTGTGCACTGTCTGGGGGAGGGGCACACTTGTAGCTCCAACTTAGGCAGTGAAAAGGCAATGCATGTAACCTAAAAGTTTGTTTGTACCCCTGTAACATATTGAAATTAAAAAATATTTGTGGTAAAAACATATGACATAAAATTTACCATTTTAAGTCTTTTTAATTATATAGTTCACTAATGTTAAGTATATTCACATTGCTATGCAAAAGAATTCTAGAACTTTCACATTTTGTAAAACTAAAACTCCATACCTGTTAAGTAACAAACTGCCCATTTCACCCTCTCTCCAGCCCTTGACAAACACCATTCTTATTCTACTTTCTGTTTCTGTGAGTTTGGCCACCTGAGATATCTAATATAATTGGAATCGTACACTGTCTGCTAGTTTGTTAATGGCTTACTTCAGTTAACGTAATATTCTCAAGGTTTATTCTCATCATAGCATGGGACAAGGTTTCCTTTCTTAAGGCTGAATAATGTTTTATTGTATGCATACACCACATTTACTGTTTAATAGTTGAGGGACATCTGGTTTGCTTCTACTTTTTAACTTTTGTGAATACTGCTGCAGTGAACATGAGTGTGCAAGTATCTTTTCTAGGTCCTGCTTTGCACACTTTGGATAAGTACCCCGAAGTGGGTTTCCTGGGTCATATGATAAGTCCATTTTTAATTTTTAAGAACCTCCATACTATTTTTCATAGTGGATATATCATTTTTCCCCAACATTGCATAAGGGTTTCAATTCCTCTACATTCTCACCATATTTATTTATTTATTTGTTTGTTTCTTTCTTTCTTTATTTGATAGTTGTCATTCTAATGGATGTGATGTGATATCTCTTTTTTTTTTCGCTTAGCCTTCTTAGTACAATGATGTGATATCTCATTGTGACTTTGCCTTGCATTTCTCTAAAGATTAGTCATTCTGAGGATCCTTTCAAATGCTTCTTGTTCATTTACATATCTTTTTTGCAGATGTGCCAGATCAATCCTTTGTCCAATTTTAATCAAGTTATTAACTTCTTATTGTTGAATTTTAGTCATTGTTTATATATTCTGGATATTGACTCCTATCACATATGTGATTTGCATCTATTTTACCCATTTGGTAGGAGGCGTTTTACTCCACTAAGAGTTTTCTTTGTGCAGAAATTTTGAAGTTTGATGTCATCCCATTTTTTCTGTTCTTCATTTTTATTGCTCATGCATTTGATGTTACGTCTACGAAAACAGTGCCAGAACCGATATCATGATCTTTCCCTCATATTTTCATCTAAGAGTTTTATAGTTGTATTTCTTGTGTTTAAGTACTTAAGCCAGTTCAGATATTTTCTGTATATAGTGCAAGGGAAGGGTCCAACATCATTTTTTTCTCATAAAAATATTCAGTTTCCAACAATATTTTGTGAAGGGACTTTCCTTTTTCATTGTGTGGTCATTGCAATCCTGTGTAAGGTAATTTGATCATATACACAAAGGTTTATTTCTGGGCTCTCCATTCTGTTTCATCATCTCTTTATCTGTCTTTGGGCCAGTAGCACATTGTTTTTATTTCTGTAGATTTGTTTTCAAATCAACATGTGTAATGCCTACCCTTGAGCATGAATATGTTGAAGGGTGAGTTTAATTTCTACATATTTTTGTATTAGCAGGTTAACTTTAGCTTTTGATTTCTAGTTCCATTTCATTTTGGTCAGAATAGATACATTGTATGATTTTAGTTTTCTTCAACTTGATAAGACTTATGTGTCCTAACAGCATTTGCCATGTATGATTGAGAATATTGTGTATTCTACTTTTGACTGAACAGTTCTGTATATGTCTTTGCCATCTAACTGGTCTATAATGTTTTCCCAGTTTTCTGTTTTCTTATTGATCTTCTATCTAATTTTTCTATTCATTATTCATTATTGAAAGTGAGGTCTTGCAGTCTCCTATTGGTGTGTTGCTGTGTTTTCTTGCTACACTTCTGTCCATATTTCTATCAATATTTGCTTAATATATTTGGGAGTCCTGATATATACAATATATATAAAATATATATTTAAACATTAATACGTTACATATTTAATAAATAAACAATATAATAATATTTAGTTATATATAATATACATATAACATATATAAAATCTGTCTCTGTGTATTATGTTATAGATTTCTGCTAAATGACCCATTATATAATATCAATCTTTGTCTCTTGTGATGGTTTTTGACTTAAAGTATATTTTGACTCATCCTTTTCTAATTATTTACATACATTTTTTTTACTATTACTTTCAGCCTATTTGACTTTTTAGAGCTAAAGCGAGTCTTTTGTAAGTGCCATATTGTAGGGCCTTGTTTGTTTTTATCTATACAGCCATTTTGTTTTTTGTTAGAGTGTTTAATCCCTTATATTTGAAGTAATTTCTGACATATATGAAGTTACCATTGTGATTTTATTGTTTTCCGTGTGCTCTGTAGATATTCCTCTCTTACTCTTCATTTCCTCTCTTATTGCCTTCATTTTTGTTTTGTTGATTTTGAAGTGACATGCATTCATTGCCTCCTTATTTGCTTTTGCATACCTTCTATAGGCATTTTCTTTGTGATCACCTTGAGAAATGGAGACTACATAAAATATCTCTAAGTTATAATAATATGTATTAATCTCATAACAAATTCAAGTAAATATAAAACCTATACCTCTTTAAATCCCGCACTTTGTTATTAATGTCACAAATCATAACTTTTATATTGTGTATATAAGAACATATTTTTGCACATTTGTGCCTTTTAAAAAATTTTATAGCAAAATTTTTAGGGTTTATGCATCATCATTATGATAGTAGAGAATTCTATATCTGTGTATAGATTTACCTTTAACAGACAGCTTTATATTTTTATGTTTTAATAATGCTGCCCAACATCATTGCATCTTTTAACATAGTGGACTCCCTCTTACATTTCTTGTAGGGCTGTTCTAGTGGTTATGAACATGACCAACTTTTGTTTATACTAGAAAGTCTCTATTTTCTCTCTTGTTTTTGAAGTAAAAATTTCTGACATCAAGCATTCTTAGTTGGTGGTATTTTTTGTTTCATCCCTTTGAAATTTGGGAATTTCTCAGATCCTTTATTCTCCAAATAATATTTTTGCTATTTTCCCCCTATATTCTTCTTCTAGAACTCCTTTCTTAAATATATTGGTCTACTTGATTGTGTCCAAAAAGTCCCATATTCCATCTTCAGTTGTCTCCCTTTTGAAAATTTTGCTTCCATGACTTAATATTGATAAATGAAATGTCTTCAATTTTCTGATTCTTCTGCTTCATGAAGTGTGCTGCTGTGCCTCTCTAGTGAATTTTTCAACTCAGTTATTTCATTCTTCAGCTCCACAATTTCTGTTGGGTTATTTTTATAGTTTTTATGTCTTTATTAATATCTCAGTTTCTTCAAGACTCATATGCTGATTTTGTTGTCTGTGTTCTGTTTTTGCTTGTAGAGCATGTTTGAGATGATTATTTTCAGTTCTTTTTCAGATAATGCAAATATCTCCATTTTTTAAGGGTTGATTCCTGGAGATTTTATTTTGTCCCTTCCAGTGGGGCAGGTTTCCTGCATTCTCTGCATGCCCTGTAATCCTGTGATAAGTTCATTTTGTGTCTTTGTTTTTTACTTATACCTTGTAATCTTATGTGACAACATTCAACTCTACTCACTTTAACACAGTATGGGTCAAAATTTAAATACAAGTTAGCCATTTATTCATTGCCAATATAATTCTCTATGTGTTTGTTTGCCTGTATGAATGAAAATTGCCTCTATTTTGTTTGAACCTTATGGATTTGGTTCCTTGGTTGGTGGTCATTAGTTGTTTTATCTTGTCTATGTGAGTAGTCATAGAAATTGTTGTAATTTCAGCAGCTATTTATTGATGAATATGTATTACATTTGTGTGAGAGAAATACTTTTGTAATTTATAGAAATATTTTGAAAAGCTTCATAACTATCTTCTTAAGATATTATTTTTTCTTTTAATTATTGTAAAATCACATAATATAAAATTTACAATCTTAATTATTCACATCAGTCATGTTTGCTATATTTACATAATTATGCAACATATGTCTAGAATGTATGTATTTGTAAAACTACAATTCAATACACACAAAACAACTACCCATTTTCCCCGTTGCCTAACCCCTCACAAACACCATTTTGTTTTCTGTTTCTAAGAGTGTAACTACTTTAGAAATATTATATAAGTGTAATCATACAACATCTGTCTTTTTGTGACTGACATTTCATTAAGCGTAATGTCTTCAATGTTTATCAGTATTGTAGATGTTATAAGATGATCTGCATTTCAAAAGCTGAGAAATAATCTGTTATTTCTATATTCCTAATTGTATCTATCCCTTCATTTGGTAAGGGCAGTTTGGGTTGCTTCCATCTACTGGCTTTTGTGAATAATGGTGGAATAAATATGGGTGTATAAATAACTCTTTATTTGATGATATACACAAGAGATTATATCTGTGTTTTATTCTGATTTATTGGTCCAGTTTTCTGCCTTTCTTCCAGTACAAAACTACTTTGATTACTGTGGCTTTTTAATGTTTTGAAGTCAGGAAGTGTGGTGCCTATAGCATTGTTTGTCTTTTTGATGATTGTTTGGAATTTTGTGGTCCCTTGAGGTTCCATATTATTTTGGGGTTTGCTGTTTTTATCTTTGCAAAAAAAGAAATTGAGAATTTGAAAGGGATTGCATTTAATCTGTAGATCACTTTGGACAGTATGGACATCTTCACAACATTAGGTCTTCCACCCTTGAGCAAGAGCATGTTCAAGAGTATGTTGTTTATTTCCATATATTTGTGAATTTTTCTGTTTTTCTTCTGTTATTGATTTATAGTTTTATTCCATTTTGGTCAGTCAGAAATGAAAGTTTGTAAAATTTCAGTTTTCTAAAATTGGTTAAGACTTGTTTTCTGGCCTAAACATGTGGTCTCTCCTGGACAATGTTTTATGAGCTCTCAAGAGATTGCATATTCTACTGTTGTTCTGGGGAGTGTTCTCTATACATCTGTCAGGTCTAATTGCTTTATAGTGTTTTCAAATCCTGTTTTCTTATTAGTAATCTGACTGGCTTTATTATTATTGAAAGTGTAATATTGATCTATCCTACTATTATTATATTGCTGTCTCTTTCTTGCTTTGATTCTATGTTTTCTTTATATATTTGAGAAACTTGATGTGAGATAAAGATATATGTCTGTGTGTGTGTGTGTGTGTGTGTGTGTATATATATATGTATTATTTTCATAGCTTCCCCGTGAATGACCTCTTTTATTATTTAAAGTTCTTCTTTGCTTTTTGTGACAGTTTTGACTTAAAGTGTATGTTATAGAACGTAACATTTTCCCCTTCAAATGTAATGTGCCTAATATAATTTTGACCTCCACTGCTGTCATATGGTTAACATTTTCATGGTATGTCTTTTTATATCCTGTCATTTTTACTCTATTTTTTTCATTAGATATAAAGCTGAGTCTCTTGTAGACAGAATATAGTTGGACTTTTTAATCCCCTTATTCAATTATGTCTTTTGAATGGACAGTTTAGTGCATAAATATTTATATAATTTTCTCAAAGGGAGGAACTATTTCCCTATGTTTAACTGTTTTATTATTATCACTATTTGTGCTTTCCTTCTACTCTTTTTGTCCTCCTTTGTGCCTTATTGTTTTTTAGTGACATGCTTTGATTCTTTTCTCACCATCCTTTCTGTATCTCTATAAACATATTCATTATGTTTACCATGAGAATTACCTAAAACCTTGGAAGCTACAACATATGTTAAACTGGTAACATCTTAATATCAATTGCACACAAAAATTCTTTCTCATTACATCTGCCCTCAACTTTATGCTATTGATGTCAATAATTATATTGCCAATAATTATATTTTACATTGTATATCTATTAACAGATGGTAATGATTTTTTAATTTTGTCTTTCAAATTTTATAGCATAATTAAAATGTTTTATACACTATCATTATAATACTACAGAATTTAATTTTTGTATGTGCATTCTTTCCCAGAGAGTTATGTAGTTGTCATGGAAGACAGAAACCAGTCTTTGCAAAGGCCCTAAAAGGCCAGATGTATGGACACATGTGCCAATAGTTTCATTCTCTTTTGAAAGAGAATCCAGGGGATGGGATTTTACTACTAAGCCATTATGCTGTGCCAGGGAGGAGGAAGTGCTTTGGTTGGTAAATGTAACAAACTTTCCTTTCTCTTCTATATGGTTCTGGGTGTTATGCTCACTTGGAGTGCTATAAACTGTTAACCAGTTATGAGTTCTCAAAAAGTCATGTTTGTAAGTATATTTTTAAGTTCATATATCTATGAAGGAATTAAGACCTGTGGTATTGCATTGCACATTCTTGCTAATGTGCTTGGTATAATTTTGTATATTCAACTTGTGAAGTATATTCATCTGAGTCTAGTCAGTGAGATAATTTGTTATTTTCATTTCTTTCAGAACTGTCTTCCCATTATACCCAAGACCTTTTGCCAGAGCAGGGCATAAAGGATTCATTCCAAAAATCAATAATGAGAGTATATGGAAGCTGTGGCCTTGAAAATTTACACATAAGGAAAGACTGGGAAAGTGTGCATGAGTGTAAGAGGCAGAAAGTATGTTATGATGGACTTATCCAAAGTTTTTCAACTACCCATAGGCAAACCTTTCAATGTAATAAATATATGAAAATCTTTAGTAAATCTTCAAATGTAAATAGACATAAGGTAAGTCATACTATAGAGAAGACTTTCAAGTGTAATGAATGTGGCAAAACTTTTAAACACAGCTCAAACATTTCTAGACATAAGAGAATTCATACAGGAGAGAAACCCTACAAATGTGAAGAATGTGGCAAAGCCTTTAACCAGTACTCAAACCTTACTCAACATAAAAGAATGCATACTGGAGAAAAACCTTACAAATGTAAAGCATGTAGTAAGTCTTACACTTACTCTTCAAGTCTTATTCAGCATAAAAGAATTCATACTGGAGAGAAACCATACATATGTGAAGAATGTGGAAAAGGCTTTGCCCGGTGCTCATACCTTACTGTACATAAAAGAATTCATACCAGACAAAAATCCTAAAAATGTGGCAAAGTCTTTAATAACTGCTCACATCTTACTCAACGTCAAAGAAGTCCTACTAGATAAAAGTGGGATAAATGTAATGATTATGGAAGTGGTTTCTCAAAGTATAAGCCTTAAATTGCACAAGAGAACTTATACTGAAAGACAACTATAACAATGCAGAGTGGTGAAAATACTTTTCTTTATACCACAGATCTTACTGGACATGGGAGAATTTACACTGAAAAGAAACACTCCAATATTTCCCCAAACATTATTCAACATCAGAGAATATTTATGAGATAGAAACCCTACCAATATAATGGATATGGAAAAATATTTATGCAAAAGATGTACCTTAAAAAACAACAAAGTATTGATACTCAAAAAGTACTTTATAGATATAATAAATGTGAAAAAAATTAATCAAAAATCAACTCTAAATAAATATCAGGATTCACAGTAGAATTCACTAAGCACTAACACTTTCACACATTAGTCTAAATCAGGTTGTTGATTAGAGAGAATATCCAGTTAAAATGGTTATATTTTTTGTATGTAAGTTTTAAAAAGGACATAGATTTTGTGAGAGTTATAATTACATCTAAAGTATAGTTTTTTGGTCAGGGTGGGGCTAAAAAGTCATGAAGTGTATTGTTTTTGCATTTTTTGACAAGCAAATATTGTTGTAATTCAGCTCTCAAAGCAGTAGATGCTATGCTTTCATTCCTAATGTTTATGTGAAAGTGTGTGGTTAATTGTAGCTGCATTAGAGCTATTTGAGGTCTTTCTGTAGTAGGTGGGCACCATTCATGTACTTTTCCATGGAAAATTAAAAACCCTGAAATGTAAGATATATGAAGTGGAGAGGTGCTTGGTGGTTGACTTATAACAGTATTTTAAGTGATGTGGATATACAGACTAATATTCTTCTGCATTATAGTAAGAAAGAAACAATTACAATTTTAGAAGTATTGTTTTACTAATTGTATGTTAGGATAATAAAATACAGTGGATTTTGAAATCCTTTTTTTTAGATTATATGTAAACCCAATTTGTTTTATTAAATTAAAAAATGTTTTTACTGTGTCAAAAGTGTTGTAGATTGAATGAAGTGTTATTTTGCCACCAACATTCACCTATGCCACATTACTCAAAGTTGTAGGTAATGGATGGTAGCAGTGTCCTTTTGGAATACACAGTGATATGACATCTCTTATAATCCACTCTCCCAGTGGCTTTAAATTTCAAATAGTTTGAAAAATAATGTTCCAAAAGGTTTCATTTTTTCTTATTTTTGCAATTACATTGTTACTATAATGGTTATAATAAACATTGTCCATTATAATCAAAAGGCATACATTTCTGAACACTGAATGACTACTTGTAACATTTTATCCTACATTTTTCTTTGAACATGCAACCTAGCTGGCCTCTGAAACACAAGTAGACACATTTTTTATTTACATGGATTTAAATATGGAGGTATATCACTGTAAAGATGAACTTTAAGTGTAATAGCATTATAGAGTAAGTAGTAATATATGTGTGAATATGGATGCCGTCCAATTTTGAAAAGGAAAGAAATATTGGGAAAAAATATAACGTAAAAAGTGTTGAGAATTTACTAGCAAACTAGAAACCTCAAAGATTCTGAATGCAAATCTAGTTTTTTGCTTTACATTGAATTAATTTCTCTAAAATCACAAAGCTTCTGGTTCAGAATATCCCCATGCAAATTCTCTGTTCTTACTTGCTTGTTACTCATGCTAGACCTAATATCTAATTCTCTTATTTCAAAGTTCATGAAGTAATCTTTATATGACTTGCTCAGGGATTATAAGAATGATTTTTTTATAAAATTTAATGGAGGTCATAGAATAATCTGAAGATGTGAGTAATTCCATAGTGTATTAAATTACATTTTATGTACTTAGTACATTCTATATTTTCCTTCTAAATAGAAACCTATTTAAACCACTTTTTTGGGGGTTATTTTTTCTTTAACTTTTTATCATTGACATAATTGATTTATTGACTTTATTAGGCCAATTTGCTCAAGTAAACACTGGGAAGTCTTCATAAATTCTGAGGTTGTTTTGATATTTACATAGAAGGAACAAGCATAGGACAGTGCTAGGTATGTAACCTATGTAGCCTTTGTAATTAGCAGTAAATATCCTTGTGGGAGTGAGTTTTTGGCTCCAGGTAAGAGATTAATAATATCGAGGGTGAAGAAATAGCACTGAGTCTGCATGTGGAGAGAGGACACCTGCACAACCACCAACTCTCTGAATTTATAGAAATTCTGTTTCTTTCATTTCATAATTATCTCCCACCTTTTGCTATCTTTTCATCTTTATTCCCAGCCACAAATGTACCACAACCATTCCTCTTTGTGCCTGTGTTAGGGCTATACTTCCACTGTTCTACTCACACAGCATTCAACATACTTTAAAAGTGTAGGAGAAGTTTAGATTTTATTTGGTGAAAAATTATTTTCAACTAGAGAGTTTGAGGCCATTTATAGGTGACAAATGCAGCATTCTGAGTATAATTAAGATTAGAGGGATTCAGTGTCCTAAGCTTAAAGTAAGAGGCTTAAATGACAAAAAGATAACTAATTCTGACTGCCAGAAAATTAAATCAGGCAGTCAGCATTGTTTGTCTTTGTAAAAGGCAAATGTTATTGGATCTTAACACATAATGTCATAAATATGAAAATAATTAAAATAAGTAAACAATTAATAACAGTGTGATGCATATGGTAAGATGCATATGTATATGGTAACCACATAAAGAAATGCATCAGAATTTGGAAATCTCTGCATAGGGTTTATGGTAAGTGAAGAATTTTTAGTTGAATTTTCTATGAAATACTTATAGTACAACATATGCTTCCATGTAGCATCTGTTTATGAGTGTGTATTTTTAGTGTTAGAAAATAATAGAATGATCTCTGTGGATTTAAAATTTTGGAATAATCTTTCTTTTCCTGATTGATATTGCAATCTTAGAGAATTTATTTTACATTATTTATTTGCCTTTATTTCAGTGGGTGCAGTTCACAGTCCACAGTTTTCATTGTTAGTCATCTAACTGTGGCCAACATTTTGGTCATTCTCTCTAGGAGAATCTCAGGGATTATGGCAGCTTTTTGATTGAAAATTTCGTCAGTGATTTTGGATGCAATCTTGTTTTCTGTGCTCACAATGGCCAGTGGTGGGATGATAAGTACCACATATCTCTTTAGTGTCTTCCATACCATAATTGTCAGCACCAGGAAGTCCAGGTGACCTGAGCTTAAAATAAAGCCTTAAAGAACAGTGGCAACTTCCATGTTCTCTGCTGGATCCTGAATGTGCTGGTAAATATCAGAGTTCCTTTGCTTTAGAGTGACAAATGAAATGACAAAAACAGCAGTGAATCTATACATTTTTGATACTGTTCAGCTAAGCTTATGACAAACACCCAGGCTCAGTATTTGGAACATTGCTACACTTCAATAATTTGTAATTATTTATTTTTTAACTGACAGGTAATATTATATATATCATGTAAAATATGTTTTGTAGTATATATACACATCATCTAATGTTTAATTCTAGCTAATTAACAAATGCTTTGCCTCACATAGTTATCACTTTTTTGGTGAAGAACACTTAACATTGACTGTTTTAGCATATTTCAAAAATACAATATATCATCATTAATTATAATCAGCATGATGTAAAATAGATCTCTTGAATTTATTCTTTCTGTCTAACTGAAATTATGTATCCCTTGAAAGTCACCCCCACAAGCCCACTCTCTCCTAAGAACCCGAAACTCTGGTGCCACCATTCTGGTCTCTACTTCAATGATATTAAATTGTTTGGATTCCACGTATGAGTCAGATCACGAGGCATGTGTCCTTCTTTGCCTGGCTTATTTCAATTAACATGTTCTCCATGTTCACCCATGTGATTTAAAATGACAGGATTTTCCTTTTTTATGAATGAATAGTATTTCATTGTGTATACATATCCGTTTTCTTTATTCATCCTTCAATGATGGACATGTTGGTTAATACTATAACTCGGCTATTGTGAAAGTGCCAAATACACATGGGTGTGACGATGTCTCTTAAACGTAATGATTTCATTTTTGGGGGATATATATCCAATGGTGTGATTGCTGTACCATGTGGTTGTCCTATTTTTAATTATTAAAGAAATCTTTATAGTGTTTTTCATAATGTACTGATTTACATTCACACCTACTGTGTGCAAGCATTCCCCTCCTTTCCACATATTTGCCAATACTTGTTAGATCCTATCTTTTTAATAGGAGTCATACTAACAGGAGTGAGTTCAGATCTCTTAGCAGATTTGATTTGCCATTTCCTGATCATTACTGACCTTGAGTATTTTTTCATATATATATATGCTGGCCATTTTTAGGTCCTCTTTTGACAAATGTCTACTTAAGTCTATTGCTGATTTTTTTAAATTTTTAATTATTGTGGGTAGATAATAGTAGTATACTTTTATAAGTTTCATGTGATGATTTGATACAGGAATACAGTGTGAATTAATCAAATCAGGGTAATTGGGGTATCCATTGATTCTGGCATTTATCATTTCTTTGTGTTAGGACCATTCTAATTCCACTCTTTTAGTTATTTTAAAGTATACCCTACCTTATTGTGGAATATAGTCACTTTATTGTGCTGTCAAATATTGTTCATTCTAACTAACTATATTTTTGCACCCACTAACCATCCCTAATTTATCCCCCCTACCTGCTACACTTCCTAGATTCTAGTCACCATCATTCTACTCTGTTTCCCTGAAGTTAATTGGTTTTAATATTTACCTCCCACATATGAGTGACAACATGTGAGATTTGTCTTTCAGTGCTTAGCTTATTTCACTTAACATAATGTTCTTCACTTCTATCCATGTTGCTGCACATGGCAGAATTTTGTTCTTTTTGTGGCTATATAATATTCCATTGTGTATATGTACCACAGTTTCTTTATCCATTAATACATTGATGGTCACTTAGGTTGATTCCCTGTCTTGGCTATGGTGAATAGTGCCACAATAAACATGGGAGTGCATGTATCTTTTTCATAAACTGAATTCCCCTCCTTTAGATTTATCACAATCAGGGGGATTACTGTTTTTACATTTTTGAGGAACCTCTTCTGCATACTAGTTGCACCAGTTTACATTCCCAGCAACAGCATATGAAGGTTCCCCTTTCTCCACATCCTCTCCAGTGTTCACTATTGCCTGTCTTTTTGATAAAAGCCATTTGAACTGGGGTGAGATGGTATCTCATTGTAGTTTTGATTTGCGTTTATCTGATGACTAATGATGTTGAGTAGGCCATTTGTATGTCTTCTTTTGAGAAATGTCTATGGAGATATTTTGCCCATTTTTTAATTGAATTTGATGTTTTTCCTCCTGAGTTGTTACAGCTTCTTACATATTCCAGTTATCAATCCCTTATCAGATGGGCATTTTGCAAATATTTTCTCTAATTCTGTGGGTTGTCTCTTTACTTTGTTGGTTGTCTCCTTTGCTGTGCAGAAGATTTTTAACACGATGTCATCCCATTTGTCCAATGTCACCTGGGTTGCCTGTGCTCTGGGGATATTACTCAAGAAGCCCTTGCCAACACCAATGTACTAAAGTATTTCCTCAATGTTTTCTTTTAGAAGTTCCATAGCACTGGGATCAGTGTTAGATTTATGTCTTTAATCCATTTTGATTTGATTTTTGTATATGGCGAGAGATGAGGGTCTAATTTCATTCTTTTGCATATGGGAGTCCAGTTTCCCTGCACTCTTTATTTTGAAGAGACTGTCTTTTCCCCACTCTAAGTTCTTGGCAACTATGTAGAAGATAAGTTCACTACAGATGTGTGGTTTTATTTCTGAGATCTCTATTCTGTTCCATTGGTCTATGTGTCTGTTTTTATGCCAGTACCATGCTGCTTTGCTTACTATAGCTCTGTAGTATAATTTGAAGTCAGGTAATGTATTACAATTTTTCCAGTTTTGTCCTTTTTGCTAAGGATGGCTTTGGATATTCTGGGTCTCTTTGGGTTCCATATAAATTTTAGGATTTTTTCTTCTATTTCTGTGAAGAATATCATTGGTATTTTGATGGAGATTGGATTGATTCTGTAGATTGCTTTGGGTAGTATGGACATTTTAACAATGTTGATTTTTATCAATCCATAAGCATGGAATACTTTTCCAATTTTTGTGTCCTTTTCAATTTCTTTTATCAATTTTTTTGTAGTTTTCATTGTAGAGCTCTTTCACTTCTTTGGTTAAGCTTATTCCTTGGTATTTTATTTTATTTATAGCTATGGTAAATGGGATCATTTTCTTGGTTTCTGTTTCAGAATATTTACTCTTGGCATATAGAAATGCTACTGATTTTTTACATGTTGATTTTTGTATCCTGCAACTTTACTGAATTTGTTTTTTAGTTCTAATAGTTTTTAGTAGTATTTTGTGGAGTTTTTCCCCTTTTTAATAACTTTTTGGTTTTTGTTGTATAGTTGTTTGAGTTCCTTATATATTTTGGCCATGAAATCATCAGTACAATTTCCAAATATTTTTTCCCATCCGTGTGTTTTTTCATCATTCCATTATATCTGGTGATATGCTGAAGCTCTTAATATGAAGGAATTATATTTGATTGCTTGTTTTTGGTTTTTTTTTTTTTTTTTTTGGCATTTCCTAAGATTTTGAGGTTAACTCCAAAACTCATTGTTCAGACCAACGTCATGGGCTTTCCTATTTTTTTGTAGTAGTTTAAAAGTTTCAGATCTTACATTTAAGTCTTTAATCCATTTTAGTTGTTTTTTTATATGGTGTTAGATAAGGGTCTCATTTCATTGTTCTACACATATATATTCAACATTCCCATCGCCACTTATGGAAGAGATTGCCCTTGATCCATTTTTTATCCTTGTCACCATTGTCTAAAATCAGTTAGGTATAAATGTACAGACTTATTTTTGGGTCTCTACTTTGCTCCAGCGGCCTATGTGACAGTTTTTATGGCTGTATTATACTTTTTTGGTTAGTATAGCATTGCAATATTTTTAAAATTCAGATACTGACATGCCTTCAGCTTTGTTCTTTTTGCTAAATTGCTTTGGTCATTCAGAGTCTTTTGTGGTACCATGTGGATTTTAGATTTTTTAGAAATTTTTGTGAAAGATGTCAGGGGTAATTTGGTAAGGATTGCATTAAAGCTGTACATGATTCATGTGGTATAGACATTTTAACAATATTAATTATGCAAATAAAGGAATAAGGGACATCTTTCCGTTTATTTTGTCATCTTAAAGTCCTTATATCAATGTAGAGATTGTTCACATTTTGGTTAAAATTTATTTCCAAGGATTTTTTTTGTAGCTATTGTATATGAGAATGCTTTCTTGATTTCTTTTTCAGATAGTTTATTGTTAGTATACAGAAATGCAACCAAATTTTTATGTTGTTTGTGTCCTTCACGTTTACTGAATTTATTATTTCTAACAGGTTTTGGTGGAATCTTTAGGGTTTTCTGTATATAAGATTATGTCAATTGTAAATGGAAAATTTAAGTTTTTCCTTACCCATCTGGATGCCTTTCATTCTATTCTCTTATTTTTCTGGTTTGGACATCTAGGACTATGTAGCATAAGAATGCTGAAAGTGGGCATCCTAGTTACATTCCACAGAAAAGTCTTACAATATTTTTCCATTGTATTGACGTATTTTTCATCATTCCATTATATCTGGTGATATGCCGA
Organism: Daubentonia madagascariensis; assembly: GCA_023783475.1. Lineage (NCBI taxonomy): Eukaryota > Metazoa > Chordata > Mammalia > Primates > Daubentoniidae > Daubentonia > Daubentonia madagascariensis. The sequence continues at coordinate 189,179 of JAKFHU010001957.1, read as the reverse complement.
AGCTCTTAATATGAAGGAATTATATTTGATTGCTTGTTTTTGGTTTTTTTTTTTTTTTTTGCATTTCCTAAGATTTTGAGGTTAACTCCAAAACTCATTGTTCAGACCAACGTCATGGGCGCATGACACCATAACATTATGATGTTAGCTGTGCATTTGTCATATATGACCTTTGTTGGGTTGAGGTGCACTTGTTCTATACCTAACTTGTTGAGAGTGTGTATAATGAAGGCGTGTAGCATTTTGTCCTGGGCACTGTCATTCTGGTCAGAATATAGGAAGAGGCATCCATACTTAGAGGAGGCCATGAGGGCATTGACCTAATAGTCTGTGGGCATGACCTGATTATGATGTGTTTTGTGAGTGTCTGATTCCCCAAGTATAATTGAGGCCCAGAGATTGTCATCTGCGTTGTTCACTGAATTATGCCATACTCATTTTCAGAGAGGGAACACGCATTATGACAGTGGGCCAAATATTCCTTGCAAAGACATAAGAAAATAATAAAATATTTATGTATGGTTATCAAATAATTTTATCTTTGTTACATGGCTTGTAATATGTACTGTATATTAACAACATGGTTCAGACATAAAGGCACAAAATAATTACACATAAACTAGTGATCATTGCCCAGATATTATTTTACTGGTACTAGAATGCCATTTGTAAAAATTGGAGACCATTATGTCTTTAAGACAATGTTATCCTGGTGCTTCTCCTGGCCCAACATGTCAGTAGAACCTAAGTGTGCTGAGGGTGCAGATGTATATTTGTTGGAGTATTAGATTTTTGGTATTGGCAGTTTAGATAAATGCATCCATTTCATATATTAAGCTTTGATAGAAAGAGTAACAAACACTCAATCAACTGTGCAAATTCTCCTTTACAATTTTATATATATCCAGCTATTCAAGAGCAGTGTTGTGTGTCAGCTATGGATTTCTAAATATGCGCCAAGAACAGTAACGGTCAAAATTTCTGCCTTGTTTTGCAAACTTATATTTTGGGCAGGCAGAGGTATAAACATAAACATAAACATTCATTAACCTCAGAAGGTAAATCTAAAGGCAAGTATGAATTTTCCAATATTTGGATTCATATAAATGAGTTTTCTAAAACCTGGATTGGAAAAAATATATTTATGCCTATAGAAATTGACCTGAAAAGGCAATGGTAAAATTTGCCATATGTAGTAAATTGATTTTTTTAAATTTCAGAATACTATGGGAGAACAACACTTTGGTTACACATATTGCCTATGCACTGCCTGTGTCAGAGCTACAATTGTGGACATCCCCCAAACTGTGCACCCCACACCCATTCAGTGAGAGTTTTCCCATCACCTCCATCCCCCTCCCACCTGCCCGACTCTGATGAATAATATTTCCATGTGTAACATAAGTATTGATCAGTTAGTACCAATTAGGAGGTGAGTACCAGTGGTGCTTGTTTTTCCATTCTTGTGATACTTTGCTTCAAAGTATGGGCTTTAGCTCCATCCAGGATAATACCAGATGTGTTAATTCACCATTGTTTTTTGTTGCTGAGTAATACTCCATGGTATACATATACCACATTTTATTAATCCACTCGTGTGTTGATGGGCACCTGGGTTGTTTCCACCACCAATAGCTGCCATATGGTAACACTGTTTATGAAGTGCAATTATTTTCTTAACATTGGAAAGTATGTTTATATTTTACACAAATTTGTTAAGTGATAATCTTTCACCTTAATGAGTAATACCTGTTTATGTCCAGAATTACTGTTTTCCTGTAACATTAAGTTAGTATTGGTAGAATTAATTACATAAATTTAAGTCCTTTGACTCCATCTGAAATGCTTCTTCCTTAGCAATTCTCTGACACTGCACAAGTAATCTGTTTGGATTTTCTATTTACAACAGTAGTTATTTAAAATGATCTAAATGAAATTTGCAGGTGATTACATATTACTTATTGGTTACACTTTAATTGATGGTTTCTATTGTCATTTTCTAATACTTAGAAAATATTACCTGTAGGATTTCTGCTTTCATGAAGTTCATGATACTTTTTCAAGCCTAAATCCTTGGAATTTTTGATAATTTTCTGTGGCATTTGAAAATCATTTTTATTCTATGTTTAGCACTCAGAATGATGTTTATTTGTCTGCTTGATTAACTAGTCAAATTTTTTAAAAAGTTATTTAACACTCTTTATGTTCATTTATTTGCCTTATACCAGAAAAGTTGATTTCTATGATGGTTTTAATGTCACCTAATATGGTTGTAAATATGTCAGTTTTTCATTTACATTAAATTTTGAGTTAGACAATAAACTCTTTGTTATTAAATCTTTACACATAAATAACTTGGAATTGTGCCTAAACTACCATATATCCTAAGCATTAACAACTCTGATTCATCAGATTTTTATGTCTTTATACCATTTATTACTGTGTTATTTTATATGGTTTTTATTCAGATTAATATTTCTATCCAGTCTAAATATTGATCAAAAGAGAGGCAGGCTCAATCTGTCATTTGGTCACAATCGGCACAGTTCCCTAATTTACTTTAGATTATGCACTTCATTTAGCTCAGGAAATAATCTTCCCTTTCCTATAACAGAGGACTCAGAGACAATGAGGCATCATGGATTGCCAAAACACTCATTTTTCCATATTATTTTTCCTTTCTCTTTAATCTCAAATACCATGAAAATCTAGAAACATGGAATATTAAAAATATATTCCTATATAATCTTCACACATTATTACAGGAAACTCAGGAATAAACAGAATATCAAATAGACCTATAACAATGAAAGAGATTAGGTTTAATCTCTAATATCTTGGAGGTTTTCCAAATATATTTCTGTTATTGGTTTCTAGTTTAATTCCAATATATTCTTAGAGTGTACTTTGTAAATCTACTAGTTTTTTTTGTTTATTTGTTTGTTTGACATATGCTGAGATATATTTTATGACTCAGTATTTGGCCTATCTTGGTGAGTATCTCATATGATCTTGAGAATGTATACTTTGCTCTTGTTAGTTGAAGTATTCTATAAATATCAATTAAATAAAGTTGATTGATGTCGCTGTGGAGATAAACTATAACATTACTGATTTTCTGCCTACTTGACCTGTCAATTACTGATAGAATTGTGTTGGGGTCTCCCGCTGTAATTGTGGATTTTTATATTTTTCTGTGCAGTTTAAGATTTTCCTCATGTATTTTGACCTTCTGTTTTAGGTGCATACCTGACAAAGATTTAAGACACTTAATTAAAGGTCTTTGTCTAGTAAGTCTAACATCTGAGGTTCTCAGAAATGGATTAGTTCAAGTAGTTTTTTTCTCATTGATGAACCACATTTTCCTGTTTCTCAGTATTATTTGTATTCTTTTGTGGTTGAAATGTGCACATTTGAATATTATGATGGAATAATTCTAGAAATCAGTTCTGTCTCTTCTCTAGCATTTACTATTTTTATTTGATAATGGCTATAGTTGTCCATGTGTTTAGTGACTTTTCCAAATTTTTTGAAGAGACTGTATTACTTGTATGTAGTCATTGAAATCTCTGTTCCTTTAGCTTATGTTCAGTTTGTGTTTTGACAGAAATTTCCTTGAATGCCAGGACCTAAAAAAAAAAGGTAATAAAAGCCTCACCTCTGTGCTGGTGCATTACTTTAACACACAGATAGGCTGTTTAAAAATCTGCTTCAACTTTTGCTTCCTGTTGAACTCACCCCAGAGATCAGCCAATGCTAAAAATGAGGGTCTTATCAAGTCTTTTCTGAAAATGTGCTTTTTCCCGGACATGCACAGGGCTTTCACAATTTCCAGTATACCTGGGTGCTTTTTAATACCCTAATTTCTGAATAAAATTCTTACTCCAGCTTTTCCTTCCAGGCTTTATGTAGCCTATTGTATGTGTCAACCATGATCTATTCTTCCAGGAAGCTGCACACTTGTTCTTCACTTAAAACATTCTCAAGCAATTCCTTCCCACGTTTCACACTGAACAGCTTCTAACTCAGGCAAAACAGAGGAAAGCTTTGTTTCAGATCTTTGGGTAGCCCCCAGAAAGATTGTAAGATAAAAATGCAATAATTTGCAAATAACATCTCTTCTCCCTCTGGAACCAGTGACCAACATCCCACATTGGGAGCTTGGGCTGCTGTCTTTGAGACTGGCACCAAGTCAAAGACTGTTTAGGGCAATACAAGTAAAAAGTCCACAAGTCTTTCCTCCCATTTTTCACTGTTTGTCTTGATTCTGTATTCAAATCATTGCTGTAAACCTTTGATGGTTTTTAAGAGTTTTGAAAAAATTGTTCCTGACAGTTCTGCTTGTTTTTTCATGTTTCTGTGGATAGATGGATGTTTAGAGTGGCTCACTGTGCCATTTTGCTGACCTCACTGTCCTTGGGCTCTCTGTTGTATTTCATTGATCTAAAGGACTTTCCATGTGTCATTTCTACACTATCTTGATTACTCTTGCTTTGAAGCAAGTTTTGAAATTGTGAAGTTTGAGTCTTCTTACTGCACACCTTTTTTAAAGATTGTTGTGGTATATTTAGTCCCTTGTAATTCCATGTAAATTTCAGCATCAACTTTTCAGTTTCTACAAGGTAGTCACTTAGGATTTTGATAGGAATAGTATTAAATCTATAGATTGTGTGGGGAAGTTATTGCCATCTTAATACCATTAAGCCTACTAATCCATGAACATGTAATGGTTTTCCATTTATTTAAATCTTCAGCTTCTTTCAACAAGGTTTGTAATTTTCAGAGCACAAATTTTGTTGTTCTTTTGTTAAATTTATTTTTATGTATTTACAAATATTCTTTGAGTGCTATTAAAAGTGGATTTTTACCTTAACTGCATTATTAGATATTTCATTACAAGTGCATAGAAGTAGAATTTGTATATTTTTGTACCTCCAACCTTGGTGAATACATGTTAATGTTGGTTGCTGCCAAGTCTTGAAAATTAAGATTAATGCTGCCGTAAACATCCTTGCACAGGTTTTTGTGTAGATGTATATTTTCAACACATTTGGGTAAACTAAACTTTGGGTGTTGGCTTGCAGCCCAGGAGATGCCTTTCTGCCACATGTGATGGGGTTGAGAACAATTCACTTTGTAAAAATCAAGCGGATGTGGGTCTATGACGAGGCTTGTATAAAAGTAGTGTGTGTGTGTATTTGTGTGAGTTTGAGCCCAGTGATTTATGAAGTATTAATCTCCTGTGTAACAGGCCTTTTAGTAAGTGCTGCAGTGAACTCAACAGAACAAATGACCCTGTCCACTTGAAGCTGATGTACTAGGAAATAAGAAAGGAGAAATACAAGTAAAACACACAGTGTATCAGCTGGTGGTTATTGCTAAAGAGGGAGAGAAAGGTGCTGAAGAGAGCAGAGGCCTGGGATGGTTGTGTCTCTCTGAGCATCTACTGTTGTCTTTGGGCTGGTATCTCTGATGGTTAGGGAGCTTGTATGTCTGTGTCTGGGTGTACCCACCTGCATTTGCAGTGACAAAATCTGTGTGATTTTGTACTCATGTCTATACACATATGTATTTGTGTGTTATGTGCTTTTAAATCTACAATCCTGGCTACTCTCTGTTGCTCTGAGAGAGAGCCACTGCTCTGCCTATGGAGCAAATATTCCTTCTGTTTCTTTGTTACTTCAGTCAATTTGCTTTTGCTTTACGATATCAAAAAATTTTGCAATCCTTTTGTTTTCTTTCCTAATTTCCTTGGTAGAACTTCCCTTACCATGTTGAATAGAAGAGGGGAGAAGCAGATGTCCCTGTCTTGTTTCTGATTAGCTCATTAAAAACTCTTTTTCTTTCTCTTAGTCTATTTGTTTATCTCTCTGCTAATACTTTCCTTTCCTGAATATTATATTTTCAAAATCCTTGATATCTATTAGGCATGATATCACTCTGTTGTTCTGAAGACTTTGACAAATGTTAGACATCTGTTATTCTTATTTAGTTTGGAAAAGTAGTTTTTGCTGATTACTAAAAATATGTTTTCAGATTTTATGGTATTTTATAAGGATATTATTTGGAAGAGGTAAAATCTTGGTTCTTTCTAAGAACACAATTTTATCTTTCCACTCATTTCATTCTGCTTTTATATTTTTGTGTGTTTTCATGATAGCAAATACCATCCTTTCATTTTGGGGTTTAGGATTCCCTTCGGCATTTCTTGTGGTGGTGATGAATTCCCTCAGCATTTGCTTGTGTGGGAAAGACTATTTCTCCCTCATTTATGAAGGATAATTTTGCTGGATATAATATCCTCAGCTGGCAGTTGTCTTCTTTCAGCACTTGGAATGTGTTGTCCCGTTCTCTTCTGGCCTGTAAGAATTTTGCTGGGACGTCCACTGTTAATCTCTTTGTTTTTTTATAGGTGACTATAAAAAAGGTGACTTTTTGTAGGTGACTCTTGCTGTTTTTAGGATTCACTCTTCATCTTTGACTTTAGATGGTATAATTATAGTCTTCTATGGAGAAGATCTTTTTATGTTGTATCTGTTTGGGGATCTCTGAGGCTCTTTTATCTGGATGTCTAAATCTTTTGCTAGATTTAGGAAGTTTTCATCTACTATTTCATTAAATAGGTTTATGAACCCTTTTGTTCTCTTTTTGTCTTCTGGGACACCAGTAATTTGAATATTTTGTCACTTTATTTTGTCCCATATGCCACAAAGACTTTGTTCATTCTGTTTTAGTCTTTATTCTCTATTTTCGTCTGACTAGGTTATTTGCAAAGACCTGTCATCTAGTTCTGAGATTCTTCTGCTTGATCTAGTCTATTGTCAAAGATTTCAAAAGTATTTTGTATATCTTTCAGTGAATTCTTCAGTTCTAGAATTTGTTTGGTTCTCTATTGAAATATCTATCTCACTGTTTCACAATTTAGAATATAGAAAGGAAATACTTTGGTGAACAAATCAGGCATAGGTGCAGTGTACAATGAACATAGAATCCAGTGATTTTAATACTTTCAAATAATTTATAATAATTTTAAGGTGTCTATATTTTAGGAAACAGATGGGAAGACCAGAACATTGAAGATCAGTTCAAAAGTCCTAGATGTAATCTAAGGTAATTTGCACCACAAAAGGAAGCAATGTACCTTCAGGGAATCCTAGCATGTAATGATTTTTTTTTTTAAACAAGCAAACAAAATAAATAGGCACAACTTTAAATTCATTTATTTTTAGAAAAATTATGCCAATAATACTTCAATGTGACATAGATGTTCAGTGTTTACAAAATAGTTTACATGGGAACAGTAGTAAGACTGCATATGTGAATATCATGGTTATGATAATAGCTATGGGGGACTTGTGTTTTAGAATAATCAATTCATTTAATTTAAAACAATTCAGGGCCAGGTGCAGTGGCTCACACCTAATCCTAGGACTCTGGGAGGCCTAGGCAGGGAATTTCTTGAGCTCAGGAGTTCGAGACCAGCCTGAGCAAGAATGAGACCCTGTCTGTACTAAAAATAGAAAAATTAGCTGGACATCACGGTACATGCCGATAGTCCCAGCTACTCAAGAGGCAAGAATGCAAGAAGTTGCTTGAGCCCAGGAATTTGAGGTTGCAGTGAGCTACAATGATGCCACTGCACTCTACCCAGGGCAACAGAGTGAGGCTCTCTCCAAAAAGAAAAAAGATTCAGACATTGCAGAAAACATGCACTTTCCCAGATATTTTTAGCAATGTATGTTCAAAAGCCATTGATAAGTAGAAAATTATTAATAAGCCAACCATTAACAATGTGCTTGTCACTTTTTACAGAAGTCATATTGTACAAAGACTCTGTGAAAGTCAAAAAGGTAGTAGTGTGGAGAAACCTTCAGCCAGATTCCAAAACGTACTCTGAACAAGAAAATCCCAACTGGAGTAAATCCATGTGAATGGAGTAGGTGTGGGGAAGTCTTCATATGTCATTCATCCCTTCATAGGCACATCGTATCTCACTTTGGGTACAAACAACATGAGTGTGATGAATAGGAAAAGAAGCCATATAAATGTAAACAAGATGGGAAAGCATTCATTTCTTCCACAAGAGTTTGAAAACACATGATAATGCATACTTACCCTGGTAAATGGACCTTATAAATCTACAGCATGTGGGAAAGCCTTGGGTTTTCTCAATTCATTTCATATACATTACATAACTCGCACTCAACAGAAACCCTATAAATGTAAACAATGTGGTAAAGCCTTCACTTTTTTCTGTTCTTTTAGAAATCCTGAAAGAACTCACTTTGGAGAAAAACCCTATGCATGTAAGAAATGTGGTAAACCTTTCAGATATTCCAGTAATAGTCGTATACATAAAAGAACTCATACTGGAGAGAAAACACGTAAACATAAGAAATGTGGTAAGGCCTTTATTTATTACAGTTACCTTTGTGACTATGAAAGAACTCATACTGGAGTGGTAAAACCTTCAGTTTTTCCAGTTCTCTTTGAAAACATGAAAACTCACGCTAAGGAAAGCCTTAGGAATACAAGAAATAGAGTAAGGCCTTCACTTGTTCCATTTCTATTTGTGGACATGAAATAACTCATTCTTGAGAAAAACCCTGTAAATGTACGGAATGTGGGAATACTGTCATTTCTCCCATATCCATTCAGACAGATGACAATGCGCACTGAAGTTGGCGCTTATAAAAATGCACACTGGATTGAAACACTGGTAGTTTGGATGATACAAAAATGTTCTCAATTTTAACAATTACTTTTAAACAATGTGAAAATTTCTACTGGAAAGAAGTTCTATAGATGTAAGTAATCTGGAAAATCTGATGCACATTATTTGTTATATAATACTTGAGAAAATTTACAACATGAATGAAATGTTGTATGAGTTATAAATACATTGTGTTTATCAGAGGTTCATTCTTAAAGAGGGTCTCTGGCCTGTGGATTTCCACTTTTGCAAGGAAACATTGAGAGGAGAATTTTGTAGGTACCCTTTAAGCAACGGTATGTGAGTTTAATAGGTAGTTTTGGTTTTTTAACCCAGTTAATAAACTTTTTCTCTATCCATTTTAAAGTGTGCTGGATGTGTGGGTAAATTGAAATGTATTTCTATTGTGTGAGGAGGTTTAATTTTCACATCATTGTTTAATTGTTCTGTGATTAATGAGCCATTGAAAAAATTAGTCTTTGTTAATTGCTGGGATTTTCTTACTGGCCTTATGCAGCAGGTTGTTGATAACTTTGTATACATTACACCTTTTATTCTTGTGGGAAACAGTACATTTTGGTGCAAAAATTTTTATTTCATTTTCTTTGTTAATAAAGAGTTAGTGTCAATTTATAAATATGTAAAGTTTATCATAGAGTATAGTAGATAGTCTCATATGAATTATCATTTTTATCTGTTGCCCTTTACTCTTGGTAATCATTTCTGGCTGATATTTGCCCAGTTCATGTTGAATTAAGGAGATAGAACTATGATAAAACTATATGTTGTTTCTAATCTAAAGGAGAAAGAATTCAATCTCATCAACTATGTTAGCTGTGGGTTTTTCATAAATGCCTCAAAGCAGGTTAAGAACGTTCCCTTCTGTTCATTTTTATTGAGTATTTTATTGTCAAGGGGAGTTGAGATTTTACAAATGGTTTTCTATTGGGATGATCCTTGGTTTTTGAAGTTTATTCTATTAACATGATATATTACATTAATTGGCTTTCAGATATAAAAACATCATTGTTTTCATGGGTTAAATTTCTCTTGGTAAGAAAGTATAAGTCTTTGTATATTTTGGTAAATTTTCTAGTATTTTGTTGAGACTTTTCACACCTATATTAAAAGAGATTTGTGTACCCTAGTGTATTATATAATACATCATTATTTAATATATATAGTGTTCATATTTGTGTGTATACATATATACATAGTCATGCATCACTTAACTTTAGGGATACATTCTGAGAAATGCATCATTAGGCAATTTTGTTGTGCAAACGTCATAGAGTGTACTTAAACAAACCTAGATAGTATTTCCTACTTCATACCTAGGCTATACCAACATATATATGCCCTGTCATTAACTTGAAACATCATTATGTGGCACATGAATGTAACATGTAGTACAATATATAGTTTTGTACATAAATAGCATATATTATATATAACTAGTTTATAATACACATCATGAATATACATGTACAGCCCTCAATGTCATCGAGAGGTTCTTGGAAACTGGGATTTGAATTGAAACAACATATTTGTGCCATAGAAACTTTACTTTTTATGTTAAATAGTCTTTGGTAAAATTGCTTTCATTATACAGTATAGTAGTTCACTTAAAATCGAAGTTTCCAAGAACCTATTGATGTTAAGCAGGGACTTACTTAGTATAATAGTACATAGTATTTTACAGCCTCATAGTATTATAGCATATTATTGTAGTCTTAATGCTTGGTAGTATAACATGTTTGTTTCATCTCTCTGCAAGCCTACAGAATTTTTCAGACAAACCAATAACATTCTCTTGTGGGAATCCAGGAGCACTGATACTACACAGCCTTCCCACAACATTCCCTGTTTGTTCTCTCTGCTCCCAAGAGCACTCCATGTGTGGGCCTGCATAGCTTATAGTACTCTCCTCCTTTTGCATGTGAGTATATGTAAATAATTACTACTGTCAATATTAACTGTCTATTGATGTATGTCATGTGTTCAATTGTCCCAGTAGCCCTAGAGTGTTAATTTCTCCCTCATGAATGGGATGAATGCCAGGCTATTGAAACAACTGGAAACACAAACAGAATGGACTAACCATGACTGAGGACATGTGCTCAACTTTTTAACTAACTGTTCTTGGCTTACAGATTCCATGATACACTTAAAGTCACCTGGGTCAGAACCACCAGTTGGTGATGGGCTTTTGCTTTGTTCTGCACAGCCATTTGTGGTCTTTAATATGTGTTGCCATTTCTTCCCGCACTAAAAACACTCACGTCACATACACACAAATGGTTAATTGATCATGCCCCACCATGATGTGTGTATCAAGTTTGGCCTGCATTTGGCATGCAGTTTGCAAGGCATCTACCTAACAAAGCAGTGAAAACACAACATCTTCACCAGTTAGCACTTCAGTCCTGGTTACAAAGAGTAAGGCTTTATTTATTTCTGTGGCCACTGCCTCTAGTCTGGGCACCACCAGTGAATGCTTGGGGTAGCTGTGTGAACACTGGTTATTATTTACACTCCTGGAACAGGCCTAGGGATGGTCTTTGTAAAATCGCAGAAAGGAAGGGGACTCCTACTCAGCAGAAGATTGAGCATATCACTCAGTTGCATAGCAAGAGTTGTCATGCAGGCAAGAGCAGTGGCCTTGTCTTTTTTGTACTGCTGCTTCCCTTGCTGCTGTCATGTACACTCTCCTGATGAACATCCATGGTGGCTCATGTTCAGGATGCTAATGAAAAGGGTAAGGATCATTTGGTATTAGTCCCTCCAAAAGGATGGGGGTGTGGTAACTCTCCCAGTGCAGAATCCCTAGGCAGTGTGTGGACTTTCCTTAGCACTGCTGCTTTTCAGCGTGCCAAAGGTGTGATATGGTTATCACAAGGCTTGATGGACTTAGATAAAATGACCTTACTCCATGTGGATGCTAACTCCAGCAAGATTAAGTGGCACTCACTGGTGGCTTAGGTAGTATTCTCCAATGTGGTTTTCTGGACTCCTTAGCTCTTCCCCTTAACCACACAAATGGCCCACATCACCAGTCATCAAATGGCAAACCTAAAAGCTGCACCTTTCCATCAGTAGAAATGCAAAATATTCTAAGGCAATTCTCATAGAGAAAGGAGAAAAGTAGGCTTATAATATTCTCAGGCCCAGAAACCTAATAGCAGATGGTTCACCAGGACCCTTGAATATCTCTACTGCTACTGCTGCTATTGCTCATGGCTCTGTTTGAACAAATATTCTGATCCCTCAGTGTTAACTATTCAGGACAGTTTGCTTGATGTTCATGAACCAACCCAGTTCTGCCCACTTTCTTACTTGTAATTCTCTAGAATAACTAGAATGTACTGTGAATGCAAAATCCTGATATCAGAAGTGACTGGCCACAACAGCCCAGATTCTATTAGAGTCCCTCCTAGAAACAGGTTGTCCTTAAACATTTTTTCCCAGTGTGTCTCATCTTGAGATATAAATCCTAGGGAGGAGGATGCTTTCTGGGGTCACGGAGTGGGGCATGTGCAGTTGAGACTCTTTTCTTTCTGGAAGATTTTCTGAGACTTGGGGGACCAGCTCACATTGAATCCTAAGACTTCTGTTGTCCTTTGTCTATGTATAAATAATAAATTCATTTCATGTAACCTGTGTGTGTGTGTGTGTGTTCTCACTGGACTCAGACAAGTTGGTAACTAGTGAACAAGAAGCCTGTTTCACAACGGGGAAAAAAACCCATGGCACCCTTGTGCCACAGCACAGGGATTACTTAATTCAACCAGATATAAACTTACAGTCCTTAAGCCCTATAACACAACTATTGCCATGCAGGAGTCCTATAATAATGATGATGCTGTTTTGAGGCTCTCTGGAGGAAGAAATTCATAAATATGAGTAGGGTATATAGGCATCCCCTCCCAACCTCAAAGCAATCCCCAGCCCCCCAAAAAGAACACAACTGAAACAAAGGTCCACAATTTGACCCAATTGGAAATCTAAAGTTTACTAAGATAAAATATAAAACAAAAAGCTAACTGGGTGCCAATTGGGTTTTATGCCTCTACGAAATAGGTTGTGAATTAACTTCAGCATCTTTTGAAATGCACCAATTGGGAAACCTCCATGTCTTTAATCAATACAGGGCTCAAATAATAATTATACCTGGAGATATTACAACATTTAAATATGGCACCCCCCCCCATGATCTTAGGGAGAGACGACACATAAAACTGATATGCTTTCAAGTATGAAAAAATATCATCTCAAATTCTCCATAATTTTCTTACCTATTATGCTAACACAGCACATAGTGAATATTTATTCCCCAAATCAATTGGCAAATTTTTGCCATGTCCAAATGCTCTTAACAAAATAGAAACTCCTGGACACCACCAGTTAAAATAAGTTAACTTGGCTGAATGTATTTTTTTGGAATATGTGCATTTTTGGATGGTTATTAGGTATTTATTTATTTCATTAATAGTTATAGGTCTATTCCAATTATCTGTTTGTTTCTCTTTCTGTGGTTTTAGTAGATTGTGTCTTTCAAAGAATTGTTCCAATTGATCTAAGTTATCAGATTTGTGGACATGGAATAGTTTATAATATTTACTTATTATCTTTTTAAGATCTGTGGGATCAGATGTGATGACCTTTTTTATTTTTGATATTAGTAATCTGTGTCTTTTCTCTCATTTTTTTTGTTGGTTAGTATGCCCTGATATTTATCAATTTTTATTGATCTTTTCAAATAATCTTTTGTTATATTCATTTCCTTTGTTGTTTTTCTATTTTTAATTTATTGATTTGTGGTCTAATAGTTTTTCTTTTTTTCTGACTGATTTAGGTTTATTGTGCTCCTTTTTCTTTAGTGTCCTAAAGTGGACACTACATCATTAATTTTAATTTTTTCTTTGTTTCTAGTGTATGTATTCAGTGTATAAATTTCTCTCTAAGCATTGACTTCTAAGAATCCCACGTTTTCTTAAGATGTATTTTTATTTTCAATATATTTAAAGCATTAATTAACGTAGAGTGTGTTTCTTCACATTTTAGAGTGTGTTGCCCTGTGCACTATTATCTAAATGGAAATAAATGTTAAAGGGAGTCGCCCCCATTGAAAATAAAACGATGCTAGAAAGCAACACAAAATCATATGAACATGTGAGGCTTCCCCAGGCCCTTCCTCTCCACGTCAAGAGCAGAAACAGCCTCAGTGAGCTCACAGAGAATTTCATGCAGCTCTCACTGTGGAAGGTTCTCAGTTCTGACCCATGCGCTTATGAGCAGTCATTTCACATCCCAAAGCCTGTGTTTTCTCATCTCTATAATAAGGATGTGTTTTTCAAGACTCAGAGATAAAGCTCTTGATACAGATGGCTGCTGTTGTACCACAACTGGCAAAATAACTTTAAGATATCTTGAAGGTATTAATAGGTTAACCATTCTCCACCCCACATGAAATTTTACTTTGAAAGCCTAGACTATTTTTCACCATGTACGCACTTGTCCTCCAAATGCACAAGTCCTGAAGAGTTGTTCCAGTTCTAAGCTTCAGATCCCACTCCTTCAGGGAACTATGGCACTGTCACTCACCATATGCTGCTTCTTGTCCCCTCAGTATAAAAATGAGTCTTCCTGAACCAACATGAGACATGCATAATGTGGACCCACCACCCAGGAACAAAGGAGAAGTGGTAGAGTCCCTGGTTCCAGTCTTTCAGAGATAAACCATGCCCTCCTTCACACCTTCCTAGGCTCCTGCTGTGATTTTACCACCATCCCACTGTTCCTGGGGCAGCTGATCATCAAGTAAGCATCTGTCCACTTCAAGGTACAATGGTGATCTGCCACCTGCTAGATGTGTCTTGGGGATGTCACTGTAGTCCTCTGAAACTTGTTTTGGTTCTCTAAAAATGGGGTGGTCAGATGAACCTCAAAGCATTTTTTAGGGATTAAATGGCATAAGACATGGCAAGTGGGTTCCTGTAGAAAGTCTGTTGGGCCTGCTTTGGTTTTTCACTTTTATTACCTTTCTCTCTCCCCTCACTGAGGAAACTTTCTGCTCATGCTTCAATGGCCCATGTCCTTCTATGTTTGAAAAAACACATAGAAAGCAAATCTATTTTTGCTTTAGTAATAGAGGTTTGAGATTCCTTCTAGCTGGTCTTTGTCTTTGACACAGGAAATAGGGGTTCCTGGGTGTGGATATCTGCCCATACAGACATCTGGGAAGGCCCTGGTTAGGGTTCATCCATTTAACACACATATATTAAGCACTTAATTTGTGTATTCACTTTTCTAGATATTTGGAATAATTCAATAAGCAAAAATGATGAAAATCTCTGGACCTCAATTTTTATTCAAGGAGTCAGACATTCACAGTAGACATCATAAGAAGGTCATGTCCACAGCGTATGAGATGTGATGCCCTCAGGGCATCCTGTAGGTATGGATGCGTTTATCCAGATTCTTACCAGAATGATATAACCCAGGACCATCTATAACATTTAATAGATGCACAAAAAGAACTTGACAATATTGTACATCCCCTCATGATAAAACTTTCATCAAATAAGGTATATAACAGATGGACCTTATCCCAAAAAAGGCCAGGTATGACAAGTGCACAGATAACATCTTAGTAAATGAGGAATAGTTGTAAGCTTTTACACTAAGAGCTTGAACAAGTCAAGGATGACCACTCTTGCCACTTCTATTCAACATAGTACTGGATGTCCAAGCCAGAGCAAATAGAGATTGAAACTAAAAAACACCCAGAATGAAAAGAAAGAAGTTAAATTGTCCCTGTTTGCAGACTAAATAATCTTACATATATAAAACCCTTAAAAAAGACTTCACCTAAACACTTTTAGAACTACTAAGCAAGTTCAATAAACTTGCAGGACACAAGGTCAACATACACAAGGCACTAACATTGTAATACACTAAAAATGAACTATCTGAAAAAGAAACCAAGAAAACAATCCTGTCTGCAATAGCTACCAAAAATATACTTAGAAATAATTTTAACTAAAAAGGTAAAACATTCCTATGCTCAAAATTAAAGAACATTGAGAAAAGAAATTGAAGAAAACAAAAGTAAATGGAAAGATATCACTTGGTCATGGATCGGCAGAATTAATATTGTTAAATTGTCTATACTACACAAAATGATCTCAAGATTAAATACAATCCCCATCAAAATGCCACTGGCATTCTTCATTAAAATAACAAAAGAAGTCTTAAAATTTGTATGTTGCCACAAAAGACCCTGAATAGTATAAGCAATTGAGGGGGGAAAAGAAAATACACAAAGCTGGAGGCATCACACTACTTGACTTTGAAACATACCATAAAGCTATGGTAACCCAAACAGCATGGTACTGATGTAAAAACAAACACATAGGCCAATGGAGAAGAATGCCAAACCCAGAAATAAATCTATGCATTTAAAGCTAACTGATTTCAGACAAAGGTGAAAAGAAAGCACAATGTGAAAGGGACAGTTTCTTCCATACATAGTACTAGGGTAACTGAATATCCACATACAGAAAAATGATACGAGATCCTCACCACACAGCACATATAAAAATTAATTCAAAATGCATTAAATACTTAAATGTAAGACCTGAATCTTTAAAATTCCTGTAATAAAACATAGAGTGATACCTTCATGACATTGTTCTGGACAGTGATTTTTTTTTGTATTTAACCTCAAAATACCAGGCAATGAAAGTAAAAATAGACAAATGAGATTACTTCAAACTAAAACATTTCTACACAGCACAAGATACAATTAATGGAATTATGAAAAAACATAGAAATGGAAGAAAATATTTCTAAATTATACACCTGACAAGGGATTAATATCCAAAATATATGAGAAACTCAACTATAAGATAAGAATCTAGTAACTATTTAAAAATGGGGAAAAAAGACATAAATAGACATTTCTCAACTAACAGAAGACACAGACATGGGCAACAGATATAAGAAAAATTGCTCAACATCAATGATCATCACAGAAAGACAAATCTATACTCCCGTATCAGCTCACTCTTGTTAGAATGACTACTATTAAAAAAACAAAAGATAGCAGTGTTGGAAAAGATGTGAAGAAATGGGAACACTTGTATGTTATCAATGTAAATGTGTATCAGTACAGACATTATGGAAAATGGTATGCAGATTACTCAAAAAATTAAAAACACAACTACCATATAATACACTGGTCACACTATTGTGAATATAGCCAAAAAAAAGAAATTAGTATGTTGAACAGACATTTGCATGCCCATGTTTACTGCAGCACTATTCACAATAACCAAGATATAGAATCAACCTAAGTGTCCATCATTGAATAAATGAAGACAATATAGTATATAAAGAGAATGGAATATGATCTAGCCATTAAAAAAAGAAATACTGGCATTTTCCATCTTGTGGATGAACCTGGAGGACATTATGTTAATTGAAATGAGCCATGTACAGAAATATAAACACTGCATGAACTTACTCATATGTGGAATATAAATAAGTTTATCTCATTGAAGTAGAGAGTAGAATGGTGTTACTAGACACTGGGGTTCTTAGAAGGAAAGAAGATTTGGGAGATATCTGTCAAAGAATACATATTTACAGTTGGACAGGAGGAATGAGTTCAAGAGATCTATTTTACAGCCTGGTGACTATAGTTAATGATACATTGTATATTTGAAAAATGCTAAGACAACTGATGTTAAATGTTCTCACCGCAAAAAAAGATAACTGTAAGGTAAAGCATTTTCTAATTAGCCTAAATTAAGCATTTGACAATGTATACCTCAAAACTTCATGTTTCACAAGATAAATAAAGTTTTACATGTCAATTTAAACATGAATAATTAATTTTAAAAATATCATGGCAGGATATCAGTATTGTAAACACTGAGTCTGTGCCTTTGCCATAAGCTTAGCTAAACTACATCAATAATATGCATGTAGTGATGTTTTTGTCATTCCATTTGGCAGTCATAAGCAAAGGAACTCTGAAATTTACCAGCATGTGTAAGACCTAGCACAGAACACGGCAGTGGCCAACGTAAATTAGGGCTTTTACTTTAACCTCAGGGCACTTGGAGCTCCTGGTGCTGATGGTGATGATATGGAAAATACTAAAGTGGCAGGTGGTGCTAATGGTTCAATCTCTGGACAATCTGTCAATATGAAAAACAAGTTTGCATCCAAAATCACTGAAGGAATGTTTCAATCCAAAACCTGCCATGATCTCCTGCTCTCTTTAAAATAAAGACGTAATAATATGAGAGAGAAACTTCCCAAGATTACAATATCAATCCAGAAAAGAAAGATAATTCCCAATTTTAAATCCATAGACATCACTCAATTATTGTCCAACACTTAATACGCACACTTAAAAACAGAAGGTTCTTCACAGAATCATAAGCTGTGCTACACATATTTCATTAAAAAACTAAAGTCAACATTCATCACTTACCATTAACCAGATTTTGTCGCTAAGATATGTTTTATCTTCAGAAATTTCCAACTTCTGATGTGTTTCTTTACATAACATTTGCAATATGTTAAAGCCCATGGTTAATAATGCTGTTCCTAGTCTAACTAATTTAATATTTACCACACTTTTGGTCAGGATCTAATAACAGTTTCTGTTACAAACAAAGGCGAACAATACTAACTGATGGACTGAATCCTCTGGCCCATGGACACTGCATCCTTATCTCAATTAAGTGATCGGAATGTTTCATTTATACCCTATAAATGCTCTCAAACTCTCCAGATAGAAACAATTTTTCTCCACATTAAAAAAATTCAAACTTATCATCAGAACCCAAAATGCACTGTGTGAAATGACATGGGGTGGGGAGAACAGTGAGAAAGCTTTAGCCACGACACAGGAAGAGGAGAGAAGGACTCAGATGCATGTGCAGCTAGAGATGAACGGAGAGCGACAGCAAGGAACTAGCGATGATTAGGAAATGAAAGAAGAATTCCTCTTTCTAAACTCGGTCCATTGTGTAGCCTGGGAAAAGCTGTCCTCTTTGCACATGAAGAATCAGTTCCATTTCTACATACAACTATTTCCTATTTCTTATGTGGAGCCACAAACTAACTCCAACAGGAATATTTACTGTTAATTATGGAGCATCTATTACACGCTCAGTTCTGTCCTGTATTTGTCCACTTCATATAAATGTCAAAACCACCCGTGAGTTATGAAGCTTCCTGAAGTTTACCTAAATGGGCTCAATAAAGTCAACCGACTCAGTTATGTCATTTACAAAAAGGGAAAGGAATGGTAACTAAAGAAAAATTAACTCAAGTAGGATTCTCCAATAGAGAAATAGTGGAATGTACAAATTCACACAATTTAACTTAATACACTCACTGTGGAATTACTCATATCTTCAAATTATTTTGTAAGCACCATTAAGTTTCATAAAAAATTATTCTTGTAATACCTGAGCAGGTCATATAAAGAACACTTTATGAACTTTACAAGAAAAAATGAGTAAGAGACAATTAAAATGAGAAGATTTCTATGGGGTGATTCTGAACCAGGAGACATAAGATTTTAGAGAAATGAATTCAATACAAAGCAGAGAAAATACAATTACTTTCAGAATTTTTGAGGTTTCTACTTTACTAGTAAATATACAATTTTGAAGTTTTTTATTGTGTTAAAATATATTTGTTTTTTTCTCAAAACAGGTACATGTTCCCTTAAATGCAATTACTTTCTCCATAATCTCACAAATAAAGTTCATCTTTAGAGTCATATACTTTTATATTTAACTCCATGTAAATCAAAAACAAAAGAATGTATGTGTTTTTTAGGCCAGGGAAGTCACATGGTCAAAGAAAAATGTAGGATAAAATTTAATAAATTTTCATTCAGGATTCAGAAATGTATTCCTTTTGATGATCCCTTTGCTACATAAAAATAAAAATTTAACCTGTGGAAATGATATTCTTTGAATTATTCAAAGTTTAAAGCCCACTGGAATAAAGGTCACCAAAGATGTTATTACACCATGTCATCCAATAGTATATTGTCACCATCTGTTACCTACAACCTTGAATAAGGTGGGACAGGTTAATGCTGGTGGCAGGATAACACTTTATTCAATGCACAACACTCTTAAAACATTGAACAAAATTTTGTTTTATTAAGACAAATTAAATTTCACACATACTCTTTAAAAAAGCATTTCAATAGCCACTGAATTCTATTACCTTAATATGCAATCAGTAAAACAATTTACTTCTAAAGTTCAAAATATTTCTAACTATTTTGGAGAAGAATATTACCCTGAACACCTACCTCTGACATCACTTACAACACTCTTAAAGTTAACCACAAACAGCCTCTCCACTTAGATTTTCTTCATGCATCTTACATTTCAGTGTCTTTAATGTTACCTGGAAGAATATATGGACGATGCCCATCCAATTTAGAAGGACATTTCATAGTTTTGATGCAGCAAAAATTGACCACATTCTTTCACAAAAACACCAGGAGTGAAGGCACAGCATCAAGTAATTTGAGAGTTGAATTTCATCAATATTTAATTTCAAAAAAAAATTAAAAATTTTAATGCAAAAAAGTTTACTTTGAAAGTAATTATAACTCTCCATAAAATCAGCATCCTGCTCCTTCTGAACGTATATACACATACACTATATGGCCACTTTAACTTTGGGTTATTCTCTATGATCAACACTCTAATGTCTGAAAGTCTTAGCACCTTAGTCCTTTCCACTGTGAATCCTCTGATATTTATTTAGACTTGGTTTTTTTTTAATCAAATAGTTTTTCACATTATGACATCTGTGAAATACCTCCTAGTATAACCTCTAGTGTCTTCAAAAGTGTGATTTTTGAACAAAGATTTTTCTGAATTCATTGTTTGTAGCATTTCACTCCAGTACAAATTCCATGAATTTAAATAAACTTTGAGCAATCAATGGAGGGCTTCCCTACAGTATAAATTCTCCTATGCACAATAAGATCTTTAATATAATTAAAGGTACTGCACCACTCTTTATAGTTGTAATATTTTTTTCAGTATAAATACACTGGTGCACTCTAAGACTTTTATTTTCAGAAAGGTATTTTGACAGTTGTTACATTTATATCACTGTTACCTAGTATGACTGAAATCGAGTAATATGTGAAGAGTTATTAAAGGCTTTCCCGTTTTCTTTACATTTGTAGGATTTTGCTCAGGTATGAATTCTCTCATCTATAGTAAGTAAGGTAAGAGCACCAGGAAAAGACTTTGCAATATTCTTTAAACTTGTAGGGATTCTCTCTTGTATGAATTCTCTTGTAAATTCTCAGAAAGGTATAAGTAGTGGTTAAAGGCTTTGACACATTCTTCACATCTGTAAAGTATTTCTTTGGTTGAATTCTCTTATGTATAGAAAGGTTTGAGCACAAGTTAAAAGCTTTAATACATTCTTCACATTTATAGAGTTTCTCTCCAGTAAAAATTCTCTTATGTTTAATAGGTATGAGCACTGATTAAAGGCTTTAACACATTGTTCACATAAGTAGGGTTTCTCTCCAGTATGAATTCTTTTATGTACAGAAAGGTGTGAGTATTGGATAAAGACTTTACACATCCTTCAAAATCTTAGGATTTTTCTCTGGTATGAGTTATCTTATATACAGTAAGATCTGAGCACCAGTTGAAGGCTTTGCCACATTCTTCACATTTGTAGGGTTTCTCTCCCATATGAATTCTCTTATGTGCAGTAAGGTATAAGAACCGATTATAGGCTTTGCCACATTTTTCACATTTGTAGGGCTTCTCTCTCATATGAATTCTCTTATGTTTAGTAAGGTTTGTGCACTGATTAAAGGCTTTGCCACATTGTTCACATTCATAGGGTTTTTCCCTAGTATGAATTCTCTTATGTCTGGTAAGGTGTGAGCACCGGTTAAAAGCTTTGCCACATTCTTCACATTTGTAGGGTTTTTCTCCAGTATGAATTCTCTTATGTTTAGTAAGGTATGAGAACTGACTAAAGGCTTTGCCACATTCTTCACATTTGTAGGGTTTCTCTACCGTATGAATTCTTTTATGTACAGAAAGGTCTGAGTACCAGTGAAAGTCTTTGCTACATTCTTCACATTTGTAGCGTTTCTCTCCAGTATGAATTCTCTCATGTCTACTAAGGGATGAGGAGCAGTAAAAAGCTTTGCCACATTTTTCACATTTGTAGGGTTTCTCTCCAGTGTGAATTCTCTTATGTTTAGTAAGGTTTATGCACTGATTAAAGACTTTGCCA
The DNA here is from genome assembly GCA_023783475.1 of Daubentonia madagascariensis. Classification (NCBI taxonomy): domain Eukaryota; kingdom Metazoa; phylum Chordata; class Mammalia; order Primates; family Daubentoniidae; genus Daubentonia; species Daubentonia madagascariensis. The sequence goes on along the minus strand of JAKFHU010001957.1, from coordinate 167,140 downwards.
CATTCTTTACATTTGAAAGATTTCTTACCATTATAAATTCTCTTCTGTTGAGTAAAGTGTGAACACTGCTTAAAAGCTTTCCCACATTCTTTACATTTAAATGGTTTTTCTACAGTATGTCTCACCTTATCTCTATTTAGATTTGACAATTTTCTGAAGATGTTCAAACATTTATTACATTGGAAGATTTTGGTATGGGTGGTTTTTGAACATTGGGTAAGTCCATTATAACATCCTCTCTGCTCCTTACGCTCACCCTCTATTTCCCGGTCTTTTGTTAAGTTTAAATTCTGAAGACCACAGCGTCCATATCTTCTCAGTATCACTTTCTGGGATAAAACGTTTATGTGCTGCTCTGGCAAACAGTCCTGGGTGGAATGAGAAGACATAGCTGAAAAACATTTTAAAAATAATAAATTATCCCACTTATTTGTCAGGATCGGGTAAATATACACTAAAAATTTGACATGTAAAATTATGCCAAGCACATTACCAAGATGGCATAATACAATACACAAGCTCTAATTTTCTATTAGATAAGTAAATATAACAAAACCATACTGAAAACTTGCCTTTGTGGGAATTCTAAAAACTAGGTAGGAGTTTGTAGAACATTAGGTGAGCACAATGCCAAGAGCGAAAGATAAGGGGAAGAAAAGTTTGTTATACTGACCCACCACAGCTCTTCCTCCTTTCCAATATATAGAAGTGAACTCCCAACCCCCAGCTTGTCCCTCAAAAAAGAAAGAAAATAGTGACACCTGTGTCAATGCTTCTAGCTTTTGGAGGCCTTTCCAAAGACTTGTTTCTGTCTCCCATAACACAAAGTGCTGAAGGGAATAGTGCTATAGTTTGGAACACAGACTGGGTGTGCTAAAACCAAAGGTAAAATATTGTTACAGCAGCAGAGAGACTTCAGTACAACGGAGAGAGTACAGCTGTAACAAGTGATGACAGGCTCTTAAGAAATGTGTGAAAATTCCTTAAACTGGAAAATAAACACAGAATTCCACAAAAGAAACATCCTCAGAAGAGATCTGACACTCCTCAAATGTCTAGTACAGTCAACTGGTGTCAACTGGTACCCCAGGAAAACACCACTTTATAAAGTTTGGGAAAGGTGGCTTTTGTTAAATTCTCAAATCGCAAACAAAGGTTACAACATATACAAAATATCAGGGTAACATAACCCAATCAAAGAAATAAATTAATAATAAGAAACCAACCATACAGAAATGGAGATGTATAATAAACCCCCACAATTGAAAGTACCCATCTGAATATCTGTCATTTCTTATTGTATTCTTCAGCTCCATAATGTGTTTTATATGGTTTTATTTTTTGCTAATATTCTCATTTTTTAATTTCATTTAGTAGTCTATTTTTCCATTTCACTCACTGAACATCATTCAGATGGGTAATATAAAAATATATATATATGTCTGTGTGGTTTTGTGTCTGTGTGTGTAAAATCACGGTTGTGAAAAATATAAAGCAGAAGGAAGAAGCCAAGATGGCTGACTAGAGACAAAGCTCGGTAGACTGTCCCAGCAGAAGAGTTGCGGATTGGACTGAGGACAGCAGAGAGTGATTACTGCCTGGAAGTGGACCCTGGGGATGGACACCAGTGGAGTCTGGGAACACCCCCAAGAGGAACTGAGCAGCTGTGAGAGAGGAAGGGCTAATTCCAGGGAGTTCCAGAGCCCAGAGAAAGGGTAAGGTTTTTTCCCGCTCCTCCACCTGGGTGGTTCAGGCCAGCAAGGGGACACAGGGCTCTCATCCCATGGGACAGTGCCACAAGAGACCAGAAAGTCAGCATCCCTACAACTGGACTCCTCCTCCTCTGCACCTCCTCCACTCCTGGCATCCCAGGAAGTAATTCTGACTCAAGCTGCTCATAGCCATGTGACCACACCCACCCGTAGCAACGATGAAAGCACTCCCTGCCTCAGGCAAGGAGATCACACTCCCAGAGTGCATTCCCAGCCGAGCCTGCTTCAGACAGCATAGCGACCACAGGCACTCAGACAGGAGGGCAGCTGAACTGCCACGGCCAAGGCTTTCAGAGGAGAGCAGATGAGTGCCTCCCTGAAATCAAGAGTGGTGCAGGAAGACCACAGCCCCTTCCCCAAACCACAGCAGCTGCTAGAGTTCTCTGTGCTGAGTGACCTGCTTTCAGTGCTAGGGGCATGTTTCCACCCCCAGCCAGGAAGGCAACCTCAGTTTGTGATCTTCCTGCCCACAGGGTTAGGCACATTCACATGCTGACAGCACAGATACCAGGGCGGGGAGGCATGGGGGAGAGATCCTGGTTCCAGGGTCGGGTGGCAAGTGAGACCCTGTGCCCACCAGGAGGGCGTGGAGGAGCACAAGAGAGTAGGCTTCTGTGGGTGAGCCCCATCCCCTGCTCTCCAGAGAACTACTATGTTGCAGTTTACTTTGCCACTGTGACTCAATTTGCATAAGTACGGGTTCCCATGGCAATGGAATGCCTCAGGTGCAGTAGGCTGAATCGGAGCAGCTGCCCCCACACCCACTCACTTTAATGGGCAGTTCAGCTTGAACCTAGAGTTCCTTGAGCTGCCGCTATTCTCCTGGGGGGAGCATCCCCCTGGCAGAGACTTCTGAGGATAGAGAGGCCCACCCACCTCACCTTGGGGTATAGTGGTGGAAAAGGTATGCACAATTGGAGATGCCCCTGTCTGTCACCAACACACAAAGTTGCATGCCAGTGGGCCAGACACATGAACTATGAGGAAGCTCAAGAGCCCATCTTGGGTAGAGAGGAAACACAAGTGGACTGATCAGAGGGTAAAGTGATCAGATTTGTGGACAGCGATAGAAAAGCCTGGCTAAAGACCTCAGCAATTCCACAAGTAGCACCCACCCATTAGGAGCAACCCTCCAAGCTTGGAGACACAGCCCTGAACTCCACATCAGCAGTTCCCCCTAGCAGCTGCATAAGCAAACTCTGAGCCGCATACAAGCTCACACATCCAAGCTCCCGCACCCCAGCCATACTCAATCTTGCTCCTCCCCCACCTCAGGGTGGAGCAGGATTCACGCAACCCCTGGGAGCTACAAGCCGTTCCCAAAGCTTGGGGCATTCGTATAACCCACCTGGGGAACCAGAACCTACCATAGGCACAATAGATTACCTAACTAACTGGCTCCTCCATGCAAACTACAAACAATGACAACAGGAACAACCCCATAGCTAAACATAGTACCTTCCAACTCAAGGTATTTATTAGGGAGCAGTGGATTTGTACCCTCAAGTAAAATCCACCACCCTGGAGCTTAAGCTGGGGGACCAAACTCACTACACTCCATTGGGAAGAGGTGAAGACAACAGGTCAGAGGTAACCCAAGAGGTTAATCAAACTTGCTAAAACACCCCTAAGGCAATTCAGGACCAATGCTCCTCTCTTCAGCACTGTCAGGGAATGATCCTTGGGGACTTAGAGACAGGGTCATAAACCAGCTCTAGCACCCCCAGCTCTAGACCAAAAGGCCAGATGAGAAAGAACCAGTGAAAGAACTCAGGAAACACGAAAAACCAGAGTGAAAAGTCACCCCCAAAAGAAATCTTTAGCTCCTTGGCAATGGATACCAACTTCAAGGAAATGGTTAAAATGACAGATGAAGAATGTTGAATATGGATTCTAAGAAAGCTCAACGAAATTCAGCACAAAATAGAAACCCAACACAAAGAAGCCACAAAAACAATGCAGGAAATGAACGAAAAATTCTCTAAAGAAATCAAGTTATTACAGAAAAACCAAACAGAAATAATGGAAATAAAAGATGCATTCAAGGAATTACAAAACACAGTGGAAAGCCTTAAGAATAGGCTGGATCATACAAAAGAAAGAATCTCAGAGCTTAAAGACAACACCTATGAGCAAAACAAATTAGTTAAAGAGAAAGAACACAGAAATAAGAGGCATGAACAAAGCACACAAGAAATGTGGGATTATGTAAAAAGGCCAAACATAAGAATCATAGACATCCCTGACAACAAAGAAGAAAATACCCAAGGGATGGAAAATCAATTTGAAGAAATAATTGAACAAAATTTCCCTGGCCTAGCCATAAATCTAGATATACAGGTACAAGATGCACACAGGACTCCAGGGAGAGTCAACGTGAAAAGGTAATCACCATGTCACATAGTTATTAAGCTGGATAAAGTAAATACAAAAGAGGCACTCCTCTGAGCAGTGAGGTGAAAACAGCAGGTAAGCTACAATGGAAAATCTATCAAACTAACTGCAGATTTCTCAACTGAAACCTTACAGGCCAGAAGGGACTGAGTATCCATCCTCAGTCTTATAAAACAGGATAATGGCCAGCCTAGAACTCTTTCTACTGCAAAACTAAGGTGCTTATGTGAGGGAGAAATAAAGACTTTCCCAGACAAGCAATCACTGATGGGATTTGTGAAGACCAGACCTGCCCTGCAGGAAGTACTCAGACCTACATTATATACTGACCAGCACAAAAGACACCAACCAGTGTAAAATCATCCAAAAGTCCAGAATGCTGATTCCACAATGGCTCAAGAGGTAAAACAAAACAATTAAAGCCCATCCAACAGGATGAACAGAAATCTACCACAAATATCAATTCTCTGAATAACTGTGAATGGCTTGAATTGCCCATTGAAGAGACATAGGCTGGCTGAATGGATAAAAAAATACAAGCCATGTATCTGCTGTCTCCATGAAATGCATCTTACCCACAAGGACTCATTCAGACTCAAGGTGAAGGGATAGCAAAGAATTTTCCAGGCAAATGGAAACCAAAATAAAGATGGGGTAGCCATTCTTATATCACATAACATAAACTTTGAAGCAAAAAAAAGTAAAGAAAGACAAAGATGGTCACTATATAGAGGTGGAGGAAAAAATTCAACAAGACTCAACAATCCTAAATATTTATACACCCACCACAGGAGCACCCAGATTCATAAAGCAAATACTGCTTGATCTAAACAAAATGATAAACAGCAATGCCATAATAGCCAGGGACTTCAACACCCCACTGACAGAATTGGACAGATCATCCAAGCAGAAAATAAGCAAAGAAACAATGGACTTAAACAGAACTCTAGAACAAATGGGCCTAACAGATATCTACAGAACATTCCACCGAAACAACAGTGAATATACATTCTTCTCATCAGCTCATGGAACTTTCTCTAAAATTGATCACATCCTAGGCCACAAAACAGACCTCAACATATTTTAAAAAAATAGAAATTTTGCCATGTATCTTCTCAGACCACAGAGGAATAAAATTAGAAATCAGTTCCAATAGAAACACTCATCTCTACACAAAGTCACAGAAATTAAACAATCTACTGCTGAATGTTTGTTGGGGCAAGAAGAAGATTCAGATGGAAATCAAAAGATTCTTCAAACTAAATGACAATGAGGACACAAGTTATCAAAATCTGTGGGATACAGCAAAAGTACTCCTGAGAGGAAAACCCATTGCCTTAAATGCCCACATCCAAAAGACAGAAAGTTCACAAATCAACAAAGTAATGAACCATCTCAAGGAACTGGAAAAGAAAGAGCAAACCAACCCTAAACCCAGCAGAAGAAAAGAAATAACCAAGATCAGAGCAGAACTAAAAAAAATTAAGAACAAAAGAACTATACAGATTAATAAAACAAAAAAATATTGATTCTTTGAAAAGATAAACAAAATCTCTTGCTAGATTGACCAGAAGCAGAAAGGAAGGGACTTTAATAAGCTCAATTAGAAATGAAAAAGGAGAGGTCACAACTGATATCACGGAAATACAAAAAAAATCACCTTTGAATACTATAAAAATCTCTATGCCCAAAAACTTAAAAACATGGAGGAAATGGACAAATTCTTAGAAATACACAAACTCTCTAGGCTCAATCAGGAAGAAATAGAATTCCCGAACAGAGCAACATCAAGCACCGAAATTGAAGCAGCAATAAAAAATCTTCCAATTAAAAAAACTCCCAGACCAGATGGGTTCAAACGTGAATTTTACCAAACCCAGAAAGAACTGGCACCTATACTGCAGAAATTATTCCCAATATGGAGAAGGATGCAATCCTCCCCAACACATTCTATGATGCCAATATCACCTTGATACCAAAGCCAGGAAAGGACACAACAAAAAAAGGAAACAACATTCTTTTTCAATAATTGGTGCTAGGAAACTGGATAACCACAAGAAAAGAAAAAAATTAGACCATTTTTCTTACACCATCCCCCAAAATTAACTCAAAATACAATAAAGTCTTATGTAAGAGATGAATCCTTAAAAATCTTAAATATATAAAAATCCTTCTTGATATTGATGTTTAATGGATTTTTTGGGTACAGCACCAAAAGTATGAAAACAAAAGCAAATATAAAACTGTTGGGCTTGCTCAGGGTGGGAACTCAAAGAATGTAAGGAAAGGAACAGGTAGATGAAGAACTCAGATAAGGACTACTTGCAGGGTGAAACAATAGCCACAGGGGTCTGGAGAGTCTGAAGGTTGTAAAGATAAGTGGCTGTTCCAGAGAGAACTCCCCTTCCCCAAACTGTCCTCCAAATCCTCCATAAAACCCACCATTCTCCCCTCCTCGTCGTGGACACACTTTTCAGCCTCCACCCACCTGCACCCAGGTGCCCAAAATAAATGGCATTTTGCTATATCTCAGGCTTGTGTGTCTTCCTCTTGGCTCTGACCTAACATTTGGTGCCAAAACCCAGGAAGGGCACACCGGGTGGACCTGACCTCCAGGACTCCAGCAGGTGAGGCTTGCAACTTGGGAGGCAGCAGGCAGCAGCAGTTCATCCTGGGCTTACTCCTGAATCCTGCCTTCCTCTAAGTACCTGGGTCATAGGTAAGGTATCCGCAGATCTCTGACTGAATTGAGAGAGACCAGTCTCCTTGGTTGACCAAGAGTCCCCTGGAGCCATTAGCCTCCCTTGTCTCTGATGAGGTGGCTGGGACAAGTCCCGAGCTGTGCAGGGGTCTCTCTCTAACTTGTCTCTGATCCTGGAATGTAGGCAGAGTGCTCTAGCTCCGTGAGGTGAGGTATCGTCCACCTGGATCCTTCCAAACCAAGCAAGAGGCAGACACCAGACCAGGACACGGATCCTCCTTGCCGACCTCCAAAATCCACACCCTGAGATGGGCTGTTCCTGGTAAGTAGAGTTCACAGCTCGAGCTCATTTCCCGACCTCCCTCCTTCTCATTTCCCATCCCTCTTGCTCTTGCTTCTCCATGCACCTCGATTCGAAAGTCCTACCAGTAAGCTGGGGGACCCTCTCAGCCCCTGAGGCCCCCGCTGGACACAGGGACACCAGTTCTGACTAATCGCTCATTGCTTGCTTGTTACTCCCGTGCTGTTCCCTCACACTAGGGATGCGTAGAACTGAGTAGAATCGGTCTCATGTAGCCCCTGCTTTTTCCAGGAACAAGGGAAACTCTCAGTTCACTCCTCCTAAAGCCACCCCCTTATGCTGCATCCTCCAAAATCTCAAATGATTGGGTCTCTCTGATGAAGTCTGGCCAAAACAGCTTCTCTTTTACTATAATATGGCCTGGCCACAATATAAATTAGATAATAACTCCTAGTGGCCCAAAAATGGAACTTTTAACTATAACATATTACAAGATCTGGACAACTTCTGTCATCACAATGGCAAATGGTCCAAAATTCCATATGTCCAAGCCTTTCTTTTACTTTCCACTTGCAGCCCTTCCTCTGTCAAAATTGCAATCTGGCACAGTTTCATATAATTTAAAACCTTAAAGTCATGCCTTCCATATATTGATTTATGACTTCACCTGTAATCCATGTCTTCCTGAAATGTATAAAACCAAACTGTAACCCAACCACAGTGAGTCCACTTGCTCAAGACTTCTTGGGTGTGGCTCCTGGTCATGGTCCTCAAATTTAGCTCAGAGAATACTCAGGACCCCTGAAGGAGTAGCCCAAACTCAGTGCTAGGTACCAGTATGGCCCTTTTGGGCTCCCCAACTCTGAGCTTTTCCTTTGGCAGAACTGCTAAATCCTCCTAAAGTCCAGACCGCCCATCTTTGGTTGATGGTCCTGGGTTTACTCTGAGCTGGTTCTTTTCCTAGGAATTGTTTGGGATCTTAATTTAGATTTGGAGGTGCATTCTAAAGGGTCTTCTCCATTGCCTTTTCATCCTAAAATTAATCCCAATTGGCTTTTCTGTGCATTTGCGAAAGAGGAAACCAAACTGTCTTGTTTGTAGATAAATGCCAGAAGAGGATGGGCATTTTACTCCTGCCATGAAAGGTTCCCCTGGGTGACCAGGGTCCTGAGTGGGAGTTGCCTGGGGCAATTCCCCAAGGTGAGAGTGGCCCTATAGGGAACCCCCCAACAAATTAATTAAAAGAAGGCTTGTCCAGGAAACACATATAAGAGCTGGCCACTCAGCATTTTGAGCCCTCTCAGAGGTATAGACTCCCAACGAGAGAAACTGAGACACGTAAGAGGGTGGGACTGACTCAGTGGTGAAACATTGAGGAGCCCCCACCCACAATCAGCACACTCTGATCCAAGACACTAAACCCTAGACTACAGTTTGGTGCTTCGTTAAAGAGAAATGGAAAACAAGTCCTTTAAAAATGAGTAAAGACAAGGTGGAAGACCCCCTTCGGCACCCCAGTTGGTTTATGGTGCCTCTACTTACAAGTTTTTGTGTAAATGGAAAGGTTCAAAGGCACGCTAGGTTTTCTAGGGCTCGTTAGTTATAGCCAATTCTTGTGCACAAGTTTTTCCTAAAGGGCAAATTACATCAAGGGAAAATTCAGAGCTCAAATGGTTGACCTGCCACTATAGAGTTAAAATGTCTCTCAAGCTATTTCTCTCTTTCATTTTCTGGCTACTCTCAAATCTGCTAACTTTTTCAACCTCTCAATAGAGGTTGAAAGAACTCATTGTTTATGGTATTTGCAATTGAAAGCCTGCCTGGAGATACTGCAGCCACTTCTAGCTAAAAATGTAAACATTCAAAACTCATTTTTAACTGAAGAAAAAAAAAATGAGGGGGGTGGTAAAGAGGTTTTAAACATCAAACTGCCATGGAAACTACTTTACTCAAAACTTTGATCCACAGGCCTAGTTAAGTTACCTATCAGGGCAATTAAAGTTTGCCATGTGCACAAATTCCAGTTTTTGTCAGAAGAAATTTTGATCCACTTGTCTTTCACAGACCGGTGAGTTGTGTTAATGATAATAGCTAAATCCCTGAGTTGTCAACAAAAATACATAGTGTTTAACTTTAAGGTTCTTAATAAGGTAAAAAGTTAGACCTGCCTATAGAAACAAACAAAAAAGTCAGCAAATTAAAATAAATAAAACACCAAATAGAGCACAAAGCCAGAAACTTATGGTCAAAAGTTTATGAAGATATTTTGGTTTTGGTCTTTTAATTCTAGCTGCAGGTACAGATTTCTCCACTGATTTCAATGCTGTGGAAGATACACATAAAACGTGTTTCTAATTCACTCTTTGTATCATCTGATATTAACAGTACTGTTAGAGATTCAAAGCTGCCCTAGAAGTTGTAGTTACAAAAGCTTAAATTGGAAGCTTTAGTTTTCCCTTGATCGTGTCCATTTTTGATTTGCTAGCAGGGTATGTGTGCATTATGTTTCTATAACAAAGTTTTGCCTAGGAAAAAATTCCTAAAGTGTTAATTTGTGTATAGTAATCTATTTTAAGGTAAAAAGTGAATGATTGTTAAATCCAAAGAAAATCTCAAAACAGTCTTACTCTTTAGAAATAATTACATGTACTCAAGCTTACACCCAAGTTGAAAAATGTTTAGAGACTATTTAGATTGTTCTTAAAACAGCTTAATCTTGATCCTCATGTAAAAAAAAATGTGTTACAACTTTGTGTCATTGTTTGAGGTGTTAAAGGATTGGTAAGAAAGGTTAAACAGAAAGGAGAATAATATTGTAAAGAAAGGATCTTGCCTGGAATTTTTTGTCCTAAAATGACTGGTTATTTAGGAAATGGGAAAGTTAGAACAAAACAGAAAGTTTTTAGGCATGTTTTGTAGATGGTCCATGCAGATAAAGTTTATAAAGGAAATTTATGAAGGAATTTTGCATATGATCCAGTTGCTATGATTAAAAGGATAAATTTTAGCTAAAACAAAGTTTTCTTGAGATATTAATTTGCTCTTAATGAAATTACATAATGTACTCATTTGGATTCTAAAACCTGTTTCTTATGTTTTGGCTAACTAAAAAAACTAAACTTTAAGGGTTAAGGTTTACACCCATATCTCCCTTTATTGCCTTTAGAATTTTTTGATGACTATCTCTCTTGGTTAAATAAATGACCATTATTTTATAGTGGCTTGTGATTCTATTTGAACAAATGTTTCAAGCCTTTGATACCTGGCAAACTTTCCAAACCCAAATTCTAAATCCAGCTTCTTGACCTCAAAGTAACTCTATATATTAGGGCCACTGAAAGTCTAAGACAGACATATTTAGGCTTAGGTGGCATGTTAAAACTGTGCAGGAAGCATCGTCAAATATGAAATGTGTTTAATATTATGTTTATTATGTTAAATTGCCATATGCCACAAAAATAACCAACTTTGTTTGTCAAATTTTCTCTTTAACCATGGCTAGTCCGAGACCTTTTATTTTACTTTGATTCATTTCAGAAAGTGTTTTTTTAAAACTGGCTAAGTCCAAAATTTACTTCTTCGAGAAAAGTCATGGAAAGGACTAAGTTGTCTTGAATACAGGTTTCTGATAATTTTGCAGATTATATACTCTTGGGCTAAAACAAAACAAACTTCCAGGACTTTAATTTAAAAAACTGATATGTCCATAAATATCACTAACTAAACCTCATAAGACCAAACTAAATTTTTATGACTTTTTATTTAAAATGTTACTGATACTCTTGCCTTGTTTTCCAGAGTCATGACAAGTTTTAAGGAAATAACATGTTTACCTGATATCTCCAGGATTTAAAACTACTGAATCCCACCTGGCTCAACCTGTTACTCACTGCCAATGCCCTGTTACTGCAAGCATCCTCCCTCTAGGCCCAGGGACTTACTGTGGAAGAGGGGGCTTGTGAGATTGTAAGGGCCGATTCGGAGGGATGGAATTAGTTTGCAGATATCCATCCCAATCACAAAGAAATTTTCCTGCTTCCCATAGACTTCCTGAGTATAATTGTTCTCAGTTATGGGTTTTGTGCAAAAGGAGATATGACAAGTGGCTAATGTATCAGCCACCTTAGGACAAATTACTAAAGAGACTAAAATACTGTGACACAACAAAAGTCTCTAAATTCCTTAGCTTGAATGGTTAACAATGCTTATATTTGCTACAAGTCTGCAACTAAACCCAAGAATATAATAACTCAATGCTTATAGATGAATTAATTTTGTAGCCTTGCCTTTGACATTTTGGGTTTTATTCTTATGTTGCCTAGAAGGTTTTAAAAGGGTTGATGAGTACCTGTCTACCTCCAATCCTGTCCAGCCTAAAACACATAATTGCTGTATTATCATTATATATTTCTTGTAAATGCTATACCAGATACAGGACAAGGAAAAAACCCAATCAAAGACCCAGATCATGATAGTTCAAAGAATAGACCTGGTCTAGGATGTTTTTTTCAGACCAAACCCTAGACCTGACTCTCTTTGGCCCCTTGAACAATTGGATATCAAATCAGGTTGAGTCATGTCCTGCCCCTAAGATGGGACACTGCCAATATTAAAACCATCCTCACCAACACTAGATGACCAAATAGACAATTCTAGGAATGAGCCTTCCTAGCACCGCGGGATCTCCTGCTGGTTGGTGGCCTGCACATGCATTCCATGGAATGATCTTTGGCCAACAGGGGAAACTGAGGACTAAACTCTGATCTTTTTCTTTTGCCCAAATTCCTTTCAAAAAGGACCTAGTGAGTCACACCTACAAATGATAAGTCTCAGTAACTTTATCTCAACCTTTATGATGAGGTTTACTTCCTGACCTGATTCTGATATAGCATCACATGAAAGAAGACCCTTATCTTAACTCAAACATTCCTTTCCACTGATTCCTGGTCTTTAGAAAAAGCCTAACTCTTTCAGCCAATTGTCAAGTAAAAAAATCTGTAAACCCACCTACAGCCTGTGGGCCCCCACTTTGAGACAGCCCACCTTTTCTGGCCAATCCAATGTATGCCTTCCATGTATGCCCAACTTCCCAATTCCTTTTCTTATATGTATATGATAAAAAGGGTGGAATGTTGGGTTTGCTCAGGGTGGGAACTCAAAGAATGTATGGAATGGAACGGGATAGATAAAGAACTCAGATAAGGACCACATGGAGGGTGAAAAAATAGCTGCAGGGGTCTGGAGAGTCCAAAGGTTGTAAAGATAAGCAGCTGTTCCAGAGAGAACTCCCCCTCCCCAAACTGTCATCCAAATCCTCTATAAAACCTGCCACTCTCCCCTGCTCAGTGTGGATGCTCTTTTTGGCCTCCACCCACCTGTACCCAGGTGCCCAAAATAAATGGCATTTTGCTATATCTCAGGCTTCAGTGTCTCCCTCTCAGCTCCAACCTAACAAAAACAAGTTGGACTGTATCACACTAAAAAGTTTCTACACAGCAAATAAAACAATGAAATGAGAACAATTACAGAATGCAAGAAAACATTTGCAAACCATATATCTAAGAAGAGGTTAATACCCAAATTATATCAGAAATTCATACAAGTCAAAGGCAAAAATAATAATAATAATAATAATAATAACCTGACTGAAAAGTAGGCATAAGACTGAATAAATATTTTCCCAATGAAGACATACAAATGGCCAATAAATATGTGAAAAGATGCTCAACATCACCAATCATCAGGGAATTGCAAATCAACATCACGATGAGATATCACTTCATACCTCTTAGGATGGCTAATATCAAAAAGAGATAAGTTTTGACAACGATTTGAAGAAAAAGAAATCCTGTACACTGTTGTTGAGTTGTAAATTGGCAGATTCATTACAAAAACAAATATGAAGGTTCTTTAAAAAGTAAAAAATAGAGCTACCATACAATTCAGCAATCCCACTTCTGTGTATACAATCAAAGGAAATAAAATCAGTATCTCAAAGAAATATACGCACTCCCATGTTCCTTGCAGCATTATTCACAATTGCCAAGATATGAAAACAACCTAAATGTTTGCAAATGCTGAGTGGACAAAGAAAATATGGTATATGCACACAACAGAATATTATTTAGCTATAAAAAATATTCAACCATTTCAACAACATAGAGGGACCTGGAGGACATTATGTTAATTCAAATAAGGCAGGCACTGAAAGACAATTACTGCTTGATCTCATTTATAGGGGGAAACTTAAAAGGTTGTACTCATTGAAGCAGAAAGTACAAAGGTGGTTGCCAGGGCCTGAGGTGGGGAAAAACGGGGAAATGTTGTTCAAAAGGTACAAACCTTCAGTTACAAGATGAATAAGTTGTGTGGAACTAATGTATAGCATTGTGACTACAGCTAGTAATAGCATTTTGTATCTTCAAATTTGTTAAGAGAGTAGACCTTACGTGTTCTCAGTACCAAAAAATAAGTAACTGTGAAGTGAAAAATATGTTCATTAACTTGATTGTATTAATCATTTCACAATGTATACATATATCAAATCATTACATTGTATACAATAATTATATAGTTATACACTTATTTGTGAAGAAAATCCATGTCTCACACACACACATATATATATATATATGAATGATGCAGTTGCAATAAGCTTTTTTTTTTTTTTTAAATTTTTTGTTGAGACAGTCCTCACTCTTTTGCCCTGGCTAGAATGCAATGGCATCATCATAGCTCACTGCAACCTCCAACTCCTGGGCTCAAGCGATCCTCCTGCCTCAGCCTCTCGAGTAGCTGGGACTACAGGCATGTGCCACAACGCCCAGCTAATTTTTTGTTCCTATTTTTGGTAGAGATGAGTTCTCACTCTTGCTCAGGCTGGTTTTGAACTCCTGAGCGCAAGCAATCCACCTGCCTCCCAGAGTGCTAGGATTACAGGTATGAGCCACCGCACCCAGCCTGCAATAAGCTTCATATAGAACAAGAGAAAATTACAAAATGATAGTTATAAAAAAAATTAAGTAAAAATTGGGAACTTAATATATGCTCAGCAATATTGCAAGCTGCCCAATGACATAATATATTTAAGAAATGTAGGGAGTAGATACATTAAACTTTATTAAAGTTGAGGAATTTGAGCATATACAATTTAAATTATTAATCAGTATTCACACACTAAAACAGAATTTTGAGGTAAAATAATATTAGATTTTATTATATTTATGGATACACTTAGTGTTCTGATAATATTATTGAGTATAAATTTCCACAGAATATGTAATACTTCCATAAAATAGGAAACCACAAAGCAGAAAACATACCACATCTGCTTGTGGTGTTCCTAGGATTTCTGAACCAAATACCAAATACCAATATCACCAACTACACTCACACATTTCAGATATGATGCAAAAAGGGAAATTAAAAAGTGGTTTAATGAAGAATTTCTCAAAAATACACACACATTCCCATGTTCTGAAAAGCAATGCAAGAGTGGTCAGATCCTGCAGGACCTTATAAGCCATGAACAGGACTTTGGTTTTCACTGTAACCTCAAAGGAAGATCACTGAAGAAGAAGGAAAGTCCTTAGATAACTTAAGAACAAGGGACAGAGATGCCCCTATGTGAGACTAAGAGAAAGAAACCCAGGCTTCTCAGAAACCATTTCCACTGGAGCAGTTTCCCAAACCACATTTTAAGGTTTGGCTTTCTCCTTGACCTTTGGACCTCTTACCTGTGTCACCTGCTTCATTCACTCCAACCTACCTCGGTGTTCTGCTACTGTCTCATGTCTTTTCACATTCCAGAACTTGTTCCTTTGCTCCAGACAGGTGATCAGGTCAGGCTTAGAGGATGCAAGACCTGTTTTATTAAAAAAAAAAAAGTAGCACAACTCTTGTTGGATTTCTGCAATTACCAACCTAGTGGTGTGCTCAGTAGAGAAGAGAGAACATCACAGAAGATTTTAGAAAATTAACTCCATAGTGCCATTTCCTGATAAACTCTAAAATATTTAGGAAGTACTTAAAATTTGTGCATCATTAGCTCTATTAGCCAGTACTAGTGAATCAAAAATTGATGGTGAAAATTGGATTTTTAAATTGTGGACAACAATATTTTATGCCACTAAATTTCTGGGATTACCACTAATCTAGAGTGAAGGATACAGATCAGCTCAAGAAA
This sequence comes from Daubentonia madagascariensis, assembly GCA_023783475.1. Taxonomy (NCBI): domain Eukaryota; kingdom Metazoa; phylum Chordata; class Mammalia; order Primates; family Daubentoniidae; genus Daubentonia; species Daubentonia madagascariensis. The sequence goes on along the minus strand of JAKFHU010001957.1, from coordinate 151,787 downwards.
GAGTAAGATTAACATCAAGATAAAACATCTTGACAATTTTTTTTTCTATACTAACATATCCCCAAGTATTCCTTGGAAACAAGGATCTGAAACTCATTCATATAAAGCAGAAACTCCCAGAAAACATTTTACAAAGGAAGGATATTAAATCCTTAGTGTGGAATAGAAATTGTGTATTGAAGTTATCCTCACCCAGGAAGACCAGGTTTCTGTAGTTCTCTAATATCACATCCCTATACAAATTCTGCTGAGCAGGGTGCAGGGATGCCCACTCTTCTGGAGAAAATTCTATGGTCACATCCCTGAATGTCATTTCCTGAAAGAAAAACACATATTCACAAAGTGGCCATGGAAAGACTTCTTAATTTGACTCCAGGTGAAATGAGAAAGTGAAGAATACTGGTTCTTACTCATATGAGTGACTGGAATTATTCAAAGAGACAATTTTTAACACAGAATATTCTCTAATGTATTCTCTAACTCTGAGGAAAGAAAATGACATAAGATCCACAAAACCAGTGTAGATACTATAGATTTCTGGATGATACAGTATACAATTCAGGCTGCCAATATAGGCATTTACATTTTTGAGTGCTACATTTACTTCATACAGGATAAGTTGTGTATATATTTCAGATGGAAAAGTCATGCTGAGTTAAAATGTACCTCTGAAACTTCAATGTGTACAGTAATAAACTGGAGATTTTGTTAAAATGCAGATTTTGATTCAGAAGGTCTGGGGTAAAGCCTGAATTTCTGAATTTGTAACAAGTTCACCAGTCCTGTCAATGCTTCTGGCCAAAAGGGAATACTTTTCAAACATCCAGTAAGTGTAGAGCTTAGTTTTATCCCAGTTCATCTGACCAGGAAACAAAGATGAGAGCCTTCATTTTCCAAAGCAAGCTATATCCATAGGGAATCTAAAAAGGAAAGGGAGCTTCCAGATTAAATGTGATGGTTTATGCAGATCAATTGGTAAATCTTTACAAGGTACCTACTAATAATTAAAAGAAAAATAATTAACTCCACAGTGAAAAAATGTGTCAGAGAGAACCCTGATCAAGTGAATGAAATTAACATCAACTATAATAGGACAATTTACTATCAAGTGCCAATACACAGACAATATCACTACTGTGATATTGTTGGCCAAAGGAAAAAAGTAAATTATAATCTGAATCCAATCATGAAGAAACATCAGTTTTATGCAAATTTCAAACTACAGATATCTCTCACGTTCTATAATCTCTAATAGTGTATTTAAATAGGCTTTTTTTAGGATCCTAGAGAGCAAGTGTCTTCTACTTATTCTCCTTCTCAGAACTTTCTGAGTTATTCTGGACAATTAATGTCTATTTTATTAATCTTTTTCTGCATAGAGCTGATGGAGCATCCAGATAGAACCCACAAAGGGAATATTTTTAATATTACAGGTCATAAATTTGTGGTGAGAATTGTTCATGGCATAAAGAAGCCTGGATGGAGAGAATGGAGAGAAGGCTCTGGTATATAAGGAAAAGAATTTTTCAGAGCCTCTTGACTATCATTAAGAAAAGAAGGGAAAAAATAGTTGAAACAAACTCATCAGGTAGGAACATCAAAGGAGAGAAATAAAGGTTTGTAGAGTATAACACATGACATTCAACAGGAAAAGTGAACACAGCCCCTGATCTGGGAGACACTTACCTGAGAACCAGACATTTCTTCCTCTTCCTCCTTTGAAATTCCTTCTTAGATAAGATGATCTAAACAAATTGCATCTTGACAATACGCCTTTAAAGCATCAGCACAACCCATTCTCCTGCTACCGTCACGCCCACAAGCAGAAGGACCTTGAAGTGCATAAAAAGTCCACCATTCCCTGTCCTTTATCATAGGAGAGTCAGGAACTTCCACATGGAGACCAAAGTGTGAGTTTCTTCTTTCCTGCCCTCAGGTGCCCTCCCCTGCCACGGTTGCCAGCAACTTCTGGTACAGCAATGAGAATATGGACCACACTGACCTGCCCCTACAAAACTTAAAAAAGCAGGCCCTGTGATCTTCCTTTGGAATAAAGTCTGAACTCAAGTCTCATGAATATAGCTGAGAGCCCTTGTACTTGACCCTAGCCTCACCTTAGAATCACAAGGGTCACTTAAAACCGTATGTATGCTCCCATCCAGACCAATAGACAGAATCTGTGTGGAGAGCAAAGGTGATGGTGTTTCAAACTGGCCATGCAATTCTAATGGAAAACCTGGACTGAGAATCTCTTAGAATGTGCATATAAAGCATTTGCTAATTTTGGTCCCACTCTAAATAATGTGATCCTGCAGGTGTGGAAGGGGTCCATGAATTGGCTCCTTTAAAAAGTCCCTGTTAATGCTGATGTTGCTCAGACTTGTTATCAGCAGCACTCAGAGAAAACTGGCATAGCACACAGAGGGCCTTACACCCAACACTCTTATCACGGCAAAAATACTTTATGTCCCAAGTGAAGACCACCAACCACCATCCTGACACATGACATGCCCTTTGAAGTTTACAGAGGCTGGGGAAGGCAGCAGTCTCTGTGTGTGTTTGCATTTGGAAAACATCACGTGCACATGTATTAATGCAATGTTTACTGAGAATGCACTATGTACTCACAAGTTTGTTACAGTGTGGAAAACTCAGTTTGTGAATTCATTCTCATAACACCCTGGGAGGTGGATACTAAATGTCCCATAATTTCCAAGATTTAGATGAAGGGCACACCCTATTTCTTCCTTTGTTTATCTATTATTGATTTTAAAAAGAAAATGTATAGAATACAAGCTAAATATAGACAGATGGGAGGGATACAGAAAGGAAGGATGGAGTGAAGTTTAGAGGGATTTTTTACTGTTGTGTTTATATTTACTTTCTCGTAACTTGTAGAGCAACTATTAAATCTAAAGGAATGAAAAACAGATTGCTGGGTGGAGGGTCTCTAGAAACACAGGTTTTAATAAAAAAGAAAGAAATGAAGGTCCGAAAATAATAGTCTTTTGCTCTCATTTATCTGCTTTTATGTTTGGAGAAATTGTGAGCAGCAGCTCTGGACAGACAGCAGGAGAAGCCACCCAAAGCTCTGACCTTGTCTAATATATTCTGTGCAGGGGATTCCAGGGTGGGGCCAGACCTGGACAAGGCTCAGAAGAGGATGAATCTGGGCAGGGCTGGGACACGGAGAAGACCCTAGTCTTCTCATCTCTATGCCCCCGGGGTATATTCACTTCTGTCTTTCCTAAACCTGCTCAAGAGAAACTTGACTTCTACAGTTTGTATAATTTTAATCTATTCACACCACTTTCTGGTATATTCTGTTACATATAATTACAAGCAATTTAATCAAATTCCTTAGGGTTTTCTAGGACAATTATATTAGAAGCTAAATATTTATTCTTAACAGGGTAAAAGCAATGGAAATAACAATAATAAAAACAACAGCTCTTCTGTCCATAAGTAACCCTTCAGGTTGTCACATCAGAACTCACAATAACATAAGGGAAGTGGCCCAAAGGAAGCCAAAGTCCCTTGTACACCTCCCTTTTGTACTGACCACATGATGCTCCATTCAACCATTTATTCATTTGCTCCAGAGTGAAAGTTCCTGGATGGTAGGGGAAATGATCATTTCATCTGTTTTCCTAGTGGCCATGTCAAATGGAAGAAAGTGGTTTATCTATTAGTTTGTGTCTTCAGACCTCCTCATTATCATTTACACAAGTACCAGGAAACTGGAGCAACTCCCATCTGGGTTCCAACCAAGGGAGTTCTGTCAGGGGAGGAACAAACCTTAGATGCCTCATTCCTCTTCCTCTGAGATGGAAGCAGAATTAGATTCTGTTGTCAGCCTGAACCTAGTCTGCAGAGGACATTCCCAAACGTCTTAAATACTCCCAGGCGCTGGTGAGAGTGTCCCCAGTGAGCCTGGGCTGATGTCCCCATGGTGATTCAGTCAGGAGATACTCACAGTGACCCTATGGGGCCAGGATAGAAAATGGAACTGCCCTGGTGTAGCAGCCACACTTGGATCCATATACAATATTACCTGCCTCTGATCTTGAATATGAGCCACACTTGGATCCACATGGGATAATACCTTGAATATGATCTTGAACATGAGGAAGGACATGAATACTCTAGTCCAATAAAATAGTGTACAGGCAGGCATAGTTGTGGTCATGCCTCTGAATATTTTGTGGCCCTAGCCTCTCACTGCTGAGGTGCTTGTTTACACTTATTGATTCTGCCACCAGATTCTGTTTACACAAGAAGCCCCTCACATCTGCAGCATGTCACTGGACAAGATCTGGAAAACTTAGAGGGCCTCACTCCAAAATGGGGATTTACAAAGTCTACGTTGATGTCTCATGAAACAGAAAATGTCTCCCCAGGGTTTTCTATACATCCTCAGTCCAAAACCTGGCTCTGTCTTGTGAATCCCAGGTAGAAGCCAGTTCTTAAGTGCATATTCTAGGTGGGATTAACCTGGCTTTGTATCCCTAAGCATTACAGTTAGGAAAGCAAAACTAGAAGAGAGATCCCCTCATGGAAGCTGCTCTAACACATCCTAAAGATCCCCAGGACCCGGATTCAAAATCTGAAGCTACAGATTTAGGTCTTGGAGGGGCCAGGAAGTGGCAGGCAGCCCCTACACATTTGTGGGCATTTGAGCAAGAGACGGAGGGGGAAGTTGAGATTCTCAGAGTTACTCAGTGCACATGTATGACCCTGGCTGGTTTCCTGGGCCCCATGGTCTCTGAATCGGTTTCAGGTCTGACAATGCCAGGGACATTGAAAGACAGAGCTAGAAGGACTGATTGCTCCCCTGTGAAGTTACTTTTGTAGAACTATGGTCAAGCTGCTGGAGAAGGGATTGTAGATCATAAATAGGCAGAGAGACCATTCTGCCTGCAGATTTGGGGGCAACTTGCACTCTTCTCAGCAATTGTGGGTTACGACTGGAAGCCTGAGAGGGAAAGGGCCCTCCAGCATGAAGGCTGATGGGCACCTTCTGTGTTCATATCATGTCTGGTAACTCTGGACAGAGTCTGGAATTATAATTAAAAACAAAGTTATCTCCAACCCCACAAAAACTATCCACAATGGTAGAACAGAAAGAAAACTGTTTTATTACATAATTAAACCAGAATATAAAGTGCATCACAGGCAATCTGCTAAGAGGTTGCAAAAACAAAAAGAAAGGTCACCATAATTAGTCCTCAAGTTGAGATGGAGCAGGGACTCCTCTTAAGGGCCTGCAGGACCCCACAAGAATGGAAATAAAGGAAAAAGCTAGAATTTCTGGGCACTTACCTAGCCTTGAAAAGTGAATGGGCAACCTGATGAGCAAAAAGAGAGTAACAACAATAGTCCTCCAAGCAAGCCAGAGTCATGAGGTGTTTTAGTTCCCTACAGAAACTAAAAGATAACATCATCACATATGCTCTAGAGTTGTTTATCAGAAACCCCCACCAAACGGAAAATGCAGATGGGGAACTGAAGTATTAAACTCTCACTGCAGTTCTTTGTTCTAAATTTCTTCCTGAAGGGCCTGGAGAGCGTCACACACAACTTAATGTAATTTTCCACAAAGCAAAGAATCTCTGAATCTACCTATGGCCCATAAGCCCCTGCTTCCCTATATTCCATATTTTTGGGGCCAAAGAAATGTATAGTCTTCATGTATTGATTTGTAATTTTGCCTGCAACTTCTGCTTTCCTGAAATGTATCCATGTCTTTAAAAATCCTTGTTTGTGAGCCACTGGGGAGTTTGGGGTCTTAAGAGTTAGCTGCCCATTCTTTTTGCATGATATCACGTAATAAAATGTTTCCTTCTCCCACTGCAACTCTCTGCATCAGTGTCTGGAATAAAATGTTTCCTTCTCCCACTGCAACTCTCTGCATCAGTGTCTGGATTTGTTGTGCTTGGTCAGCAGACCCCAGTATGGTTTAGTAACAAAGTACAGGACTTGACAGCATCATTTGTCATATATAGTTCATCCCAACTTCACCTGGTGATTGGGGAGATTACCTGTATTTTGGCTATATTTAAAGAAAAAGTAAACTTTACACATCTCCATGACAGGAGGTAGTTTTTCAACTTGGAGCCATGTGTTTGCTGAAGGTAGGCTCCTACTCCCCAACAGAAACTGTGGGATAGGGCTCTATGTTCTTTGCCATTTACATTTCAAAGTAATGGCTTAAAGTTTCTAGAGAAAGACACTTCTGAGTCAAAAAGACTGACAAAAGGCCTACTTAGCTGTTAAGATGATTTACATAAAATTCAAAGAATATTTTACAATATTCTCTTAAAAAATGGTTTTTATATATAAAACAAATAAAAATTTAGCAAATGTCGTGGGGAAAAAAGACATTAGCAGAACTACAATAAATACATACAGAAGAATATTTTAAAAGTAATATGCAAAACATATATAATGAAAATGTTAAGACTCCAAAGGACACAAAATGACCTAAAATTATTTGAATAAAATAGTGCAATATCCTCAGACCGATTTTTAACACAATTTCAATTGTTTAACACAACAGACATAAAGTTGGCAAAGGCAGGTGGCTCATAAATTAAATATAGTAAAAATGGAAACACACACTAAGACTACACAGAGACATCTATTTTCATCTATCAGTTGTCAAAAACTCCACAATTTTCAGTGATGCTATAAAGAAATAGGCACTCTTGTGAATTTCTGCTGGGAATCCAAAATTATATAATCAAAGTAGAAAGAAATGCACAATGACATTAACCTTGGACTCTGGAAACCCAATTCTAGGAATGTACTGTTCAATTAGTTCTACCAACATGAAAAAAAAATATTTTCAAGGTTATTCCCTGTGGCTTTATATGTCATAGCAAAAAATGGGAAAGAGCAGCTGTGTCCATTAATAAGGCACAGGTTGAATAGTATCATGACACCCTCACATTAGAACACTCAGCAGCCATTGAAAATGAAAGAGAAAGTTCTCTATGTGCCTGTATGGAACAATGGCCAAGGCATATTGTGGAGTTAAAAAAAAAAAAACAAAAACATGGTGGAGAAAAATGCCTACTGAATGCTGCTTTATGTTAAGATAGGAACATTTGATTCAAGTGAATGTTATGCATATTAAGAAAGTAATTAAAAAGCAAACACTAAAACTGAAAGCAAACTAAAGTGAATGAAAATAACTATATATCATATCAATATGACCACACAGAGAAAAGTTTAGTTGTCATGACTTTAAAGTGCAGTACACTGATAAAGCATCTTCAGTGGAGTGTATTTCATTTGTACCAGACATTCAAGATGAAATAATTTACAGGTTTTGGAAACTGATGCAAAACATAAAAATATAGAAAGCTTCCAATGTGTTTCTATGGTGTAGTATTATATTACCTGACATAAAAACTGAATAAAGTCAGCACAAGACAACTTGAAATTAATTGCAAGTGTCAAAACAGGTACTGAAATCCTAATAAGATTAAATGGAACTCAGAATTTCATTAAAAATAATACATTGCATATATTTGTGTGTATATAATTGAAATGCATATATACTTGACGAAGTTCAATATGTTGTTATATTGAGTTAAATAGATGAAAAAGTGATCATTGTTCACGATTGTGAAAAAAGCATGTCTAAACAGATATTTATTTATATCTATGTATATATGATCTCTCTGTTTATCCATTATCTATCTATTAAGCTATACAATGTACAAGAAAGAATGCACTTAAATAAATGGGCGTGTCTAATAAAAGATAAATTTGAAATGTATGGTAAAAGTTAGATTATCCCATAGTGTCCAGAGACACATACATTCATTCAGAAAACAAAATGAGATTATTGCCTCAAATCTTCCAGATGATTAAAGAGAATATGGGGGGGGGGGGAAGCTGTGGTTAGGATTATTACCTGACAATAAGGGAGACTATGTTCATTTGTATCAAGAATAAAAGCCCTTTTTAAACTCGACACACCATATAAAAAGTATCACTGAAAAAGGCAGATAAAGTAGATGATCACAAAAATAAACATCTCTGTGCTATTGTAACTGGATCTTTGAACAAATTTCAATGATCTCTGTATGTTTTTTATAATCTTTTCCCTCTCATGTTTTAGATTCTCAGGCCAGTAGGGCTTGAAGACCAGAACCCTGTAACATTTAACTAACTACTTGACCCTTTTGAGTTGTTTCCCAGAAATGGCAGAATTTCTGCAAGACAAAAAAGTTGAAATTCTGAAGGGCTCTGTGCAGACTCCCTGATGCCAAGACTCACCATCACACTAATCTGTTCCAATGCATGTAGCACCACATCAATTTTAACACAACCTGCCCCAGTGCACATAGCCTCTTGTCAAAAAGCTTGCCCATCAACCAGAGTGGAGGGGGGAGGGAATAAAATCTACCTAATGGGTTCTATGAACACTATTTGGGTAATGGGCACACCTTTAGCTGGGACTCAAGCATTACAAAAGTGATCCATGTAACCTAAAACATTTGTACCCCCTTAATATTTTGAAATAAAAAAAAAACAAAAACAAAAACGCTTGCCCCTTCTGCAAAGTGGAAAGTGTGAACAGATTGAAAAAAAAAAAAGCTTGCCTTTATGACTTGCAGGAAAACAAACACAGCAATCATTCTTTTGTAACAGAAGGTGACCTTCTCCACACAGTGACCTTTTTGAGCCCTAAATCTGTAGACATATGCGGTCCAATTTTTAAAAACCTTATTTTACTTATTTTTCACACCTTTCCTAGAAGCTCTACTGAGTAATTCTTGAAAATGTATAGTCTGGTTTACACTTTAAAAAGGATTTCCCCAGTAAGTCTAAATAACATAAATCCACATGTGATGCTTTCCCACTAACTGCAGAAAAATATAAGCCAGAAGCCTGATTTCATAGTAATCATTCTCATCTGTTTGATGAATTTTGCAGTTATTTCAGAATATTCACGAAGCCTCCAGATAAGAGCACACTAAGTCAAGAATAAGCCCAATAAGCTACTAAATAATGTATTCCTACTTTTATATAAATAAAAGTATTATTTATTTTGAAAGCTGCAATGGATATTCTTAACCTACAGTTTAAATGACAAGCATAGGTTACTCTATAAACCAGTTTATAGACCAAAACATATGTAAGGAATAATTACACTACATATAAACTTCTCCTGTAAAGAAAATAAAAATCTCAGGACCCCCCCCACACACACACACACACAGCGCTTACGTAAAAGGGAAGGTAAAGTCTGGAGGCTGAGTCATGCAACACCCTTCCCAAATGAACAGCTGCTACTAACCTTACGCATCTGCCAGATCCCCAGGGGAAAGTAAAAGGCCTCAGCCATCTACAAGGACTCACCACAGATCATTCATAAGGAAATTCTTTGCTGGTCTCCCATAAACAAAGACATACACATTGTAACTTTGGGTCTGCAGCCTAAGTCTACTCCTAAAACTAAAGTCTGTTTGATTCCACACTAATGTTGATTCAAACTTTATCTTCCCAGGTATAGAACAGAAGATCAATCATTCTTCCACTTACCCAGGGACATCTACCTAATGGATTCTTCCTTTGCTCCCTTTTTCTCTTCAAACATTCACCTTATCTTATGTAAAATGTAGATTTCCTGGGCACTGACAAAAGTCTCACAAGAAAGTAACCACTTACCTCACTCCCACGCTCCTTTTTCTTTCTGTACACCCTCTCCCCTTAAACACGGAGTTCCCATATCCATCATCAAAAAGCACAGATCACAGATGCTCCTGCGCTTTGTGCTTTTCCCAGGCACATCCTCAAACTTTGGTGAAACAAACCTCCACTGATTGAGATCTTTTCCTCAGCCATTTATTTGGGTTGTCATAACAAAGGCTGAACAAACCTCACATCCAGGGTTACGTGAGTTTGAGTCTTTCAGGCAGCTGTCCTCACATTGGCTCAAGTAAATTTTTTAAAATTATATTTTGTGTCTCAAGCCTCTTCCTTTAGGCTGACATTTCTGGTGCTCTGAGCAAGATTCAGAGTGACTTCCCTCCATGCAAGCATCAAACACTCCTCCAGGACCCAGTACCTGGCCAGCCAGAATCCCCTGTGTTCCTCTGGCTCCAAATATTATACATTGTTGAGTATAAGGGGTGAGTCCTCCTGAATTCAGACCATGCTACTCTTTGGTGAGGTCTAGATTTTACTTGAGCTGTTTTTTCACCTCTCACTTTCTGGACAGAGGTTTCTATCTCTGGCTACAGGCAGGATATTCAGGTTTCAAGATTTTTTAAAAAAACCCCACTGGCTAGGCACAGTGGCTCATGCCTGTAATCCTAGCACTCTGGGAGGCCAAGGCAGGAGGGTTCCTTGAGGTCAGGAGTTGTAGACCAGCCTGAGCAATAGCAAGACCCTGTCTCTATGAAAAACAGAAAAAAATTAGTCAGGCATGAGGCAGAAGGATCACTTGAGCCCAGGAGTTTGAGGTTGCAGTAAGCTACAATGATGATGATGCCACTGCACTCTAGCCTGGGCAACAGAGCAAGACTCTGTCTCAAAAAACCAAAACCAAAAACAAAAACCTGCCTTCTCTTCTTTTGCCTCAGGACAGAAAGTCTGGTTCATGCTATTGACAGCCTAGCACTGGCGATTTGAACTTATTTTGCCATTAAAACTACATAGCATGCTATTAAAATTGCAGTTGCTTTCTACTGTTTGTAATTCAGACTTGTTTTCTTCATTTGTGACCAGTTCCTGTTACATTCAAACAAAAAAATGCATGAGGATTAATTCTTTCACCCCAAAAAGAAGAATCCCTTGCTCCCTCTGACCCATTCACAGCTCTAGGGAACTAGAGATGTTACAGAGGTGTTGGGACATTTATCACTGGTGCGTAGCAGTCTCAGGGCCTCCCCAGAAGAATATCCGCAGGGACTTTCTGCTAACCTGGAAGATGCACATATAGGTTGGTCACCCACAACCTTGAGCACTCTTCTACAACAAGCTGATCAGAGACTTCAAGACACGTTAGAGAGTGATTCACAATTCTCGGGTGACACCTTGAGGAGTGATGCTCATAAGTAGCACACTTTGACCTGGTACACTATTCTGGCCTTGATCACTTTTAAAAAGCTCCAAATGTTGGAAAACTGCATGTCAAAACTGAGCTTTCTCTTATGGGACAATCCCATTTGGAATCACCAGCTAAATTTATGTGTATTACCTACGGAGGTCCATCTTGCAAATGCCTAGGTAAATGGACCCAACATAACTCGAGATGACCCAAAAACACAATGGCCAAATTTGGGTTCTTTTGAAATTCCTGAACTAATATATTTGCATACACAACTGGAAAAAGCAGGTTTTAAACCCAGACAAATTTAACTTTCTGTTTCTCCTGACTGAAATCTGATAATAAGAGATTTGAAAGTACTTTTTTAGAGGGCTCTCCTTTAACTCCCACAGAAAACTCTTTAAATGCTCAAACTGCCTGTTTGACTTTGCTGAAGGATTCACAAAAGACACAATAATCCTTCGGAGGCCCTTCTCAGTCCCTTGGAGATGAATGAGCAAAACAGCATTCCAGCTGAGATTGAATTTCTAAGAAAAGTAAAGTTATTTAGACTCACCTCAAACTTTCTTTTCTCAGTGACTATCTCTAGCTTAGGCAAGAAACATTTACAAGAATTAATCTGATTTGTTTGTTTTAAATTATTTGAATGACTTGACCTTTTGGAATACCCATTTGTAACCTTTTCTAACCCCCACAGATTAATTTTGTTTTTCATTTTATTGACGCTTTTAATCTTCCCTCTAGCCTTTATGGGTAGATGGTCACCTAAGAAGCTGAGACCTTAGAAAATATGACCTACAGATATGGGTTGCATCTCATTGCAGCTGGCCAAACTTTCTTTAAGCTGTCCTTGGGAGACGTCTGGATGTTGGAAGGGCTACAACTTTTTGCTACCTCTTTGGAGACCTTGGTTAATGCCATAAAGGACTTCTTGGTTTGGGTCTCATGCATGTTTATTTCTGTTGGTTTTGAGTAATTTGTTCAGGTGTACCTTTAATTTAAATTTTTGTTTTATATTTAGAGTGTGATAGGAACTCTTTTTTGTTATTGTTGTTGTTTTGTTTGTACAGCCTTCTCTCCTAAGCTAAATGAAAACATATATACAGAAAGAAACAGTTTATTAAAACATTTCAAAGACAGACAGCTTTAAATAGTGATTACCCTCCTAAACAAATAAACTCCTCCACCAAAACTCCTTCTTGGTGTAAATGTCAAAAAGAAAAAGCCAAGAAACAGAAATCTTTGCTATTTATGTGATAAAAAATTTTTAAGTGCTCTATAATCAAAAATTCACTTAATTATAACCAATATTTAAGCTATATAGGTACAAATATATTTATTTGAAGCTTATGTTCTCTCAATAAAAAACTTCTCAGTCAACTTAATTTCCCTTTTTTAAAAACCTGTCAACAATCTGTGTTCCCTCTGTTTCTCTTCTTGTTGATGTGATTTTTGCCAAGGATAATGTAAAACATTATTGGCCTTGTGGAAAACAAGATCTTCTCAAATTAGTTCTTCTAGGATTTACTTCTATCTGTCTCTCCTTCCCCTTTGACACCATGTGAGGTAACCAAAGGAAACTTCCATCAGTAGCAGCCTGGGGACTGCTTGAGGAACACAGAAAAGCACCACTGACTTCTCCTTTTTTGTCAGGATATCCCTTTTTCCTCATGGATCCCTAAGACTTGTGGGTAGACAGTCCTCTCTGGTCTAAAGTTCTTTCTTTTATAATACATTTAACTCTGCATTCTCTTTGGCTTTTAGATGCATGCATTCATCATGTGTAACTATATATTGTGTCTACATGTGTGTATACATCTATACATATGTTTGTATATTGTCCATGTGGTACTAAATTAACTTAAAGGTAAATTAGTGCTCATAAATTAAATAAGCCCAAATATTTTTCAAGTTCACGTGACTTGAGAAAATATTTTGGCAAATATGACTAGTATAATATTGTAAGTTTAATAGAAACAACTATGCCTTCTGACTTATCAGTAAAATATACAGGTATATAACTTTAAAGTTATTGCTTTTATGATAATTGCCTAACATACAGGAATATAAAAATTGTTAATAAAAGGTTCAACTTTGAGATGATTTCTAGATTTGTCTAATGTCTCATGAGATTTTACAAACATAATTGTTAAGAATGAGTAAATAAAACAGGCATAGGTGGGATAAAAGTTTATAAATGTACTTTTAATAGTCATTGTGTTTCATAATACATATACTTAAAAAGATTTCTCAAACACTTCTGTAACTACACCCTTAGAATTTTTCTAAGCTAAATAAAATAATGGAAATTCATTGAATATATAGATCATTTCCAAATAAGATATAATGCTAAGACATTAATTACTAAATATGAGTTTAAGCTTATATATTTTTGGCTTTTTATGTCAGAGAAAAAAGATATTTAGATCTGTTAGTAAATATGTCCTATTTCACACTGAAAAATTATTCTATTATGAAGCCTATGTTTCTAAAAATTATAAAATGCACATTCATAAGTTGTTAGTATGTGACTCATAGTTAAATGTCCCTACTTCTTGGGTTTTCAGTATGAATGAAAGTTACTAAGATTTAAAATTCTGATTAACATATGGTAACTAAAACTACAGAAAAGAAAAGAGACAATTCTACATACAGAGTGTATAAAGAGAATAAGATGTGAGCCAGGTGTTATGGCTCACACCTGTACCCCCCAGCACTTTGGGAGGCTGAGGCTGGACAGGCACATGAGGCCAGGAGTTCAAGATTAGCCTAAGCAGCACAGTGAGATACTGTCTCTACGAAAAATAGAAAAATTAGCCAGGCATGGTGGCACACATTTGTAGTCCCACCTACTCAGGAGGCTGAGGCAGGAAGATCACTTGAACCAGGGAGTTTGAAGTTGCAGTGAGCTCTGATAATGCCACTGTACTCTAGCCCAGGCAGCAAAGTAAGACTCTGTGTCCAGAAAAAAAGAAACTTAAATTTGCAATTTTTCATATATGTGAGAAAAAAACAAGATGTGTTTTTTTGGTGCAAAATGATATAAACATAGACATGAAGATATGGTTTCTGGTTAAAAAAAAAGGTAGCTTTGCCTAGTGTAGAGGTTATTTAAAGGGTGAATTTAAAGATTAAAAGAAGAAAAAAAGGAAATACATAAACTGGGCATAGAAAGCTAGAGAAAGAAAGAGAATAAAAAATTTCAAGAGGTTTTAAAAGGTATATAGAAATCTTACCTTGAGCAGTGAAAGCTGATTGAGACTGGATAGATTTGCTTATAAGGTTTTATTAAAATTAGCTTTAATATTAATAATATAATAATAAAAGGATAAAATTTGGCTTTCTTAGTTAAGATTTTCATCAAGTATTAATAAGACCCGGGGGTTCTCCTTTTCAGTAAACTATAAAAAAAATTAAAATGACTAACTTTTTTTGTTGATTGTGCTTTAACTATGACCCTCTTAAGTCTTGTCCTATTCCTTCTTGGGGATTTCCTTCTGAGCTTCACAGAGACTGAGAAACTCCTTTCAAATAATTCAGTCTATTTGCAAAATATGGCCAATTTTTCAGCATTTCCATTGTGCAGACCACCCTCAGTCTTCCAGACTGGTAGAATATACAAACAGGGTAATAAAACCAATTGACAAATTTTACAGAAACTTTTAGTTTTCCCTAGCCTAAGGCTCTTCTGCTGGTACATTTAACTTATGTTGTACCTCCTTAAGAAAACATCAGCTTTCTCCCTTTAAAATAACAACAGGAAGGCACATGTACCTGGATTAAGTAGCATACAAACCAGATATGCTTAAAGGTGATATTCTTCATTATTGTAAAGGCATTACAAAGCTTCTCACTCAAAATTTTAAATCAATTGAAGATTCTTTTAACATCAAGCTCCCAGGACATGTAGACATCAAAGATCATGACCTTCAACCTGGAAATTATATTTATTGAAAATAGCATCAGAAAAAGATTCCCTCTAACCCTGGTGGAAGGAACCATGTCAGGTATTTTTGACCAGTACCTGTGCTGCTAAATTGAAGGTCAATATCTCTTATAATATTTGGTCACTCCTCTGTCTATAGATAGCTCTGCAGAAACCCAACACTGGACTACTTACCTCAAAATTTTCTTTAGGCATGACCACCAATCTATTTTAGATGGACATTCTATTTGTGGGAAACATGCAAATTATCTGCCTGTCCATCAAGAAGAGAGCCACATGCATTTTATTCACAAAATGATTTTGCCTTAATGAGGCATCAATACCCATGGACATTTGGTTAGAAAACTTCCTATAACATTAGAAAAAATTGCTGATTGGTGAAACTGCTGCCTCCATCACAGGTCAACAAAAAGCTACTGATTCACTGGCTGAGGTTGTACTAGACATCACACTGCTTTAGATTGCTTTAGATTGTTATATTACCTTTGCAAGGAGATGTATGTTTGGTGGCAAATATCTCTTGTATATATATAAATACTTCTCATGAAAAAAAAAATTCATCAATAAAAAATCAGAAAAGAAGCCACTTGGCTACAACTAGCCACTAATGTAGAACCTGGATTAATTTTTAGTCCTGATGTTTTTAGTTGACTCCTTAATGGAATAGATTTTTGGTGTTGTTGTTCTGGCATACAAATTCTGTTTTTATTATCCTTGTGTGCATTATATTTCTACTATTCAAATTGTCAATACTATGTATCTCTCATTGGTTTACTTCTTCGAAGAACAATAGAATCATGGTATTCCAAGGACTAGAGATAACGAAACAAGCAACAGCAGCTATGTAAATCAATGACTTGACCGAAGTCTCATTCTTGGCACTCTGTGATGCCGTCCCAATTTAGCTTTTGGGCGCTCTTAAAATTTCTCACTGAGATGTCTCCTCATCCCTCCTTTCCCACCGTGGGATAGGACTGTCTGGGAATGTTCCTTCCTGGCAATGATGGACATCTAGACACTCAGACTTTGATCATCAAAGCTTTCAAAAAGAAATATTTTGGTTAAAAGGGAGAAATGAAAAAGAAAAGAAACTTTTTTATCTGAAAAATGCAAGCCTCCTCTAAATTATCAGAAACAGAGAGACACAGAAATCAGGCAGCAGTCATGTCCCACTCCCAACCTTGACCCTTGAGCTAAGTAATTTTCTCTAGAAACTGTTTGCTATGTGGCCTCTAGAATGACTGACTCCGCAAGAAGCTATAAATTAACCTAACAATGCCATACACTGGACACCATAACTCATACTGCACAGCTAAAAAAAGTATAGCCAATCACTAATGTTTCTGTAAATTAACAAGAATTTCTGACAAACAATTTTGCATTGGCCCACCCCTAATCCCCCTTTTTGCCTTTAAAAACCTGCTGGTAACAAACACCAAATGGAGCTGATAGCCAAAGTCACTTGGGTCTGAGTCTTCCAAGTAGCTTTCTTCCCCCTAGCTCAGGTAAACGCTTTAAAATTATATTTTGTGCCTCAGTTTCTTCATTTAGGTAAAAAAATGTACAAAGTATTAGCACTTAGGGGATAAAACCAATAACGGCCTTCTCCATAACACCAAAAAATAAACTTGAAACAATTAAAGTCCCATTAGCAGTGGAATGGGTGAGTAACTGGGTGACCCACAGCCTCAGACAGTACCATGTGTGTCACAGACTGAGGCACAGAAACCACAGAAAAACCTTTTTAGAATAATATTAACAGAATATTAAACATAACATTAAGTTACTGAAAACTCAAAAAGAGGCCAAACTGAGCAAACCTCTGCTTCATGATAAATAGATAGTTAAGCAACAAAGAACAACAAAAACGATCAGGCTGGCAGTCACCTCTGGGTGAAGAAGGAAGATCAGGCAGCACACAAGTACTTCCCAAGGTAGTTCTTATTATATATAATAAGAATATATAAACAATACTCTTATTATTTAAATTCTATACAAAACTATTTCAAGAATGCTCTTTGCTTCTTTGGACCATATCACATATCCACTTAGATTTTACACCAAAAGAATAAGAATCTTACACTCAAATCATGGAATAAAATTCTTGAATACTTGGGAAAACTGGAATTATATGGCAGCAAGGTTTTATAAAGGAAACAAAAGGGAAACAGCTCAGTTAAACAGCCTGTCTCATACACAGTTCCCAAGGAAGCCCATATTCAGTAGGTTAAACAGGTTCCTAAGCTTGGGGACCACTCTCGCTGTGGAGATGTAGCCTAGGGTGGCTCACTCGTAGGTAGTGGGTGAGAGAAACCTGAGAAGGTGGGAAATTTAATTCTGGAAGTTCCACGTACCCTTGTCCTCACAGGATGAAAATGCTTCTTCCTCCAGGGTCTCAATTCTCACCAGTGATCAAACACTCACCTGGCATCAGTTTAAGGTTTTGACCTGGGATATCATTATTCTGTCAGCACTTCTGACACCAAATGTGTGGCATTTGCTGAACATCAATCAATTCTCCAACACTAATTGCTTGTCCAACAATTCAATTCTGACGCCACCCAGAGTTAGCACAGACCCTACAAGTTCAGGACTCAGTCCCACATCAGTGCTCATTCTTCAGATGCCCATTGCAAGTCCTGAGGGCCCATCTACACTTCTGAAAAACTGCCAGCATGTCCATAACTCCCTTCTTAATTTTAATAACTTGATATAACTCCTCATGGAACTCAGCAAAAAACTATAGTTACATTTACCAGTTCATTAAAATTGCTACACTTAGAAATGGCTAAATGGAAGGGATGTGTACGGCAAGGGAAAGTAGTGGGGTAAGATGGGGCTGAAAGGTAATCTTGGTAAATAGCTGTGATTAAAGCAATCACCCCTCCTTTGGGTACATTAAGAGCAGCTTACTGCAAAGAAACACCCCTTACATTATGACTTAGATGTGCTCCCTGTTTTACTTATCACAAAGCCAGCCACAGACTCTGCAAATTCCCATCTTGCCTCATTAACAATTAGATGAACGATTCTAGTTTCAATGGTCTTAACAAAATACTTGTTAACCATTATGGCTTAAGTTACTCTCCTAAGGTCCCTGAACTTTGACGTCCCCTTAGCCTTAGCCAGCATACAGCCCCTCTCTGTGCCCCTTCTAAGAACAGTCGGACTTCAGCGTAAAACATTGTCTGATTTGCAATCTAATTTTGCCACCTTATATTCTGCCCTCCCCTCCCACACGTCTTCTTATTTACTCCTCCCTATAAAAGAGAGACCTTTTCTGCCTGACCTTTGAGACGCTTGCAGATCTTACATTTGTTTTCCCCCTATTGCAATACTCCTTTGCAATAAAGTCACTTCTCATCTAAATCTGAATTTGTTTTGTCAATGTCTAAAAACAGCCGCAGGATAATAACAACTGCACTCTCAGAAGGGGCATCACACACTCCTTCCATCCCAAACCCAACCAAACCTTCCTGTGGGTCCCCAGCTTTCCAGGGCTCTGTAGCTTCTCTCAGTACAAAGGGCTCCTCCCATGGCTGGTGTGAACAGGCCGGGACACCTGCAGGGGAGGCTCCCAGGAAGAACTCACTGGGCCTTCAATGACCTCCTTTTGCAGGCTCAAGACTGGCTTTATCTTGGAGTCATAGGGCTCATGTCTCTGCTTCTCAGTCAGGGTTATTAATTCAATTGTAAATGAGAAAATACCCAGTGTTTGAAGAATCCAGCAAAATCACTTTAACTCACCGCTTATGTTTATAAAAGGGAAGTAAATTCTGAAGGGAAAAAACTCAAACCAGAAATGTTTTTCCTCAGCTCTCACACCACAACAATAAACACAGAAGATTTTTTGACCAAAGGTGTGCAAATTTCTCCCTATCAACAAACAAGCAATCAATTGTGCAGGAGCCACCAGCTAAATGTCCTCAAATACAGCTCAATTCTGACACTATCTACCTGGAGATAGGGTCAAATCCCACAGGTTGTGGACTCAGTCCCAAAAAACTGTCCCCCCTTTTAGACACCATTTGCAAGTCCAGGCCTACAAAACTCCTGACCAAGCAGCTTCATGTTGGAGTTCCACGATCCCCTCTGTAAATTTGATTAATTTGCTAGACCAGATCAAAAAACTCAGGGAAACACTTACTTACATTTGCTGGTTTATTATAAAGGATATTTTTAAAAATATAAACAAACAGCCAGATGAAGAGGTGCAGAGTTTTCAAGCCATTTCCAGGCTCCCCACCTTCCAGGAACCTCCACATCTGTAAGTTCCCCAAATCCTGTCCTTTGGCGTTTTTATGGAAGCTTCATTTCATAGGCACAATTAGTTTAATCATAGGCCATACGCAATGCCTACTTAACCATCAGCCCCTCTGCTGAGGTTTGGGGTGGGACTAAATATTCCATGCCTCTAAGCACTTGCCTGGTTCCCCTGGAAACCAGCCTCCTATCCAGTGGTTTCTAGGGGTTTTGAAAAAACCACCTCATTAACATAAGCTCCAGTGTGTTTGAAAGTTTACTTGTAAATAACAAGATTGTTTTTCATCTTTACCACTCAGAAGCTACTTCAGGAACCAAGAACAAAAGACCAAATATTTTTTAAAAAGATATTCTTACTGCTCTAGTCACTCAGGAAAAGAGCCAAGAATAATGGACAAAAAACACAATATAGCTATCATATCACAAAAATCATAAAGCACTTAAATTTCACACCTCAACAGGAAAAGCAAAAGTATCTGTTCCTGTCAGACAATAAGCAGGTCATTTCATTATTATTTTCATGGTAACAAATCATTTAGTAAACAATCATGTAAACACTTCTTGGAGTTGCCAAATCCTATCTCATAGGATTTATCATTAAACTCCAACATCCAGGTAACAGGATATAAAACAGAGTCACCCTCTGTCACAAATTCTCCACCCTGCAAAAAAGAGGGGAATGGATCTTTTGGTGAACCTTTGTCATTCACCAATTTTTCTACCATACATTCTTGTGTAAACGTATTCATTTTTCTGCAACCAAAACGGAACACAGATTTTTCCCTATTTTTTTCCCTGGGTAGCATTCCCAAAGCTAAGCCTTGGAATTCAATTGAAAATCACCCCCAAATAAAGAAAAGACTTAAGAAACTTACTATACTCACTCTGGGGAAGAAAATAGGTAAATGAGAATTTTTAACAAATGCAATATATGACTAGATTTTTCTGAAATCTATCTTTTTCATAAATCTTTGAAAGTATTTTCTTATCTTTCAAGTTCTACTGCTAAAATTCATTTTACAGTTAATGAAAAACTGAAGTTGAGTGAACAAATACTTTCAAGATGACAAACCCAGGGAGGGGGCAGTGATGACAGGAACAGAGACATGTCTGGCTCAAGTGCCAAGTCAGGCCAGGCTATCAGTTGGGACATCCTTTCACCCCCATTCTGATCATTAAAGTGCTCAAAGACCACCCTTACAGGAAATACTGCACTTGCCCTACCTTGTGCCTGAAGTGCAAATTGCTTTGTAGGTTCTTGCACCACTATGTTGGTGTGGGTTTTCCTTGTCCTTTGGAATAGTTTTTCTCCCTTCACAAGTGTGAGAAAATCCAGAGTGCAGGAATCTTTTCTGTCTTTTCCCCTTGATACCTCCATCCAATTGGCTGACCACCAGTGTGTCTCCAAGAAACAGAAACTGGGGTTGGGGGAAGAAAATGTTAATGTCCCAGGGGGTTAGCTTTTTCAAGGAAGGGTGTACCAGGAGACTCCTTTTAGCCCTGGGGCATCCAGCTGCTCCCCTGAGTGGCTCCACCCCCCACACCTCAGGCTGTCCTCTGGGAGATGACCCAAGGCTGGTATTCACTGGACACTCGGAAAGACATGGCCACTGCGGGCATCTTGGGTCACCCCCAGACAGTTCTGAGGCCTAGGACCACGAAAAGACAGGACAGCGGCTGAGGACACATCATCCTGTAACGTTTCCAAAGGAGAACCTCAACCCAAAGACATTCTTGTAAGGTGTGTGTGCCTAGGGAAGGAGAAGGAAAAGGTATTTTTACAGGGGAGTGTCAAGTGAATATTCCCTGATTTCCTCTCATGTGAAATGTTCAGAAACAGAAAACAAATCTTTTTAAAATAGCCACCCACTGCTCTGTGACAAAATGATAAAAAATTAAAACACTGTCCCTATGAAAAGTAAAATAAAGGACAAACAGTCAACAATGTTGTGAATTGGTGAGGGGAAGTTGGTGTTCAAGAATGTGGGAAAGGAACTGGAGTTTAGAATTTTACTGCAAGCCCTAGACCAGTCTTGCTGGAAGAACAGCGTGGTGGATTTGGGGTCCTGCTTGCCACACATTTGGAAAATGCAGGAGAAAAACAGACTCTCTGTGCAGTGTTAAAATAACTATTTAGGAGGCAGTTAGACTGAACTGACTCTAGTGCCCTGGGTTCCCACCTAAGAATACTGAAATCTAAACGAAATGCATTTTTTTTTTTTTTGGTAAATTATTAACTTAAAGAAAAACAAAATTTAGTCTTTACCAACTACTAATCCGCCAATTAACCTGTGATTACACAACCAGAATATAGCCACCTGGATAGTCCAAATAAGGCAACTGCACAACTGTAAGCAAAAAATGATTGAATCTTCATGCACCCATAAAGGCCTTTCCTTCAAGCCTCTTCTGTGGACCCCAAACCACAAACCATGCCGGGGAGCTTCCCAATTAATGAATCGCTGTTTACTCTAATAAACTCATATTTTAACGGTGCCTTAATGTGATTTTTAACAGGAGAAACGAGGGACGGGGACCCCATAAACCACAGCTCCTCCCACGCAGGAAACTCGCAACGAGGGGGATACTTCCCTGAGGACCCTGCGGTCGTCACCGCTCAGTCTGGGGCAGACGCGGGGCCGCGGGCGCAGAGCCGCCCAGAGTGAGGGCTCCGGCCAGGGCCAAACCACCTGAGGGAACGGGGCAGGATGCCGGGACTTCCGGCTGCCGGCCTAGTCCCACCCTGCGGCAGAGGCGCCCGAGGGCCGAGCTGCGCCGCCGGGGACTCGGTCCCCACACTCCGGAGCGGACCCGGAGGCCCAGGTCCCGCCACAGCCTGTTCCGGCCGGTCCCCGCCCCCGGGACACCCAGCCCCGCACACTCACCATTTCCCCGCTTCCGTGGTGTCCCGGCATCCTCCCTCTGGGCCTCCCAGTCCCTGCAGGGCACAGGGCGACAGAGGCCGCGGCAGAGCCCCCGGCCCTCCCACAGTGAAGGAGACGCAAACACCGGAAACGCAGACGCCGCGCGGGCTGACGCCAGGGACAAAGGCCGCGGCGGCGTCCTGGGAGCCGCCCCTTCCTCTCCTGCTGCGCTCTGATTGGACAGTTCCCACCCCAGCGCCGCTGATTGGATAGGGCGCCTAGCCCCGCCCCTTAGGGCCCCGAGTGACAGGTGATGGGATCCCACGCATTCATGGCTGTAACCAGGGGCTTCCTGTCGGCGCCGGGACCTGGCGCTGCCTGGAGGACGTTCGCATTTAACCTTGTATATAAGGTTACATCCAGTTATGAATAATATATATGACATTCAAAGTTGGAAACAATGTAACAATTGTTTTCAAATTTCCAATTTCATAACCTTCTATGCCTCTGGTCTTTGGAGGAGGCAGCCTGAGTTTTGGAAAGGGAGGGGATCCTCTCAGGCAGCGATGCCTTATAGAAATGAAGTATGAGACACGTGTGTCATTTTAAATTTTCCAGTAGCAACGTAAAAGAAAAGAAAAGCAAACACATGAAATTGAATGTAATAATTTATTTATCCCAATATACCCAAAACATTATCATTACAATATGTGATCAATATAATATAATTAATGAAGTTTTTTTTTTTTGGTACTAAGTCTTTCAGTCACTCTGTATTTAGCTTCCAGCACATCCCAATTCAGCTAGCACATTTATATACACATGTCTAGTTTTCCCAATTTTATTATATTAAGGTTGATCAATGGGTCCAAGAAATGTCTGCCTCTTCCTTTCATATAATTGTTTAGCATTTATTGACTAGTATTTTGCTAATTTCACTTATTTCACTGAGGGTTGCAAAATAGCAGTTTTCTAATTCTATTATCTCCTGTGCATGTAGTAGGTCTCACTCTTCTATCAATAAATGCATTTTCTAATGAGGCTTCATTACATTGAAAACTAGCTTATCAGGAAAGGAAGGATAAAAGCTTGATTCTTTCTTTTATTAATTGTCTAATAATGATGATGTGTCTCCAGAAAACAAAGAAAACATATAAATGATATTTTTCCCAAAATTATTTTTGTGTATTTGATGGAAATCCATACACTGCAGTCTATATATATATTTTTTTTTTTTTTTTTTTTTTTTTTTGAGACAGAGTCTCACTCTTCCTCCCTGGGTCTGGGTAGAGTGCAGTGGCATCATCATAGCTCACTGCAAGCTCCAACTCCTGGTCTCAAGAAATCCTCCTGCCTCAGCCTCCCAAACAGCTGGGACTACAGGTGCGCATCATGACACCCGGCTAATTTTTCTATTTTTAGTAGGGACGGGTTCTCACTCTTGCTCAGGCTGGTCTCGAACTCCTAAGCTCACGCAGTCCTCCAGCCTCGGCCTTCCAGAGTGCTAGGATTACAGGCATGAGCCACCATGCCTGGCAAGAATACTGACTGGACTTAGTAGCCTTGCAGTAACACCACTCTCTTGTTTCTCTGCAGGATCCTCTGGCTCTGAATATGAATATCCGTCCAGAAAAAAGGCAGAATGGCCTCCAGGGATTTGGCAATAGGATAATCTCCTTATTGCAGACTATAGTCGGAATCCTGGAAAACTGTTCTCCTATTTGTCATTACACCCACTTTTACTTCACTATATATAGATTAAGGTCCACAGATACTGTTGTCAAGTGCCTGACATTAGCCACTGCCAGGTCAACTTTCCCTAAAAAAAATCCCCTAGGCAATGGCAGCATTAGAGATGAAATGGATGTAAACTTATGTCTTATCTTCACAGAGAAACCAGAGGTGTGCCATTTGGCACCTCATGTCTTTCAGGTAACTTCTGGGCCACTGTGATCTGCCCCTGGAACTTCAGGTGGGCAGAGCTGAAAGTGAAAGCTCACAAGTACATTGGCCAATTCCACATTTTGTGCTAGATCTTGCAAATTCTTTTAAATATATATTTTTGTATATATGATTCTGAGAAATGGAGCAGTATAGACACCACAAAGCAAAAGGATTGAGAAATTTTTCTTGTGTACTTCATAATAAAGTAACTTGTATATAATTGAAGTAACTTGTATGAGGAGTTATGAAGTACCTCCTCTTTCCTTGTAAGCTTTTTAGCCTTTTCTAGTGTTTTTGGTTTTGCACACAAGATCTGGGCCAGTGGCTCCATGGTTTTCATCTTGTACAGAGACAAGCAGTTGGTGCAACACATTTATATAGGTGGGGTGGCTGGTGACCATTACTGTGCTAATTAATTTGTTTTCCCTTTGTCAGCCACTTGTTCTCATGGACCAAGACAATCATGTATCCAGATGCTACTCTGCCTGCTGAAAACTGCCTGCCATAATCTTGTAATAGAGCAGTAAAAGTTATTTTTGTTTTTACAATATGCAGTTACTTTTTAATTTATTTTTATAGCAGCTATATGAGATATAATCCACATATTATACAATTTTTCCTTTTGAAGTGTACCATTCATTTCTTTTTTAGTGTATTTACAGACCTGTGGAAACATTCTGACCATCTAGTTTTAGAACACTTTTGTCACCAAAAAGGAAACCTCACACCCAGTAGCAGTCCCTCTGCATCGGTCCCTTTCCACAGCCTTACACAACCACTAATCTACTTTCTGTCTGTATAGATTTGCTTTTTCTGGATATTCCATATCAATAGAATCATACAGCGTATGCTCTTGTGTGACTGGCTTCTTTCACTTAGCATAATCTTTTCAAGATGCATCTATGTTTTAGCGTGTATTCATACTTAATTTTTTTCTATGTGGAATAATATTCCATTGCATGAGTACATCTTTTTAAAATTTTTTATGGACATTGGGTAGTTTCTTCTTTTTGTCTATTGGGAATAATGCTTCTGTGAACTTTCATGTACAAATTTTTCTGCACATAGTTTTAATGCTTATCTGAGCTCTGAGTCAAACCACACATCCCCAATACCTTAGGGATGAAGATTTTCTGGGCAGCTGCTAGTGTGGACCAAACATTGACTGTCCTTTAGTGATATTACGTTTGTTTGTCTAACAGTTTTATTGGGCTATCATTGACATATAAAAGCTCTATATATTTAAAGTGTACTTCATGTTTTGATATACTTATATATTGTGAAATGATCATCATCATGCAGCTAATTAACATACATATCACCTCTACAAAGTCAGCATTTGTGTGTGTGAATAAAATATAATTGAAGATCTACCCTCTTAGCAAATTTCAAGTCACAATACAACATTAACTATCATCTCCATTTTGTACATTAGATCACAGAATTTACTTATTATGCATAACTGAAACTTTGTGCTACTTTATCAATATCACCCCATTGCACCCTCCCTCAAGTCCCTGGCAAATACCAGCCTACTCTCTACTTCTATCAGTTTGACTATTTTAGATTCCACATATAAGTGAGGTTATACAATAATCCCCCTTTGGTGTCTTGCTTATTTCCCTTAGAATAATGTCTTTAAATTCCATCCATGTTTTGTCACAAATGGCAGGATGTTCTTTTCTATGACTGGATAATATTCCATTGTGCATATACAGCACACTGTTTTTACCCATTCATTCAACAAAGAACAGTTCATTTGTTTTCATACCTTGGCTGTTGTGAATAATGCTGCAGTGAACATGAGGGTGCAGAATGATGGAGTTTTAAAGGAGCTTCAAAAAAGGTCAGTGGTATGCACTGAGCTAGAGAGGGAGGGGTGATGGAAATACCTTCATGTTAAAATGCCACAAATACTGTTGTTTTAACAAAGTTCTGCTGTTTCTCTTGGATTAGATAATTTTCATTTTTTTTCTGTGGGTTTGGCAAGTTTCAGAATTTTGAGAAGATTGATTATAATTGTTTTGCCAATATGTTCATCATTTTTCAGGGGAGAGTAGGTTTATTGTGGTTTGCATCCAGCAATTCCAGTAACTAATCTGTCTATTCAATATTACAGAGTGCCACATGATCTCGCTCATATGTAGAATCTAAAAAAGTTGAACTCATAGAAGCAGAGTGGAATGTTGGTTACCTGGGGATGAGGGAGAGAGGTTGGGGGGATGTTGACCAAATGCTACAAAATTTCAGTTTGTTAAGAGAAATACATTCAAGAGCTCTATTGTACAACGTGGGAACTATAGTTAATAACAGTGTAATGTAGTCTTGAAAATCACTGAGAGTGGATTTTAAGTGTTCTCACCACAGAATGTGATAAATATGTGAGATAATGCATTTAATTAGCTCCAGATATTTCATAATGTATGTGTATATATATATTTCAAAGTGTCATGTTGTACACCATAAATATGTACAATGTTTATTTCTCAATACACACGCACATACATTAAATCTGATAGAACCTACAAAAAAACCTACGTGACTTAAATAAGCTTATAGGATACAAGATCAAGATACAAAAATCAATTATCTTTCTATTCACTAACCATAAACAAAAGAAAGTTATTTTGAAAAAACAAGTACAGTAGTATGAAAAATATGGAATACTTGAAAGACTTAGGGACCTATCTGGTAGAAGACATCCACTGAGATGTAGGGGCACAGTATCTGATACCCTTAACCTGAGTTCAGATTCCACCTACTGTCCAAGCCTGTCCACCGCGGTCGGGGAAGCCGAGCCAGGCGCTGAAGGGACGAGCGAAGGCCGCGGCCCAGAGAGCAGGACGGGGACAGCAGGCCCGGGACCGTGCGCCACACGCTGCTGGCGCTGCATGGCCAGGCCACTCCGGGCCAGTGAGAGCTTGTTTAAGAAGGACTGCAGGCAGAATTTCTTCTTACTCAAATAAACTCTTTAAAATTGTTTTGTGCCTCAGTTTACTTTTTAATAAGATAAAATAAACTGTGTAAGAATGAATCTAACAAAATGTTTATAGCATATGAGAAAATCCATAGAAATTTCCTAAAATATATGAACACAGACATAAACAGATAGAAAGTAGCATCATGTTCTTAGGTAGAAAAACTCAATATTAGCAACATCAATTGTTTTTAAGGTAATTTATAAATTTAATTTGTTCCTATACAGATACCATTAGGTATTGGAGGTAAACATGTTATTGCAAAACATCTTATGGATAAAAACACATATAAGAATAGAAAAGAAAACTCTGAAAAAGAAAAAAAAATGAGACTGGCTAATCCAATGAGACATACTGCTTGATGAAAAGACTGATAAATCGTGGAGCTAAAAATTCAGAAATAGACCAAAGTGCAAAAGAAAGTGTCTTAGTCCATTCAGGCTGCTGTAACAAAACACCTTAGACTGGGTAATGTATAAACAACAGAAATTTATTGCACACAGTTCAGGAGTCTGGAAAGTTCAAGATCAAGGCACCAGCAAATTTGGTGTCTGGTGGGGACCCTGTTCCTCATAGATGGTGCCTTCTTGCTGTGTCCTCACATGGCAGAAAAAACAAGGGTGCTCCCTTCACCCTCCTTCACAAGGGCTCTAATTCTATTTATGAGGACAGAGTCCTCCTGACTTAATCACTTCCTCCAAAAGTGGACACGTAATACTATCACACTGGGGATTAAATTTAGAGGTGTGGAGGGACACAAACATTCAGCCCATAGCAGAAAATTAATAAGCAATAAAAACTGCAGTAGAGATGACATCCTTAATACTTGCTGGGTGGGAATTTGTTGCTCCTATCACAAAAGTAAAAATATATATATATTGATTTATTCTTCACAACCTATAACAAAATAAAGGTCCAATGAAAGATAAACCTATATGGCAAAAAAAAAAAAAAAATCAAGTTTCAATAAGGTTAATTCTAACAGGCTGTAGCAGTATTTTTGACGTTTCTGGGGTGGGCAGGGCCCCAAAGTTCCCTCCTGTGACATTTTCACTGAAGTTGCTCATGCTCATACTCAATTTTAAAGTGCATAAAAATATTTACTCCATTTCATTGTTTGAAAAATTCAAAAAAGAAGGCCTATTCATGCAGGATCCTCAAACAATTATTCAGTCAGTGGTGCTCTGTTGAGGAAGGGCACAGAATCTCAAACCCACAGAAGCATGATGTTCCATCTGATAGGAGACATCTCCCTGAGTTAGATTTTCATCCTTCACTCATGATCAGAGGCTTTCACAGGCATGCACTGCTTTGCGCCCTACCACACAGCTTAACCCTGAGAATCTGACCTTAGAAGGTGATGGATGAGCACATGTACTAGTACTCCAATCTACAGGGATCCTGCCCTATCTTAACAATCCCTTCCAGGGCTCTGGAAAGTTTCCTGGATCCATCTAACACATACAGATAAATGGGAAAACATGGACAGAAGTTTTGATTCCCACTGGGACCTTTGCCCTGTGCCACCAGCTTCTCTGTAAGTACAATGTTTTACTCTCTCCTGAAAGACCCCATCTCAGGGTTTTTTCTCTGTGCCTACATAATAGACTTAGTAAAGTGGGAAAAGAAAGAGGCAAGAGTAGTCTATGCTGGGGGCTGGGTCTAGGGTCCCCTTACCTGATTTATGTCTCTGATCTACCCAAATACTGACAAATATAAATGCATCTCTAAGTGGTAGAAAAACAGAGGAGGAGCTCCAGCTACAGAGGAAGGAGAAAGTGAAATCAGGGCTCCATAGATCCAGCTTAAACACCGTCATGGGGTACTAAGTCTCCCCAGGACAAAGCAATAGTTCTCCATCATCTGAAGCAACTGTGGCCTCATACAGCTGGACACTGAGAGCACATGCTTCTCACTAGAATTCCATGCCTACCTCACAGAGAAAGGAAACAGTCCCAAAGTATTCTTAAGGGTGATGAGGGAGACCAAAGGAGAAGATAAACTCACAGCTCCTGCCCTACCATCTGATCTAATACTATCCCTGTCCTGAGCAGACATGATTCCTCAACTCTTCTCTGGGCCTCACCAGGGGTGATTCAGAAAGAAAAAAAAATTAATGCCTCTCTATACCCCATAGCTCCTGGGGTCTAAGTTGTTCTTTCCCAAGGTTTTGAGTTGTTGATCTCCCTCCTTATCCACAGAAGCTGTGTGTCTCATCCTAATACCTATAATTTCACCTTGATTCTGGTCACCTCCTACTTTCCCCTAGAGATGTTATCTAGAAGAGCCAAGTGAAATAGAGACAAGATTGTTTATATAAAACTTAATCAGAACTATGTTAGAGTCCCCTAAGCCCTCTTTGGTCTGGGCTACCATTCAGAGGGTGCACAAACCAGGCTGGCCCAGGGCTGCAGTTAGGGGAAAGAAAGACACATCTTGTCAGGGAATGGTCAGTGTGGAATCTCAAATTGGAGAAATAGATCCTATAGCCCCCAGAAACCTTATTTTTATCTTGGAGGCAGTCAAGAAGAGATTATGTTTTTCGGGGGACAGCCACAATCAATCAGCAAATTACCTGACCAACATGTGTGGACTCGGAGGATGAAAAGGAAATAAAATCAGACAGTTCACCCATTTTAGTGGATTTGGTGATGAAAGCCACAACATGACCACGTTCAAGTGGGCTCAAAAGCATAAAAAGTGGCAGAGTTTAGTTTCAAGGGATACACAATGGGTCTGGAGTCAGCTGACTATTATACTGAAGGTGTCAACAGTGGTGAGGCATGACCACTATGTTGAGAAGTAGGTCAAAACTCCAATGTAGTCATTCTGCCAGGAATGGTCTGGGGCTTCCTCGACCATGAGACAAACAGATCAATGTTCACCAGGAACCACCCACACATATGTCATACAGTGATGGTCTGTGTTTCAGGTTCAATCCACAGCTGGATTGTAGACAGTCTCTTCAGAGAACATGTCCTTGCCATAAACTTCTTGCCAGGTGTGACAGTATGGATGAACCTGGAGGATACTATGCTAAGTGAAATAAGCCAGACATACAAAGACAAATACCATTTGATCTCACTTATATGTGGAGCCTAAAAATGTCAATCTCTATAGAAACAGAGAGTAGATAGTTTACAGGGTCTAGTGGGTGGGGAGAAATGGGAAGATTTTGATCAAAAGATACAGACTTTCAGTTATAAGATGAACAAGTTCTGGCTATCTAATGTACAGCATGGTGGTAATGAATGTTGTTGTAGTCCATTCCTGCTGCTATAACAAAATACCTTAGACTGGGTTATTTATAAACAGCATAAATTTCTTGCTCACAGTTATAGTGGCTGGGAAGTCCAAAATCAAGCACTTGCAGTTTGGGTGTCTGGTGAGTGCCTGGTCTCTGCTTTCAAGACGGCACACATTGAATGCTCTGTCCTCATGTGGTAGAAGAGCAGAAAGGACAGAACTCAGTCCTTCAAGCCCTTTTATAAAGTCACTAATTCCACTGACGAAGGCAGAGCCCTTATAACCTAACCACTTTTCAAAGGCCTATATTTTAATACTATGGCTTTGGAAATTAAGTTTCAACATGATTTAGGAAGGACAAACATTCAAACCATGACAGATGTGTTAATTGATTGTGATAATTACTATGCAAAGCATACATATATCAAATGATCATATTGTTCAACTTGAATATATTCACACTTTTTTTTTTGGAGACAGAGTCTCACTCTGTCACCCCAGCTACAGTGCAGTGGCATCATCATAGCTCACTGCAACCTTAAGCTCCCAGGCTCAAGAATCCTCCTGCCTCAGCCTCTCAAGTAGGTGGGACTACAGGGGCGTGCCACTGCACCTGGCTAATTTTTTTATTTTTAGTGGAGATGGGGTCTTGCTCTTGCTCAGGCTGGTCTCGAACTCCTGACCTCAAGCGATCCTCCCATCTCAGTCTCCCAGAGTGCTAGGATTACAGGCATGAGCCACCACACCTGGTCATATTCACCCTTTATTTGTTGATTAATATTTTAAATTTAAAGAAAACAGAAAATAAATATAGAAATAATTCACTGAGCAAAAAGGTCCATTGATGATTTCTGACAAAAGCTAACCTTAGCTGTTTGGTGCTGTGGGTTGCTATAAACAGAATGATGTAGAAAATATAGAAAGAATTACACACAGTCTTCACAGAAAGATTCAGGAGTGAGGTGATGCTAACTTCAGAGAGGCAAAGAGAGATGACAGCAAATTTTTAAAAAATCACAAGACAATATTTTTCAGAAAAAGTTGAATTTTGTTTGTTTACCGAAGAAAATGAAAGCACTAGCCAGACAATACAACAATACTGAATGGATTGCAAAACTAGATTTTAAATGTAAGCCACGATGTCTTTAAAAGAAAACAAAAAAGAACATTTATGTGGTCTTGAAATAGGGAATGATTCCTTAAATGCAAGAAAATATATTTAATATTCTGGGGAAAATAACAAACAAGATTATATTAAAATTAAGAAATTCTCATTAAAACACCGAGAAAAACAGAGAGAGACAGAGTGAGAGACATGATACAGAAACAAAGTGAGATACAGGGTTAACCAAGAAACATCTCCTATCCAGCATATATAAAAAACAACAAAAAAAATCAGCAAGAAAAAATTGGTAAAATGATGGGATGGGCAAAATAAAACAACAGTGTCTTCAAAAAAGAGGTTATGCAACGACTACAGAAGTGTGAAAAAATTGTCCTTCAACTTTCTTAGCGGTCAGAGAAATGTAAACAAAGCCTGATATAATCACACAGAAATCAGGAGACTAAAATGAAAATAACAGAAAATATTAAGTGTTGGCAAGGATGTGTATACACCAGGAAACTCATATACTGTAGGTGGGTGTGAAAGTTGGTACAAACATTTTGGCAAACTGTTTGGCAGTGTCACCTAAAGCTGAAGAGTTGTAAATATACAACCCCACGTGGCCAGGGGCTGTCACACCGAAGTGCAGCTCTGAGGGTTCTGATTCTTCTGACCTCGAGGAGGTAAAGAGCCTGAATCCCCCTTTTTTGCAAGAGGTGAAGGAACACTTCTTCCCTACCAAAATCTCTCTCGGGCACAAGGGTGAAAGAGAGGATGCAAGGCGGGGGGAGAGAGAGAGAGCGAGCAAAAACACAGGGGTTGCAATCAGGAAATGTCCAGGTAGTTCACTGCTGCCCACCTGCTGCTTGGAGGGGTCCCATCCCCTTTCTAGAGATCAGACAGTGAACAACGGACATGAGGCCCCAGAAGCAGGGAACTGCATGTCTTCAAATCTGCCCACAGCCTTCACCTCCAGAGTTTAGATGTGAGGGGAATAAAGGTAAATTTGTTATTCCGGAATTTCACTTTGGCCCTAATGGTCAGGCTGTGGTTATCCGTTTCCTTCTGCGGTGTGGGAGACTGTGTGAGTTTAAGCCCCAATCACATGCACACATGTCTACATGCATTTCTGTATAACTCAACACCATACAACAATAGTTCCAACTTTAAATAAGAGGAAGAGGAAATCAGTACCAATAGGGTACCTACTATTTGCAAGATAACTAGTAATCAACCTGTCATTGAATCCTGGCATTCTATCTGCACCAGGTGTATGTATTAGTTAGCTATGGCTGCATAACAAACTACCTCAAAACTTATTAGCTCATAATTGAGATGCTCAGCCATTTAGGCTGAACTCAGCTGGGCTCCTTCAGGCTCGTGTGATCAAATGTTGGTTGACTAGGCAGATCTGCTTCTGGGGGTGAACTGGGCATCAACTGGGACACCTTGGTTCTTCTCCCTGTGGTATCTCATCCTCCAGCAGGATAACCTGGGCTTGTCCTCATGGAGATGGCAGGGTTCTGAAAGAAAAAGCAGAAGTATTCAAGACCTTTTGAGACGGGGCTCAAAGCTAGCACACTATCATATTCACAGCTTTCTACTGACTGGAGCAACTAAAGCCACCCAAATCCAAGAATTGGGAAACATATCCTGCCTCTGGATGGGAGTAGCTGTAAAAGCACTTTGCAAAGAGCACAGACACAGGGAGGATTAAAGAATTGCTGCCATTTCTGCAGTGAATATCATCATGCCTTTTCTTGCAAACTGTTCCAAGTCAAGGAAGTTGGCCAAAGACCTACAGCCACTAAGCAGCTGGGCTGGGACTCAAGATAAACTCTACCTGATTCCAAAGCCCATGCACCTCCATAGACTACACTACTCATGCAGCTCCCCTAGGCCTTTGAGGTTCTGCAGTTACTCATGTGCAGTAGAAGCTGGATTTCTTTGAGATTCTCTTCCATGTAATACTCTTCACTATTAGGAATAATCCCCTCCAGAGAATGCTTCTGAAACATCTTGGAAGGACTTGGAATAACTTGGAAAAATGGTTGATGGCTCAGTTTAGAAAATTAAGGTGCAACATTGTATTTTTCATTTTTCATCATAGAAGAAATTTGAAAGCATCTATAATGCACCCCACACGTCTGCCAATTCTCTGCATCCTTTTTTGGTATTTGTAGGCTATTTATTTATGATTCTCACCACAGTCGAAACTAAACTACTGTGACGGAAACAACCTCTTACTCTGAAAGCAAGTGACATAAACATAGATCTGATAAGAAGCCATTTTCTCCTGCTGCAATTTAGCCAAACACTTGAGTATGTCTTATAGTCATCCTTTGATTTCCAACAAGGCAAAACTGTTTTCCAAGGCCCCAAACTAGACCACATGAGTGCCAAGACTACTAACTTGTCTCAAAAGGTAGACCAGCTAGCTAGGGTTGGGTGTGGTGGCTCACACCTGTAATCCTAGGACTCTGGGAGGCTGAGGCAGTTTGTTTCAGCTGAGGAGTTCCAGATCAGCCTGAGCAAGAGCGAGACCCCTCCTCTACAAAAAATGGAAAATTTAGCCTGGTGTGCTGGTGTGCGCCCCTAGTCCCAGCTACTCAGGAGGCTGAGGCAGGCGGATGGCTTGAGCCCAGGAGTTTGAGGTTACAGTGAACTACGATGAGGCCACTGCCCTGTACACGGAAAACAGAGCAAGACCATTTCCTAAAAAAAAAAAAAAAAAAAAAAAGATAGACCAGATCCAGATAGATCATGTGGAGGTGGGGTGATAAGAGGTGGTTCCGTAGGTGAGATTCATTCGTCGGGCGGGGTGTTTTGGGTCCCGATGTTTATGACATACATAACATGTATATGACTAAAAGTAAATTATAGCACATCACAGATAATAAATCTACACACGAACAAATCAACAATTTCAGTCCTTGTTGTTCATCATGACTGCAAGTGTTACCATTACTACTGCCACTGTTAGGAGCAGCCGCAGTTGGGGCTGACGCTGTCTTTCTGTCGTTTCGGGACTCTAGACACAGCCGCCCGGGGGAGCAGCGCCTCCTGCCGCTGCGGTCCCAGCGCGGGTTCGCGGGTTCGCGGGTTCGCGAGTTCGGGGCGGGCTCGGGGCCTCCCGCGCAGGCGCAGCTGCAGAGACGCGGGCTCCGCCGGGGCCGAGGAAGAGCCGCGCGGAGGCCGCGGGCGCGGAGGGGGCGGCTGTGCGAGGGGACGCCGAGGGACAGGGGGCGCCGGGCGGCTTCCCGTCCCGTCCGGGGGAGCCGCGGAGCCCCGCCTGGCAGCCGGCCTGGGGTGCGGGGCCGTCGCGGGAGGGCGGGCAGGGTCCACCGGGGACAAGGGAAGGGCGAGGCAGGTGGGGGTGGCGGCCTGGAACGCCCCTGGGACGCTTGGAGGGAAAGAGGGGGAAGGAGGGAGACGGCGGGAGGGGGCAGCTCGGCGGGGACGGGGCAGAGGGAAGCGCGGGCTCTGCGGGGCGCTGGGGCGGAGGCGCGGGAACCTGGGCGGGGTCGGCTTTTCAGGCCACGTGCGCGGCAGAAGGTCGCACTCCTAATGGAGTGACACTTTGTAAAAGTGCGGCGGGAGGGCAGCCCGCGGCCGCCAGCACCTCTGTTCCCCCCCGGCCAGCGAGGCCCGCACCAGGCCCGGCGCACTCGGGCGGCGGCTCCTCCAGGGCGCAGCCGGGGGCAGCGGGCGGGGGCCCTGACCCTGCAGACCCGCCCGGCCTCTCCTTCCCCGAGGGCCTGAGGCGGGGTTTGCGTCTGCTCCACCCCGACCCCTCCGAGGGCCAGAGGCAGGCGGCGCGGGGAGCGGGGCACCCTCCTCTGGGACAAGGCCCTGGCCGAGGAGGCCTGTGGCGGGCAGTGCAGGGCGTGACCCGGGTGGGGTCTCCCGAGTGGCAGGGGCGCAGGAGGGAGGATGAGGGGGCGCTAAAGGACTCGGTGGCGCAGACAGAGCTCAGGCAAGAGCGGTCCGCGCCTTGCACTGGAGGGGAAGGGCGCACCCCCGGGGATGGGGTCTGGCCACCTGGTACCCCGTACCTGGGTGAGAGTCAGGGACCCCTACAGCCTCACACATTGACTCTGAGTCCCCATGAAAAAGTCCGAGGTCCCTGCGAGCTACCCGAAGGACTAGCTTGTCTTGATTTTTTTCGAGGGCGGTAAGTAAATACCTCAACTGCAGAGAGCTGGGGAGAGGAGGGGCAGATGCTTACAGGCGCCTCTAGTGGGATGAATGCTGCGTTTGTGCATTTCTGGGACAGATCAGGTCCCCGCCCAGGAGGGCCTCCGGCCCACCCAGGGGCAAGGCGGGTGCAGAGAGTGGACGCTCACCTGGAGCATTCGGCGGAGCCGGGAGCTCCAGGGACGCCCGCTGCTGCCCACACTCAGCCTCGCTGCAAATGGGACGCCCGAGAGAGACAACAGAAAAGGGGAGTGTCCGCTCCACACCTTTTCATGAGGGACTGAGGGACCAACCAGGGACAGAAGCAAGGAATAGGGGACCTTTGTGTTCTGATTCTGAAGGCCACGTCCCCTGCATGCAAATGACAATATTTGCCCCTCTGCAGGCAGGAAATGTTTTGGAAAGGCGGTGCCTGTGCCACTCCCAAGAGCGATGGCTGTGGAAACAGGTGTGGGCCAAATGAGGCTTGCGACAAAAAAGAATGCACTTACTCCCCTGGATACAATTGAAGTGCTCCAGCAGCAGACAGTGTCTACTAAGAACAGACCTGCTATTTCCCCCCCAAACTCTGCTCCTACAGACCAAGGAGACATTCTCACGTGGAAAACACCAGTATGTTCCACCAGGTCCTGATGGTAGAGCTTCCTTTACTCTTCCACCTTGCCCTTCTCCATTCCTTTACTCTACATCGAGTATCTGGTGTAGGTGCACAAGCATGTTGCTAATGACAGTGGTCTGGGTTGGTTTCCCCACCCCGTCCCGCGGAGGTGGGGTGGGGAAAATACTGGTCTGCGAAGAGACTCCCTTTCTCC
The DNA here is from genome assembly GCA_023783475.1 of Daubentonia madagascariensis. NCBI lineage: Eukaryota > Metazoa > Chordata > Mammalia > Primates > Daubentoniidae > Daubentonia > Daubentonia madagascariensis. The sequence goes on along the minus strand of JAKFHU010001957.1, from coordinate 115,364 downwards.
ACCAGGGGCTGCTCCCTCAGCTCTTATCTTTATATTCCAGGACTTAATTTTAACAACAGCACCAAAAACAACAACAACAAAAATAAAAAAACAACACACAGACACATACAATAATCCTTGCATACATTGTTCAACTGGTGAATTTTAATTTTTTTAATTGTAAAACTAAGGACAATTTCATACCTTTTTTTCTATGGAGCTGTTACACATAGGGCAAATCTGTCTTTACATAGGGAAAAATGATACTTAAAAATGAATCCTAGATACTTTCCCTTTCAAATCAAGCATCTGGTTGTTTAAATACACATCTTTTGTAAAAAACAAAAATACGTAAGTATAATGAAAACATGGAGTGAAGTTTCTCTTGCCTCCAAGTGTATTGGGTGGACCAAAAATGAGGAAGGAGGGTTTCTGTCTGCAGGAAGTTCTAAACTCTCCTGGGAGCCCAGGAACCACCAGTACCTTCCAAGGGCTCTCCCCCTCCTCCACCTTCTGCCCTAGCAAGGTGCCCTCATAAGATTTCCAAGTTCTGGCCCAGAAGATGCATGGAGGGGGAGAGATTATCTGTCTCATAGCCAGGTCAACATCCCTGGCCCAGGACCCTCTGGAAGAACATTCTCAGGGTTCCCTTTGGCTTCCAGGGTTGAGCTCTTCCAGAAAAATTACATGGGTAAATTGTTCTTGGGGGTCAATTCATGGGTGATACCAAATGACATTGCATCCCGGACAGAGGGTAACCATGTAATGCAACTGCAACTTACAGTAGAGCTGTGTCAGCTGACAGAGGCAGAGACTGGTACCTCCTCCTGGTTGCTTTGAAGGAAAGGAGAGCAGACTAGAAGGTGAGGCTCACCTGTTCTTGACTGCTATTGTCAGGGTCAGTTGAGAAGTGCAGGAGCTCAGAAAAAGACAGTGCTGCATAACAAGCTGGAGCGGGTGACAGGGGAGATTATAAATGGAACCTGTGAAATAAGATGGAAGTTCTACTTCATGGAAACATAGAACTTTTCTTTCTCAACAGTGAAGAAGAAATAAAAAAGAAAGAAAGAAGCCTGAAGAACCTCCATTTCTATTAAAAGAGAAAAGAAAAACCTTTAACAAAGTCCTAATGAGGGTGTGGATGTCACATCTTTGCTTTCAAGCAATGATTAGGTAAAAACTGCTACCAGTAAATAATTCCAGTTGGGTAAAGGGCTTCAGAAAATTAAGAAAAAAGTAATGTGGTGTGTACTTTTGTCAGATACATGTGGGAAACTCAATTTCCATGTGTTACATGAGAAGGGAAAAAAGCTACCCAGATTATATTGGGAATGGAACTGATCACTCCTGGAGCAAAATATACTCAAATAGATCAAAGTGTTGCTCCTGGTGTGTGAGTGTGTGTGTGTGTGTGTGTGTAGTGTGTGTTTGCCATTGAATACCAGAGAAGCTGCCTGCTTGAACTAAAGGAAATGCTATGAAGTCTAAAAAAAGTAATGTCCTATGGAGCCCCAGAATCCTCCCAGCTGGTAGTTCCTTCTCTAACCTCAGGTATCAACCTGGGCTCCTTTGAAAGTGGCCAACAGAGCCAGTGTGGTGGGTGGGAGACTCCATGGAGGATGCCAAGGTCTTTGTTGGGGGCAAGACACTAATTGGGGAGAATTTTTCAGATGAACACACCCCCATCCACAGCCAGGAGCTAAGTCCTGGTTTTGGCTCCAGAGAAAAAGTGGCCATTTCTCACCTCTATGCTTCCTTCCTCATCTGAAGGTGGTCACCAGGTGGTGGCCAAAGATCAATATCACCAGGACTAAAACTGGCTGGAAGTCCTTTGACTTTGTCTTTTTTCTTTTTTTAATTGACAAATAATTTTGTAGGTTTATGGGGTACAGTGTGATGTTTTGATATATGTATATATTATGGAAAATTTCAGTCAAGCTAATTATCATATCCATCCCTTCACCAATTTATCTTGAGGACATTAAAATTCTATTTTCACAATTTTGAAAGATACAATACATTATTATTAGCTGTGGTCACCATGCAGTGCAATAGATCCTTTATTCCCCCAGTCTAATTGAAACTGTGTATTCTTCCATGAACATCTTCCCTTTCCCCATCCCTCCCTTCCCCCTGCCCCAGCCTCTAGTAACCCCCTTTCTAGTCTCTATTTCTGTGAGATCCACCTTTTTGATTCTACATATAAGTGATGAAACTGCCCTAATGAAAAGCAAACATTAACCTGTAAATAAAATATAGATTTTCGATAGAAACCCAGCACTAGCTCCCCCTTTAGCCATTTCCTTGTAGTTACGTGCAGCTCACCCTTTCTCTCTCTCCTTACAGTTGGTTTCTGCCTAAAAGACAAGTAAACCCTGTCACAATGCACTAACTTCCCTTGTTTCTATAAGATAACAGCTTTAATGTTAAGAAACCTAAAGATTCCATTTGAGATGCTTTCTAGATCCTGGGTTCTCATGGGTCTGCTGATGCCAGCCAGTCTGAAGACCCCCTGTGAGGCGCTGACTTGGTGCAAGAATGCAGCTTTTGCACCCTCATAATTTCATCTCTTACACTGCAACCAATCAGCAACCACAGACCCTCAAACCCTTACCCACCAAAATTCTCTCAAAAACCCCACTCCTACACCCCTTGGGGAGGCATATTTGAGGTTCCCTCCCACCTGCTCATTTGGAAACCATCCAAGTATGAAACTCTTTCTCTGCTGCCACAACTGCTATTTCAGTGTATTGGTTTTTTACTGCATGAAGGACAAGAGCCTGGTGGGCCTGTAACAGTGAGATCATGCACTGTTTGTCTTTCTGTGTCTGGCTTATTTCACTTAGGAAAATACATTTCAGTTCCATCCATGTTGTCACAAATGACCAAACTTTCTTCTTTTTTAAGGCTTAATAGTATTACAGTGTGTATCTAAACCACATTTTCTGTATCCATTTATCTGTTGATGGATAGTTAGGTTGCTTCCATATCTTGACTATTGTGAATAATGCTGAAATAAACTTGGGAGTGCAGATATCTCTTCAAGATGATGATTTACATATCTTTGGATATATACCCAAAAGTGTAATTGTGATATCATAAGGTACCTTTATTTTTAGTTTTTTGAAGAGCCTCCACACCATTTTCCAGGATGGTTGCACTGCTTTAGAGTCCCACCAGCAGTGTGCAGGTGTCCCTTTTTGTCCACATCCTTGCCAACACTTGTTATCATCGGTCTTCCGGATAAGAGTCATTCTAACAGGCCTGGGGTGATATCATTGACACTGCTGTCCTCTTATCTCAACTAAATGGTCAGAATGCTGTACTTAAAGCCTGATAATCACCTCAAACTCTCCAGTTAAAAACCATTTCTCATTGTATTAGAAACATTTCAAAATACTTATCAGAACTGACAGAGCCCCGTGTGGGATGATGTGCCGTGGGGAGAGCAGTGAGCAAGCTGTGGCCATACCACAGGCAGGGAAGGAGAAGGGCTATGAAGCATATGCAGCAGGTGGTGAAACTGAAGAGACAGGGGGACCAAAGAGAATTAGGAAATGAAGCAAGAGGAATTGCTCTTCCTAAGTTCAAAGAGACAGTCAGTTGTGCAGCCTGTAAACAGGTGTCCTCTCTCCACATGCAGAAGCAACGCCACTTGTCCATCTGATGATGCCGTCTCGTATGTGGAGATAAAATCCCACTCCAATCAGACCACATATGAGCCCCACCCGCAACCTCCAAGGAGGGGGAGAGGCTCAAGGTTCAGTTGACCACCTATAGCCAATGATTCAATCAGTTATGCCCACCTAATGGAGCTTCCATAAATGTTCAAAATTATTGGGTACCTAGAGCTTCTAGAGAGCTGGATACATGGAGGTTCCTGGAGGGTGGGGCACCCACACCAAGAGAGGGCACTGATGAAAGCACTGCTTCTTTCCAGAGTAAACAAAGCCATTTAAAAATTGCAGAACTGCTATGACATGAATTTTTCAAGCATGATGTCAATTGGAAACATTAGAATATTTAAGACTAAAGGGTATATTGCCACTGCAAAAGAATTTCTTTAAACATTCCAACAACTATAGAAAAGTTTTACTAATTTTTTATTATTTTATTGAAACTAATGTTTAGTAAAATAACTTACTGTGAACTAAAATAAAATCTTAAGCCTACCCTGCAGCTGATTGAATAGACACCTTTTGGCCAACGAGGTCCTAGAAATACCCTAAAGCTGACTTGCTGGCTTTAGGAAGGAAAGTCAGACAAGCCTCATCATGCCTTCCTCCCTTCTGGAGACATTATTTGTAACTCATTAACAGGCCTAAGGCTATGCAAGACAAAGCTTAAACCACACCTGCAGGTCCTCAATTTATTGAACAGATCACTTAAGTCTGGGTGTATGTCTGGTGGCTTGTCTCTAATTAACAGACTTCTTTATCTTAAAACATTCCAAGCCTTTAGACAAAGTTTCATTTCTTTAACAAATCATTGAGTTTCATTTCTTTAATTACAAATCAAAGAATCTTTAAACTCACCTATATCCAGTAAGCCCAGGCTATGAAATGTCCCACCTTTTTGGGCATAAACCAATGTATGCCTTCCATGTATTGATTTATGACTTTACATGTAATTCCTGTCTCCCTGAAATGTATAAAACCAAACTGCAACCCAACCATAGTGAGGCCACAAGGATTCTTGGGTGTGACTCCAGGCCATGGTCTCAAACTTGGCTCAGAATAAACCTCTTTACATTATTTCACAGAGGTTTGATTATTTTCTATTGACATGACTTACAAACTATAACAAGAGGACAAATATTTAGCCAGAGATATATGTTCTTTTGGAAAAAGAATGTTCACATCCTCTCATTGAAATTTTTCTGCACGTTTCTAAATGATTTCAGATAAAATTTAAAATTCACCTTAAAAATAGAAACAAGCAAAAGGACTAAACTGAAAGAAACTCATAATATGTTCTCAAATTTACTGACAGAATCATGGCTACATCATACAATAATTAGATTGTCAACAGAAAAGAATGCAAACTCTGTAAAATAATTTAAAGAGGTTTATTCTGAGCCAAATATGTGGCCTGGGGAGCCATGCCCAAGAAGCTTTGAGCTAGTGGTCTTGCTGTGGTCGGCTTACAGTTTGGTTTTATACATTTCATGGAGATGGCAATTACACATAAAGTCATAAATCAATACATGGAAGGCATACATTTGTGTGGCCTGAAAAGGCAGGACATCTCAAAGGGGGGGATTACCAGGTTATAGGTGGGTTTAAATATTCTTTGATTTGTGATTGGTTAAAGAAATGAAGGTTTATCTAGAGGCTTAACTTAAAACACTAAGGTAAGGAAGTCTGTTAATCAGGGACAAGCCACCGACATATACCAGGACTCAAGCGATCCGTTAAGTAAATTGAGGACCTGCAGGTGTGGTGGAAGCTTTGTCTTGCACAGCCTTGTTCTAATGTGTCAATGAGTTACAACGGGAATCTCCAAGAAGAGAGGGTGGGTGAGGAGACTTTTCTGACCTCTCTTCTCATGGCCAAGAACTCAGCTTTAGGGTATTTCTGGGGTCTCCTTGGCCAAGAGGGGGTCCATTCAGTCAGCTGGTGGGGGGGTGTAGATTTTATTTTAGTTCACAAGACTCTACCAGTTTTATGTAAACTAAATAAGGAAACATGTAAGTACAAAGCCAGTCTCCTTACGGAAACAAAGAACCACTTTTGACAAATTGTTCCCCACGAGGTGCACATACTCTTGCCCTCAACCGCCCGCCAGGACAGGCGTGACCCGAGCCACAGCGAGCTAGAGTGTGTGGTCTGGGCGCAGCGGAGCGAAGCCTCTGGCGCAGCTGGGTCCCCCTCGCCACGCCTGCGGGTCCCCAGCCGGAGGGACGGGGTGCGTGCTCGAGCCTGCAGCAGCCAAAGCAGAGGGACGCGCAGAAGGGCCGGGACCCCAAGCGGGCTCGGACCCCAAGCACTCCCTGCGGCGGGCCCGGCCGGGGCGCGGGCTTCCCGATCTAGAAACTTTTCGGCCGCTGCTGCACAGGAGGCTCCGCAGCAGCCTGGAGGGACCCGGGCGCGGAGGCTGCGGCAGGAGGGGGCCGGGCGGCCAGAGATCAGAGAAGTCGGGGAGCAGGCGCCGGGCCACCAATGCTTCCGCCCTGCGCGCTCCTGCAGCCCAGGGGACGAGCTGTCCCCTCGGCCCGCAGACTCCGAGCGGCGCCTCCTCCTGCGGGTGCCCGAGCCGGCGTGGGGCAGCTGCCCGCGCCACCGCCTGACCACGTCGCGGCTCTCGTGGGAGCCCAGGCCTCCGCCTTGGTTGTCGTGGCGGCACCGCCTCGGGGCCCTCACCACCAGGCGCCCCTTCGGGTCCCTGATGCCTCTACCTGCAGTGCCACGGCCCCTCCCTCGTGCCACTGAGTCCTTCCTCATCTACCGCTCTCCACAGGACGCGGTGCCCCTGCCCGCAGAGTCCGGCCAGACGAGGTGACACCCTCTGGTGCCCCCATTGCCCCCACCCTGCTCTCGTGACCTGGTGGGCTCAGGGGTCTGTCCTCGGGGATGCGCGTGCAACGCCAGGCCGAGGTGAGAGGGCGGATGCCCCAGGGGTGTGGGGCCGCTGGCGGTCAAGGTTCAGCGGGACGTGGAAGGTCTAGGAGGTGCCGCGGGGCTAAGGCAGGGGAGAGTCCGCCGGGCCCACCCTGCACAGGTCCCCAGGGTGCTCCAATCACGGCCCCCAGCCGAACCGGGCGAGTGCTCTGGGGGTCGCCCTCGGGGCGCCCGCGCTGCCAGGCTCAGGCCGCAGGACAGAGAGGGGTGGCCCGGAGCGCGGCTGCCGGGAGCCCGCGCCCTGGAGACAGCCAGCTCCAGCCTGGGAGAGGGGCGCAGGCACCTCCGTCCCCAGCCTGGCAGCCGGGCAGGGAGGCCACGCGGCGGCGAGGGCTGGGAGGGCGGGCGGCCCCGCGGCCTGAGAGGTCTGCGCGGGGAGGAGCCGGGAGCGGCGCCGCCTCTGGTGGGGTTGGGGTCTGCCCGGGGCTCCGGGGCTCCAGGCTCTGGGTGCGCTCCTGGGACCTCGGTTTCCTCGCCTGTCTGAGAGGCCCTGCCATGGCAGCGTTGTTTCAATGATTAGACTGGTAATCCAGGTAAGCCGTCAGCCTGCCCGGCCTCTGGATTTGAGAAGAACTTCGTGTGTATCCAAAACCAAAACGCTTTGTTCCCTGACCCAAGGCCCTCTTCTCACCCCAAAACACAAATCCCTTGGGGGTGGCCAGCTTCAGACATGAGTTTGAATTTGCTGCTTGTTCTCTGGGGCTGACCCAAGGCCCTTATGATGAAGTGTTGCTTCACTTCCATTGCACCCCTGTGCCTCCACTCTAGTGACCTGGAACTTGGAGCAAAGTTCCCCAGGCAGGGGACATGGCTCCGCAGCACCTGGGCTGTGGCCTAATAGACATCCAGGCAAGAGACCCAGGGCAGGGAATATCTCTCTCCCCCCACTTTCACGTGTGGCAGCCATTTAACCTGGTGTGGGGGCTCTCTGGGCCCCCTGGCCTTCAGGCTGGGATTTTTACCTTGTGCCACAGTGGGGGAAATTGACACATGGGGCCAGTAAGTGGCAAAGTCAGAAAGACTCTGTGATTGGGAAATGCCCTCCAGGCCCAGCAAGGCCTCTCCAGGACTCTGCACCCCTCGGGCTGTGCCAGTGAGCTGTTCTTGGCATGAGGTACCCTGGTTGGGGTCAGCATTTTGTGGGGTGAGGGTGGTGATGCTGGCAGGAACAGATAGTGTAAGACCCAAGGAGGTAAAAAGGACACTTTCCATCCACTTGCATCCTCTCCTGCATTGCAGGTCTCCATCCTCAGGAAGTGAGGAAGACGGGAGGACAAGGCTAAAGACACAGGTGACACCAGATTCCAGGCACTCAGGGATGGCTTGGGGGGGGGGCCTGCTTGCCACCCATCACGCCCTGCCTTTAACAGGCAGGTGAAGGACCAAGGCCTAGAGGATGACCTCACTGGGGTCACACTGAGGGTCAGGGTCCCCTCAAGGTGGAGGAGGGGCTGTGCCATTGAGATGGCTCTGGATGCCTGGGCCTGAGCTCTGGGTGGCAGGTTGGGGCTGAGAGGGGGAGGTGGGGTTTCTGGTTCTGGAGGAGCTGCAGAGAGGGAGACTGAGGCACAGAGCTCTGGGGGTCTCAGGAGCAGTGAGGAGGCCAGGGCTGGCCCATGGGGACTTAGGTTTTGGTCTGGATGAAATGGCCACCACAGATGTGAGTACCACAGGGCACAGGGGCTCAGGTGGCTGCTGTGGGGCAGATGAACCAAAAGATAAAATTATGGCACCAGCCAGGAGACAAAATCCTCTGCAGTGATTAGTTCTCCTGGATATGAACTTGCATAGAACTTGATATAGATCCAAAATAATTTATCATATATGATGTGTTTTTTTAGAAGAATTAGTAGTTTGAGTTTGATAATGACTTTGAAGAAGATTCAGATCTACATCATGGAAAACTTACATGAATCAGCATTTTCACATGTAGAAGAGGATATACTGAGTAATCAGAATCAACTACCACAGGAATGAGACAAGGTAAAATGATCAATTTCTGTTTTCAAATTTATTCATTTATATACCACTTACAGCCATCAGAAGAGAATAAAAAGGGATGGAAGTATAATTTTACTCAATGTACCTATAAACTCTCTCAAATGCTAATGTTTTAAAAGTTTATATAAATTTTACATTCTACTCTATAATGCAGTGGCATTTATTTTAATATAAAACACTTTAAGTTGCTTCCTATAGAGTAAAATGAACCCAGGAATTTATGCCTTGTTTATTCTGTAACTTTGCATATTCCTAGAAACATAGCCATCTGCCACACTAGTACTTCTAAAAAGTTCTATATTTGTGGCAAAGTAATAGCATACTTTTTTTCTCAGAATATAAAAATTTTATGACCAGGAAATTAAATTTTCAAAGCATGGTATCCTCCTGAGCTCAATATGCTATCATATTTATACACTAAAATTTTTTAATTTTTTTTTTTTTTTTTGGAGACAGAATCTTGCTCTGTCACCCAGGTGAGAGTGCCCTGGCATCAGCCTAGCTCACAGCATCCTTGAACTGGATTCTCCTGCCTCAGCCTCGTGAGTAGCTGGGACTACAGGCGTGCACCACCATGCCTGTAGTGGTGGTGTGTAGAGACGGGGGTCTTGCTCTTGCTCAGCCTGGTCTTGAACTCCTGACCTCAAGCGATCCTCCTGCCTTGGCCTCCCAGCGTGCTTGGATTACAGGTATAAGCCACCTCCCTTGGCCTACACTAAATTTTGATAAGTGTTATACATGTAATGCATTTCATATGAAATCAAAGGGAAAGCCTCCCTAGAATGTAGTGCAGTAAAATCTACAGTCACATTTGTTATAGTATCACAATTTATCTTGCTGAGTAGATCATGAGTTCTAAACAATTCCTGGAACCTAAAATTATCTGTTGAAATTAAGAATAAAATCTGCCCCATAATATTCTGAAATTAAAAATAAATAAATAAATAAATAAATAAATTCTCACATGTACTTTAAAAAAAAAAAAAAATAAAATCTGTTCCATGGAACTACCACTCAGTTGCCATTTGGGCCGTATCCTACTTATTACAGATCCTCACATGAGTCTCATTTATTCCTACGCTTCTCCTGTACCTTGATCTTCTTCCTTTGCTGGTAAAATGTACTCATGTTCAAGGCTTAGTTTGAAGAAATAGTTCTGGAAAGAGGACTTTGCTATATTGGGGCTGTATATCTCTCTATATTTACCCTCTTTGACAAGTACCACCCTGTAGTGTTGAGCTTTTCCTGCCAGACTGTAAATTCTATGGGAGTGGAGCTCTGTCTGTTTGTTACTACTGTGTCTTCTTTATCTAAGGCAGCACTTGTCACTTGTTAAGTACTCAATAAAAATTTTAAATGAATCAATGATCATTGAACATTAAAGTGCCACTTGAATCATGGTGACATCAGGGGTAAAGTATTGTAAAATGCAATAAAAATGAAAGTGAAAATTTAGAAATCTGCTTTGAACACTATATTTATAATTGTAATCTAAAATTAAATGAGGACTATGTAACAAAACATCCATCAGTGATTCTATACTTTACTTATATTAAGATGTAAAAATGAGAGCCTCTATGTTGTCCATAGCAGTTACAATGAAATTTGCCAAAATATATTCAAATACAATTGAATCCTTAAGAGCAAGTAATTATGTAGATTTGGCTGCTATTTGCAAACCACATTTATTTTTGGATGCTTTGCTCAAAATGACAAAACTAGTTTCTGATTTTTTTTATTGTTTAACATTTCATTTGTATTCAATTATTATGCACTATGTTAAGTAGAATTTTAACTACATATGGTATTGTTTCTTTCTGGCCTACTAAAAGCTGTCTTCATTCACTGCCCACCCTGTCTTTTTTTTCTTTCTGTATGCCTTATTCCCCTTAAATGCTGAAGCTCCCACATTGCCCTTCAGAATAACAGCCACAGATTTGCCTGTGGTTTGTGTTTTTCCTGAGCACATTTTCAAACCTTGGCTTAATAAACCTCCATTGGTTGAGACCTTTGCCTCAGTTACTTATTTTGAGTTGTCAAACTTAAGTGTCCTTTGTCATAGGGTAAGCAGACATTGGCCATCAATTCCTAGAATATAATATTCTGCTTCTTCCTAACATTTTCAAATTTGAGGCTGTTCTCTCTGAAGGGATCTCACTCCCTAAGTGGCTCACTGGCATGCTCTCTCTCTCTCTCTCTCTCTCTCCTTTTTTTTTTTTTTTAATCCAATGTCATGTCAAATGAAGCCAAAATTTTTATTAGATACTGCATTCTGTTCCTTTTCCTCTGAAAACTAAGCAACATTTTTATCCTCTCTTTTATACATTATTTTCAACACTATCTGTATTTTTTTTATCTTGTGGTTGTTTTCAGAATAACACACCTTTAGAATGGAATGTGTGTACATTTATTGGATATTTTAATTGTAATAATATTCTATGGCGTTTTATTTCCAACTAATATATTCAATTTTGTCACTCCAAATCTCTAGGCTAAATATTGTATGTAAAGAATTAAGAAAGGTCATACAAAATCTCTCATGGTTGTAGGCCCCTAGAATTTCAATCACAAATGTTACTGAAACTGAGTTTTTATTTCATATAAAGAAATTATTTGTATTTTGTTAGGCATGATAGCAGTATTTGCATTAGATTTTTTCATCCATTAGAAATAGGTATAGAAATACCTACAAACTAAATAATGTGATCTCATATGTTTGCTTTAAAATGGCACTAGGGTAGCTGGAGTTGGTCATTTAAAATGATGGCAAAATAATGAAAAATTCTGAAGCTTTTTAATGGCACTATTTGTGATAGGTTTTATTGTATAACTCTCTCTACTATTGTGCAAGATGTTTGCATTTCTATTATAATATTTAAATAAAAGATATAAACATTTGAATAAAAATGCCTAACATACTTCACATCAGCCCCATTCCATAAGGAATCATCTTCCTGCACATCATAGTATTGGACTTTGAGGATCATTGTCAGATCTGGTTGTGACAATTGCAGGTGAAGGAGTAGAGGCAAGTGCAGCATTAGAATTAGGAAGAGAGCACTCTAAGTATCCCTCCAAGTAAGGACAGTGGTGCTACCAAAAATCTTTGTACTAGATTGTCTCTGTGGCTATTACTGAGAAATGTCATTCTTACATAATGACACAATTACATTTTCCTAACAATCTGTGAATTAGAGCAGTGCATCTTCTATAAGTTAATGTAAAATGGCCCCTGTCCTGAAAACATGTGCTCTACAGCCACCAGATCATCAGGTTATTCCCTGTGTGATATGCCAGACCCCACACCCAGGGGCTGAAGTCCTGCTCAGGCACAGGGCAAAGACTGTCCAGGCCCTTAACAGCCCCTGCTCTTGAGCTCCATGGCCCTTGTTCCCAGCCCAGCCTTGAGCTTTCTGTTGCTTTGTGCAGTCCACAGGAGGAGGAGGATCTGGTGCTGTGCCTACCAGTGCCCTTGTTGGAGGCTCAAGACCTGGCTGTTGGGTCAGCTGTGGGGGCTGCTAATCCCTGGAGGCCCTGGATGCACTTATCAGACTTCAGGCACCTCTCAGAAGCCTAGTTCTCATACCCAACATGCCCAGTTACAGAAATCACATGTTTGAAGTGTATGTGTCATGCTTTGTAGTGTATTTGCAGAGTTATGAAACCACAATCTTGGGGTTCTCTCCTTCCAGGGCCACATCATTCTTTGTTCAGTGTATGATTCCTGGAAAGGGGATGAGCACCCGCAAAGCAGCTGGTGCAAGGGGTGTTCTACCTGTTTCCACTTTATGATTGAAGCCCCCTGCTCTCTACTGGGGCACTGTCTCTCCTACCCTTGGGCCTCAGGAGAGATGATGGTAGGGAGGGCATGTTCTCTCTTCTCTAACAAAAAAGTATGGTTCAGGCCATCACCTCTCTGAAGTCAGGGGACTCAAAGCCCTCAGAGCTGCACTTCAATGTGGCATCAGAGGCTACACGTAGCTACTGAGCACCTGGAATGTGGCTGGTCTGAACTGAGATGTGCTACACACTGAAAGCATAGAATGAGTTTTAAAGATACAGTACCAAAAATTAATTCATTAATAATTTTATACTGATTGTTAGGCCGGAGCCAAGAGGAAAACATGTGAAGCCCAAAGATATAAAGAATTGTTTATTTGAGCACCTGGGTGCAGGTGGGTGGAGGCTGAAAAGGGCGTCCACACCAAAATGGGGTCTAATGAGTTTTTTATAGAGGGTTGGGAGGAGGGAGTGGAGTTGGGGGGAAATTAAACAATACTCACAGTATACAGCATGTCCTTGAAGTTTGGAGGAAGTTGTGCTGTAGCAGATGTCTAATCCTTGAGATGTCTTTGTTTTCAGTCACATCCCCCTTTTAGGCTTGCAAGCATTCCCGGTTTACCTGCTCAACTGCCTTTTGTCTCCCCTCCTCCCTCCCATCCCCTTTTCTGGCTTTGCAAACCTTCCCTCAGGGTAAAGACCACATACCTAACACTGATCAAATAGAAAAACAATAATATTTTGGATATATTGGTTTAAAGAAACTATTACAATCAACTTTACCTGTTTCTTTTTCTTTCCTTTTATTTGGCTACTACAAAATTTTAAATGACACACATGCCTCACATTTTATTTCTATTGGACATTGCTGCCTTAGAGGAGTCCCTCCATTTCCAATGCTCAGGCTGCCTCCTCAAAAGGCCAGAGGCCAGGAAGATTACAAAATCTCAAACTTTTTTTTTTTTTTAAAGGCTGGTCAAGTGAAGCAGTGGGAGTGGAGACGGAACAAGGGAATCTGTAACTGGCTGTGATCAGTCAGTTGTAAACACCACCGCACTCGGACCAACCCCAAATCTCAAACTTTAAAATAATTGTCATTATGTTATTTCCATTTCTGAATAACATGTATATTTACTGTGTGTGTGTGTATTTTATATATATATTTCATAAAAGTATATAATTTATATTCAAGGTTAAATACAAATGTCTCCCAAGCAGGGATAGGTTCAAAGCAAAGGCAAAGCCCCGTCTAAAAAGAGCTACAGCCAAAAACCTGTCACTCTGGCCTCATTCAGCCCCAGTCTGATCGGGTCTCCTGTCACTCATGGCCGGAGGGGTGGAGCCTGGAGCTTTATCCAATCAGGGGCGCTGAGGGGAGGACTGTCCAATCAGGTGCGCAGCCAGGAAGAAGGAGGCGGCTTCCGGGAAGTGGCGGGGCCTTTGTCGCTTGCGTTGGGCAGCGAAGCGGGGTCCCCTCGCCACTGTCCCATCTCCAGGGGGCCCGGGCGTCTCTGCCGCAGCCTCCGTCGCCCTGTGACCTGCAGGTACCGGGAGACCCACAGAGGACGCGGGACGCCCCGGAAGCTGCGGCGTGGTGGGTGCGCGGCCCGGGGTCCCGGGGGGGGGGGCGGGCCGGACGCCGGAAGCGGCTGTGGCGGGCCGGGGCTCCCGGCGGGCGCGGGGGTCTGAGCCCGAAGTTCGCCGCGGGCGCAGCTCGGCCCTCGGGGCCCTGCGGACACGGGGTGGGCTGGGCGGGCGGCCGGACCCCGACGTCCTGTCCTGTCCCTGCTCGTTTACTTCGGCACCAGACGCAGCCCTCCCCGCAGCCCCGCGCCCGTAGCCCCGCGTCTGCCCCGGACTGGGCGGCGACGCCGGGAGGGTCCTCGGGGAGGACCCCGACTCGGGCTGCGGGGTTCGTGCGTGGGAGGAGCTGGGGTCCCGGAGGTCCCCGGCCCCTCCTCTCTCCTGTTAAGAGTTACGCTGAGGAAGAGCGAAAACTTAAAATATTAATAGTTCATTTTAGCAAATGGCAATTTGTGACTCTAGAAGCCCCCAACGTGGTGCGTGGTCTTGGGGCCGCTGGAGGGGCTTGAAGGAAAGGCCGTTGTGAGGTGCGTGGGGAAGCCGCCCAATTTCAGTAATTGGGCACAGTTATGCAGTCGCCTTATTTGGACTATCCAGGCGGCTGTTTTCTGGTTATGTAATCAGGGCTTTATTGGCAGTTTGTAGTTGTTTGCCTAAGTTTTGTTTTCCTCTAAGTTGCAATTTACAGGAAATGAGTTTGAGTTAGAATTAGGTTTTCTGAAGTAGGAACCCAGGGCACTACAGCCACTTCAGTGTAATTGGACCCTATTTAATTATTTTAACACTCTCTAGGAGGACTGGTTTTCTTTGCATTTTCCAAATACATGGCAATCAGGGACACAAATCCAGTTTGCCCAGCCTAACTGTTCCAATGCCTGTTAGAAATCCTAAATTTCCAGTTCCTTCCCCACATTTCCAAATGCCTACTCCTGCTTTCCAACTCATAACATTATCAGCTATTTGTCCTTTATTTATTTTTCAAACAGACATAGTATTTTAATTGTTGGTCATTTTTTTCACAGAGCCATGGGTGGCGCTTTTAAAAATATTTGTTTTCTATTTCTGAACATTTCACATGCGAGGAAAGCAGAGAATAATCACCTGATACTGCCCTGTAAAAAATCTTTGTGCTCCTCCTGCTTTTATCTTCTCTAAGCACACACGCCTTACCGGGTTATCTTTAGGCTGAGGGTACCCTTTGGAAACTTTACAGGGTGATGTGTCCTCAGCCACCCTCTTGTCTTTTCCTGGTCCTGGTTTCACAGCTGTCTGGGGATGACCCAAGATGCCCACAGCAGCCGTTTCTGGAGTGTCTAGTGAATATTAGCCCTGGGTCATCTCTCAGAGGACAGCCTGAGGTTGGGGGTGGAGGCTCTCTGGGGAGCAGCTGCATGCTCTGGTACTGAGAGGAGTCTCATAGTACAGTCTTCATCTAAAAAGCTAACTCCTTGGGATGTTAAGGTTTTCTTTTCCCCAACCTGAGCTTCCATTCCTTGGAGACACATTGAAGCTCAGCCAGTAGGATGCTGGTATTGAGGTGAAAGGGCACAAGTGACTCCCATCCTCTGGATTCTTTCACACTTGTGAAGGGAGGATAAAATATCCCAAAGGACAAAAATACCCACCCCAATGAGGCAGTGCAAGAACCTGCAAAGCAATTTGCACTCCAGGCACACAAAAACAGAGCAGTGTCTCCTGGGGTGGTGGTCATTGAGTCCTTGAGTGAGCAGGATGAGGCTGGGAGAATGTCCCAAATGACAGGATGGCTTGAATTGACACTTGAGTCACACATGTCTATGTTGCAGTCAGCACCATCCCGCCCTGGATTTGTCACCTTGAAAAGATGTATTCATTAAGTGTAAAATGTGTTTTATCAGTAGAGCTTGAAAGAGAAAATATTTCCAATGAGGCAAGAAAGGTGGCTTTCAGGAAAAAAAGAATCTGGTCTTATATTCCATTTGTTGAAAATTCTTATTTACCTTTTTCTTCTCCAGGGTGAGTGTTGTAAGGTTCTGAGGTCTGTTCTATTTTGGGGTGATTTCAAACAATACCAGGGCTTAGCTTTGGGAATTCTATGAGGGAGAAGAAATAGGGAAAATGTCTCCACCCTTATGGCTGCAGAAAAATGAATACATTTCCACAAGAAAGTGTGGTAGATAAACTGGTGAATTACAAATATTCACTGAGATATCAGTTACTCTCCTTATGCAGGGGGTGGAGAATTTTTCACAGTAGATGACTGTTTTATATCCTGTTACCTGGATGACCGTGTTTATAGCTACATTTTATGGGACAGGACTTGGCAGGTACTAAAAGTGTTCACATATGATTAATTGTTTAGTAAATGATTTGTTATAGAAATCATAATTAAATGGCATGTTTATTGTCTAAAAGGGATAGATACTTTTGCTCTTCCTGTTGAGATGTGAAATGTAAGTGCCTTATAATTTTCTTCCCTCTTATAAACATAAACACTGAGGTTGAGTGATTTTGCTGGATTCTTCAAACCCTGGCTGTTTCTCATTTAAAACTAAGTGAATAACCTTGATTGGGAAGCAGAGACCTGGGTTCAGAGACTCTGAGTAACAGTCAATCCTGATCTAGCAAAACGGGGTCACTGAAGGCCCAGTTAGTTCTTCCCTACAGGTGTCTGAGTCTGTTTCCACCCACTACAGAAGGAGACCGTTATACTGAGAGAAGCTACAGAGGCTGGAAAGCTGGGGACCCACCGGTAGATGTGGTTGGGGTTTGAATGGAAGTGGGGGTGTGATGCCGTTTTTGATGGTGTAATTGTTGTTGTCTTGGGGCTGATTCTAGACACTTTCAAATAAAATGAATTCAAATTTAGGTTAAAAGTAACTTTGTTATAAAAGAATATTTCAATAGAGTAAAAGCACCAACTATAAGATCTGCGAACATCTCAAAGGTTAGGCAGACAAGGGAAGAACAAACAAGATTAGAAAGAATGTGGGAGGGGAGGGCAGGGTGGGGGTGGCAAGGTCACATTCTAGATCAGAGAATGTTTCACCCTGATGTCAGCCTGTTCGTAGGAGGGGCATACAGAGGAGTTGTGTGTTGGCTCAGGCTGAGGGCAGGTCAAAGTTCAGGGGCCTGGGAGAAGGAGAGAAACTTAAGGGAAGTTTGGTTAACAAGTATTTTGTTCTAACCACTGAAGATGAAACTGTTCAGCTAATTGTTTATGAAGCAAAAATGTGAATTTGCAGAGTCTGTGTCTTTGTGAAAAGAAAAGAGTATCACCTAAGTCATAATGGGAAACACCTTTGTCTGCAGTTGGCTGCTCTCACAGAACATTAAGGACATGCGATTTCTTTACTCACAGCTATTTACCAGGGCATCCATCCCATCTTCCCCTGTTACTTTCCCTTGTCCTGTACATCTCTTTCAGTTGGCTGTTCCTGAGGTGTGTCCTTGATAATAAACTGTTAACCATAAGTAAGGTTTTGCTGAGTTCTGTGAGTAATTATGTCAAGTTATTAGACTTGAGGAGGGGCTATGGGAGCCCCTGATTAATAGGCAGTTGCTCAGAAGTATAGATGAGCCCCAGGGTTTGTCCCTTGCATCTGCAGTGGGGGCAGTGATGTGGGACTGAGCCCTGAACTTGTGGGGTCTGTACTGACTCTGGGTGGTGTCAGAATTAAACTGTTGGACACCTACTTAATGTTGGAGAATTGGTTGGTGTGCAGCAAACTCCACACATGTGGTGTCAGAAAAAAAAGTCTTAGATCAGACTTTAAAAGGACTCTGTGTGAGTGTTTGGTTGCTGGTGAGAATTGTGACCCTGAAGGAGGGATGCTTCCAGAATGTGAGGAGGGGATAGGATGAGTGCAGCTCCCAGAACTAAATTTCCCAGCTGCTCAGGTTTCTCTCACTCCCTACGTAGGAGTACATCTCCACAGTGAGAGTGGTCCCCAAACTTGGGAACCTGTTTAAACTACTGAGCGTGGGGTTCCTTGTACAATGTGGGTGAAGTAGGCTGCTCACTTGAGCTGCTTCCCTTTTGCTTCTTTTATAAAATCTTGCTGCCATATAATTCCAGTTTGCCCAAGCATTTAACAATTTTATTCCATGATATGAGGGTAAGATTTTTGTTTTCTTACTTAAAAATCTGAGTGGATTGGGTGATGTGGTCTGAAGAAGCAAAGAGAATTCTTGAAATAAATTGTTTTATGCTGAGTTTAAATAAGAATATAACACCCCATGGACTCACCATCCAGCCAAATAAACAACCTTGGGCAGTTCTGGTGCTTCCCTGTGATCTCATCTGCTTTCTGCACCCTGAGGTGACTGCAATACTAATTTTTGTTATTCTCCATAGCTTAACCATCTATTTATCATGAAGCAGAGTTTTGTTCAGTTTTGCCTCTTTTGAGTTTTCAGTGACTTAATGTTTTATCTTCAATATTCAATTGATATTATGCTGTGAAGGTTTTTTATGGTTTCTTTGTCTCAGTCTGTTGCACACGTGGTGCTGTCTGCAGCTGTGGGTCACCCAATGTACTCACCCATTCCACTGCTAATGGGACTTGCATTGTTTCAAGTTTATTTTTTGATGCTGTTGGCAATGTCTTTCTTGCTTTTGTCCTCACATGCTAACATCTTTTAAATTCATTGACCTAATGGAAGAAACTGAGCTACAAAATAGAATTTTAAAGAGTTTACTTGAGCCAAGGTGAGAATGGTTGCCTAGAAGTCTAAGATCAAAGTAACCTTGGATGTGAGCTCTGTTTGGTCTTTATTATAATATAAGTAGATTTTTAAAGGCAAAAAGGGGAATAAGGAGTGGGCCAATATTAGTGGTTTGTCAGGAATTTTCATTAGTTTACAGAAATAACATTGATTCATGATTGGCTATACATTGTTAACTATAGGGTATGAGTTATGGTGTTCAGAATGTGACATTGTTAGGTTGATTTATAGCTACTCATGGTGTCAGTCTGTCTAAAGTCCAGATAATAAACAGATTTTGGAGATGATTACTTAGCTCAAGTGTCAAGGGGTGGAGTGGGACATGACTGCAGCCTCATTCCTGTGCTTCTCTGGGCCTGATAATTTAGAGGAGGCTTTCATTGCTCAAATAAAAGTTTCTTTTCTTTTCCATTTCCTCCTTTTTATCAAAATATTTCTTTTTAAAAGCATTGATGATCAAAGTCTGACTGTCAAGCTGTTCTTTATTGATGGGAAGGGTCATTTCCTGTATAATCCCATCTGACACTGGGATAGGGGAAAGAGGAGACATTTTAGTGAAGAATCTTAAAAGTACCCAAAAGCCAAATTGGAATGGCATCAGAGTGGCAAAAAGGAGACTTCAGTCAAGTCAATGATTTACATAGCTGCTGCCACTTGTTTTAATTTTTCTAGTCTTTGGAATATCTTGGTTTTAATTTTCTTGCAAGGAGTAAAAGAACAATACATAGCATTAATAATTTGAATAGTAAAAACATCATGTACAGAAGGATAAGGAAAGAATTTGTATGCCAGGACAATAACAAAATACCTATTCCATTAGGGAGTCTACTAAAAACATCATGAAGAAAATTCAATCCAGGTTCTTCTTTAGAGATCTATAGCCAAGTAGCTTTTTTCTAATTTATCATACATGAGTTTCTACTTCATGGGAAGTACTTATGTATACATAAGAAGAGGTGTTTGCCATCATAATACACCTCCTTGCTCAGCTAATATCTAATCTAAAGCAATGTAATTGCCTAGTACAACCTCAGCCACTGAATCAGTAGTTTTTTGTTGAGCTGAGATGGAGGCAGCAGTTTTATCAGCAATTTTTCCTGAGGTTATAGAAAGATATATCTAATCATGTGTCCATGGGAAATCACACCCACCAAGGCAAAGTTATCCTTTCAATGACATGCATGGAGCTATCCTTCTCATGGCCAGGAAGATAAATTATCATTTCCCTCCCAATAGGATCCCTATCTAATATAGATTGGGGGTCGTGCCTAGAGAAAACCCAATACAGTATTGGCTCTTTTCAGAGCTGTCTATAGGTAGAAGAGCAACCAAATATCATAGGAGACATTGTCCTATAATTTAGCAGCACAGGGATTGGTATAATTCATTTCAGTGGTGTTGAAGGAAATCTTTTATTTGAAAATGTTCCCCATAAACAAAGTTTCTGTGTTGCAGGCCATAATCTTTGATGTTTTTATCCCCTGGGAGCTTGCTGTTAGAAGAATCTTTAATTAATTTAAAATTTTTTGTGAGAAACTTTTTAGTGATGATGAAGAATCTCACCTTTATAGAGAGCTGGTTGTAGGCTACTTCATCCAGGTGCATGGGCTTTCCTGTTATTATTTTAAAGGGAGAAAGCTTATGTTTTCCAAACAGGGTAAAACATAAGTTAAATAATAGCAACAGAAGAGCCTTAGGCCAGGGAAGGTTAAAAGTTTTGGTAAACTTTTCCAATAGACTTTTTATTACCCCATCTGTATATTCCACCAGTCCAGAAGAATGCACAATGGAAATGCTAAGAAATTGGCCGTATTTTACAAATATACAAATTACTTTTCCAATGAAATGGGTTTTTCACACTCTGAAAATGAGAAAGAAATCTCCAAAAAGAAATAGGACAAGACTTAAAATGGTAGTGGTTAAAGACACAATGGATGAAGAAATTTGGCCTTTTTTTTTCCCGTGGTTTACTCAAAATGTGAACTAAAGTCTTTTATTATCTCTTGTTAATACTTCATGAAAATCTTGTTTAAAAGAGAAAGCCAAATTTTACCCTTGTATTATTGTATTATTATCAATTTTAATAAAACCTTTAAAATAGTTCTAGTCAATCTGAATCAGCACACACAAGATTCCTATAAACCTTTTATAACCTCTTACAATTTTTCCCATTCTTCCTTTCCCCAGTTTTCTGTATCCACTCAGTTTGTCTCATTTTCCCCTTTTATTCTTTTAATTTAATACAACCTTTAAATAACCTCTAAACTAGGCAAAAATTACTTTTTTAAGGAAAAAACCCATCCTCACATTTGTTTTTTATAACCTTTTTCACCAAAAAGCACATCTTATTTTCTTTATATTTATATTTTATCAGGCTATATATTTTCTTTATACACTGTCTCTCTCCTTATCTCTAGCTTTAGTTACCATATGTTAGACAGCATTCTAACCTTAGTTCATCGTGAAGACCTCAGAAATAAGCTTTTTTTTTTGAGAGGTGGGCTGGGGAGGCGAGAACCTGCTTCGGGGAAACTTTTTCACCTTGTGCAGTTGCTGCCTGGGCGCCGGGAGTAGAGAGGCTCGGCGGGGAGCTTTACATGGACAGTTGGCCACGTGTGGGGCTGAGCATTGGGGGCTGAGCATTTGGGGAGGGGGCGCGCAGGTGGGTGCGCCCATCCCCGGTCCCGCCGCGCTGCAGGTGGAGGGGAAGGTTGGGTGGCGAGCCTGCTCTGTGACCGGTGCCTATGGGACGCACTGGGGGTGCTCGGATGCCACTGATGCACGTGGGGGAGCTGGAGGTGCAAGCTGGGTTGTCGCTGGGAGAGGCGCCGCACAGAGGGGAGAGACCAGGAAGGGGAAAGGTTACCAGACAGTCCGAGGGCTCCTTTCCCCACGCCTGACTCCAGTGTATGAGTCTCCTGGTGTAGCTACATACTTGTTAATATGGTATTTTCTGCTATTTTTACTTTGTCTCCCGGTTGCTGTGTGATTATATCAGGCTTTATTTACATTTCCCTGATTACTAAAAATGTTGAACATTTATTTCACGTTTCTTAAAATATTGAATTACCTCTTATTGGAAGACTATGCTTTTTATTTTGACCATCCTCCATTGTTTTAGCCATCTTTTTCTTATGGATTTGTAGGAGTTTTTTTATAAATGCTGGATAGGAGTGCTTTCTTTGTCCTCTCTCTCGCTGTTTCTCTCTCTCTCTCTTTCCATCTTTTGATGAGAAATTCTTAATTTTAATGTATCATTTGTTATTTTCCAAAGTATATTATATGTCTTTTGTTTCATTTAAAGATTTCTATTTTCAGACCATAGACATAGAGATATTCTTTGTTTTTTTTAAAGACATCATAATTTATATTTAAAATTTGGTTTCACAATCCATACAGAACTGATGTTGTGTGGCTAGGGATTTAATTTTTTTTCCAGTAAACTAACAAAATTCAATTTATTCTGAAAATGTTGTCTTATGGTTCTTTTTATGTGCTGTCACCTGTCATTGCCCAATTTATCACCTCACTCTTGGAGCTGCGGTTTCAGTTTGTGAAACTGATAGTGTAACTTGTTGGCTTGCAAATAGGGAAAAAATCTAAGAGCTCTCACATTTTTGACAATTTTGGTGATGAGGGTGGGTTTCTAAGATATAACCTTGTGTAAGAGGAGAGTAGGAAGATTCTTCCCAGGCATGGTTGGGGGTATGCGAAGGCTCCCTGGAACAAGTAGCAGAATCTCTCACCAAGTGGGAGTGAAGCAAGCGTCAGCCCTCCACTCTCTGACCTGACAATGAGGCTGTGCGAGGGGGAAGATTGAAATGAGCTGTCTGAAAAGTGCTTCCTTTGTTGTTCATTCTCCTCCTGTCAGGAGAGGAAAGGACAAAGAGTCCCCAGAGCCGATATGGTACTTGGGATAAATCAAAAATACCGTAAGTCTTGTGGTTTTGCTGACAACAGTAAACTCAAAGAAAATGTGGCATTTGGTGTTTTGCCTGCTAGCAGGGAGTCACTCTCTCCCTGTACCCACTGATCCCTCCCTCCACATATGCTTCATTTTAGCAGCTTTATGGAAAAGGTTGAATCTACTTGGGAGTTTTTGGAAAGGGGCAACTCAAAATTTTATATTTCTGTTTCATACAGGTGCCCAAGTTACTGTCTTCTATGGTGCCCTGCGCAGGGACAGTTGGTAAAAAATGTAGGTAAAAATGCCGAGGACAGTGGGGTGAAGCATGGCTGGAAAGAGGCAGAATGATGGAAGCTTCTGATCCTGAATGCTCTCCAAGTGCTGGAAGGTACAGAGGCAAGAGGGAAGCACAGACTTTAGGGCGAAAAGCTTAAAGAGAGTAACACGTTCCTATGCCCTGGTCCTATCCCTTACACACACATATTGTAGCCTCCTCTGGTCCCTTGCGTTCCCCTGCCCTGGGAATAGTGTAAACTTCTTCGTCTGTGTAGAGAAAGAAATAAACAAAAATAAACAAAAGCAAACACACAGAAAACAAAGACCAAAACTCAATTGATGGGGTTTGGTTGGGTTCACAGTGAGGGTAGGAAGGTCACGATGGAGGTGGGGCCCTTTGGGCTAATTCAATGTTCTGTGGTGTTTCTACATCAGAATTTATAGTAGGAATTGACCTGTTGTATGGTTTTGTGCTTCCTTGTCCCATAAGTGCCAGAGGGGATTGTTCCAGTCTGGGTGAGAGGCAGGTGGAGAAGTGTTAGTGAGACAGACCTCCCTGCCATTGGCCACAGCGGGCAGGGCAGGATTTGTCACGAGGGCCTCCACCCTCTGGTGTCCAAAATGTTCATTCTGTAGATGAAATTCTGTTGGCTGCCACGTCAGAAGCCTCAGTCTCAATGCTCCTGTCTAGGATGGTGACATCTCTCAGCCAGTAGGGGGAGCTGAAAATACTTAAAAAATTCCAGAGTCCTGCTTTCCATTTAAGGTTTAGTGGAACTGTGTGGGCAGATTAGCAGTGCTCAGTTCTTCCAGAGGTCAAGGAAAACTTAATGATTTTGTCATTTGGAGCCTCTGGCAAAGGGATTCAGCCTCCACCTACAGGTATTCTGTGGGATTTTTGGACTCATACCCACCTTGACACTACTAGTTACACTGATTTGGAAGTCAGCTGTGACGTTGCTACAGACCTCCTGGCAAACTGAGTCCTGACCCATCAAGGGCTGGGGGATCTGCAGCTTTATATTCCAACTTTGAGGTGGGTCAATATAAGCTCTGTGAAAGACCTCAGAAGACCACTTGTTAAATAGAAATAATATATTTTACAAGGAAATTAGACTGGCACAGAAATAGCTCTAATGAAAATACCAGGATTTATCTTTGGTGGAAATTTTATGCCCCCCTGCACTGCATGAAACAAAGCTGCTGGCTCTATGGGGGCCCCAATTCACCATGTATTTCCTCAGTGCATGTGTCTGGTTCAGTGATGTGTCAGGGACAATGCCGCCTCATGGTGTCTACTGGGCTCCTGTGGCTGTTTAACCTCAATGCCAGTCATGCAGAACCTGAAGCAGGGCTGGTCACTCCACTCAATGATCAGAACTCAGGGTTTTAGGTCATTGCCCACATTCTAGCTGTTTGGTCTTCCACATTGAAAACTATAGACTGTCTATATAAGGACACCCTTTGGGGATGCTGCAAAGTGGAAATAATATTAGCTGCTGATCTAATTGCCTGGGTCACTCATTTAGAAGTCCATAGGAAGGGTCTGTTCTTTGAAGAGACTGACCACAATCAAGTTATGGATCGAGCCAGAATCCATGTCTAATGCAGAGGCTCGCAGGACAAGCCAGACTTATGGCTCTTGGTAAAGTTGGTCTATTTGTCTCATGGTTAGGGAGGCCCCAGACCATTCCAGTCAGAATGACTGCATTGGCTCTTTGGCCCATTGCTTGAGGAAAAGGTCATGCTGCACCACTGGTGACACCCTAAGCATAACAGTACCTGACTCCAGCCATACCTTGTGACCCTTGAAACTAATCTGTATTACCTTTTTTGACTTTCAAGACCACTTGTACTGTGTTATGTATTTTGTCAAAAATCTACTGAAAATGGGCTGTTTGCTTTTACCATTTTGGGAGAGGCTCTGTCTTTTCCCTCATCCTTAGAGACAGACATTGTGTCATGTGGAAGACAGCAGGAAATGCTGAGGTCTGACATGGGAGGGACTGGCAGGGAAGCATGTGTTAGACTGTGTGTTTCCCAGAGAGAAGGTCTCTTACCTAAAATCTAACACTTTTTAAATTATTGGGTTCCTGAGATGCCCCTTTATTTAAGTTATGAGAAGAGAAATGAGGTGACAGGAGGAAAATAACAAGGATGCGTCAGTAGGTTAGACGTAGAGGATTGAACATGATGTCATAAGTTTAAAATCATTAAAGAATAAATAGCAAAACTCAATGCACATTGATTTGGAAAAAAAAAATCTTGTGATAATTTTCTAGAAAAATATTCTTTACCAATATAGACCCCTGTTTAGATTCAAAGTCTAAACAGAATAATATCCGTATTAGTAGAGAAGTTTATAACAGAGGCTCTCACAAATAAAGTTCCAGGATTAAATAGTTTAATAGGGGAATTCTACAGTCATTTTAAATAGCACATAACTCAATGCTTCTAACTCAATTGAAGAACATTACAATAGAAGTACTACTTTCAAATAAATTATGGAAATCAAATGGAATATTGGTATCGAAAACTTCCAAATGTACAAGATAGACTATTACAGGAAAATCTGATCTCTGCAAACACATAGAAATATGTAAAATAAAATACTAGCAAACAAATTCTAATTGATTGTTAAAAATAATTTATAATAAAAATGCCAGGACAGTAGAAAATTCAGAAATCTAACAAAGTGCATAAGATAACTCATGCCATAAGAATTACAGAGGAGGAGTCTTTATTAATCCTTGGTATTTGGGAACTGGATATTCCTATAAAAAAGGATAAAAGTGGATTTATTTTTTATATGCTATGGTAAGATAAAGGGCAAATGAGAAATGTAAATGCTAAAGTATTGAAAATATATAAATAGTAGAAAAAATTGGTAAATTTCTTCAAGCTGTGAGAATAAATCTGGCTTGTGACTCAAAATAAAAATTAATAAAAGAAAAGATTGATAAAGTACACAATATAAAAGCAGAATATTATGCATGGTAGGAAGCACCGTAAGGCAAGTAAAAAGGAAAATGCCAAATGGGAAATGTATTTGTGATTTATATAACAGACAAAGGGAAGCACACATGTCTGTTTGTTCCAGAAAATAAGAAAGCCCTGAAAACATATGGTCTTGTGGCACAAGGAGAAAGGAGGCACTGTGAAGGGTCCCTCACTGACCAAAGATGGGAACATTTGAACTTGAAAAATAAATATAGACTGCAGTATGGAATCCCATCAAATACACAGGAAATAATGTTAGGAAAAATATTATTCATATATGTTCATTTATTTTCATATTCATATATTTTTATATGACAGGTTCCTTACTGACTTAAGATGGGACAATTTGAACTCAAAAAATAAATATAGACTGCAGTGCATGGAATCCAATCAAATACATAGAAAATAATGTTAGGAAAAATATTCATATATTTGCTGTGGCCACACCCTCATTATTATGTCAATTTTAATAAAAGGAAGAATCAAGATTTTATCCTTCCTTTCCCAATAGGGTGGTTTTTAATGTAATGAAAAGCTCATGAGAAAAAGCAATTCCTAATACAAGAATGAGAACTAATATATGCAGATGATATAATATAATTAGAAAACGTCTATTTTGCAACCCTCAGTGAAATAAATGAAATTAGGAAATACCAATCAATAAATTCTAAACAATTATATGAAAATAACAGGCAGACATTTACTGGACCCACTGATCAACCTTAATATAAATAAAAGTGTGAAAACCAGACATGTGCATCCAGTTGTGCTGTCTGAATTGGGATGTTCTGGAAGCTTAAAATACAGAGTGACTTTGAAAGATTTAGTACCAAAAAATTTTTCGTTAATAATATTTTAGATATATTGGGCAAAATTATTACAATAAGTTCACTTGTTATTTTCTTCTATGTTCATAGGAGAAAATTTAAAGTGACACAAGTGGGTCATATTTTATTTCTATTAGGCATCGCTGCCTCAGAGGACTGTCTCTATTTTCAAAACTCAGGCTGCAACCCTAACGACCAAAGGCCATGAAGATTATGAAATGTGAAATTTAAAAATAATTGTCATTATATTGTTTCCAACTTTAAATATCATATATATTATTCACAAGTGGATATAGCCTTATATACAGGGTTAAATGCAAATGTCCCCCAAGCAGCGCCAGGTCCCTGCTCAGAGAGGAAAGCCTGGATGCAGCCAGGAATCTGGGGGAGCTCATCATCTGTCAGTCACGGCTCTAAGGGGTGGAGCCTGGGTCTTTATCCAATCAGGGGCGCTGAGGTGGGAGCTGTCCAATCAGGCGCCGCGGAGGGTGCGGCCTTCCACCATCTGGCGGGGCCTTTGTCTCTTACCGTGGCGTGTCAGCCAAACTCGGATCTGTCCCCAGTGGTCTTTCTGGCCTGCTCCTGGAGGCCCAGGTGACTGCCCAGCCTCTGTCACCCTGTGACCTGCAGGTAGTGGGAGGTCCGTAGGGAGGACGCTGGGACACTGCGCAAGCCAAGAAATGGTGAGTGGGAGGGAGCCGGGTGTCCCCAGTCGGGGCAGGGGCTCGTTGGAAGTGGCCGGAACCGGCTGTGGCGGGACCGGGCCTCCCCGCAGTCGGCCCGGAGTCTGTGGGCACACGTCTGCCCTGCGTCTCCTCCGGCTGCAGGGTGGGGTCCGGGGAGGGAGGTGGGACCCTGGGCGTCTTGTTTCGACCCCGTGCGGTGACTAAGACCCGGCCCGGAGCCCTCTCGGGGCAGCCCCGCGTGTCCCCCAGGTTGTGCGTGGACGAGGAAGGGTCCTCAGGCAGGAATCCCCACTCGGTGTGCGGGGTTCCTGCGTGGGAGGAGCTGTGGACTGTGAGGTTCTCTGTCCCTCCTTTCTCCTGTTAAAAATTAAAGTGACGCCCGCTAAAACTTAAGCAAACAGCGATTCATGAGTGGGAAAGCCCCCAGCAGTGGTTTGTGGTTTGGGGGTTCACCGGAGGGGCTTGAAGGCAAGGCTTGTTACAAGACGCATGAGGAAGCAAAGCAAATTAAATAATTGATCGGGTACAGTTATATCGTCGCCTTATTTGACCCAGGCAGGTGGAAATTCCCTGGTTATGTAATCAGAAGTTAATTGCAGGTTTGTAGTTTGTTAAGCGTTAATTTTGTTTCTACTTAAGCTAGTAATTTGCAAGAAATGCAATTTAAATTTTGGATTTTTTGTTACATAGGAACCCAGGGCAGTACAGCCACTTCAGTCTAATTGCCTTTCATTTAATTATTTTAACACTCTGCGAGAGGACTGGTTTTTCCCTGCATTTTCCAAAGGTGTGGCAAGCAGGGTCTCAAATTCACTGCCCTGTTCCCCTGGCTTAACTCAGGCTTGCAAAAAAAATCTTAAATTTCCTGTTCCATTTGGACATTCCCAAATGCCGATTTCCCCTCTCTGATTCACATTATAAACTGTTACACGTTTTAGACACAGCATTTAAATAGACCTTTTTTTTTTTTTTTTTTTTTGCAGAGCGGTAGATGACACTTTTTTAAAGTTCTGTGTTCTGTTTGTAAATATTTTACATGATAAGATGGCAGAGAATAATCCCGTGGCACTCAACTATAAATAATCTTTGTGCCTTTTCTTTTATCTTCACTAGGCACGGACACCTTGTCAGAAGTTCTTCAGGTTGAGGTTTCGCTTTGGAAACTTTACAGGATGATGTGTCCTCAGCCATTCTCCAGTCTTTTTCTGGTCCTGGATTGTAGAGCTGTTTGGGGATGACCCAAGATGACTACAGCAACCATGTCTCCTGGAGTACCTAGTGAGTATCAGCCCTTCCAGAGGACAACCTGACATACCGGGGTGGAGCCTCTCAGGGAAGCAGCTGGATGCCCTGGGGTTGAGAGAATCTCCTGGTGTACCCTTCATCTAAAAAGCTCACCCCTTGGGACATTAATATTTTCTTCCACCACACTCAATTTCCATTCCTTGGAGACACATTGGTGGTCAGCCAATTGGATGCTGATATTGAGGGGAAAAGGCAGAAAAGATTCCTGCTGTCTGGATTTTCTCACACTTGTAAAGAGGAAAAATAATCTCAAAGCAAAAAGAAAACACATCCAATGAGGTAGTGCAGGAACCTGCAAAGCAAAATGCATTTAGGCACACAGGAGGGTGCAGTGCAGTGTCTCCTGGGAGGGTGGTCATTTAGCACTTCATTGGGTAGGATGGGGGTGGGAGACATCAAGTGGCCTGACTTGATAATTGAGTCACACATGTTTGTTCCAGTCAGCACTGCCACTCCCTGAATTTGTCACCTTGCAAAGACTTATTTACTTATTTCAACTTAAGTTTTTTATTAA
This sequence comes from Daubentonia madagascariensis, assembly GCA_023783475.1. Classification (NCBI taxonomy): domain Eukaryota; kingdom Metazoa; phylum Chordata; class Mammalia; order Primates; family Daubentoniidae; genus Daubentonia; species Daubentonia madagascariensis. The sequence continues at coordinate 86,178 of JAKFHU010001957.1, read as the reverse complement.
TTGTAAATAGCAGTTACAGCTTAAAGATAAGAAAATATTTCCAAAGTGCATAAAAATGTGGATTTCAAAAAGAAATCTAGTTATATATTCCCTTTATTTACCTTTTTCTTCCCCGGAGTAAGTTTTTCAGGTCTGTTCTTGTTTGGAGGTAATTTCAAACAGAATTCTAGGGCTTAGCTTTAGGTATGCTATCTGGGAGAAATAGGGAAAATCTATTTTCCATTATGGCTGTAAAAAATAAATATGTTTCCACAAGAGAGTGTAGTTGATGAATTGGTGAATCATGTAGATTCATGAAAACATCAGGGTTTTGTTTTTTTTTCCTTGGTGGAGAATTTTTGACAGTGGATAGCTCTGTTACAGAATGTAACCTATTACCTTGATGTCTGAGTTTAGTGCTAAATTCTATTAGATGGGACTTGGCACCTCCTAGAAGTGTTCACATATGATTAATTGTTTACTAAATTATTTGTTATCATAGAAATAATTAAAAGACTTCTTTTTATCTGAAAGGTATGCATACTTTTGCTTTTTCCTATCGAAGTATAAAAGGTAAGCACCTTGTAATTTCCTTCCCTTCTATAAACACTATGTGTGAGTGATTTTGCTGGATTCTTCAAACACTGGGCATTTTCCCATTTAAAATTAAGTGAATGACCTGACTGGAAGGTAGAAGTCTGAGCCTAGTGACTCCAGGCCAATCCAATCTGTAAAAGGAGATCATTGAAGGCCCAGTTAGTTCTTCCTGGGGTACCTCCCTAGCAGGTATCCCAGGCTGCTCACACCAGCCATGGAAGGAGCCCTTTATACTAACAAAAGCTACAGAGCCCTGGAAAGCTGAGGGCCCACAGGCAGACATGCTCAGTGTTGAGATGGGAAGGGGGTTGGGAGGTTTTTTCTGAGGATTGAATTGTTATTGTCCTGGGGCTGTTTCTAGACTTTATCAAATAAAACAAATTCAAATTTAGTAAGAAGTTACTTAATTCTAAAGGAATGTTGCAGGGGGAGAAAGCACCAACTGTAAGACTTTCAAGGATCTCAATGTTTAGGCAGAAAAGGGCTTTCTTTCATAGAGAGGAGCAAAAGAAGTTGGGAGAGGGAGGACAAAATGGAAGGTGGCAAAATGAGATCATAAATCAGAGAATATTTAACCCAAAGTCAGCCTGTTCTTAGGAGGGGCATAAAGAGGGGTTGTATGTTGTCTCAGGCTGAGGGTGGGTCAAAGTTCTGGTACCTACAAGGAGAGAAACCTAAGCAAAATTTGGTTACTGAGTATTTTGTTTTGACCCCTGAAGATAAAATTGTTCAGCTGATTGGGAATTTGCAGTCTGTGTCTAGTTTTTGATAAGTTAAAAAAGGGAGCATTATCTAAGTTGTAATGGGAAGGGTGTTTCTTTGCAGGGAGCTGGCTTGAGAACACAAAGGCTGGGGGATTTTTTAAATCACAGCTATTTACCAGGATTACCTGCCTGCCTCATTTGTTTCCACTTTTCCTTGCCCTGCACATCTATTCCATTTGGATGTTTCTGAATTGCATCTTTTATAACAAACTGGTAAACATAGGTGAAGTATTTTCCTGAGTTCTGTGAGTATTTCCATCAAATTATTGAACCTGAGGAGGGGTTATGGGAGCCCCAATTGACAGGCAATTGCTCACAAGTATAGATGAGCCCCTTGGGCTTGGAACTGGCATCTGCACTGGGGGCAGTGTTATGGGACTGAGCCATGAACTTGTGGGATCTGTGCTATCTCTGGGTGGTGCCAGAATTGAGTTATTGGACACTCAGTTGGTGTTGGAGAATTGGTTGGTGTTCAACAGATGCCACATATTTGGTGTCAGAAGTGGAGTCTGATGAAAGACATCACAGGGGCCTGGGCTAGAGGAAAACTCTGGGTGTCCTGGGGAAGGGAAGCTCTGTTCTCCTGCACACAGGCCGTCACACTGTGTGTTGTCCTGTGATTCCAGGCCTTCTCCCAGGGTGAGAGAAGAGTGAGGACCTAGAGGGAAGGAGTTCTGAGAACAGACCCCCTCCCCCCACCCTGCTGCCACCACATGATTCCCACCCACTCAGGGACATACCCACTAGGCAGTGCCATGGGCTTGCCCCTCCCAGGACAAGGCTGCCCCCTCAGGAATCACCACAGTATCTTTGCTTTCAGTTTTCTGCCAAAAACCTACACAGGTGCCTAGAGGACTTCTGGCTTATTCCCACCCCCAGACACTGAACCTGTAGCAGCAACTTGGTCCCTCCATCAATATAGGCTTCTGGACCACCCAATCATAAACTCATCTGCCTACATGGACGCAGGAATGAGCCAGAGCATAGCCCCACCTGGGTCAGTATGTGTAGCACAAACCAGTCCTTCCACCAACTCTACAATGTCCTCCACACATAGATTCTTGATAGCACTTTTCTCTCTTCTGCCTTTTTTTCTCACAAACTCTCCTTCTTGTGCACACAGTGTGCTCAACACTACCCCTCAGGTTCCCGTATCCATTGCTTACTGGAATTCAGTAAGACCGTGGCCTCAGACCTGGTTGTTGTAAAAGCAAATACAAATTAGAAATGAGACTTAATCTCCAACTTGAAAATAAGGGAAATGATTTTGCCCTCCTCACTTTTACTAAAGCATTTAATTAGAAAACTTTTATACGTAAATTTCTTCTCTACCTTTTTGAAATATATGTAAATCATTTGAACAGCGAAATAGGCCTTTTGTGAGTCTTTTGACTCAGAAATATTTTTCTCTGGGACTTGGCAACAATTCCCTTGAAATGTAAATAGCAAAGAAGACAGCACCCTCTCCCACAGTTTTTATAAGAGGGTGGGAGGCTGCCTTCAGCAGGCACCTGGCTCAAACTCGTAAAACTACCTCCTGTCAGGAAGACATGAGAAATTTGTTTTTCCTTCGAATATAGCCAATTGGCAAACATAGATCGACTCCCCACTTACCAGGTGAATGTAGTATGAACCATATATGACAAATGGTGCTGTCAGGTCTTCTACTTGAGGACTAATGGCAGTTTTCCTTTCTGTCTTTGTAATACTTTTAGCAGATTGCTTGTGAATTACTTCACATTCTGGTTTAATTGTGTAATAAGACAGTTTTCTTTCCTACCATTTTTGAGAGATTTTGGGGAGTTGCAAATTATTCTATTTTTAATTGTATTTTCCAAACAGTGTCCAGAGTTACCAGACAAATTATAAACATATAAGGTGCCCACCAGCCTTCACTGTAGAGGGGTCTTCCCCTCTCAGGCTCCTAGACATCGCACACAGTTGTGCAGCAATTGCGCACTCTGCCCACAAAATCTGCAGGCAGACTGGTCCCTGTTCCTATTTGCAATCTACAGTCCTTCCCAGAACAGTTAGATTAGATTTATATAAAAATAACTTCACAGAGCAGCAGTTATTCTACCTCTTTCAGTGTGCCTGGCATCTAGACCTGAAACTGATTCAGAGTTCATGGGGCCTGGAAACCCAGACAGGCTCACACATTTACACTGAGTAGGACTGAGAATCTCAATTTCCCCCTCCTCCACTTGCCCAAATACCCACAAAGGTGCAGAGGTCACCTGCTGCTTCTCAATACCTCCAAGACCTAAATCTGCACCTGCAGATTCTGAATCTAGGTCCTGGAGTTTGAGAAAGGAAAAGAACATTTATCTGAGGATTGCAGGCCCTTTTAGTTATCATGCCCAGAGAGACAATAAAATGAGAACATAATCATGTCATCTTCCTCCCTTTGAGTTATGTATTCATCTCTTGAAACTTCTTGGTATTGCCACAAGTAGCTATAAATTAACCTAATAATGCCACATCAGACACCGTAACTCACACCCTACAGCATAACAATGCATAGCCAATCACTAGTCCATGTGATTTCTGTAAACCATTAGAACTCTTAACAAACAATTTGTAGCAGCCCACTTCCTGTTTCCCTTTTTTTTTTTTTTTTTTTGTCTTTAAAAATCCACTTGTACCTGCTGCTACTTAGAGTGCATGTTCAGGACAACTTGAATTTTTATTCCCAGGGTGCAGTCCTAATCCTTGGCCCAAATAAACTCTTTGCTCCTATTAATTTTGCTTCTGCTTCTTCCTTTCAGGTCAACATATTATTTAGAATGTGTTAGAGCAGCCCCATGAGGGAATCTCTTCTCCAGTTTTCCTCCCCAGCCTGTAATCCCCAAGAATGCAGAGCCAGGTTGATCCCACCTAGAATCTGCACATAAGAGCTGGCCTCCACCTGGGGTTCACAAGACAGGGCTGTACTTTGAATTGAGGATGTACAGATAACACAGGGGGGACATTTTCTGCATCATGAGAAGTCAAACAAACATCTTAGAGCCCCTTTTTCAGAGTAATGTCCTTTGAGTATTCAGGTGTTGCCTAATGACCTGCTACAGTTTTGTGAGGGGCTCCTGGCACAAACAGAATCTGGTGGCAGAATCTGTAAGTATAAACAATTACTTCAGCAGTGGGAGGCCAGGGCCATAAAATATCTGGAGTCATGATCACAACTACACCTGCTTGTATGCTGTATTACTGGAATAAGGTATTCTTGTCTTTCCTCATACTGAAGAGTTAGCTGATCAGAGACAGGTGATATTATACCTGGATCCAGGGTCAGCTGCTCCACCAGAGCAAGTTCATTCTCTATCCTGACCCCAAAGTGTCAGCCTGAGTCTCTTCTCACTGGATTACCATGGGGGCATTAGCCCAGGCTCACTGAGAACCTCTCACCAACACCTTCACGCCTTTGAGACACTGAGGATGTCCTGTGCAGACTTGGGTCAGGCTGACAAAAGGGTCTAATTGTTCTTCTGTCTCAGAGGAAGAGGAATGTGTCATCCAGGTTTTGTTTTATTTCTCACAGAATCTCTTTGGTTGGTGCCCAGATGGGAGTTGGTCCAGTTTCCTGGTACTTGGGTGGAGAAACAGGAGGAATTTGGAGACACAAACTGAGAGATAAACAGTTGTTTCCATTTCATGTGGCCATTAGGAACACAGGTGAAGCAGTCATGGTGCCACCACCCGTGAACTTTTATTCTAGAGCAAATGGGTAAATGGCTGCAGCATGTGGTCAGTACAAAGAGGGGAGATGTCCAGGGGACTCTGGCTTCATTTGGGCTACTTCCCCTATATTGTGTGAATTCTGATGTCACTACATGAAGAGCTATTTATGGACAGAAGTTGTTATTTTTTGCTTTTACCATGCTAAGAATAAATATTTAACTTCTAATATAATGTCCTAGAAATCCTAAGGTTTTAGTTAAATTGCTTGTTACTGTATGTTATAAACAAGGAAGTGGCTAAGATAGATTAAAGTTATACAAACTCTGGGAGTCCAGTTTCTATTGGGCAGGCTTAGGAAAGACAGACCTGGAAATACTCCACTGACATAGAGATGAGAGGCCCAGGGCCTCTTCCCTGTCCCAGCCCTGCCCAGATGCACCCTCTTCTGAGGCCTCACCCGTGTCTGAACTTCTCCCCATGGAATTTATTAAAGGAGATCACAGTTTTGGGTGGCTGCTGCTGCTCCTGCTCCAGAGCTGGTGTTCACAATATCCTGAAACCAAAAAGCAGACAAATGGGAGCCAAAAAACTATGTATTTGGGGGACTTATTTTCTTTCCTTTTTATTAAAACAAGTGGTTCTAGAAACATCCCACTAAGCAACCTGTTTTCCATTCCTACAGACGCAGTAACTCCACACGTCAGTACGTTTAAATAGAGCAAAAAACCAATCCTTCTGAGCTGTACTTTACCCTTTATGTATTCCTCCCATCTATCTGTCTATATTTACTTTTTTTTTTTATTTGCCTTTGAATAGCAGAATAGCTTTTTTTTGAGGCTGAGTCTCACTTTTTCACCCAAGCTAGAGTGCAGTGGGACCATCATTGCTTACCCCAGCCCTCATCTCTTGGGCTCAAGAGATCCTCCTGCCTCAGCCTGGGACAATAGGTGCCAACCACCACACCTGGCTAATTTTTAAGTTTTTCGTAGAGATGAGGGCACACCACATTTCCCAGGTGGATCTTGAACTCCTGGCCTCAAGCAATCCTTTCATCTTGTCCTCCCAAAGTGCTGGGATTACAGATGTGAGCCACAGCACCCAGCCTATATTCAGTTTTATTGTATAGTTTTTCTTTTTAAAATCAATAATAAAAAAACAGAAAAACAAATGGAAATTCTGGCCCTTTCATCTAAATCCTGGGAATTATAGCACTCTTAGTACCCAATTTGCAGGCTGTTATGACGATTAACTAACACACTTGTGAGAGTCCCAGAACAGTGCACCATAGCATACTTGTGAGCACATATTACACATTCAATAAACATCACATTAATACATGTATACATGGTATTTTCCAAAGGCAGACTTATTCAGATATTGCTGCTGTCTCCAGGCTCTGTAAACTTTAAATGGCCAGCAAAGAACATCATGCTTCAGGAGGGTGATTGGTGGTTTTCACTTTGGACCAAAAGTATTTTGTTGTGATAGGGTTTGGGCTATAAGAGACTCTGTGTGCTGTGTCTGCTGTCTCTAGCTGAGTGCAACTGATAATAGGTCTTGGGGAAGCAATATTAGCATTAACTGAGGGATTCTTATAGAAGCAATTGATGAACTCTTTCCATACCTACAGAGTCACACTACTTAGAGTGGGGTCCAGAATACCAAATGATTTATATGCTCATTAAAGCCTGAGAGACAATGCTTAGATAAGTGGTTCTCAGTCCAGTCTTCCCATTAGAATCACATGGGCTGGTTTGAATAGATGCCATCATCAGTGTCCTCCCCACAGACTCTATTGTTCTGGGTGGGAGTATCCATGTGGTTTTTATTAAGTGTCCCACATGATTGTAAAGAAACCCAGAGTCAAACCTGAGGGCTCCCAGGTACATTTATAAGAGTTGAGTTCAGACTTTCTTCCAAAGTGAGGTCACAGGACCTGCTCTACTTGGGTTTGGGAATATGGGAATATGAATGGGATATGCAAGATTCCTATTGGAGATGGGGTCAGGTCCTTGGGTATCATTGAGAAGGGGAACATGTACTGTTGAGGTTCCATCTGGATACTCCATCACTTTATTCAGAACAGGATTAAGAAAATGCACATTTTAAAGGGGATGGCATTAATTTCCCAGAATAACTCAAAAAGTTCTGAAAAAGAAGAGGAGGCTTCCTAGAATTCTAAAGAAAGATGATTTAAATACACTATTAGAGATTACAAAATCTGGGAGATACCTGTAATTTGAATTTTGCTGATACCAATTTTTCTATTACAGTTGATATAATTTTGATTCACTTAGTTAAGTGTTCTCTGACAGATTTTTCCCCTTTAGAGTTAATTATTTTTCTCTTTATTATTATAAGTATCTTGGGGAGATTTACCAACTGATGTAGATAAACCATCACTACTCTGGAAGCTTTTTTTTTTTTTTTTTTTTTAAGATTATCTTACAGCTTGTTTTGGGAGATGATGGCTCTCATTTTTGTTTACTGGTCAGATGAACTGGGATAATAAACACAGGCTTTCCCACCTACTGGATGTTTGACAAAATATTCTTCTTGGTCCGGAGCACTGGCATCACTGGTGAGCTTGTTAGAAATTTCAGAAACTCAGGCTTCACCCCAAATCTCCTGAATCAGAATCTGCCTTTCAACAAAATCTCTACACATCAAAATTTGAGAGATAACTTCTAAATCACTGCCACTTTTTCATCTGACAAATATACACAACTTATCCTGAATAATGTAAATGTAGCAGTCAAAAATGTGCATGTCTATGTTGGTGCCCTTAATTTAATTCTTTATTATCCACAAAAGTATAATATCTACACTGGTTTTGTGGATATTATGCCATGCTCTTTTCTCAGGGAATACATTAGAGAATATTACTGTGTTAAAAATTATCTTATTGGACAATTCCAGTCATTCATACTAGTCAGAACCAGTTCTCTTCACTCTGTCTTTTCACCTGGAGTCAAAGAACTCTGTCCATGGCCACTTGGTGAATATGTTTTTCCCCCCAGGAACTACTGACATTCAGGGATGTGGCCTTAGAATTCTCTTCAGAGGAGTGGGTGTGTCTGGATCTCACTCAGAGGAGTTTATATAGGGATGTGATGTTAGAGAACTGCAGAAACTTGGTCTCTCTGCGTGAGTAAAACTTCAATGCACAATTCCTCTTCCACACTAAGGATTTCATTTATTTTCTTTATATAATAGAATGTTCTTTGGGAATTTTTGCTTTGCATGAAGAAGTTTCTGACTCTTCCTTTTGGATTTTTTGATGCAGAAAAAAAACTTCAATATGTTTTATCTTGACATTAACCTTCCCCTTTCTTGAGGTGATGTTCATTCTTCACTCTAGATTAGTGGGAATTCTAGAAATTTAGTAGCATAATATGTTGTTTCCCACCCCTTAATATCCAACTTCTATCACCAATTTTTTCATTCACCAGTACTGGATAGTGGAGCTAAGGACCCACAAATTTAAAATACTTCCAAAATATTCTAAAGGTTCTGACAGAAGACATTATTTAGGGATTCACTTTTTTCAAATTTTCTATAAATGATCTTTCTTCTCTAAATATAATACTAGGTTGGTAGTTGGAGAACACCACTAAGAGTCATGTTACTTTTTTCAAATAAAACAGGTCTTGCTGTCTTTAGGCCAGACCTGTTAATCTGTCTGCAGCCAAGGAAAGAGCCCTGGAATGTGAAGAGACGTGAGACAGTAGCAGACACCCAGGTAGGTGGAGTGAATGAAGCAGGTGACAGATGTAAGGTCCAGTGGTCAAGGAGGAAGCCAGACCTTAAAATGTGCTTTGGGAAGTTCTGCTCCAATGGAAATGGTTTCTGAGAAGCCTGGGTTTCTTCTCTTGCTCTCACATAGGGGCATCTTCTGTCCCATGCTCTAAAATTGTCTAGGACTCTATCTTTTCTTCAGTGATCTCCCTTTGCATTTCCAGTGAGAGCCAAAGTCCTCTTAATGGTTCATAAAGGAGAACTGCCTGATCTGACTGCTCCCCCATTGCTTTGGGAGACATGAGAACATCTGTGCATATTTTTGAGGGATTCCATGTGAAAGCATTTTTTAAGTTCCATTTTTGTATCATGTCTGAAATGTGTGAGAGTAGTGGTGATGTTGGAATTTGATTCCAAAATCCCGAGAACACCACAGAAATATGTTGCATATCTTCTGCTTTATGCATTATGATTTCCAATCCCATGGGGGTTTCAAATGGGATTCTACAGAAATTTATACTGTTTAATTTTATCAGAACACTAAGCATCTCCCTAAATATTTTTTAAAAACCCTAATGTTATTTTACTTTACAATGTAATATTTTAGTATTTATTGAAATTGGTAATTTATACTTTATATGCCCAAATTCCTAAACTGTATATAGTTTAATATATCTACTCCCTACATTTCTTAAATATACTATGTCATTGGGCAGCCTAGAATATTTCTGAGCATATATTAAACTCCTACTTCTTACCTTATTTTTAATAGCTATAACTATCATTTTATAAGTTTCTTTTGTTTAATATAAAGTTTACTAAGATTAATGTCATTCTCATATATATGACACGTGTGTATATGTATGTGTATCTGTGTGTCTATCATCTGGATTTTTTAAAAATAAAAATCTTTATTGTGTAGAATGTAATGATTTGATGTGTGTATACATTGTGAACTGATTAATACAATCAAGTTAATGAACATATATATCACCTCACATAGTTAACTTTTTTTAATAGTGAGAATCCTTAAAGTCTACTGTTTTAGCAAATTTTAAGCATACAAAATATTGTTATGAGCTATAGTCATGAAGATGTACATTAGATTTTTAAAACTTATTCATCTTATAACTGAAAGTTTATACCCTTTGAAGAACATTACCCCACTTTCCTTGCCTCCACGCCCTGGAAACCACCTATGTATTCTCTACTTCTATGAGTTCAACATTTTTAGATTCCGCATATATGTGAGATCATGCAGTATTTGCCTTTCTGTGCCTGGCTTATTTCATTTAGCATAGTGTCCTCTAGGATTATCTATGTTGTTGAAGTGACAGGATTTTATTATTTATTATGGCTGAATAATATTGTATTGTTAATATATACCATATTTTCTTTATCCATTAAATGTTCACAAATGTTTAGGTTGTTTTCATATCTTGTCAATTGCGAATAATACTACAATGAACACAGGGTTGAAGATATTCATTCAAGATAGGTATTTCCCATGGTTATATATACAGAAGTGGGATTGCAGGATTATATGGTAGTTCTGTTTTTTTTTTTTCCAGAGAACAACCACACAGGTTTTTATAATGAATTTACCATTTTGCAACTCACCAGTAGTGCATAGGGTTTACTTTTCTCTACACCCTTGACAACACTTGTTTGTTCTCTCTCTCTCTCTCTCTTTTGTTTTTGGTATTAGCCATCCTAACAGGTGTGAAGTGATACCTCATCATGGTTTTGATTTGCAGTTGTCTGATGATTGATGATATTGAGCAACTTTTCGTATACTTGTTGGCCATTTCTATGTCTTCATTGGAAAAATATCTATTCTTTCTTTTCCCTGTTTTTAAGTTGGACTTTTATTGTTTTTTGCCTTTAACTTGTATGAGTTTCTTATATGTTTTGAATATGAACCTCTTATCAGACATGGTTTCCAAATATTTTATTTCATCCTCTAGGTTTTCTTATTTTATTGTTTTCTTCGCTGTGCAGAACTTTTTAGTTTGATACAGTCCATCTCTATTTGCTTTTGTTGCCAAACTTTTGGTGTTGTATCCAAAAAAATTGTTGCCAATACCAATATCAGGGAAATGTTTTACATGTTTTCTTTTAAAATTTTGAAGGATTCATGTCTTCCATTTAAGTGTTTCTTTTATTTTGGGTTAATTTTTGTATGGTGTAAGAAAAATGGTCTCATTTTATTATTTTGCTTGAGGGTATCCTGTTTTTCCAGCACCAAATATTGAAGAGAGTATACTTTCTGCACCATGTATTCTTGGTGCCCTTGTCAAAGATTACTTTACCTTATATGCATAGGTTTATATCTGGGTTCTCTATTCTGTTCCAGGGTCTTTGTGTTAGTTTTTATGCACATGCCATCCTGTTTTTGTTACTAGAGTTTTGAAACGTAGTTTGAAACCAGAGAGTATGATACCACAGCTTTGTTCTATTCATTAAGAATGCTTTGGCTATTCAAAGTCTCTTGCAGTTCCATATAAATTTTAGGATTGTATTTTCAATTACTGTAAAATATGCCCTTGGAATTTTGATAGGAATCCAGTTTAATCTATAGATTGCTATGGATAATATGGAACTTTAGCAATATTCATTCTTCCAATCCATAAATGTGGGAAATTTTTATATTTATCTGTGTGTTCAAATACTTTCATCAAATCTTATATTTTTCATTGTAAAGATCTTTCACTTCCTTGGTTAAATTTATTGCTAAGCAATTTATTATTTTGATGCTATTGTAAAGGAGATTGTTTTCTTTTTATTGGATAGCTTCTTATTGGTGTATGGAAATACAGCTGATATTTGTGTGTTAATTTAATATTTTGCAAAATAACTGAGTACATTTATTTAAGTAGTTTTTGGTATACTATTTATTGTTTTCTATATACAGGACCATGCCATCTACAAACAGGAATATTTTTACCACTTTCTTTTCAATTTGGATGGCTTTTTTCTTTTTTTTTTTTTTTGCCTAATTGTTCTTCATAGGACTTCCAGTACTATGTTAAAATAGAAGTGCTGAAAATGGGCACAATATAACCTTGCATTGGTGTCTGAAAATTTAATGGAGCAAATACCTTTTCCAGTTTTATAAACTTGTTTCAGAAGGTAAAGATCTTCTCTTTTTGGGTCCCAAAACTGATTGGATCCCCTCTGGGTTTGCTGTGGGGAGGGGTTGTAGTTGGGTCACAATGCTGCTACTGGGTTTGCAGTGGGGTCTGCCCTTGGTGGAGCTATGACTAGGGTCTTGGGTGGTTGTAAATTCTGTCTTATTCCTGGGCAGACTGGATTGCCTTCAGGACTTTAATCTGTTGGGCAGGCATGAGGGTAGAGTCCTGCATTTGGGTCCCCATATGGTGGGCCTGATATCAAGGGTGTGGATGAGTGTGGCTCCGTGGAATACCTGGGAGAGTTTCCCCAGGTCACTGTGTGGGTCTCTAGGTGGGCAGGACTGACCATGGACTGTGACTTAAGAGGGCAGGGGCTGAGCCACAGAACTGATTCAGAGACCACAGTAAAGGCCAACGTCTGCAGGCCTGTCTCCATGGCCATGAATGGACATCTCCTTTCAGGTCTCTGAATGGGCAGGACCACTCTGGTTGTGCTGGGATGAGTTGGAGACAGTTACGGAGTCACTTTGTAATTCTCAATGAGACCAAGTTGGGTGGGCTGTATTCTGGTCTGTAGGCAAGACCAGGATCCTGAAGATTGCCACGTAAATGAGGGCTTGTTTTCTCAAACTGATCCTTCTTGGTTTTGTGCTTTAGAAGGTTTTCATTTCCCCTTTCCTGGATCCCAAAGCTCTCATAAAGGCACTTCTTTTGGGACAGGGTCTCATTTTATTACCCAGGTTGGTCTCAAACTCCTGGGTTGAAGCAATCCTTCTGCCTGAGCTTCCTGAATAGCTGGGATAACAGATGAGCTGTGGTGCCTGACTCTCTCATAAAGGCACTTTTGTCCATGGATGGCTGCCAAGTTATTGTTTCTGTGGGAGGATATACAAGTAGGGGAACTTCTCTTCCACCATCTTGCTGATGTCATTCTCCGTATATGTGTTCAATTTCTAATTTGTTCTATTTTAAATTTCTAATTTTAAATTCAAACATTGAGAACAATATGCTAGAATTTACATAATATATAAGAGTAAATTAGATAATTAATGGGCACCCCATATTTATTATAATGTTCACTTATAAATTTATATTCACTGCAGGCAAAAAGGAATCATTAGTATTTCCATTTACTTTCCTCAACCTATAGCTAAATGACAATATAATTTATTCCTAAATGTTTATTTTACGTATCAGTGACTCAACATATTTAACAAAATTTGTATTTTTCCTTTGTTCAGAAATGTAAGGCCTTTCTCTCCTGAAGGCTAGATTATAGCTTTTTAATTTGTGTAGAAATAGTATCAATATATTAACAAAATATAACATTATCTTTAGTGCCTTTTAAATGCTTATGCATTAAAATATTCTCATTGGAGCCTTTTATTAATGATTGTAGTATATTTTCTGTGAAATTGTATTCATAGCAAACATGCCAATAATTCAAAGTATCTGCTGTCTATGGATACACAGTCATAGTTGAACCTTGTAGTTACACAAAAAAATTCTTTTTTAATGTTACATTAATGTTGCATACAGGATTTTATGGGTTAATGTTTCTGTTATTCTTGTTTTCAATTCCATATTACTGTGTTTCTTTTTTAGGTTAGGTTCCTTAACATCAGTTTATTGTGTGTTTGGTTTTACCTATGTATTATAATGTTGAATGACAATTTGCAACTCTATATACACTTTAAGTCAAGTGGGTTTAATTTAAATATTAATGAGGTATATGTATATCACAAATAAATTATATATGTGTGTTTGTCTCTATAAATGTGAACCAAACTTTGTTTATGGTTTATCTTGTATATTTCTTTTCTTGGCTAGTTTTCAATGGTTATTTTATCCTATCTAGTTGAATAGGATAAAATATATAAAATAGTCTTAATTTTACCATGTGTTTAATGATGAATCTATATTTTCTTTGTGTGAGAAAAACATTTTTAATTTGAAGGTAATTTTTGGAAAGCTTTATAATCTGTATCTCTTTTAGTTATAATTTTTAAAAAATTTTATTATCGAAAAAGCACATGACAAAACTTATCATCTTAAATTTTTTAAGTATACATTTTAGTAGTGTTAAGTATATTCACTACTTATTGTTATGTAAAAGATCTCTAGAATTTTACATCATTCAAAACTGAAACTCAGTACCCATTAAGTAACAACTCCCCGTTTTACCCTCTCTCCAGCCCTTGAAAAACACAGTTCTACTTTCTTTTTCTATGAGTTTGACTACTTAAGATACCTCATGTAAGTGGAATTATTCCTATCCATCTCTTTGTTACCAGCTTATTTCAGTTAACACAATATTCTCAAGGTTTATCCAGGAGTTTGCTTTTTTTAAGGTGGAATGGTACTTCATTGTATGTATAGGCCACATTTTCTATAACTGCTCCTCACTGAATGGATATCTGGATTGTCTCCACCTTTTAACTTTTGTGATTAATGCTGCAAAAATATGAGTGTGCAAATATCTCTTCTATGTCTTACATTGCATACTTTGGATATATACCCAGAAATGGAATTGCTGGATCATATGAGAATTCTAATTGTAATTTTTTGATGAACCTCTATACTGCTTTTCACAGTGCCTGCATCATTTTTTCTGACCAACAGTCACCAGGTTTCCGATTTCTCCACATCCTTTACATATATTTTTTTTAATACTAGCCATTCTAATGCATGTGAGGTGATATTGTGGTTTTGCTTTGGATTTCTCTCAAAATTAATTTTAAGAATCTTTTCAACTGCTTGTTGATTTGTATATTGTCTTTGAAGAAATGTCAGTTCAATTCTTTGTCCATTTTTTAATCTAGTTATTTACTATATGTTGTTGAGTTTCAGGAATTGTTTATACAGGATACTACTATCAAGTATATAATTTGCGAATATTTTTTCCCATATCATGGGTGGCATTTCACTCCACTAAATGTCTCTTTTGATGTGCAGAAAATTTGAAGTTTGATATAGTCCCATTTTTCTGTTCTTTTCTTTCTTATATATCTACTTTTAATTTTTAATTATTATGAATACATAGTAGTATATCTTTATAAGGTACATATGATGTTTTGATACAGACATACAATGTGACTTAATCAAATCATGGTAATTGGGGTAAGCAACACCTCAGGCATTTATGTAGTTTATGCATTTGATGTCATATCCAAGAAAACACTGCTAAGACCCATGTCATGATCTTTTTGTATATTTATTTTGTTTTGTTACTTATATTTCTTGTGTTTAATTATTTAATCCATTGAAAATATTTATTGTATGTGGTTCAAAAAAAGGGTCCACCTTTATTTTTTCCATGTAGATATCCAATTTTTCAACATGATTTATTTAAGGGACTTTTTTTTTTTTTCCATTGTGTGGTCATGACAACCTTGTGAAAGATCATTTGATCATATATGCAAGGGTTTATTACTGGGATTTTCTATTCTTTTCTATCATCTATTTATCTGTCTTTGTGCCAGTATGACATTGTTTTTATTTTTGTAGCTTTGTAATTTGTCTTGAAATTATAAAGTGCATTGCCTCTGTGTGTGTGTGTGTGTGGTGTGTTTTAGGGGTATTTGGTTAGTCAGAATTTCTAAACAAATTTTATAACTTTTTATATTTCTAATAAAAGTACCATTGGGATTTTGATAGAGATTACATTGAATTTGTACATCACTGTGGGCAGTATTTACACCTTAAATATATTAAATCACCTGACATTTGTGCAGGAATATGTTCAAGATTGTACTTAATTTTCACATAGTTTTGTATTTGCTGTTTTTCCCCCTTTTGATTTCTAGTCTCATTCCATTTTGACTAGAAAAGATACATTGTATGATTTCAGTCTTCTTACATTTGATAAGACTTATTATGTGTCCTAACAGAATTACCATGTGCAATTGAGAATATTGTGTATTCTGCTGCTTTTGACTAGAGACTTCTGTATATGTCTGTTCAATCTCATTAGTCTATAATATTGTTCAAGTTTTCTGTTTTCCTATTGATATTCTACCTGATTTTTCTATTTATTATTGAAAGTGGGGTCTTAAATTCTACAATTATTGTGTTGCTATATATTTCTTGCTTTTTTTCTGTCAATGTTGATTGATATACTTAGGAGTCCTGATGTTATAGTTATATATACATATATACATTTATTTATAACTGTGATAGATTTCTAGTAAATGGACCACTTTTACCATTATATAATATCAATTTTTGTGACACTTTTTTAAAGTGTATTTTATCTAATATAATTATGGCTACCCCTCCCAAATATAGTTATTATTTGCATGAAATACATGTTTTTCTTTCTTTTCTTTTTTTTTTTTTTTTGAGACAGAGTCTCTCTCTGTCACTCTGGGTATAATGCAATGGCATCATTGCAGCTCACTACGACCTCAAACTCCTGGTCTCAAGTGATCCTCCTGCCTCAGCCTCCTGAGTAGCTGGGACTACAGGCACGTGCCACCACACCTGGCTATTTTTTCTATATTTAGTAGAGATGGGGTCTTGTTCATACTGGTGTCCAACTCCTGAGCTCAAGCAATCCTCCCACCTCAGCCTCCCAGAGGGCTGGGATTACAGGTATGAACCACTGCAACTGGCCTAGAGTGACTTTTTAATAAATAGCATAATGCAGGATCTTGTTTTTCCTTAATCCATTTGGCTGTTTTATTTCTTTTCATTAAAGAGTTTAATCTGTTTATATTTAAAATACTTCCTGAAAGAAATGAAGTTACTATTACTATTCTGTTTATTTTTTTCTGTGTTTCTTGTGTTGTCCCACATTTCCTCCTAGTGCCTTCATTTTTGTCTTATTGACTTTTTAGTGACATGCCTTGATTCCTTTCGTATTTCCTTTTGCATAATTTTATAGGGGTTTTCTATGTGATCACCTTGAGAAATGGAGAGTACATAAAACATCTTAAAATTATAATAATATATTTTAATCTCATAACAACTTTACTTCAGCTGAATATGAAAATTACCTCTTTACATCTCCACTTTGTTATTAATGTCACAAATGATAAATTTTTATATTGTGTATCTATTAACAGACTTATGCAAATTTGTGTTTTTGTTTTTTAGATTCTATAGCAGAAATTTGAGGGGCTATGCACCATCATTTTGATGGTAGAAAATTTTAACTGTGTGTATATATTTTCTTTTAACAGAATGCTTTCTGTTTCCATAGGGTTTTTATAATGCTGTCTGGCATCATTTCATTTTTTAACATAATAGACTTCCTTTAGCATTTCTTGAAGGGCTGTTGTAGTAGTGATGAACACTCTCAGTTTTGTTATTTTGGAAAGTCTTTATTTTTCCCTTATTTTTGAAGTAAAATTTTCCCATATCAAGCATTCTTAGTTTGTAGTATTTTTTATTTCATCACTTTGAAATTTGGTAAGTTCTCATCCACTTTTTTCTTCCAATAATATCTTTGCTACTTTCTCCCTATAGTCTTCTATGACTTCTTTCGTGAATATGTTGGTCTACTTGATGTGTCCAATAAGTTCCATACTCCATCTTCACTTTTCTCCTTTTTTACAGTTTTGCTTCCATGATTCAATATTTATAAATGACATATCTTCAATGTTCTGACTATTTCTGCTGTTTTATTAAGTCTGCTGTTGTGTCTTTCTAGTGAATTTTTCAACTCAGTTATTGTATTCTTCAGCTCCTCAATTTCTGTTGAGTTAATTTTTTTATAGTTTTCATCTCTTTGTTGATATCATTTTCTATAGGCATTATTATACTAATTTTATTGTCTGTCTCTCTTCTATTTTGCTCACAGACCATGTTTTAGATGACTATTTTGAATTCTTTGTCAGATAATGCAATGATCTCCATTTCTTGAGGCTCAATATCTGGAAATTTGTGTTTTTCCTTCAAGTAGGGTGTGTTTCCTGCCCTCTCTGTATGTCCTGTAATCTTTTGATATGTTTGGGAATTTATATAAGAACTGTCTAATCTATTATTTACAGACTTACATATTACAGGGGAATTATGGACAGCAATCAGTCAGGCTATACATTCTAGGTGCTTCACAAACATGTTCTCAGTTATCTCTTCTCAGAACATATGTGGATATTTTCTAAGTGAAAGAGATGTCCCTCCAATTTTCTTTTAGATCCTGTAATGTTTTTCTTCCACAGTTGACTATCTGTGGTAATGCAGTTTCTCCAGTGCTGTTACAAGCATTCACTTTTTTTTCCTCGTCAGACACAAACTGTAATTCACATTACTCCATCATTTCCACCAGCAGTCCATGCTTGAGGAGACAGAATCTAGTCATCAGACAGCCCCCCCAAAAAGCTAAAACTTTGAACATGTATTCCACTGTTCTAGTCTTTCCTGAGGGAGATGATGGAAGTTGGGCATTTTCTCCTGAGCCCTGTTGCTTCTCTGGGAAAGAAGAGGAAGAGGTTTTGGTGGATGGTCCCTAAGCCAGACATAGTTACTTTTTGGAACAAAGGAAAAATCTTTGGAAGGTAAAAAGAGATGAGAAAGTAGTCATATACTCCGATAGGAGGGAATGAATGAGCAGATAACACATGTGAGAGGCCCAAGATCAAGGAAACAGCCAGAGTTCAAAATGTAGTTTGGGAAGCTCTGCTCCAGTGGAATTGGTATTTGAAAAGCCTGGGTTTATTTCTCTTACTGTCACAGAGGTGAACTTCCTCACCTGTGGTTTTTATTCTCGTACATCCTCTAAGGATTCTCTTGTCCCGCAAATAATCTTTCAGTAAATTCAAGGTGAGACCGAAAGTTCATCTTTTACTGTGAGAAGGCCTGCATAATCTGATTCCTCTTCCATTGCCTTTGAAAGTCTGGGGAAATCTGTATGCTTTTTGAGACCTTTATGGTATGTTAAGCCATTTTTTAAGCTTTATTTGTGCCTCATGTCAGAACTATGTGAAGGGAGTAGTGAAGACATTGAAATTTGGTTCAGAAATTCCAGGAACACCAGGGGCAGATGTGGCATGTTTTCTGGTTTATGATTTCTAGTCCTGTGGATGGCTTCAAACATGATCCTGCATAAAATTTGACTGAGAAATTTTATCAGAGCACAAAGCATATCATTAAATATGCAAAAATCTAATTGTCTGTATCACTTTAATTTTATTATTAGTAGGAAAGATTAGAAATTTAAACTCTATGCCAAATGACTCTTCTGTGGAACATTTTACTTGCTCTAGTCACCTCATAGAATTCCCAATGAAACTAATACCACTGGGGAATTTAGAACATTGCCCAGCATATAGTGGATTCCTAATTTTTACCTTATTTCCTAATAACCATTATTTTATAATTTTGTCTTCTTTAGTATGACAATTGCTGGGATAGTGTCTTATATGTTCACCTTCTTATTTGTCATATGCCAAATTTTTCTGTATTTTAGTTTCAGAAGGTCTAAAATAACATGCTTTTATTTTTATCTTATATAAAATGAATTAAATAATTAGGCACCCCACATTTATTAAAAAGTTTGGTTTGTATGTTTAGTATTTTTTTCATTCACTTTACTCAACCTTTATCTAAATGATAGTGCAATTCATTCCCAATTGTTTATTTTACATATCAGTGTTTCATACCATATTTAACAATATCTATGTTGTTCTTTATTTCTAAATTCTGGATTACAGCCTCTCATTTATGTCCAAGAGAAGCAGCAATATATTAATAACATAACAAAGAAGTTTTTCTAGTATCACCTAAATGCTTATTCTTTCACATCAAACCTTTTTATGAATGATTGTAATGCATTTTCTATAAAATATTTCTCTAACTGTAAGCTGATGGTTCAAAATCTCTGTTCTTCATGAATACACAGTCGTAGTTGACAATTATAGTTATCTAGAAGAATTCTTCTTCAGCTGTTTTAAGGTAGGTTAACTCACATCAGTTAATTGTGTTTTTAGTTTTTACTCATATGTTATGATTTGAAGTGACATTATTTAACTCTGTATTCATTAAGACAGTGTGGGGCATAACTCACACATGTATATGTAAATATTGCCCCTGTTTTCTTTATCACTTGTATATTTGTTTCTTGGAAGTCAATGGTTGTTTTATCCTGTCTAGGTGATTAGTCATGGAAATTGTCTTAATTTCACAATCTATTCCTTGGTGAATCTTTATTATCTGTGTGAAAGAAACACATTTGTTATGTGAAGGTAATTTTTGAAAAGATTCATAACTCATCTTTTTTAGGTGTTATTTTTTAATTTTAATTGCAAAAAACTCATAGCATAAAACTTACAGTCTTAAATATTTTAACTATTGCAATCAGTCATGTGAAATATACTTACATTGCTATGCAACATATCTCTTGATTCCATATAATTGGAATCAAACAGAATCTGTCTTTTTTGTGGTGGACTTATTTTATTTAGTATAATAATGTCATCAAGATTTATCTTTATTGTATATGTTGCAAGATCTCCTGTTTCTTAAAAGCTGAGTAATATTCCATTCCATTTATATTCCAATTTGTATTTATCCCTTCTTTTGGTGAGGGAAGTTTTGGTTGCTTTCACCTATTAGATTTTGTGAATAATGCTTCAGTCAATATGGGTGTGCAAATAACTCTTCATTTGACCATATATGTGAGGGTTTTATATCTGTCCTACATTCTCTTTCATTGGTCTGGTTGTCCTTTTTGCCAGTACCAAACTGCTTTGATTACTGTAGCTTTGCAATACTTTTTGTAATCATTGTGTGATGCCTCCAACTTTGTTGGTCTTTTTGAGACTGTTAAGCTCTTCAAGGTCCCTTGAGGTTCCCTATGATTTGGGGGATAGGTTTTTTTTATTTCTGAAAAAAATAAAATTGGGATTTTGAAAGGGATTTTATTGTATCTGCAGATCACTTTGCATACTATGGACATCAAAATATTAAGCCTCCCAACACTTGAACAAGAACATGCTCAAAAGTCTGTTTAATTTTTATATATTTTAAAATTTTATTGGTTTTTCTTCTGGTAATGATTTCTAGTTTCATTCCATTTTGGTCAGAAATAATAGTCTGTAGGATTTCAATTTCTAAAAAATTTTTTATAAGGGTTGTTTCATGGTAATTTGCCACTATTTTTTTCCGTTCTGAGGGAGAATCCAGGATTTGGGAGTTTACTTCTAAATTCACCATTCTATATTGTGGAGGAAGAAATGCTGTGGTGGGAAAATGTAACAGACTTTCTTCCCTTCTATGTAGCTTTTGGCATTGTGCTCACCTGGGATGCTGCAAGCAGCTAACTGGTTTTTATAGTTCCCAAAAAGTCAATTTGATAAGTATATTTTTGTTGAGTTTATATATCTATGAAGGAATTAGAGCCCATGGTATCCTATTACACTATCTTGTTATGTGCTTGTTATACTTTTATTTATTTTTTATTAGCGTTCAGCATACCTGTCACCCAAATACCGTACCTTGTACCCAATAGGTAATTTTTTTATCCTTCACCTCCTTCCTAATATCCCTCCTTCTAAGTCTTCAATGTCAATTATACCATTCTGTATGACCATGTATACACATCATTTAACTCTTACTTATGAGTAGGAATATGTGGTATTTGTCTTTTTCATTCCTGGGATAATGTCACTTAGCATAATGGCCTCAAGTTCCATCCAAGTTGCTATAGAAGACTTTCTTTCTTTTTTATGCCTGATTACTACTCCATGGTATACATATATATACCACATTTTGTTTATCTACTTGTTAGTTCATGGGCACTTACGTTGATTTCACATCTTTGCAATTGTGAATTTTGCTGCAATAAACATACAAATGCAGGTGTCTTTTTTTATATGACTTATTTTCCTTTGGATAGATGCCCAGTAGTGGGATTACGGAATCAAATGGCAGATCTAATTTTAGTTCTTTGAGAAATCTCCATACTGTTTTCTATAGAGGTTGTACTAATTTTCATTCCCTCCAACGGCAAATAAGTGTTTTCTTCATTGCCTCCTTGCCAACATTTATTGCTTTTTTTTTTTTTTTTTAACTTTTTAAAAATGGCCATTCTTGGCCAGGCATGGTGGCTCATGCCTGTAATCTTAGCACCCTGGGAGGATGAGGTGGGAAGATTGCTTGAGCTCAGGAGCTGGAGACTAGCCTGAGCAAGAGCAAAGCCCCATGTCTACTAAAAATAGAAAAATTATCCAGGAGTGGTGGTGTGTGCCTGTAGTTCCAGCTATTCGGGAGGCTGAGGCAGGAGGATTGCTTGAGCCCAGGAGTTTGAGGTTGCAGTGAGCTATGATGATGCCACTGCACTCTACCCAGGGCAACAGAGTGGGACTCTGTCTCAAAAAAAATGTTCATTCTGACATGGGTAAGGTAATGTCTCATTGTCATTTTAATTTGCATTTTTCTGATGATTAGTAATGTTGAGCATTTTTTTCTTCATATAGTTTTTGGCCATTTGCATATATCTTCTTTTGAAAAATGTCTATTTATGTCTTTTGTCCACTCTTTAATGGGCTATTTTGCTGATTTCAGTTCCTTGTAGATTTTTGATGTATAGTTTACAAATATTTTTCTCCCATTATGTAGGTTTTCTATTTACTTTGTTGATGATTTCTTTTGCTGTGCAGAAACTTTTTAGTTTAATTGAGTCCCATTTATACATTTTTGTTTTTGTTGTGTTTGCTTTTGGGGTTTAGTAATGAATACTTTGCCCAGGGCACTGTCCAGAGAGTTTTTCCTAAGTTTTCTTCTAGAAATTTTATGGTTTTTGGTTTTACATTTAAGTTTAATCTATCTTGAGTTAATTTTTGTATATGTACAGAAGTTTTCCGGAAATTGGTTTTTTGATAGGAGTGTCTGGCCAGCAGGTGAGGTATGGTCAGTGGGGAAGGTAACTCAGGCTCAGAGTGGGGAAGTCCCCAGCAGATGTGGAGGCTGAGGTAGGGCTGCCCTGCTGCCCCTTTTGCTCTCCTAACCCACTCCACCCAACTTCCCTGTATTTCCTCTGACTCCCTTTTGCTCTGCCGAATGTCCATCCCTCCCAGGGCTTCCTTGCCAGGGAGTCTAAAGACATAAAAATTTAAAAATTGCTTTGATATAAAAAATATTTTTATTGATTCTTAAAATGTACTGATGCAAAATTGGAATATGTACCTTTATATTAATTAAATTAATTTCATAATTAAAAATTAAAAATGATTGTAAAAATTTAAGTTTAAATTACTCAGAAAGTACATAAATTAACTACTGTGTGTCCTGGGTCTTTTTTTCATGCATAATAACATTTATAATTTTTCTATTTAAAGATGGGTTTGGCTGTGTCCTAGAGTTTAGGAACCTACTTTTTCCTTTTCACAGGATTTCATAGACCCTCTCCCAGGTCAATGGTATTTATAGACTTCTTAATGTTTAGTGGCTGCCTGATGGTTGATCTAGGACCCCCATGATGCATTCAAGTAATGCCTTGTTGATGGTCAGGTAGGTTGTTCAAATCACCTGGCCCTCTCTGAAGCACTGCACAGACAAAGCAAGACCTTGAAAGACTCACACAGACCAATACTGTATTATTCCTTTGAGGTTCTGTATGCTTATTTAAAAGGGATTTTCATTCCTAATTGGAGCCCTAAGTAACACTCTCCGTAGAACTTTTGGAAATTATAAAAGTACAAAGAAACCAAAGTAACAATTAAATTCCTCAGAATCTTTCTGCCTGTAAGCAAAACCCCATTCTTAATGTTTGGCACATTTCCTGCCAGTCATTTTTTATGCACTTTAAATTTTGAGCTCATACTGTATAACATTGACTATGATTTTTAAGTAATACATTTAATTGATATTTTTAATAGTATATCATCTCTCATAAGCATTTCCCTATGTTCTAAAGTTTTGCAAATCTTACTTTTAAGAAATACCTAAAGTTCCCCTGAAGGGGCATACCTTGTTTACTCAACCAATCCCCTATTATTAGACAGCTCTGTTTTCCCAATTCCTTGTGATTATAAAAAATGTGGAGATGAGCATCTTGGTCCTCATTTAAATTTCTTAATAGATGCCTTCCTGGAAGTTTATTCATGGCACCCTCTCCATAGTTGCAGGGATTTTAGAGTAGTCTGTTTCTGATTGTAAAGCTGCATGGTTGTCATTAGCTTACAACAAACTGTAACACCCAAATCCAGTACTGAACCCCCAAATTCATACTACAATGTGTGAGAAGAAATTTGCTTTTTTTCATTATTTAATGTGACAAATGTGCTGTGCATGAAGGTTTACACAAAAATTCTTAAATTCTTCATGTAGGACTTACGAGAATTTAAAATACTTACAATGATTCGGGCAGTTATGTAATAAAATCCACTATAAGTACCTATCAAAAGTCTTCTGCAATTTTCATTATTTTGTCTCTCATCTTCAACTACCAACTCCAATAATCCTGTATTTTTTCTATTTATTTATCTATTTAAAGACTAGTCGAGTGCATTGATAAGGGGAAAGAGTAGAATAAGGAGTTTGTCTGTAAACTTACAGTTCACTGTAACTGACAGTGAACAATTGGCCTCTCACTACCTGCAGAGAGGCCGTCTTAAGCTTGAATGATGGAAAGTTTGAGAGCTGATATAAATCTTCACGGTATTGGTCTGCCCATGTTACCAATAAAAATAGTGACCAAAATGGGTCTTCCTTTGTTCCCTAAACTAGCCCAGCAATTCTTTGGGAAGCCAGATCACTGCTGCTCCTGTCTGCACTGCAACTCCATGGGGAGGGGCTCCCTGCCTGCACCAGGGATAGGGCTGGCAGAGGAGTCCCATAGGCCAGGTAGGCAGAGGGGCTGCCTAGTTTTGTGTTTCAATGGGCATACTTGAGACAGACATATGAGTTTGCTGTGACTCCCCACTCTGCCTCTTTGCAGACACTGCTAATCAGTCATAGTCATAGGATTCTCACCTCAATGCCAAGTGAGCAGTGACATGTGTCATATACACATAGATCAGTTATGTTTTCATTATTTTCTTGGAACAATGAAAACCCTTTTTTTTTCTTTAACCATATCTGACCCTTCATTTTGTTTTAGACATTTTTCTACATGCCTAATACTCTAGATTCTATGGTCCAATATCAGTTTTTCAGTTAAGATTGCTTTTAGATCTACATGCCAGAAAATGTGACACACAATAGCGTGAACAAGCAGGGGTAAGAACAATCAAAGAGGCAGGCAGGGGCCAGGCTGTCTAAGCTTTTATTCTGTTGCAATGAGAAGCCAGTGGCAGTGTTTAAAGGCAGTGTTTAAATGGGGGAGTAGGCAACATATATCATGTTTTTCAAATAATCAAGAGGACACTCTGGATGCTGAGTGGAGAACAGACTGTAGGAGGGCAATAGAGAAAGCAAGGAGAAGGCTCAGAGGCTGTCTTGGCAGGAGATCAGTAGGAAAGGAAGGTGGTTGAAACTGGTTGTAGAAATGGAGACGGCAAGAAGAGGCTGCAGTTGGGATGCACATTACAGGCAGAGCCAACAGGACTTGCTATGGGATTGTATGGGGGGGAGAGAAGAGAGGAAGAGAGTCAGGGATGACTCCTGGTGCTCCCTTCAGGGAAGAGAACCCGGGCCTGGGGGTCATCAGCAGACAGATGGTACCTAATACTGTGAGACTGTGTGTGGTCACTCTGAAGAGAGAGGTGCACAGGATAGCAGAGGGGTCTGAGGTTGCTAGAGGAGGGGGAAGAGGAGGAGGTAAAGAAGAAGGAGAAAGAAGATAGAAAAAAATGAGATAAAATCATGGGGGGTTTAAAATTCCAGAGGACACTGACTCAAGAAGTAGGAAATGCTCAATTGCATCATTTGTCAAATGCAGCTAAAAGATTGAATGAAATAAAAACATTTAACCTCGAATTGAGCAAAATGGCAATTGTTGCTGACTTCAATAAAGGCCACTTTAGTGAAGTGGTGTGGAGGAAAGCTAGGATGGTGTGGGCTCAGGGAGAACATAAGAGGAAGCTTGAGTGGAGCAGAGAAGAAATCCTATGTGGAGAGAAATTTGGGGTCAAAGGAGGTTTATTTGTTGAATGCACAGTATTAAGACCTGTTTGTCTGCTGATATTGGCAAGAAATCATTATTGTCATAGAACTCCAGAGTAGGCTGAAATACAGAACCAAAATTTACTTGAAATTATAGCTTCAATCTTTAAAACCTTCAAAATAAATGGGATTTTTGTCATCTGTTTTATAATACAGGCATACATCATAGAACATATCCCTAATTATACTTTTGCCAATGGAAAAGGACCCAAACTCTGTATAATAATTTAAAGAGATTTATTCTGAGCCAAGTTTGAGGACCATGGCCTGGAGCCATGCCTAAGAAGCCTTGAGTAAGTGGAATCACTGTGCTTGGGTTACAATTTGGTTTTATACATTTCAGGGAGACAGGAATTACACGTAAAGTTGTAAATCAATACGTGGAAGGCATACATTGGTTTGGCCTAAAAAGGTGGCACATCTCAAAGGGAGGGGGCACTTACAGGTTATAGGTGGGTTTAAAGACTATTTTATAATTTGCTAAAGAAATGAAGCTCTGCCTAAAGACTTGGAATGTTTTAAGTTAAGATAAGGAAATCTGTTAATCAGAGCCAAGCTACCTGTCATATACCCAGACTCAAGTAATTTTTTATGTAAATTGATGTGCAGGTGTGATTTAAACTTAGTCTTGCATACCCTTAGGCCTGTTAATGAGTTACAAAGGACATCTCCAAGAAGGGAGGGGGGCATGATGAGGCATGTCTGACCTCCCTTCTCATGGTCAGCAACTCGGCTTTAGGGTATTTCTGGGGTCCCTTTGGCTAAGAGGGGATCCAGTCAGTCAGCTGGGGAGGGCTTAATATTTTATTTTATTTCACAATTCCCCCCTCTTGGCCGAGATCTGCCAGAGGCAGCATCAATGGCCAAACTCTTACTTTGTCCCATCATTGCCAGGGTGGTGTGGTTACCTGCCCTGGGTCCATCCCGGCCCTTGGTGGGACCATTGTGGCCAAGAGGACTTAAGAAACAAAAAGGCTTACAGCCAATTAAATGAACTAGGCCAGGTGGGACTTGAGGTGGACAGGCACTCATCAATTCTTTAAAAACTTTCTAGGCATCATAAGAGTAAAAACCAAAATGTCAAAGACAAGGCTACAGAATTAATTTATCTATAAGTGTTGAGCTACTATATTCTTGGGTTTAGTTGCAGACTTGTAGCAATTTGTTATATTAAACATAAGCATTGTTAACCATTTAAGCTAAGGAATTTAGATACTTTTGTTGTATCACAATATTTTAGTCTATTTGGTAATTAATCTAAGGTAGCTGATAATTTTTTGTTATATCTCTATTTGCATAAACCCCATAACTGAAAACAATTATACTCAAGAAGCTCTAAGCTTTTGGGAGGCAGGAAGTTCTTTATGGTTGGGATGGATGTTTGGACCACATAACTAAAAAGGCAGTCTCTCATTTAGTATTTGTTTAGGCTTCTCTGTGCCCATCCTTGATCTGTAGGGTCTGAACCAATTCCATTCCTTGAAATTGGCCCTTCCAAATCACATGGGCCAATGTGATAGTCTGTTGGCCTAGAGGGAGGATGTTTGTAGTTTTAGTGGCAGGGAATTGGCGGTGAATAACTGGTTCAGCCCCATAGGATTCAATAGTTTTCAATCCTGTAGATAGCAGGTAAACTTGCTATTTACTTAATACCTGTCATGACTGGAAAACAAAGCAACAGAATCAGTAATGATTTAAATAAATAGTCATAAAAATATTTTAGTTCTTTCCATGACATTTTCTTAAAGTAGCAAATCTTGGGATGTAGCTGATCATAAACTGTTGTTTAAGAAGAAGCAATGTAAAATAATAATAGTCTGTGGATGATAAAAGTCTTACAGTAATCATGGTTAAAGACATAAAAGAGATTTGGTTATTCTGTGGCACACAACAATTTAGCATATATAATTATTATTGATAATATAATACCAAGACATATTAAAATTTTAGGAATCTCATATAGTTTTGGAACAGATATTTGTAATATATTTATACAAATGCAACCCAAAGAAAGTTAAATACCATTTCATATTTGACAATGCTTTCCTGTATGGTTTAACATACCAGTAAGCCTAATAAGTTTCTCTTGGACTTTTAGTGGCTCTATTATTAAATTCTAGTTTGTGGTTAAAAAACTGAATTTAGAATTTTGTTTTTGGAATGTTTGTTAAAAATTACACTTTTAAAACATTTGTTTAAATAGAATCACAAATCACTATGAAATAATGGTTGTTTATTTAACCAAGAGTGATAGTCATCAGAAGAGTTTAAAGACAATGCAGGAAATTATATGGGTGTAAACCTTAACCCTTAAAGTTTAGTTTTTCTAGTTAGTCAAAAACCTAATAAAGACAACACAGGGATTATCTTGATAAAGCATAAAATCTTTGTTTCTTTCAGGCCAGTAACCAAAAATGTAAAGAAAACCTTCTGTAGTGCAATTGCTTTTTGTTTGTTTGTTCTTTATGGGGAGCCTATAACTTGGAAGTTAAACCTGATGAAAAGGGCACTTGAATTAGCAAGAGTGTGTCCAGCGTCATAAGTGAACAGTATAGTATAGAGGAACATACATAAGAAAAACTAGTACCTGGAATAGGCAAACAAATGACTCTTAGCAATAGCATGAGAAATTTTCTAACCATATTAAATAATTTAGACATATGAAGAAAGGTCAAAAATTCACTATTAAGTTCTATTGGAGAAAAACATTGTTTTCTTAAACCTTTAATATGAAACACTGTAACATCAGGTCATGACGACAGACTTAGAACCACCAGGGGAAAAAAATTACAGGAGCTGATGAAAAGTTGAAGGTGAGAGTTACCATTTCAGCCTTTTCAATAGGAAAAACTGAAGTCGGTAACACATAGAAGAAGTTGGGCTTTTAAGATATGAGTCTGAGAATTTTTTTAATTAAAAAAGAAAACAGCTTATAGAATTAAAATTAATACCTCATCTAATTTCATTAAAAGAAAGTTAATATTTTTTAAAACTTTGTTAGTTTTAGCCAAAAATTTTCTTTTTTAAATTATTGATTACATACAAAATTCCTTCATAAATTTCCTTCTATGAACATTATCCTGACTTCCACAGATCATCTACAACATACTTAAGCTTTCTGTTTTTTCCTAAATTTCCCTTTTCTTAAATAAACAGTTATTTTAGGGAAAAAAAAATTCTATATGAGATTCTTTCTTATACAATATTATTCTCCTTTCTGTTTAGCCTTTCTTACCAAAAACATATTTGTATATTCATTGCCTTTTTACATGTCTTTCTCTTACTTCACTAGTTACTTTCTATCTCGTTTTCATTTTCTTCCTGAATTTTTATTTTGAATCAACCTTTAAATAACCTCTGAATTAGACAAAATTATATATATAATTTTTTAAAATGAGAACACATTTTATGCCTCTTTTACAATTTTCTTATTAAAAACATATTATTTGGTAAACTTTATATATAGATCACAGGTATTGACTAGAATTTTTATTTTTAATAACTTTAAATTTTAGTGAAAACCTGGGAAGTAGGAAATCATGAATTGTCTGTCATATATCAGTATTTTATAGAGAGAACCATTTTATACCAATTTTTATGGAAAATGTATATTCTTATTATGTAACTTTTCTGTTAATTAGAAATGACAAACATTTAATAAGTGTCTTCTATTTAATATAAAAAACTTTAAAATTCTAAATTGTATGAAAATTTACTTGTATTTATCTTTTTTATGTTTACCTAATTTACCTAATTTATTTATTTATCTTAGCAGTTTATTTAGATTCCAGTTATCATTTTAAGTTATTTTCTGTTAACCATTTTTACACCCTATAAATTGACCAGGGATCAAAATATAGTTTTAGTTACTTCTTTTAAACTCATAAATCCTTCCAAGAAAACAAACGTAAGTATTCTAGTAAGACTTACTCTTTTGAACAACGTAACATCTTTTCTAGGTTTTATAAATATAGTAGAAGTTTTAGAATATATCCTGTTTAAATAATTAGATCCTTCCAAATCACTACATTAAAAAAAAACTATTGACATTGTAGGGATCAAAGTATCCCTGACACCCCCCACAGTTTAGCTAAACTGTAGGGAGCAAAGGCCACAGTCCTCATTGTGAATGAAAAAAATCCAAACTCTAAAATTTAAAGAGGTTTATTCTGAATTGTCAGTTCTTTTCCTAGGAAGTCATTGTTTGGGATCCTAATTTGATGTGGAAGTGCATTCTAAAGGGCTTTCTCCATTGCCTTTTCATCTCAAAATTAATCTCAATTGGCTTGTTTGCACATTTGTGCAAGGAACCAAACTGTCCTTGTCATAGACAAATGAGAGACTAAGTTACTCAGCTCCAAAGGGAAATGGCATTATTCCTCCCAGCCAAAAAGTATCCCTGGGTGACTGGGGGCCTCAGTGGGAGTTCCTGGGATAATTTTCTGTGGCATGGAGTGGCCCTATAGGAAACCCCCCAACAAAATTAATTAAAAGAAAGCTCATCTGGAAAACGCACGTAAGAGCTGATCGCTCAGCATTTTGAGCTCTCTTGGAGGTGGTGGATCCCTGAAGAGAGACTGAGACACATAAGAGGGTGGGAGTGACTTGGTGGTGAAACGCTGTGGAGTTCCACCCACAGTCAGCACATTCTGATCCACTACACCAAACCTTAGACCACAGTTTGGTTCCTTCTTCTATGGAAAAATGGGAAACAAATACTCTAAAAATGAGGAAAGGCAGGAAGGATGACCCCCTTCAGGCACCCCAGCTTGTTTTATGTTTGATAATTACAGTGCCTCTACTTGCAATTATTTGTGTAAATGGGAAGATCTTACTAAGGATGACCTAGGTCTGAGGTTTCCAAAATGGGGAACTTTTGATATTCCCAAATTGTTTTTTCTGTGTGCTCAACTAGAGAAATTAGGGTCCTGAATCAAGGAAAATGAATGGGGGTCATAATATAAATATATATAGCTGGCACTTGGAATTATCCAAAAGAGGGAATAATAAACTTGCCTCCCTCCAAGAAGTTAATAGAAAAATACTTGAGACTGTCTCAGAATTAAAGAAACCAGCAGAAGCTGCTTCTGAAATCAGGAAGGTGCCAAAAAGTGTCTCTCTGGTCCTCCTAACCCTCTGCTCTCTGAATTTCCTTGTCTGGATGATTTCCTTTTTTTCTATTCCTTCCCCTATTCCCTCACCTCAAACTGCAAAAGGATCAGAAATAGCTAGAGGAAAAGATAAAACAGTAGTTGCTTCTTTTAATATAAAACCCACAAGGAGAAAGTATCCTGACATTGTATACACCCTGGACCAAACCAGAGTTGAAAGCCCTGGTATCTGGATTCCCTGACCCAACTCAACACCCCCTTGGGTTTGCCAGGGAATTTCAAGTTCAAATGGTAGGGATTTTGAACTCTCCAATTATAGCTTTTAAATTTGATCCCCTCAAATTTCAATTAGGGGAACTTACAGGGCAGCACATTTTCCTTATAGTAAATAGAGACCATGTACATCTGCTGGGATGGGATTTCTTAGAGACCCGTAATGCCCACATCTCATTTTCACAGAAGGGAGAAGTGATTCTCAACATGGGAGGCACAGAAAACTTACAAAAGCCCACATGTAATGTCATGCTTGCTAAGGTTAATCAAGAAGTTGAAGTTGGGTGCGGTGGCTCATGCCTGTAATCCTAGCACTCTGGGAGGCTGAGGTGGGAGGAATGCTTGCGCTCAGGAGTTTGAAAACAGCCTGAGCAAGAGTGAGACCCCATTTCTACTAAACATAGAAAAATTAGCCAGGCATTGTGGCATATGCCTGTAATCCCAGCTACTCAGAAGGCTGTGGCAAGAGTATCACTTGAGCCCATTAGTTTGAGGCTGCAGTGAGCCATGATGACACCACTGCACTCAACCCAGGGTGACAGAGCAAGACTCTGTCTAAAAAACAAAAACTAAAAAAAAATCCAAATAATTTGAACAGGGGGATTTACAGACTATCTTATCCAAAATATCAAATTCTCTATGTGCAAACTCTTCCACGGATATCAGAAGAATTAAGTCAGCAGTTTCTATATAGGTAAGTCTAAACCTCTGCCAAATAGTAAGCAATACCCCCTTAGACCTGAAGTCTTACTAGGAATCAAACCAATCATTCAGGACTACTTAGATAAAGGACTCATAATACTCTGCACCATCCCTTGCAATACACCAATCCTCCCAGTCAGAAAGCCAAATGGAAAAGGCTGGAGGTTCATTCAGGACCGAAGAGCCTTAAATGAAATAATTCCTAGGCTTCCTGTTTTCCCTAACCCCCACACCTTGCTGTTCAATATTCCCATCACTGGCAGTCACTTTGCTGTCATTGACTTATGCAGCACTTTCTTCAGCATACCTGTAAAGTGGAATAGCCAGTATCTTTTTGTCTTCACTTGGGAAAATCACCAGTATACATGGGCAGTCTTGCCACAGGGTTACTCACAGTCCTACTCATTTTTCTCAAATATTAAAAGCAGATTTAGATGATATCATATTCCCAAATAGATCCACTCTAATTCAGTATGTGGATGATCTCTTGCTGTGTTCATCCTCCCTAACAGAATGCACAGAAGACACTGTATACCTGCTGCAACAGCTTGCTTTGAAGGAACACAAAGTGTCTACAGATAAATTGCAATTTTTTTCTCTCCCAAGTTAAATACTTAGGACACATGATTTCCCTGATGGAACATCTAATAAACCCTGAGAGAATCTCTGCCATCATGACCTTTCCTTTGCCCAAAACAATTAAGAAGCTTCTTAGGGCTAACAGGCTATTGCAGAAGTTTGATTCCAAATTACTCATTAATGGCTAGACCCTTATACAAAAAACTAAAGCATACCCAACTAGACCGAATCTGGTGGGAGGAAAGGGAAAACAATACATAGAGAATTTACAACAGGCTTTTACCCAGGCACCCACTTTTGGACACCCCAACTATAGCCTTCCCTTTTTCCTTTTTGTACATGGAAATGCTTTTGGAGTATTAACTCAAAAACCTGGTGACAATCACAGGCCAATTGGTTATTTCAGCCAACAGTTAGACCTAGTAGGAAGAGAATACCCTCTTGTATGACGGCTATATCAGCTGTGGCCATTTTATGTAAGAATGTTGAAGAATTTGTCTTGGGGTCCCCACTAACCATTTATGCTCCCCATTCTGTGGAATCTCTCTTAAACTCTCACCACACTCAACACTATTCTGTCAGTTGCCTCACCTCCTATGAGGTGCTCTTGCTTTCTTCCCCTAACATCACTTTGAAGAACTGTAACACTCAACCCTGCTACTGTCCTCCCTCTTCCAGGTGAACAATGAAAGGAAGAACATGACTGCAGTCTACTAACTGATATCTTGCTCTCCCCCAGAGCAGATTTACAGGAAACTCCTATCAAGAATGCTGAATTAATTTGGTTCAGAGATAGTCCTTATTTAAGGGGCAATCAGGGGCATTATTGGGTAGGACATGCCATCACTTCCACAGTAGACATAATAGAAAGTGCCCAGCTCCAACGAGTAAAGTCAGCCCAGGTGGCTGGACTAATAGCATTAACTAGAGCTTGCAATTTGGCTGAAGTGGTGAATATATACAGTGATACATGCTATGTCTTTGGAGTAGCCCATGATTTTGGCATGCTATGGAAACAAAGGTTTTTCACCTCATCTGGGCAACCTATACAAGATGGGCACCAAGTCCCACAGCTATTAGAAGCAATCCAAATGCCAAAGCAACTTGAAATCAAAAATTCCTGGGCATTCAAAGGATAATAGTGAAGAAGCTAAGGGAAATAATATAGCTGATGCTGCAGCAAAGAATGCTGCTCTAGAAATGCTGTGCTATATAAGAATGCACCTTCCATCCTGCCAATATCCTCAGTAACATTCTTTTATGATACCAATAGGCATCAACCCCTCAAGAGAAACAAATCTGGCAGCAAAAGGGAGGTGTTTTTGACCCAAGTATCCTAACAAGAAACCCATAGTTCCCTTAGATGCACAAGTATCTCTCCTTCAGTTCATTCATGAAATGACTCACTGGGCCGCTGAGAAAATGATACCATGAGGAAAACAATATTTCTGGAAACCATCCCCCACAATAGCCCAAAAGGTATACCCTCAGTGTACTACATGTCCAAAATATAACCCTGGGAAGCCCTTACGTAGCTCCCAAGGTTATTTTCCTTTGCCTGCCGGATCATTTGAAGTACGACAATTAGACTTTATCCAGATGCTGCCATCTCAAAATTATAAATGTGTGTTGGTGGTGGCTTGCATGTTCTATCACTGGGTAGAAGCATTTCCTTGTTGGAGGGCTACTGCCTCAGCAGTAGGCAAGATACTGTTGAAAAAAATCATTCCAATTTGGGGAATCCCTTCTGAGCTACACAGTGATCATGGGACTCATTTTACTGAAAATGTTTAATCCATTTGCAGAATCTGGCCCATAATACAACATTCCCATTGTGCCTGTTGTCCCCAATCCTCTAGGTTGGTCAAATGGACAAATGGCACATTAAAAACTCAATTAGCTAAGTTTACAGAGGCTTTTAATCTCCCATGGCCAAAAGCCCTCCCACTGGTTTTGCTTAATCTTAGGTCCACTCCTGTTGTTAAACACTGTCTATCACCTTAAGAAATAATAACAGGAAGACCTATGAGGCTGGAGGGAGGCTTATATGAGCCAGCCTTACTCAAGGGGGAAATATGTCAGGGACTACTTAAAACTTCAACAAATAATACAAAGCTGGTGACAGAGTCTTTCCACAGCCAGCTGCTGGGGTACAAAAAGACTCCAAGAATCACGGATTACAGCCAGGTGACTTTCTTGGAAAACACATCAACTAAAGGTGACTTTTCACCACTGGAAAGGACCTAAACAGGTACTCTTAACTAACACTTGTGTTGCAAAATTAAAGGCAGTCACCTTTGAATTCACATCTCACACCTAAAACTAACACCTGACCACATGCCCAGTCATGCTGCTGACTACACCTCGACCTCTGAAATGGTCTCGGATACCCACCTGTGATTTCAGAAAACATCTGCGGCTCAATCCATCTCCAAAGCAATATCCGAGGCAACAACTGAAGCAGACATTCTTCCAGAGACATCAGACCAGGCCAGTCCTCATGAACCCTAAAATAACTCTATTCTCATCTTACTCACTATAGAGTATATTGCTGAAAACCCTGAATGCCTTCACCAAGACCTCCAAGAGGTTATTTGGGATCTATAGAATCTCCCTTGGTATAACTTTATAAATGGTTATGGGTATGAATTTTCTTGCTAAAATTAGAAAAAGGTTTTAGCTGCTCACCCTCCTTCCTATAATTTCCTGTATCTTCCTACCCTACACAGCTTCGCTCTTCAAACCTGGTTCCCTGCAAACCTCACTTAATTCACTGCCAATAGAGCCCATATAATTTGGTATAATGTAGATTGGAATGAAATGAGGACCACTGAATGGAACAGTTCCACTCTAAACATTCCTAGAGGTGCCACTTTTGCAGGGTACCTCTATTATAAGGCTGTCATCAAATATGAGGCCCTGCAGGAATATTTACCAAATAATGGCCTCAGGATGATTATTGAGGGGGTCTAATCATATAGAATATTGCATAACAATAGATATTGGTGATGGCAAACTCAGACAATTGCCTGGGTATGAAGGAAGAAAACTAGCTGTTTTCGGTGTAAACTGCCACAGCACAAGCTGCCCAAATGACCACCAGCCCTGTGCTTGTGGCTGGATGCCTTTATCCAGCATCAGCCACACTGACACTGCCCATAAAAACTTTTTATGGGAGTTAGTTGATGGACAGAAGTCCCTGACAGTGAAAATTCAACCCTAAGGCCAGGGCACCTCTGTAAAGTCTTATGGCATACCCAGACAAGGGCATACTTAATTGTAACCTCCACTAACCTGACAATTGTCTGGGATACCCAGCAGTTCTGGGATGACTCCATTTAACCAAATTGCACTGAGGCTATTAGCATACAATGGCAAAAGAATTCCTGGTGGATACACCAAAATTGGCCCCCCAAAAGACTAAAATGTGACCTCACCGGAGGAATTGAAACGGGGCTAGGTATATTGGGACAAGCTGAATTCACAGCTAATTAGAGAGGCATTCCTTAGAGATAGTTTCCCTCTCAAAAATAGGCCACATAGGAGGAACGCTGTTCCCAGAAGAAGAAAAGGGATGGGAAGCTGCCCTAAAGAATAATACAGCAGTCATCAAATGGTTAGAAGAGACCAGACAAAGTGTAAAGACACACTCTCAAACCCAAAGGTGGGCATATACTCTAAGGGTATGGCTCATGTCTGTTATTACAAATGGAATCTCAAGTAGCTATGAAACAATGGTCTACAATACCCAGTGCTGAGGCTAAATCTAAGCACCTATGGAAAATATATGGTTCCCCTAATTTATGAAAAATTTTACATGGCAAATGTGACCACAGACATTGTATTCTTAAAGTTGAGTCACCAAAGTTGAAGGAGGCTCAAAAGTATTCTGTAGTTCAACTAGCCAGCCTTGCAACCATTGTCAATAATATGAGAATACTTCCTGTAAGAGTCGAAAACTCACTAGGAGCTCATGGCACAGATAGAGAAAGATTTCTCACACCAAGATTAAGATAGAAAGAAGTACAGAGTTTATATTCCTTTCTCCTACTGAGAAAGGGCACAACACAAGGAAGGAAAGGGGAGTATTGGCTCTGGGG
This sequence comes from Daubentonia madagascariensis, assembly GCA_023783475.1. Lineage (NCBI taxonomy): Eukaryota > Metazoa > Chordata > Mammalia > Primates > Daubentoniidae > Daubentonia > Daubentonia madagascariensis. The sequence continues at coordinate 49,477 of JAKFHU010001957.1, read as the reverse complement.
CCAAGCAGCTTCAGGGTTTTTACTAGGAAAGGCTGAGAAGGAGTAGAGAGAAATTTATGGTTATAGCCCACTTAGCAGGAAACAGCGGTGAAATTGCTGCATTCACTTTTTCCTTTTTCTACTGTAGCAGACTGATAACAGGATCAGCTGCAAGGTGTCAGGGAGTTGACTTCCTGCTTTCTCTTTCCCCTGGAGGTGGGTTTGTCCTTAGGAGGAATTGAGGTGGGAAGCTTGAACCCCTGCTGTCCATTTAGAAATTCGTCAAGGCTGTTAGACTCTCAAAAAACATTTTAATCTACAGGTAGTCAATCTTAATGACAGCAAGTTAGATAGTTTACTTTTTTTTTTGTTTGTTTTTTCTTCCTTTCTCCTGGAGAATATTTTCCCCTGTAGTGTAGTCTAACCTGTCTGATGAATGTTAAGGAGAATTTACACTTTCTTTCTTCTGCTCAGCTCCTTTTAATTGTTGTGCAAACACCAGACAGGTAATTAATCTCAGGAACAGCAAGTTTAGGATTACATTAGGAGAAAATAGGGTTCAGTGTATGGTTTAGGGCCTCCAGCCTATTTCCAAGAGGTCAGCTCTTGCCTCAGGAATTATTTTTTATCCTCAGTGTATTTGACAGTGGACCAGTTTTAAATCCAGAATAATCCCCTTTCTAGACAGGAGCACTTACCCAGACTGAAAGCCTCCTTCACTTGCAGACTCTGCCTCTCAGGCTGAAACCTAAAATACTCACCTGATTCCTTCCTGATTTTAGGATTGTGGTCTCATTGTGACAGTTTTGGTAGTCAGTGTATGTGTGGAAGGGAGGAAAGCAGAAAAATCCTGAGATAGACACTTGCCATTCTGTGACCTCACCTCCCCACAGAAATGCAATTATCATTTTATTATACTGGCAATGATAGTGCACACTAGTGGAGCTGAGGCTATTTCTGAAAAACTCTGTCTTTGTCATGAATCCCCCAAATAATTGCAGGTTCTTAATCAGCATCTCCAAGGACACCATTGGAATGATTGCAAGAGGCTCTTTCTTTTCCATGATCCTTGGAGGCAGACAGGGTGTCATGTGGAAGAGAGCAGGAAATGCTAAGGTCCAACACAAGAGGGCCTGGCAGTGAAACATGTGTTGTACACTGGACTATGTGCTTCCCTGAGAAGGCCTTTTATTCAAAATTTAAAACTTAGTTAACTATTTTTTTATTTATTTTAGAGACAGGGTCTTGCTCTGTTGCCCAGACTGGAGTGCAGTAGCCTGATCATAGCTCACTGCAGCCTCCAACCTAGGCTCAAGTGATCCTCCTTAATCAGCCTCCTGAGTAGCTGAGACTAAAAGCATGCACCACTATGCCTGGCTATTTTTTTAAAAATTTTTGTAGAGATGGAGTCTCTCTATGTTGCCCAGGCTGGTCTCAAACTCCTGGCCTCAAGTGATCCTTTTGCCTTGGCCTCCAAAAGTGCTAGGATTACAGGCACAAGCCAACATTCCCAGCCCAAAATCTGAAATTTTAAAATATTTATCATTATCGTTTCCAACTTTGAATATTATATATATTATTCATAATGGGTATAACATTATATACGAGGTTAAATGCGAACGTCCTCCAGGCAGTGCCAAGTCCCTGTAGGAAGAGGAAACCCTGCTTGCACCCATGAGTATGTGGAATTCCCATCACCTGTCACTCAGGGGATTAAGGGGAGGAGCCTGAGGCCTTATCCAATCAGGAGGGTTGGGGTGGGAACTGTCCAATCACGTTCGCAGCGGGAGAGGAAGGGGCGGCTTCTAGGATCTGGCCTAGCCTAGGTCTCTTTCCTTAGCCCGCCAAGCTCAATCCGCGTTCGCTGCTCCTCCTGCTTCGCTCTGGAAGGTGCAGGTGTCTCTGCCGCAGCCTCTGTCGCCCTGTGACCTGCAGGTACCGCAGGATCCGTGAGGAGGACGCCGGGACCACACGGAAGCCGGGAAATGGTGAGTGTGGGGCTACTTGTCCTGGGGGGTTGGAACCGGCCAGAACCGGCGGCGGCGGGTCCCGGGCCTCCCGCGTCAGACCGGAGTCCGCGGACCGAGTCCCCGCGGGTGCAGCTCGGCCCTCGGGCGCCTCTGGGCACTGGGTGGGGCGAGAACCGCAGCCGGACCCCGGGCGTCCTGTCCCGTCCGCGCGTGACTTGGCACGGCCGGAAGCCCTGTCTGGGCAGCTCCGCGCCCGCAGCCCCGCGTCTCCCCACGTTGTGAGGTAACCACGGTTCCCGACTCGGCGGCGGGGACCGTGGGGTCCCCGGTCTGTCCTTTCTCCTGTTAAAAATTAAACTAAGGCACCGTTCGGAAATTAAAGAGTTTATAAGAACAAACAGCGATTATGAGTCAGGAAGCCCCCATGGCTTGTGTTTGGGGGTCCACGGGAGGGGCTTGCAGGAAAGGCTTTTAGAGGTGCGTGAGGAAGCAAAACAAATTCAGTAATTGATTTGTTATAGTTTTGTAGCCACCTTTTTTGGACTATGACGGTGGCTGTCTTCTGGTTATGAAATCAGAGGTTAATTAGTAGTTTGTAATTCGTTAAGCATATTTTTTTCTCGAAGTTAGTAATTTACAAAAAATGTATCTGAGTTAGCTTTCAGTATCCTTAGGTAGGAAATCAGGGCACAAGAGTCAGTTCAGTCTAATTGCCAACTATGTAGTTATTTTAACACTCCACAGAAGGACTTGTTTCTCCCTGCATTTTCCAAATGTATGGCAAGCACAATCTCAAATCCACCAGCCTGTTCCTCCAGCATAACTCTCTTAGGGCTTGCAGTAAAATCCTAGATTTCTAGTTTTTCCCCCACATTCCCAAATGTCAACTTCCACTCACCAATTCACATTATCTACTATTTGTCCTTTATTGTACTTTTCAAAGAGACAGAGTATTTTAATTGTTTATCATTTTTCACAGAGCGTTGGTGGCTCTCCTTAAAACATTTGTGTTTCTGAACGTTTCACATGAGAAAATCAGAGAAATCACTTGATGCTCTGCTTTAGTAATTCTTTCTGCCCCTCCTTTTATCTTCCCTAGGCACAGACACCTTACCAGAATGTCTTTGGGTTGAGGTTTCTCTTTAGAAACTTTGTAGGGTGATGTGTCCTCAGCCACCCTCCTGTCTTTTCCTGGGTGGGTTTTACAACTGTCTGGGGATGACCCAGAATGCCCACAGTGGCCACATCCCTTGGAGTGTCTGGTAAATATCAGCCCCTGTGTCTTCTCCAGGAAGACAGTCTGAGTTCTGGGGCTGGAGCCAGTCAGAGCATCAGGATGCCTTGGGGCTGAGAGGAATCTCCAGGTATATCCTTCATCTAAAAAGCTCAGTTCTTGACACATTAAGCTTTTCTTCCCCCAACCCCAGGTTTCATTTCTTGGAGACATGTCAATTGGATGCTGGTATTGAGGGGAAAAAAACCCCAAATGATTCCTGCTGTCTGGATTTTCTCACAGTGTTTTTTTTGTGCTCAGTTTTCCCACAAGTAAAGTGTGTCCAGTGAGGGACATTTGGGGGACCTACAACACATGGATGCCTGTGAAGTTCACCCAGTGTGGATCAGGCTGGGCCTGGGTTGGAAGGAGACTCTGGGTGTCTCAGGGAAGGGAGACTCTTTCCTCCTGCACATGGGCTGTTATGCCACAAATTGTCATGGGATTCCATGACTCTTTCCAGCTGGGACTGATGACTGTCAACCTAAAATAATCAAAAAGGTCAGAATCTAAAGAGAGTATTTATGTACAGTGGTTGAGGATGGTCACCCAGGAGCATAGATTCAAGTTGCCCTGAACTTACCTCCTATTAGCAGCAGTTACAAGTAGGTTTTTAAGGGAAAAAGAGGAGAGGCAGTTTCTAAGTTGTTCACCATGAATTTACATTAAAATTACATAAGCTATTGATAGGCTATACTTTGCCTTTTGTGTCACAAATTCCAGGAACAGGAAGATAATGGCTGTGGTAGCTGGTCTGGAACAAAATGTCTTTAAACAATTGCCCCAGGCATGGGTTGGGGGGTTGACATAAGTCACACAGTCATATTTCTCCGGACCTGATGAATTCTGCATAACTCATAGCTCAGAGAGCTCTGGGCCATTTTTCTTTTCTCCGGACCCAGAGGAAATGTGTTCTGAAGGCAGACCCCTCCTCACACCCAGTTGCCACCATGTGATTCCTGTCCACTCACACACGTGTGCACTAGGTAATGAATGGCCATGCCCCTTTCAGGACAAGGTTTCTGTGGTGCATTCTATGGCACACATGCTGCTGCCTGAGTCTGTGAGTCACCCAGTGTACTCCCCCATTCCAGTGATTTTAGGACTTGAGTAGTTTCAGGTTTATTTTTTGATGTTGCTGATGATGCCATTCTTGGTTTTGTTGTCAAGTGCTATCACTTTATAAATTTATCAACCTAAAGAAAAAAACAAAGGCACAAAATATGTATTTTAAAGTGTTTACTTGAAAGTGTTCAAGCTCAGGAATTGTACCTGCAGCACATTTGCAACTAAGATTGCCCACGAAAAACTCACACAAGTACCTAGAGGACTCCTGTATTATTCCCATCCGCAGCACTAAATCTGTAGCAGAAACCTGATCCCTCCACCACCTTAGGCTCTGGAACACATGGTCATAATCTTATCTCCTACATGGACACAAGAATAAGACATAGCCCCACCTGGGCTTTTATTTGCAGCAAAAAGCAGTCCTTCCACCAACACTGCACTGTCCTGAACCCATGTGTCCTTGATAGCACCTTCTCTGTTCTGCCTATTTTTCCCTAAAAATCCTCTTTTTTGTCCATGCAATGTGCCCAAGGCCACCCCTCTTGTGCCTGAATATAGCACCTCCTGGAATTCAGATGTCCTTAAGTTGAAGACTATGGCCCTAGAGCTGGCTGGGGTAAGAGCAAATGCAGATTAGAAATCTGAGACTTAATTCTCAAAATTGAAAATGAGGGAAGAGATTTTGGTCCCCTTCTCTTTCTTGAAGTGTTTAATTTAGAAAACTTCCGTATTGCAATTTTTTATGCCTCTTCAAAATATATGTAAGTTATTTTAACAGCTAAATGGGGTTTTTGCCATTCTCTTTGACTCAAAAATAGCTTTCTCTAGAACCGGGAACAATTGCTTTGAAATTTAAATAGCCATGAAGATAAGAGCCCTATGCAAAGGTTTTTTGTAGAAAAGTAGGAGCCTACCTTCAGTAGGCACCTGGCTCCAAGTTGCAAATCTACATCTTGTCATAAAGACAACAGAAGTATATTTTTCCTTTTAATATAGTCAATTGAAATTTCCTTTGAATATAGCCAAAACAGAGATAGGCTCCCCAATTACCAGGTGAATTTGGGTTGTACTATATATGACAAGTGGTACTGTTAAGTCTTCTACTTGAAGACTAGTTATGCAATTTTTCTTTATTTTTTCAAATTCTTAGCAGATTTCCTATGACACACATCACAGTCTCATTAAATTCTGTAATAAAAAAGTTTTCTTTGTTCTACCATTGTGGATAGTTATTCTGGGGCTGGAGATGATTTTCTTATTATATTTCTGAAATGCTGTCCAGAGTTTTCAGACATGATATAAACATGTAAAGTGCCCATAAGGTTTCAGCGTAAAGGGCTCTTTTCCTGTAGGGCTTCCAGTCACTACCCAAAATTGTGCAGCAAATTGTACACTGCCTCAGAATCTGCAGGCAGAATTGTCTCTCTGCCTATTTGGGATCTACAGTCTCTTCTAGAGCAGTTAGAGCAGATTTCTACAAAAAAATAACTTCACAGGGCAGCAACCAGTCATCCCAGCTCTTTCTTTCAATGCACTCGGCATCTTCAGAACTTGAACATGAGCCAGAGTCTGGGGCCCCAGAACTCAACCAGCCTTACACACTTGCATTGAGCAGACCTTAGAATCTTAGCTTTCCCCTCCTCCTCTTGCACAAATGTTCATGGGCCTGCAGAAGGCACCTGCAAATCTCCTACCTCCCCAAGACCTAAATCTATAGCTCCAAAATTTAAATCCAGGTCTGGGGTTCTGCAGGATGTGTTATAGCCTTTCTATGAATGGATCTGTCCTTCAGCTTCCCTCCCCTCACTGTAACACCCGAGAATATAGAGCTAGCTTGACCTCACCTAAAACTGCATATAAGATCTGGCCCCCACCTGGGATTCACAAGACAGGGCCAGAGTTTGAATATACAGATATACAGAGGATATACAGAAAACCTAGGGGAGACATTTTCTGCATTGAGAGAGATCAACATAGATATCTTAAAGCCCCATTTTTGGAGTGGGGCCCTCTGAATTTTCCAGATCTTGTCCAGTGAGCTGCTGTAGTTGTGTGAGGGGTTCCTGGTGTAAACAGAATCTGGTGGCAGAATCTGTAAGTGTAAACAAGCACCTCAGCAGCCAGAGGGCAAGGCCATAAAATATCCATTGTCATGACCACAACAATACCTGCCTGTTCACTGTGTTACAGGATATTAGGGTATTCTTGTTCTTCCTCCTACCCCAGAGTTAGCTGATCATGGATGGATAATAGCTCACAGCTGATCCAGAGTCAGCTGCTTCACCAGGGACAGGTTTATTCTCTCTTCTGACCCACAGAGTCAGAATGAGTGTCTCCTGCCTGGATCACCATGGGGGCAGCAGCCTAGTGTCACTGGGGACCTTGTTACCAGGATGTGGGAGTCTTTGAGATATTGGGGATGTGCTGTGCAGACTGGGATCAGGTTCACAACAGGGTTTAATCCTGATTCCATCTCAGAGGTGAAAAAAGGAGTGAACCAGGGTTTGTTTCTGCCCTCACAGAAGAAATCTCCTTGGTTGTTGCCCAGATGGGAGTTGCTCCAGTGCCTTGGTACTTGAGTGAGGAACGAAGAGGAGGTCTGGAGATGCAAACTGGTAGATAAATCAATGGCCTTCATTTCATCTGGCCATGAGAAAACCAAGTGAAGCAGTCATGGTTTTAATGTCCAGAAACTTTCAGTCTAGAACAAATGCATAAATGGTTGTACTTAGCACCTTGTGTTCAGTAGCAAGAAGGGAGGTGTACAGGGGACTTGGGCTTCATTTGCACCACTTCCCTTATGATGTTGTGAGTGCTGATGTGACCGCTGAGGGACAATTCATGGACAGAAGAGTTGTTATCATTATGATTGTTATTTCTATTGCTTTTGCCTTGTTGAGAGTAAATATTTAGCTTATATTATAATTTTCCAAGAAAACCCTATGTGTTTGCACTAAATTGTTTGTTATTGTATGTTACAAAATAGATAGGAACAGAGTTTAAACAATTAAAATCAAAGAAACTCTGTGAGTATACTCTCTTGGGCAGGCTTAAGAAAGACAGAACTGAAAACAAAACAGCAGTATAGGGATGAGAAGTTTTGGGCCTGCTTCCTGCTCCAGCCCTGCCCAGATCAAGCCTCTGCCGAGACTGGTCCAGGTCTGGCCTCACCCTGGAATCTCCCCTCACAGAACTGACTAGAAGAGATTAGACTTTTTGGTGGCTGCTCCTGCTGTCTCTCCAAAGCTGGTGCTCACAAGTTTTTAAAACACACAAGCAGGTAAATGGGAACAAAGGACTCTATATTTTGAGGGCTTATTTTTTTTTTCTCATTAAAACCTTTGGTTCTAGAGACATCTCACCTAGCAACCTGTTTTTCATTCCTGCAGATCCAGTAGTTCCTCCACAAGTTATAAAAAGGTAAATATAAACACAACAATGAAAAATACCTCTGAACTACACTCCACCCTTCTTTTCTGTATTGCTTCTGTCTGTATTTAGGTTTTATTTTATATTTTTTTTTCTTAAAATCAGTGATAAGTAAACAGGAGAGAAATACAAAGATTGGGTCTTTCATCTGAATCCTGCTTGGAATTTGGGGACATTTAGTACCTGACTTCCAGGGTATTATGAAGTTTAACTCACACACTGTGATGTTGCCAGCACAGTGTTCTGCAATATACTTGTGAGCACACGGCACCTGCTGAGTAAACACTGCATTAACACATTTGTACATGTTGTTCTACAAATGCAGACTCACTCAGACATGGCTGCCTTCTCTAGCGTTCTGTAAACATCAAATGGCCAGCAAAGAATGTGATCTTTCAAGACAGTATTTGTGCTACGGTAAGACTGTTGGTTGTAAGGGACTGTGTGTGCTGTGCCTGCTGTCTCTAGCTGAGTGCTACTGATAATGGGTCTAGGGAGAGCATCATCTGCATTAACAGGGACATGTTACAGAAGCCAATTCATAGACCCCTTCCAAACCTGCAGAACCACATTACTTGAAGTGGGACTCATAATCCCAAATGACTTATATGTACATTGAAGCTTGAGAGACAAGACTTAGCTAAGAGGGTCTCAGCCCAGGCTTCCAGTTAGAATCACATGGCCAATTTGAAGACAGACCATCACTACTGCCCTCCCCCACAGATTCTGTTTTTGATGATTAGATCCAGATTATGACTTAATTTTTCCCACTCATGTCCCAGTGCTGATTATGGTCCATCTGTGTTCATTGCTACTGATACCAATTTGTTGTATTACAGCTGAGGGTAACTTCATTCACTTGGTTAAGGAGCTCTCTGCAAGATTCCTTCACTATAAAGTTTATGATTTTTCTCTTTGTCATTAATGCTCTCTTGGTGGAATTTACTGAGTGGTGTGTATAAACCATCACATTTATTGCAGAAACTCCCCTTTGTTTTTAGTTTCCATTTCATCATAGCTTGCTTTGGAGAATAAAATATCTCATATGTTGACTCTAGATACTGCTTTTGAAATTAGTAGATTTAAAACAGTCAGGCGTCAGTCTTGAAGGTTTCCATTTTATTCTCCACTCATGTCACAAACATATGTTTCTTTATTACTTCTCTGTATTTTCAGAGAAAGGGAATAAGAATTAACATACAAGTAATATATTTAAGCATCTTAAAACTTTAAAATATAGCAGGATGCATAGAATAAATGAAACAAAAAATGGAAAAAGAACACAAGGTTCAGGGACAATAGCTCTTATTTTAATTTACATCATTGTTTGTGGTGGTCTCCATAATATGTTTAAAAAATCATTTACAGAGATTTGTAAGTTTTTTACAATTAAATATATTTCTTCATTTACACAAAAATTTTCTACTCTATCACTTTTGATGTGCATATACTTACCATTTCTATGTATTTGTGTGCTTAAATGTGAGCATTATTTGATCAATTTTGTGTTGCTGCCTTCTTAACTTGTCTTCATTACTCTTCTCAGTTGTGAAACCTGCTCTGAACTTTCTGCTGGGCTTGTCTCTGTAGATTGACCTGTATGTCCCTTTGAGATAAATTCTAAGTCAGACAAACTGGGGTAAAACCTAAGGTCTACTGTTTACTGGATAATTGGCAAAATATTCTCATAAAAGAAGAATACTATTATTTTTCTCATAGATTATTTTGTGGTTTTAAGCATTAACATATGAAAAACTGCTAGGATGACATCTAGGATACGGTAAACATTCAAAAAAAGATTGCTGCTGTTCTTGCTATTATGTTATAACCTGTAAATTTCATTAAACTCTCAATTCCATGTCATCCATGAATCTTCCCTCAAGGGTCTACCTCTCTGCTGCTCAAAAGTGTGGCTTTGAGACCTGAGGCGTTGGCATTTCAGGTGAGCTTCTCAGAAATGCAGAGTCTCAGGCCTCATGCAGATCTCCTGAATCAGAATCTGCATTTTAGCAAGATCTCCAGTTCATTGTTGTACCCAATATAATTTGAGAAATGTGCTTCTAACTCACTATGACTTTTCCATCTGAGGAATAGACACAACTGATTCTGTATGATACAAATATAGCACTCAAAAATGTATATTCCTGTGTTGATGCATTAGTTGTGTATTTTATATTCTATGTAAGCATGGTGTCTGTACTAATTTTGTGGATCTCATGCCATTCTCTTTCCACAGAGGGAGAGAATGCTTTAAGGAATATTAGTGAGTTAAAATGTATCTTCTTGTGTAATTCAAGTTACTCATATATGTCAGAGCCAGTACTCGTAATTCCTTCACTTTATCTTGGGTCAAATTAAGAACTGTGCCCATGGCCACATGGTCAGTTATTTATTTATTTTTTCAGGGACTGTTGACATTTACTTATGTGGCCATAGAATTCTCTCTGGAGCAGTGGGAATACCTGGATCCCAAGAACTCTGCCCAAGGCCACATGGTCAATGTATTATTTATTTATTTGTTTTTCAGGAACTGTTGACATTCAGGGATGTGGCCATAGAATTTTCTCCGGAAGAGTGGGCATGCCTGGACCCTGCTCAGCAGAATCTGTATAGGGATGTGATGTTAGAGAACTACAGAAACGTGGTCTCTGTGGGTGAGAATAACTTAATTCCAGAATATCTAATATATCTCAAGGGTTTTATTTCTTTTCTTTGCAGAATGTGTCTTGGGAGCTTGTGCTTTGTATGAATGAGTATCAGATTCTTGCTTTCAGGAAAAAAGTTGGGGGTTTGTTAATGTACAAAAATATCTTTATGTTTGACCTCATTATTTACCTTGAGCTGATTTGCAAGTTTCACTCTGGTTAAGTGGTAATTCTAGAAATTTAGTGATATAAAATATTGTTGTCTACACCTTAATATCAAATTCTTCCTTTTTATTTTTGACTCAGTCATGCTTGAAAGTGAAGCACTGGATCCACAAACTTAAAATGCTTCCTAAATATCCTACAGGAGCTCTCAGGAGATAGTATTTAGGAAAATACTATCTAGGATAATTCTTTCATTTTCTAGGATATTCTATAATATTCTCTCTTTACTAAGTACAGTACCAACTTGAAAATTGAAGAACCCCAAGCAAAATTCATGTGTTTTTTTAAATAAAATAGAACTTGCTGTCTCTAAACTGGACCTGGTCACCTTTTTGAAACAAATGAAAGAGCCCTAGAATGTGAAGAGAGAGGAAATAGTAGCCAAACACCCAGGTAGGTGGGAGTGAATGAAGCAGATGACACATGTGATAGGTCCAAATATCAAGGAGGAAACAAAACCTTAAAGTGTGGACTAAGAAGCTCTGGCACAAGGAAACTAATTTTTGAGAAGCCTAGTTTTATTTCTCTTGTCCTTACAGAAGGACATCTTCTTTCTCATGCTCTTAAATTATCTGGGGATTGGTTCTCCTTAAGATTGTGAAAAATATTATCTGAGGATTCCCTTTGCCCTTCGGTGATCTTCCATCAAATTCACAGTAAGAGCCAAAGTCCTCCCATTGGCCTGTGAGGGCCTATGTGATCTACTCATCCATTTCCTTGGGGGCCCTGGGAAAATCCCTGCATATTTCTAACTTACTCCATATTAAACCATTTTTTAAGTTGTGTTTTTGCCTCTTGTGAGAAGTGTATGAACATAGTGGTGGACATAGTGATATAGTTCAGAATTCCCAGGAATACTGTAGATGGATGTCAAGCATTTTCTGTTTTATTAATTTCCAATCCTGTGGAGGTTTCAGAGGAGATTCTACAGAAATTGAGACTCTATAATTTTATCAGAGTACAAAGCATCTCCCTTTAACTAAACATTAAATTACATATTAAATATTTAATTTTTAAATATTTATTTTAAAAATCTAATTATATGTTTTACATTAACATTTTCTATTTCCTAGCCTGAACCAAGATTGGAAATTTAAACTGTATATGCACAATTTGCAATGTATGAAATAGTTTAATATACTATTTTCCATATAGAGTTCTTAACTAAAAACGGTCTATGGGTAGCTTAGAACATTGTCTAGCAAATAGTAACATTTTGACTTTTACTTTATATCTTGTTAATAATAATTATCATTTTATAATTTTATTTGGTTAAGTATGCAGTTTACTGAGAATGTGTCCTCTATGTTCATTTGTTCATTCATTCATTTGTTCATTCTTCCTGATATGTGGATTTTTAAATAAATATTAATATAAATTTTATGTTTTTGAGGTGTACATCTTGATGATTTGATATATGTATACATGGTGTAATGATTAACACAATGAATTTACCATATCCACAATCCCACATAGTTGCCAAATTTTGGGGGGTGAAAACACTTAAGGTCTACTCTCTTAATCTATTTAAGAGAGTATTACTTAATCTCAAGTGTACAATATGGTATTGTTAACTATATTCACAATAGTGCACATTATATCCCCAGAATTTATCTTGTAAATGAAAGTCTGTACTCTTTGACAAACATCTCCCAATTTTTACCACCCCCCACGCTGTTGGCAGCCACCATTCTACTCTCTACTTCTATGATCTCTACTTTTTTAGATTCCACAAATAGCTCATATCATATAGGAATTGTGTTTCTCTATTTTATTTCAGTTACCATAGTTTCCACCTGGTTCATCCATCCATGTTGTCACAAACAGCAAAATTACCTTTTTTGTTATGGCTAAACAATACTATATGTTGTGAATAATCTGCTGTAAATGTAGGAGAGCCGATATCTCTTTGTATTACTGATTTCATTTCCTTTGGATATGTACCCAGAATTGAGATGGAAGGATTGGATGGTACTTTTGTTTTTAATATTTGAGGAGCCTCCATACTGCTTTCCATATGGCCGGATCAATTTACATTCCCTCAGACATTGCACAAGAGTTTCCTTTTCTCCTCACCTTTGCCAACATTTATTATCTCTTGACTTTTTCATAATAGTCATTATAACAGCTGTGAGGTGATGTCTCATTGTGGTTTGACTTGCATTTCCCTGATGAATAATGATGTTGGGCATCTTTTCATAAACCTGTGTGCCACTTTTATGTCTTCTGTGGAGAAATATCTACTCAGGCCCTTTGCATATTTTAAGTCAGGTTTATTTATTTATTTATTTTTGCTATTGAGTTGTATGAGATCCTTATATATTTTAAATATTACATTCATCAGATATATTTTCTCCCAATCCTTGGGTTGCTCCTCTATGTTTTTTTTTCTTTGCTGTGCAGAAACTTTTTAGCATGATGTAGTCTTGTTTTTGGTTTTTGCTTTTATTGCTTGTACTATTTTGGTGTGGTATGAAAAAAGAAATTATTACCAAGGCTAATGTCAAAGAGATTGTTCCCTATGCTTTATTCTAGAAGGTATGTAGTTTCTGTTATTACATTTAATGTTAATCCATTTTGAGTTATGGTTTTTTGTGTATGGTATGAATGCCCAATTTCATTCTTGTGCATGGGGATAGCCACCTTTTATCATCATTTATTGAAGAGACTATACTTTCTCCTTTGTATATTTTGGTGCCCTTGACAAAAACCAGTTGACTGTATATTCATGGGTTTATTTCTGCTTTCTCTATTCTTTTCTATTGACCTATTTGTCTGTTTTTGTCAGTAACATACTCTTGGTTAGTGTAGCTTTGTAATAGTTTGAAATCAGGAAGTGTGAAGACTCCAGCTTTGTTCTCTCTCAAGAGATTTTGTTGGCTATTTGGGATCGTTTGTAGTTTCATAGAAATTTTTGAATTCTTCACTATTTCTGTAAAAAATGTCATTGGAATTTTAATAGGGATAGGGATTGTAGATTGCTTTGTATAGTATGGACATTTTATATTAATTATTCCAATCAATGAATAAGGGACATCTTTTCATTTATTTGCATCCTCTCCCATTACATTCATTAATGTCAGATTTTACTGAACAGACTTTCACCTCCTTTGTTAAATTGAGTCTTAATAATTTTATACTATTTAATTCTATTGTAAGTGGGATTGTTTCCTTAACTTTTTTTCTCGGATAGTTTATTGTTGGTGTATAGAAATGCAACTGAATTTTGAATGTTGATTTTGTGACTTACAACTTTAATGAGTGGGTTTATTAGCTCTAACTTTTTTTGATATAATCTTTATGATCTTCTCTATATATGATCTCTTCATCTACAAGTAGAGAATTTTACTTCATTTCTGATTTGAATGCCTTTTATTTCTTTTTCTTGCTTAATTACTCCGGCTTGATCTTCCAGTACTATGTTGAATAAAAGTGGTGGGATTTTGTATTCTTCTCTTGTTTCTGATACTAGAGAAAAAAAGTTTTTAGCATTTCACTGTTGAGGATAATGGTAACTGAGGGCTTGTTATATATGACCTTTATTATGTTGAGGTACATATATTTGTATGTATATTTTTTCAAGTTTTATTATGAAAGTGTGTTGAATTCTTTCCAATGCTTTTAATAAATCTTTTGACATGATTATATGATTTGCATCTTTTTTTGTTTTTGTAGTGTGTCATTTTTATTGATTTGTATATGTTGAAACATCCTTGCATCCTAAATATAAATCCTACTTTTTCATGGTGTATGATCTTTTTAATGTGTTGATGAATTTGGTTTCTAGTATTTTGTTTAAAATTTCTGCTTGTATCTTCATAAGAGATAATGGTTTGTGGTTTTTCTTCTTGTGGTGTCCTTATCTGGCTTCAGTGTGAGGGTAATGATGGCCTCATAACATGAGTCTGGGAGTGCCTCCTCCCTTCGTGTTGCATGCAAATGAATGTTCAATTGTATATCCTTTTGACAAATTAACCTCTTTGTTATTATAGTGAACAATTTTTACTTTTGTGACAGATTTTTCCTAGAAGCCTATTTTGTGCAATATAAGCATAACCACCCCTGCACCCTTTTGTTTATAATTTGCATGGAATATTCTTTTACATCCTTTCCTTTTTAGCCTGTTTGTCCTTAAATCAAAAGTGAGTCTATTGTAAGCAGCATAATATTGGATTTGAGTTTTTAAAAAAATTCATTCAGCCACTCTCTTTTATTCCATTTTTTGCTGCTGTAACAGAACACCACAGACTAGGTAATTTATAAAGAATAGGAGTTTATTTGGCTTATAATTCTGGAGGCTGGGGTGGGCAAGAGCATGGTACTGGCATCTGGTAAAGGCCTTTTTGCTGCAACACAACATGAAGGAAGGCCAAAGAATTGAGGGAGAGAGGGTGTGGTTTTCATCTCTTAGCACTTTGAATATATGGTCTCACTTCCATCTGGCCTACAAGGTTTCTACTGAAAAATTCTGCTGATGATTTCATAAAAGTTCTGTTATAGGTGAAGACTCTGTGATCTCTTACTGCTTTCAAGATTCTCATTTTGCCTTTGCATTTTTCCGGTTATAGTGTGTCCTGGGCAAACTTCATTGGGTTGGTCTTTTTTTTCTTTTTAGGTTTCTAAGAATGAAATGTGGAAACTTTATTTCACATGCCAGGGTATGTGAAGCAAAGACAAGTTTCCAAATGTGAAACTGTCTGGCAGGCAGAGTTTTTTTTTTTAATTTCAGAGTATTGTGGGGGTACAGACGCTTTGTTCACATAAATTGCCATTGCACCACCCAAGTCAAAGCTACAAGTGTGCCCATCCCCCAGACAGCACGCACCACACCCATTAGGTGTGAGTTTACCTATTCCCTCCACCCCCAGGGTTATTCTTTCTTTAGATATTTTGAATTTAATGAAACTGGATGTCCACATGTTTTTTCTAGATTTGAGGTGTTCTAAGTCATTATAATTTTAAATAATCTTTTTTCTCTTTCTCCCTCCTTTGAAAATCAAAAATACATATATTTGTTCACTTAATGATACACTCATCATATCCTTTCTTTACTCTTTCATTTTTTTCTTTGTAATTGGCTACTTCCAAATGGCTTGTCTTTGAGTTTGCCAAATTTTTATTCTGAATAATTGAGTCTCCTCTGAAAGCTTTCTGTTACATTTTTCAGTTCTGCCATTGTGTACTGCAGCTGTAGGACTTCTGTTTTGTTCTTTTTGATCTTTTCTATTTCTCTATTAAAATTCTTGTTTTGTTTATACATTGTTTTATGATTTTTTTTAGTTATCTATCTGTGTTCTTTTGTATCTCACTGAGATGAATTCTTTGTCAGCCACTTCTTAGATCTTCATTCCTCTGGAGATGATTACTGGAGTTTTATTAGTTTCTTTTATTGGTGATCATATCTGCCTGATTCCTTATGGTCTGGATATCCTGGTTGCTCTCTCTGAATCTGAAGGAGCAAACACCTCTTTCAGTCATTGTAAACAAGTTTTGGGCAGTGAATTCTCATATAGGGTACCTGGGCTGATGAGATTTTTCTCTGAGATTGCCGTTGAGTGAGGTTGGAGCCTAGTCATCTGACTGTTGCTGGGCTGCAGTGGGCTCTGTGGTTGGCAGACTTGTTATCAAGGCATCAAACAGTTGTGGATCCTGGCTGTTCCCTGGGAAGACTGAATTTTTTTAAGGATTTTGATCAGTAGGATTGGTGCTCTGAGAAGGAACTGCAGTTGTTTGTGCAAATGCAGCGCTGATACAATGTATGTAAACAGTTGTGGCTCCTGCTGGGTGTCTGGGAGTGCTCTCACTCAGTCACTGGACAGGTCCTTGGATGGGCAGGACTGACCCCTGATTACAGCTGAGAGGGGTTGGAACTGACGTATAGGGCTGCTGCAGGATACACAGCTGAGAGCAATGTCTTCAGGTCTGTCTTTGGGTCTATATCATGTTTCCCTCCAAGTTTTTGAGTAAGCAGGACTGCTGCAAGACCTTCGCTGGCAGGGACTGCAGCTGGTTAACAAGGCAATTTTAAGATTCACAGTAAGATTTTTGTTAGCAGGCTTGCCTCCATGAGCACAGATGTGTGTTCTTCTAGACATAGATTGTGCAAAAGTGGTCCTTTCAGATCAATATTGGTGGTTCTACATTCAGGAGCACAGATGGGTGTTTCTCCCCGTGGGTTCCTGTGTGGGCAGGATTTTTCCCCTACCATGGCTGAGAGGTGAAAAAGGTGGTTTTAGGCTGATTCAGTGGCCAAAAATAGGACCATGGTCTGCAGGCCTGTTCACCTGAGATGCAGGTGGATATGAATCCTCCTGTGTACCTTGGCAGATGGTGCTAGTGCTGGGATCAAGGTCCAGTGGTCTATAGCTTAGTCTAAAGTCATTTTTTATTCTCTTGCCAGGACTATTATTGGCAAGTCAGCCACCTGGTCATGGTCTGGCTTTCTCAAAATTGTCCTCCTCAATCTTGGGCTCCACCAGACTGTCACAAACTCTTATCTGGATCCCAAAACTCCCATAAAGTCTGCTTTGTTTGGGCATGGCAGTCACATTATGCTGTGGGGGATATGAGTGGGAGACCTCCTATTCTGTCATCTTGCTTGTGTTACTCTCTTGTATGTTTCACTTCTGAAATGTTGTATGTCAAATTTGTCCATGGTTCTTTAGTTCTGAAATAAAATGCTCAAATTACATGTTATGGAAGAAGCAAATTAGATTACTGGTGGACATAATGTATTTATTAAAATGTTCAGTTTTAAGTTCCAGTTTATTGCAGGCAACAAGGAATCATTAAAATTTATATCCATTTTTCTCAGCATATATTTAAATAATGGTATAATTTAATCCCAAATATTTACTTTTTGTTTCAGTAATTTACTCCATATTTTACAACATTTATGTTGTTCCTTCATTTGGAAATGCCAAGTTTTTCTTAGCTTCAAAAAGCTGTATTATTGTTTCTATATTTTGTGTAAAAGTAACACCAATCTTCATGGGAGCACACAATTGAAAATTGTAGATATCAAAAGTATTAATTTTTTTTTTAGACAGTCTTAATCTGTTGTTAAAGAATTGTTTGTTAATAGTATATCTATGTTATCTTCAGTATTTTATACATCAAAATTTCTCTTATTCTTGTTTTTAAGTTCATATTACTGTCTTTCTTTTTTGGGTGTATGTTTCCTCAGATAAGTTGATTGTATTTTTTATTTTTCATCTGAATATTATGAACTGGATGATGACGTTCAGCTCTGTACACTTTAAGATGATGTGGTGTATGGTTTCTATATGCATTAGGCATATGTCTATTGCCTATAAAATATCTGTGTGTTTTTTGCCTTTATAAATATTGCCCATACTTGTTCAGGACTTATCTTTGCGTTTGTGTGTGTGTGTGTGTATTGGTTGTCAATGATTGTTTTATCCTGTCTAGGTGAGTAGTGAAGGAAATAGTCTTAAATTTACAATGTATTTATTGTTTGAATTTACATTATTTTGTGAGAGAAACACTTTTGTTATTTGAAGGTGACTTTTGAAAAGTTTTCTAATTATCTCTTTTAGGTTGTCAAATTTTTAATTGTGGTAAAATACATGAAATTGTCATAGCAAACATTTTTAAGTGTACGGTTTAGTAGTGTTAAGTATATTCACATAGTTTTTCAACATATTTCTAGATCATTTTTATCTCACCAAAGTAAAAGTGAATATCCATTAAGCAACAAATTGTCCTTTCCGGGTCTCTCTAGCTCCTGAAGAACATCATTCTACTTTCTATGAGTTTGACTAGTTTAGATATTTTATGTTAATATAATAATACAGTGTCTGTTTCTTCTTGACTGTGTTATTTTACTTAACATAATATCCTCAAGGTTTGTCCTTGCTGTAATATGTGTCAAGGTGACCATTTTTAGGGCTAAATAATATTCCACGGTATGTATATGTCACATTTTCTTTATCTACTCATTGATAAAGGGACATGTGGGTTGCTTCCAGGTATTGTCTTTTGTGAATGATGCTGCAGTGTAGATAAATGTTCAACTTTGTATTCCATGTTTTGCTTTGAATATGTTTGAGATATTTTGGATACACTGATGTAGTACCATGTGCACATTCATGCTTTTGTTGCCTAACCCTTTGATGTTATATCTAAGAAATCATTACAAAGACTATTTGTAATGAAGCTTCCACTTTATATATGCTTCTAGGAGTTTAACGGTTATAGGTCTTACATTTAAGTCTTTGTCCATGTTTTTAATTGACACTTGTAATTGTCCATACTTATAGGATACAATTTGATGTTTCACACATATATGTTGTATAATGATGAAATCATGTTATTTAGTGTCTCCATTACCTCATGCATTTATTAGTTCTTTGTGGTGAGAACATCCACAAGCTGGTCTTCTAGCTATTTTGTCATATACAATACCTACTCTTAACTATTGTCATCTTACTGTGCAATAGAAAACCAAAACTTCTTTCTTCTTTCTAATTGTAATTTTGTACCTGTTAACCAGCCTCACCTCATCCTCCCCTTCCCTCAGTGTCTGGTGACTGTTGTTCTACTCTCTGCCTCTATGATAATGAACTTTCTTTCCTTTTTTTTTTCCTTTTTTTTAAGATTCCACACATGAGTACAATCATACAGTATTTGTCTTTTTGTATCTGGCTTATTTCACTTAACATGATGTCGTTCAGATCCGTCCAGTATTTGTCTTTTTGTATCTGGCTTATTTCACTTAACATGATGTCGTTCAGATCCGTCCATGTTTGTATACTAGCACCATGCTGTTTTGGTTACTATAGCTTTTTAGTAAATTTTGCAGTCAGGTACTGTGATGCCTCGAGGTTTGTTCTTTTTGGTCAGGATTGCTTTGGCTATTTGGGGTATCTTCTAGTTTCATATAAATTTTAGGGATTTAAAAAGTTTTCTGTGATGAATGTCATTGGTACTTTGATAGAAATTACATTGAAGGTGTAGATCACTGGGTAGTATGGCCGTTTAAAAATTATTTTTCCAATCCATTAACACAAGGTAACTTTCCGTTTATTCACGTGTATTTCAATTTCTTCATCCATATTTTATAGTTTTCAGGGTAGATATATTTCACATTTTCAATTAAGTTTATCGCTAGGTATCTTAATTTTTTACAGCTATTGTAGATGCAGGAAAAGCATTTGACAACATTCCTTTATGAGAAAAACACTCAACAAATTAGGTATAGAAGGTACATATGTCAACACAATAAAGGCTATATATGACAAACCAACGTTAACATAGTGAACAGGGAAATGCTGAAAGCTTTCCTCACAGTGAACTGAAAAACAAATTTCAAAATTTCATTTAGAAAGGCTACAAAAAAAAAAGTCAGTCCATTTTGAATTCTTGTTTGTGTATAGTGCAAGGTAAGGTCCAACTTCAATTCGTCCAATTTGGATTTCCAGTGTTTTCAACCTTATTTGTTGAAGAGACTGTCATTTCCTCACTGTGATGTTTTAGAACCCTTGCTGAGAATGAGCTGACTATATATTATACATGAGGGTTTATTTCTGAGCTTTCTAATCTGTTTCATCATCTATTTGTCTGTCTTTATGCCAGTACTACACTGTATTGAATACTGTAGCTTTGTAATATGTTTTGAAATCAGAAAGTATGATGCCTCTAACTTTGTTTTTCTATTCCAATATTGTTTGTTTGGTTTTTTGTTTTTGTTTTTGTTTTTATCCTTTGATATTTCACAGACATTTTAGAATATTTTAACACTTGTGCAAAAATTTCCATTGGCATTTTGATGGAGATTTCATCAAATCTGTAGGTCACTTTGGGTAGCATTGACATACTAACAATATTAAATCTATTAGCTCTTGAACGAGTGTTTTCAATGGTTTTTTGCTTAATTTCCACATAGTTGTAGACATATCACTTTCCTTTTTGTTTTCACTTCTAGTTTTATCCTATTGTAGTCAGAAATAATACTTTGTATGATTTTTATGTGCTTAAATTTTTTTGAGACTTGTTTTGTGGCTTAGCAGGTTGTCTATCTGGGATAATGTTCTATGTTTGCTTAAGGATAGTGTGTATTCTGTTGTTGAATGGAGAGCTGAGTATAAGACTTTTAGGTGTAATTGATCTATAGTGTTGTTCACATCTTCTGTTTAATTTTGTTCTTTTGTCTGTTTACTTCTTTTCATTATTGAAAGTGTGGTATCAAATTGTCATACTATTATTGTGATGCTGTCTGATTCTTGCTTCAATTCTGTAAAAGGTTGCTTCATATACATATTTGGGAGCAGTAATGGTAGGTGCATATGGATTAATACTTGTGATAGCTTCCTGATCAATGGACTCGTTCATCATTATATAATGCCCTTTGTTGTCCCATGTGACAATTTTTGACGTAACATATATTTTGTCAATGTGAGAGTATTTGACATTGCATTCAGTAGCATTTTTCAATTCTTTTATTTTCAGCCCATGTATGTCCTCACATCTAAAGCTAGTCTTTTGTAGAAAGTATAGAATTGGATCTTATTTCTTGAATTTATGCAGACAAAATATGTCTTTTGATTGATTTAATTCATTTTTACAGAAAGTAAATACTGAAAGGGAATGACATGCATTTTATTTATTTCTGTAGGTCTTATGGCTATTTAGTTCTTGTTTTCTTTTATTGTCTTTCTTTGTGTTTTGCTAATTTTTGTAGTGATATGTTTTGATTCCTTTCTTATTTCCTTTTGTGTATCTACTATATTTTATTAATTTAAAATTTTTTTTCTTTAAAACCCCAGGAGCATTGAGATGTGTATATACTATAGATATTTTCTTTGTGGTTACCATAGATATTACATAAAACATCCGAAAGTTATAACAAACTATTTTAAGCTGAAAACTGTAATTGCATACAAAGTCCCTGCCTTTTTACATTTCATTCTGTTGATATCACAAATTATATCTTTTTGTATTATGTATCCATTAACACAAATTTATGGTTATTTTAAGGGTTTGTCTTTTCAAATCTATAGCAGAATTAAAAGTATTTTGTTCACCATCATTATGATAACACATAATACTGTATGAATGCATATAATTACATTTACCATAGAACTTTATATATTCACATAACTGTGTGGCTAATATTCTACTTTTCATTATGAAGAACTGACTCTTCTTTAGCAATTTGTGTAGGGTATGTACCTTGGGTATGAATTGTTTAAGCTTTTTTTGATCTTTGAAATGTTTTGTTTTCCACTAATTTTTAAAGGACAGTTTTGCCAGAAATAGTGTTCTTGGTTGGTAGTTAACCATTTTTTCAGCACTTTGAATATATCATCCTACACCTTTCTGGACTATAAGGCTCTTTTTTTTTTCCTAAAAAATCTGTTGATCATCTTACAGGAGTGCCTTTGTATATGCCAAGTCACATTTTTCTTGCTGATTTTCAAGATTCTCTTTGTTTGTAACTTAAATCTTTGATTATGATGTGTCTTGTTTTGGGTCTTTTTGTGTTGTTTCTAGTTAGAGTAGGTTTAGCTTCTTTAAATTTTATGCTGTTTTCTCCCTTGACTTTAGAAAGTTCTCAGACATTATTTCTTAGGTAAGCTCCTTGCTCATTTTTCTCTCTTTTCTCATTATATTATAGAACTCCTATTATAAGTATTTTGGCATGCTTGATGGTAATAAGTCCCTTAGGGTCTCTTCACTTTTCTTCATTTTTTTCTTTTTGCTCTCTTGACTATAATTTCAAATGGCCTATTATCAAGCTTGCTGGGGGGGGTTTTTCCTACTACATCAAGTCTGCTGTTGAGTCTATCTAGTGAATCTTTAAGTTCAGTTATTATATTTTTCAGCTCAATACTTTATTTTTATAGTCTTTTTTTAGTTTTAAGCTCTTTGTTAATAATCTCATTGTCTTTATGTATTTTCCCCCTTTCATCTAGTTTTAGGTGTTCTTATTGAGCTGATAGAGCATCTTTAGAAAAGATATTTTAAATATTTTTAAAATTACCTTGTAGATCTTTATTTCTTTATGATCACTTGAATACTTATTTTTGCCCTTTTATTGGACTATATTTCTTGGTTTCTTTGATGTCTTGGTTCAATTTTTGTGAGATTTTGGTCATTTAAAACACAGCTACCTAGTCCATCCTTTAGAGAATGGCTTTGTTCTGGGGAAATTTAGCACCATCCAGCCATACTACACATTCGGGGCACTTCTCCAAACTGTTGGCAGGATGTGTCTTCTCTGGAGTACTCAGTATATTTTCACACTAAAAAGGTTTGCCTATTTCTTGTTAAAAGCCCTTAATCTTTACTTTCCATGATGAATTCCATATGTTGTACAGTCTCTCTCTTGCTGTAATTGTTATTCATCTTTGTTCTCACTGGACTCAGCATGTCATTTAAACTATACCTGCATTTCTTTTCAGCAGTACATATTAAAGGAAGCAATAACCAGTCTTTTGAAAGCCCCAGAGAAACCCAGGACTTTGGATATAAGATTGGATTAAGTGTTCAGTCAAATATTTCTGATGCCCCGAGATTTAAAATTGAAGATAGTATTTCTAAGTGTGATCAATTTGATGAGTACTTCATTAAAACTTTATTATTCTTCCACCAACAAATAATACCATCAGATGCCAAAATCTACAACTGTGATCAGTATAGTAAGGTGTTTATCCAGTTGTCATTGCTTAATCAATATCAGGGAATAGATAATTGGGGAAAACATTACATATCCAATAAAACTTTGATTTTTCTTATCCAGACCTCTACTCTAAATAATTACCAAGATATTTATGTTGATGACAGAAATTATCAATGCAATAAACCTGAAAAAACCTTGAACCAAGTCTCATGCTCTAGAAAATATCAGAAATTCCAATATCCAGAGATCCAGTGCAAATGTAAAAAATGTGAGAAAGTCTTTCATCAATGTTTAAAGCTTATTAGTCATGATGATAGCCATATTCAAGAGTATTCCTACAAATGTAATGAATGTGTAGAAGCTTTTGCCCAGTCAGGGAAACATTCTCAAAATCAGGGAATTCATATTGGAGAAAACTCATGCAGACATAATAAATGTGAGAAAGTCTTTAGTCAGTCATCCAATCTAAGAAAATGTAACACAATCCATACTGAAGAAAACCTCTACAAATGTAAAGAATGTGGCAAAACTTTTACTCAGTTTTCAATCCTTAGACAACATCAGAGAATTCATACTGGAGAAAAACCCTACAAATGTGAAGAATGTGGCAAAGCCTTTCACTCTAGTTCAAACCTTACACAGCATCAAAGAATTCATACTGGAGAGAAACCCTACAAATGTGGAGAATGTGGCATATCCTTTACCCAGTCAGCAAGCCTTAGAAAACATCAGAGAATTCATACTGGAGAGAAACCCTACAAATGTGAAAAATGTGACAAAATCTTTTACTGTAGTTAACACCTTACTCAACATCACGGACTTCATACTATGGAAACCTTATAGGTGTAATACATGTGAAAAGAGTTTTATCCTAAATATACAACTTAGAAATCACCAGAGAGTTCATAGGGAAAAAAAAAGGCTTTACAGGTGCAATGTGTGGAAATATTTAATCAAAACTTAAGTCTAAGTGCATCAGGGGATTCACACAAATAAAAGCTAAAGCACACTTTCAGATTTTATACTAACCCAGAGTATTTATTGTAGAGAATAATGTGAAGTCAAAGCAATTAGATAATTTATCTAATCATATTTTTCAAAAGAGCAAGAGCATTGATGTTTGGACAGATATAATTATATTCAACAGGTAGTTTTTATTGACAGTATTTGAAATTTTTCAAAAGCAAATATTGATGTAATTCAATTCTCAAATTAGTTGATGCTATATCTTCATTCTTAATGTTTATATGAAAATATGTGATCTGTTGTTTCTGTATCAGAGCTATAAGAAGCCATTCAATATTAGGTGACTATGATTAATATCAATTTTTCATGAAAGTTTCATGGCAAATGTAAAATATGTTAAAAAAATCTAAAGAAAGATGCTGTTTGTGTTGGAATCATAAAACAATGATGCATGTAAACATACAGTATGTAATCAGGTTTTTTTCTTTATTAAAGTAAGAGAGAAACATTCTAAATTTTCAAAATAAATCATTTTACCAATTGCTCCTTAAGTAGGAAGAAGCTGGCCAATTATTTAACATACTGACATATCTTTACAGTAGAATGAAATAGAAGTGTTGAATATTTTTTGATGTGATAGATGACGTAGAAATCTTGAATGTTATTTGATGTAATAGAAATAAAAACATCTTCACAGATACCAGAGGAAAGTCAAGATAACTCATCTGAAAGGTTGTGTGTGTATTCAAATCAAAGTGCACTTAAGTAATTAGCTTCAATCTTTAAAATTAAAATATAACTCTAAGATTACTATGTTAGACAAAAAATAATGTTTGTTGAGTGCTTGTGACCAAGGAGCATAAAATGGATTTTAAAATGCTTTATTTAGGCTATGGGTTAATTAATTTGTTTTGATTACTAAAACAAAATGGTTTTTAATGTTTTAACACTGATGTGCAATGAATGAAATGTTGCTTTGCCACCAATGATAAACACCATTGATAAAGTCCAAGACTGTAGTTAACAGATGAAAATAATGTACCATTTGGGTAACACAGTGGAATAACTTCTTTAGTAAGCTCTCTTTTTTTTTGAGGACCTAAACTTCCAATAATTTTATAATATTGTTCTCATAGTTACTGTTTTGTCTTATTTTTCTCTGTTTTGTAACTATGGTGATGGTGATATGGTTATAATAATGATTATATGGGAGCATAATTCAAAGCCATATCTTTAAATTTTAAATCACTATTCATAAAACTTTACCCAATATTTTTTGTTGCACATGGCCCTTTTCTGGGCTAATTGAACATATAGGGATGTTTTGTTTAAGTTTACATTGAATGCAACATAAAATATATCAAGCTAAAAATAAATTTTGTGTAAGAGAACTATACCAGAAGAAATGCATGTGCATGTGTACCTATCTTCAGAAGAAAATGGAAATAGTGGATCAAAACAGATAATTTCAGAACAGTTGATGATTTACAAGCAAACTAGAAATTACAAATTCTCTAAGCAAACTTAGTTTCTTTACTGTACATTAGATTTATTTCTTATAATTCTCATGTCTCCAGATTGCAGAATCCCTCCATACAAATCCTGTCTTTTTTACTTTCTGCCTATTCAGTTAGAGTAATTATATGATTTTCTTGTCCTTGAGATTGTTGAACATAGATGGACTGTCACATGCTCACACTTTAGGCTGGGGCAGCTTCCATTGTTCAAGCTGCACGAAACAGCAGGATAAGAGTTTCCAAGTTTCAAACTTATTCACAATGCTAACTGCTAAAATGAATGTGGAGGTTTTCATATGCTTTTCTAACAGTAATTTTTCGTCTAGCTTTTGAACCTTCATCTCAGCTGATAACTGGCTTCTGTGACCACTTGCAAAGTTCCTAGTAATGGCCAATACACTGTTAATGTAACATGGTTATCTTCCTTACCCTAGGGGGTAATGCAGTTTTCTGCTAACAAGTTGTCTAGTCCCTCTGGCATTTTAGGAGCATCCCTGTACTCACTCAGTAGTCCACATGGATCTCACAAACGGGCAGCACCACCCCAAATAGATGAGGAGTAACACCCCAGATTTTCCACTCCAATACTTTCTTCCTCTTGCTTACACTTTGTTTACTGGACTTGTGCTGGCTAGCTCACCAATTGTTTTGTAAAATGTCCATACATGCAAAGTGATGCTCAAATGTAGAAAGAGCCAAGAAACCAAAGAAAGAGGCAGGTAGATCAAGTTTGTCAGTAGAGGGTGACTTACTCGGGAATTTATGGACACGTGCATGGTCATGGGTGGCAACAAGAAAGGTGGATCTCCATGCTGTTACAAACTAGATACAGGGCTTATATACTATAGAAAAAGGGTATACATGTTGATATGCAGGACGATTAAAGTTGAAGACAAAAATACCCATGCTGTGTGCTTCATAGTCTGTGATTTGTGTGATTACATCAAGGTTGTTTTGAGCTAAGGGCTGGAGTTATGGTAATATGTGCTCTTACACAGGGAGCACTTAACAAAGTAGAAGTCTGAGAGGCATTCCCGGAACAGGGGTTACTCAGAAGTCAACATGGCATATTAGCATCCAAGAGGGAATTACTTTAGTCTCCACAAAGCTCCCTCTCCAGTACCGTGCAGCCCTTAGGGTTCAGAGGAGCCCAGTAGAAACTCTCAACCAGGCAGTTTGGATCTGTTTGGTTCTCAAATAAAAGTCAAATTAAACTTGCGCAAGTCCCCAGTATGCCCAAATTTATTCTTCCTTTCTGTCGCCACAGAAAATGTTCCAGAAAATTAAAAAATCTTCACAAAACACACTAAGCAGGGTCTGCTCAAGGAAAAGTGGTGGCCAGGAGATGGGAAGCAAGTATTTGGGGGGCAGAGAAAATGGCAAGGACTTGGGAACCAGCCTGGGTAGGAGTCAGAGAAGTGGATGTCGCTGGCAAAGCAGTTTGGGGGGTCCCTTCCGGGGGTCAGGCCTTTTCCTGTGATGTTCTTTCCTCTTTCTAATAGTGCCAGAAGCATTCCTCTTAAGACACCTGACCCCGATGTGGGCTACGCTGCCAGTCTAGTCTCCAGCCAACCTAGGCATCCAGGGGGCGCAGAGAGGGACCTGCGACAGCCTGGAGGAACAGAGGGAAAGGCGGCTCTGAAAAGGCAAGCGCCGGTCACCCGGGACCGCGTATTTCATTTTAGGCAGTGAACTGACAGTGTCAGACACTCACCAGGGATCTTCCTGCCTGGTTCCCAAGAAGCCTGAGAACTTCCAGCCGCACAGGCCTTGAGCGCCGTGCCCACGGAGGGGCAGTGCTGCGCATGCCCAAAGGGCAAGGCTGAGGGGGCGGGGAAGAGCAAAACGCGATTAACCTGGAAGCCCTGAGTGAACTGAGAGAGCCCTGGGTTCCCAGCCGGCCTGTGAAGAACCAAACTTCAGGCAAGACAGGTGAGAAGCTGGCACCTCCGGAAGACGTGGCGTCACAATTACAGGTGAGACCGGTCGGCCTGACTATGCTCCCTCCCCACAGGCGGAACAGGTTTCAGAACTGCCAGGCTCCGGTCAGCCGCGTGAAACTGCTCTGGTCATGCACGGAGGGCGGGCGGAAGGCGGGGCCTTCTCAGGGCGTGCAGGACATCGTCATCCTCTACGGCTCCCGGCCCTTTGGTTGCAGGGCTGCAGGGCTACAACCCAGCATGCACCGGGCTCGGGGGTGCTGCGCAGGCCTTGAGTGAGCGGTAAGAGACGCGCGCCTCGCTCGGCATTCTGGGAGCTGTAGTCTCTTCACCGCTCCCAGTCCTTTGGCTGCAGGGCTGCGGGACTACAACCCAGCATGCACCGGGCTCGGGGCGGTGCGCAGCCCTGGAGGGAGGGGCAGGGCGGTGCGCACCTCGCCCTTTCCGAAGGCAGGTGGCTGCTGGCTCCCTGCCGCCCCCTCGTGACTGAGTCCAGGCAGGGACGGGGCGGGGGTGGCCAATCCAAGCGGGGCAGTGAGGAGGGTGTGGGGCTGCGAAGTCCACCCGCATTTGCGTGGATCCGGCAGGTCTTCTCCTCACTGCGTCTCCCGCTTTGCAGCTCGGTTTCCTGTCCGACCCACACCCCGGGGTCTTTCCAGAGCACCCGCGTCCTCCAGCCCGGGGAGCCGCTGCTTCCCTCGACTGCGGTGGGAACTGGCCGACGGCTGAGACGCCATCCGCTGTGCTGCTCACCCTGCTTCCTCCCGCCAGAGCAGCAGTTCGGCCTCTTGCAGGGGAAATCCATGACCTGACCCGCCTGTGAACAGCTGCGGAGCTTTGCAGGGGGCGACGTGCGCTGTGCCTTTGTGGAATGTCGCCCGCACCGATGCCTTCTTCGCGGATGTGGAAGGTGAGGCAGGAGGGAGGGTAATTATCAATACTGGGCTACCCAGAACCTGCGAAGAGCAGAAGGGGAAACCCCAATTCCCTGGCATGTGCGGCGGGCCACCCTCACCAACACATTCCCGTGGACGGGCCCCCGAAGTCAACCTGCAAGTGGTTGTGGTTTAAGTCCTTTGCACTCGTAGTGATCGCCCTCATCTCAACCCAGGCCTGACTGGCCGGTGTCTCGGGCACAGCTGGTGACCTGATCCCTCAGAACAGGTGGCGTTTCAGCTTTGGGGGAGTGACCTTCAAGGTGTGGAGCATTTGAGGGACGTTTGAAACCTGTCACGTGTTATATCTCTGCTGTGGATGGAAAGCTCATCACCCACAGCGGTCAGGATGCACCTTAACTCCGGGGGCTGCTCTGCTGAATGTTTCTGTCTAGACAAAGGAAACATCCAGGAGCACTTCTGCTTGCATGTAGCTTCTTACTAATTGATATCCCTAAATTTCTTATGCCCTCAGGGATACTTTTTTGTTGTTGTTGTTCCCAGATGGTACCAGCTTTCTTGTTGTTATATCTAATCTGTAAAAACGGGTGTTAATCTACATGGAAAGAAGAGCTTTATACCACACATTCCAATAGCTTTCATTTGTGATTTTTGAATGTGGGCTACTCTCAAAAGAACTGGAAAACCTGGTCATGAAAGTGGACACTATTACTTTGTAAAGAATTTACTTCTTTAGAAATAGTTACACATGAGTTCACCAGCACTTTTGTAATGAAGGGGAAAAAAATCACTGTGTCATCTATAAGCCTGGCAAGATGAGAGGGAGACCAGAGGACAATACTAAGGCTCCTCTCTTGTTTTGAATAAGGCCTGTGCAGACAGTCTGCGCAGTCAAGGGCACGCGTCCCTCCCCACCCCTCAGCGTTCTCCCTACTCCTTCCTGTGCCCTCTTTAGGTGGGAGTTTCCAACATCCCACAAGTGAAGTGTGGGGATGTGGTAACATAAGAGTATCCGTCATTAAAAGGGGGATCAATGGAGAGGAGTCTTGTGAGCTGTGTTCGGGGCGCTGCGGGTGGGTGTGTGGCTGCAAAGACCCTGTGCTCTCAGCAGTCCCCGCAGTGGCTGTCTCAGAAGGTCAGTCCTGATGCAGCTGCAGCTGCTGTTCGCAGAGCCGGGTGCTCCTGTGGTTTGGTGTCTTCTGCTTAGATTTTGTGGCTCTGACCCCCCTCTGCTCACCTCATTTCTGGAAATATCTGCTGGGTTGTCTGGTTTGTTCCAGTTGTTTCCTGGGAGCGAGTTGTGTAACTGTGTGTCACAAGGTCACAAATATAATTACTTACTCTGTAAATTCTAGTACACCTAAAGTTTATCTTTACAGTGATATATTTGTATATTTGATTTCATGTAAATAAAAAATGAGTCTGTATGTGTTTCACAGGCCAGAGAGGTTGCATGTTTAAAGAAAACTGTAGGATAAAAAGTTACAAATACTCATTCAGTGTTCAGAAATGTATGGTTTTTGATTATACTTGACAATCTTTTTTATAATCATTACAGTAACAATGTAATTGCAAAAATAAGAAAAAATAAAACCTTTGGGAACATTATTCTTCAAACTACTTGAATTTAAAGCCACTGGGAAAATGGATCACAAGAGATTCCATTTAACTATGTAACCCAATAATACATTGTTGCCATCCATTACCTACAACTTTGAGTAATGTGGCATAGGTGAGTGTTGGTGGCAAAATGACACTTCATTCAATCTACAACACTTTTGACACATTAATAACATTTTTTAATTTAATAAAACAAATTAAGTTTACATATAATCTAAAAAAGGATTTCAAAATCCACTGTATTTTATTATCCTAATGCACAATTAGTAAAACAATTTGCTTCTAAAATTGTAATTGTTTCTTTCTTACTATAATGCAGAAGAATATTAGTGTGTTTACCTATATTATGCCTCACTTAAAATACTGTTATAAGTCAACCACAAAGCACCTCTTCACTTCATACAGCTTACATTTTAGTGTTTATAATTTTCCACATAAAAGTACATGAATGACACCCACCTAATATAGAAAGACTTCTAATATCTCTGATGTAGCTATAATTAACCACACACTTTCATAAAAACACTAAGAGTGAAAGTATAGCATCTAGTGCTTTGAGAGTTGAATTACATCATTATTTGCTTGTCAAAAAATGCAAAAAATTATACTTTATTACATTTTTTATCCCCACCGTGACCAAAAAATTATACTTTAGATGTTTGATTATAACTCTCAAGAAATCTATCTCCTTTTTTAAGCTTACATACAAATAAAATATCTAACAATTTTAACTCTATTATTCTCTATAATCAACAACCTGATTTAGAGTAATGGGTGGAAGTGTTAGTTTCTTAGTACATTCTACTGTGAATCCTCTGATATTTATTTAGACTTGGTTTTGGATTAATTTTTTTATATTTACTATATATGTAAGTTATTTTTAAGTATCAATTCTTTGTAGTTTTCTAAGGTTTATGTTTTACACAAATATTTTTCCATATTTATTGTAATTGTAGAGTTTCTATCTAATAAAAATTCTGTGATGTTGAATAATGTTTGAGGAAATATTGGAGGGTTTCTTTTCAGTGCAAATTCCCCCATTTCCAATAAGACCTGTGATATAAGTAAAAGTAATTTCACCACTCCACATTTTTATAGTTGTCTTTCAGTATAAGTACTCTTGTGCATTTTAAGGCTTATATTTGAGAAAGCCCTTTCCATAATCATTACATTTTTCCCACTTTTATCTAGTATGACTTCTTTGATGTTGAGTATCTGTGAGCAGTTATTAAAGACTTTGCCTCATTTTTCACATTTGTAGAATGTACATTTATATACGGTAAGGTGTGAGCACCGGGTAAAGACTTTGCCACATTCTTCACAATTATAGGGTTTTTCACCAGTATGTATTATTTTATGTAGAATAAGGTGTGAGCACCGGTTATAGGCTTTGCCACATTCTTTGCATTTGTAGAGTTTCTCTCCTGTATGAATTCTCTTATGTATAAAAAGGTTTGAGCTGTGGTTAAAACCTTTGCCACATTCCTCACACTTGTAGGATTTCTCTCCCGTATGAATTTTCTTATGTTCAGACAGGTTTGAGCGTGGTTAAAAGTTTTGCCACATTCATTACATTTAACAGTTTTCTCTCCAGTATGTCTTATCTTATATCTATTTAGACTTGAAGATTTACTAAAGACTTTAATACATTTATTACATTGAAAGATTTGCCTATGGGTAGCTGACAAACATTGGATAAGTCCATAATAACATACTCTCTGCCTCTTACACTCACCCACACTTTCTCAGTCTTTCCTTAGGTGTAAATTTTCAAGGCCACAGCTTCCATATAGTCTCACTATTGATTTTTGCAATGAATCCTTTATGCCCTGTTCTGGCAAAAGGTCTTGTGTGTAATGGGAAGACAGTTCTGAAAGAAATGAAAATAACAAATTATCTCACTGACTAGACTCAGGTGAATATACTTCACAAGTTGAATATATAAAATTATACCAAGCACATTAGCAAGAAAGCACAATAGAATACCACAGGTCTTAATTCCTTCATAGATAATTGAACTTAAAAATATAGTGACAAACGTGACGTTTTGAGAACTCATAACTAGTTAATAGTTTATAGCCCCCAGGGTGAGCACAACACCAATAACTACATAGAAGGGGGAGGAAGTTTGTTACATTTACTCACCAAAGCCCTTTCTCCTCCCTGAAATAGTATAATGGCTTAGTAGTAAAATTCTGTGTCCTGGATTCTCTTTCAAAAGAGAATGAAACCAGTGGCCCATGTGTCCATACATGTGGCTTTTTAGGGCCTTTCTAAAGACTGGTTTATACCCTCCATGACTACTACATAACTCTCTGGGAAAGATCCACACATACAAAAAATAAAATTCTGTAGTGTTATAATGATGGCACATAAAACTTTTCAATTATGCTATAAAACTTGAAAGAGAAAATAAAAAATAGTCATTACCAACTATTAATAGATGTACAATGTAAAAATATACAATTATTGACATCAATAACATAAACTTGAGGGCAGATGTAAAGAGAAAGAATTTTTGTATGCAACTGAAGTTAAGTTGTTACCAGTTTAACATATAACTTCAAAAGATTTTAGGTAATTCTCATGGTAAACATAAAGAAGATATTTATGGAGTTACACAAGAGAAAGTGACAAAAGTATCAAAGTATGTCACTAAAAATCAGTGGGACACAAAGGAGGACAAAAAGAGAGGAAGAGAAAGGCAAAATAGCGACAATAACTAAATAAAACAATCCTAGGGAAATAGTAAGTCCTTCCCTCTGACAAGATTATATAAATATTTTTGCACTAGACTTTCCAGTCAAAAGACATAATTGAATAAAGAGATTAAAAATCCAACTATATTCTGTCTACAAAGACTCAACTTTATATCTAATGAAAACAATAGAGTAAAATCGGCAGGATAGAAAAAGATATGCCATGGAAATTTTAACCATATGAGAGCAGTGGAGGTCAAAATTATATTAGGCACATTACATTTTCAATCAAAAATGATATTTTATAAAATATACTTCAAGTCAATACTGTCACAAGAGACAAAGAAGGACATTAAATAAGAAATAGGTCATTCACTGGGAACCTATGGAAATAATATATTTATATCATATATATGTATATATCTCTTTTTCTTACATTAGTGTTCTCAAATATATAAAGAAAACATTGACAGAATTGAAGCAAGAAATAGACAGCAATACAATACCAGTAGGATACTTCAGTATTCCACTTTCAATAATAATAAAGCCAGCCAGATTATTATAAGAAAACAGAGGACTTGTGAAAACACTATAAAGCTATTAGACCTAACAAATATAGGGAGAATACTCCATGAAACAACAGTAGGCTATACAATCTTCTTGATAGCTCATAAAACATTTTCCTAGAAAGACCACCTGTTAGGCCACAAATCAAGTCTTAAACAATTTTAGAGAGCTGAAATGTTACAAACTTTCTTTTGTCAGCAGAATGGAATAAAACAATAAATCAATAACAGAAGAAACAAAAAAAATCACAAATATATGGAAATAAACAACACACTCTTGAACCTGCTCTTGTTCAAGGGTGGATGACTTAATGTTGTGAAGATGTCTATACTGCCCAAAGAGATCCACAGATTAAATGCAATCCCTTTCAAATTGTCAATTTCATTTTTTGCAAAAATAAAACAGCAAACCCCAATTCCATAATATGGAATCTCAAGGGATCACAAAATTCCAAACAATCATCAAAAAGAGAAACATTGCTATAGGCACCACACTTCCTGATATGAAAACATTAATATAGCCACGGTAATCAAAGTAGTTTTGTACTGGCAGAAAGACAGACAACTGGACCAGTGAATCAGAATTTAACACGGATATGAACTATTGCATATATTGTCAACAAAAGTGTTATTTACACACTTATATTTACTATACCATCATTCACAAGAGCCAAGTAGGTGAAAGCAACCTAAACTGCCCTTACCAAATGAGGGGATAAATACAATTTCGAATAGAGAAATAATGGATTATTTCTCAGCTTTTAAAAAGCAGATAATCTTTTAACATCTACAATACAGATAAACCTTGATGACATTATGTCTAATGAAATGTCAGTCACAAAAAGACAGATGTATGATTACACTTATATGATATTTCTACAGTAGTTACAGTTTAGAAAAGAGAATGGTGTTTGTCAGGGGTTAGGCAATGGGAAAATTGGTAGTTGTTTCATGTGTATTGAATTTTAGTTTTACAAAATACATACATTCTAGACATATGTTGCATAATTATCTTTATATAGTTTAATATGACTGATGTGATTAAAAGTAAATCAGATTTTAAATTTTTTATTGTTTTTACCATAATTAAAATAAAAATAATATTTTATAGAGATACACATTTATGAAGCTTTTCAATACTTGCCTTCAAATTACAAAAGTATTTCTCTCACAAAAATGTAATACATATTTACATATTACATATACATATATTACACAAATAGATGTTGACATTACAAGAATGTCCATGACTACTCACCTATACAAGATAAAACAACTATTAACCACCAACCGAGAAAACAAATATGTAAGTTTCAAACAAAATAGAGGTAATTTTTAATTATACAGGCAAACAAATACATGGAGAATTATATTGGCAATGGATAAATGGCTAATTGATATTTAAATTTTGACCCACACTTTGTTAAAGTATGTAGAATTGAATATTGTCACACAAAATAATAATGTATGGGTAAAAAACAAAGACACAATTAACTGAATTTATCAAAAGACTACAGGGCATGCACAGAATGCAGTAAACATGTTCCCCTGGAGGGAACAAAATAAGTCTCCAGGAATCAACCTGTAAGTAATGGAGATATTTGTATTATCTGAAAAAGAATTAAAAGTAATCATCTAAAACATGCTCTAAAAGCAAAAACAAAACACAGGTAAGAAAATCAGCAAAATAGTGCCTGAAGAAATTGAGATATTAACAAAGACATAAAAACTATAAAAAGAACCCAACAGAAATCATGGAGCTGAAGAAAGCAATAACTTAGTTGAAGAATTCACTAGAGAGGCACAGCACCACACTCAATGAAGCAGAAAAAATCAGAAAATTGAAGACATATCATTTATAAATATTGAGTCATGGAAGCAAAATTTTAAAAAAGGAGACAACTGAAGTAGGATTATGGGACTTACTGGACATAATCAAGTAGACTAATATATTTAAGAAAGGAGTCCTAGAAGAAGTATATAGGGGGAAAATGGCAGAAAGGTTATTTGGAAAATGAAGGATCTGAGAACATCCCAAATTTCAAAGTGATGAAACAAAAAATACTTCCAACTAGGAATGCTTGATCTGGGAAAATTTTACTTCAAATACAAGAGGAAAAAATAAAGACTTTCCAAGATAAGCAAAAATTAATGTTGTTCATCACCACTAGAACAACCATCCAAGAAATGTAAAAGGGAGCCCACTATGTTCAAAAGTGAAATGATGCTGGGCAGCATTATAAAAATATAAAAATATAAAGCTCTCTGTAAAAGGTAAATCTATACACAGATGTAGAATTCTGTACTATCATAATGATGGTACATAAAACCCTCTAAATTCTATAAAATTAAAGAAACCTAAAAGCATAAATGTGCAAAAACCTGTTTATATATGTATACAATAAAAAAGTTATAATTTGTAACATTAATAACAAAGTGTGGGCTTTAAAGAGGTATAGTTTTTGTATTCACTTGAAGTGAAGTTGTGATGAGATTAAAATACATTCTTATAACTTAGAGATATTTTATGTAGTCTCCATTTCTCAAGGTGATCACAAAGAAAATGCCTATAGAAGGTATGTAAAAGCAAAGGAGGAGGCAATCAAAGCATGCCACCTCAAAATCAACAAAACAAATATGAAGGCAATAAGACAGGAAATGAGGAACAATGTACCTACAGGGCACACAAAAAACAATTAGCAAAAAGGCAATGGAAACTTCATTGCTTTGAGAAATTACTTTAAATATAAGTGGATTAAATTCTCTAGTGAAAAAGTAAATGGCCATATGGATAAAAAACAAACAATACCCTACAATATGACACCAACAAAAGACTTGCTTTAGCTCTGAAAAGTCAAATATGATAAAAAAAAATTCTATGTAAATAATCAGAAGAGGACAAGGTGGCCACAGTTAAATTAAACAAAATAGACTTTAAGTAAAAAACCATCACAAGAGACAAAGATTGATATTATATAATGTTAAAATGGGTCATATAGCAGAAATCTATAATACACAATACACACAGATGATATATATGTAATATATACATTTTATACATAATATATATTTTAAAAATATATTTGATATATATTATATATATCAGGGCTCTGAAGTATATTAAGCAAATCTGGAGAGAAGTATGGATAGAAGTGTAGCAAAAAATACATAGCAACACACTGGCTATAGCTCCTAAAAGTGGAACTACCATTTGATCCAGCAATCCCACTACTGGGTATTTACCCAAAGGAAAAAAAAGACTTTCTATAATAAAGACATCTGCACTCAAATGTTTATAGCAGCACAATTCATAACTGCAAAGATGTGGAAACAACTTAAGTGCCCATCAATACATGAGTGGATTAATAAAATGTGGTATATGTATATAATGGAGTACTACTCAGCTATAAAAAACAATGGTGCATTAATTCCTCTGCTATTATCCTGGATGGAGCTAGAGTCCATTCCTCGAAGTAAAGTATCACAAGAATGGAAAAGCAAGCACCACTGGTACTCACCATCAAATTGGTACTAACTAATCAATACTTATATGCACACATGGAAATAATATTCACCGGGGGTCGGGCAAGTGGAGGGGGTGGGAAAACTTACACCTAATGGGTGCAGGACGCACTGTTTGAGGGATGTTCATGATTGTATCTCTGACTTGGGCAGTGCACAGGCAATATGTGTCACCAAAGTGTTTGTACCCCCATAATATTCTGAAATTTAAAAACAAAATAAAATAATAATAAAACTGTTAAGATGTCAATACTACCCACAGTGATATACAAGTTTAATGCAATCTCTATCAAAATTCCAATCATACTTGTTTTGCAGAAATATAAAAATAAATTCTAAAATGTTTTTGAAGGATAAATAGCCAAACAGCATTAGAAAACAAGAACAAAGAGACATTACACATTTTGATTTGAAAACAAATCTACAAAAATAAAAACGATGTGCTACTGGCACAAAGACAGACAAAGAGATGATGAAATGGAATGGAGAGCCCAGAAATAAACCTTTGTGTCTGTGATCGAATTAACTTCCACGTGATTGCAGTAACCACACAATGAGAAAGAGTCTCTTCAACAAATGATGTTGAAAACTCAACATATGAGAAAAAAGGAAGTTGGACCCTTCTCTTGCGCTGTATATGGAAAATACCTTAGATGGATTAAATACTTAAAACATAAACTATAGAACTCTTAGAATAAAATATCAGGGAAAGATCAAGATATTGGTCCTGGCATTGATGAAGGCGTTGGTCCTGATGTTTTCTTGTATGTAACATCAAACGCACAAGCAACAGAAAAAATGGGATGACATCAAACTTCAAAATTTTTGCGCATCAAAGAAAACAGTAGAGTAAAAATGTCTCTAGAAAATGGGGAAAAATAGATGCAAATCACATATTGGATAGGAGTTAACATCCAGAATATATAAACAATGACTAAAATGCTAAACAAAAAGTCAATAACTCGATTTAAAAATGGACAAAGGATTGATCTGGCATTTCTGCAAAGAAGATATACAAATGGCCAGACAAAATTTGAAAGGATCCTCAAAATGACTAATCTTTTGAGAAATGCAAAGCAAAATTACAATGAGGTATCACGTCACATCCTTTAGAACGATGGCTATTGAATAAATAAATAAATCTGGTGAGAATGTAGAGAAATCGAAACCTTTATGCACTGTTGGGAAAAAAACTATGAAAAATAGTATGGAGGTTCTTAAAAATTAAAAATGGACTTATCATATGACCCAGGAAACGCACTTCGGGGTACTTATCCAAAGTGTGCAAAGCAGGACCTAGAAAAGATATTTGCACACTCATGTTCCTTGCAGCATTATTCACAAAAGCTAAATAGAAGCAAACCAGATTCCCCTCAACCGATAAACACGTAGTGTGTTATGTGCATACAATAAAATATTATTCAGGTTTTAAAAAGGAAATTATGTCCCATGCTATGACAAGAAGAAAGTTTGGGAATATTATGTTAACCAAAGTAAGCCACTAACAAAGTAGCGGACAGTGTTGATTCCAATTATAAGAGATGTCTCAAGTAGCCAAACTTACAGAAACAGAAAGTAGGATGGGGATGGTGTTTGTCAAGGGCGGGACAGAGGGTGAAACGGGCAGTTGTTACTTAACAGGTATTGAGTTTTAGTTTTGCAAGATGTAAAAGTTCTAGAAGTCTCTTTTTTTTTTTCCTTTTATTTCAGAATATTATGGGGGTACACCACTTTGGCTATATATATTGCCCATGCACTGCCCGTGTCAGAGCTACAATCGTGTCATCCCCCAAACTGTGCTCCCCGCATCCGTTCAGTGAGAGTTTTCCCATCCCCTCCACCCCCCTCCCGCCTGCCCACCCCCCCCATGAATATTGTTGCCCTGTCCGGCGCAGCCGGCGTCTGCACCCCAGTGGCCTGCGTGAGGCGACACCCTCTACCACCACCACTTCCTCCACCCTGCTCGCGTGTCCTGGGGGCTCAGGAGTTTGGCCCCGGGGCTGCGTGCGCAGTGCCAGGTGCAGGTGAGCGGGCAGATCTCCCAGGAGTGTGGGGCAGCTGTCGGTCAAGGTCTGGTGGGACCGGTAGGGTCTTTTGCAGGAACCGCGGCACTACCAGAGGACGGGAGGGTGCGGGCCCCAAGTTGCCGGCGGCCCCCGCCAAGCCAGGCCCGGCAATCCGGGTTGCATTGGCTCCGCACACGTGCTGACGGGCTCTGGGCAGCCCCGGGGACAGTCAGCTCCCAGCCTGGGTAAAGGGGGCGCGTGCCCCCCTCGCTCTTCTGGCAGCCTCTTACAGGGAGGCCCTTGCCCCATAAGCCAAGAGTCTCTGGGGAGGGCGAGCTGTTGAGCCAGAGTGCGCCTGGGTGTGCCTTTGTCGCGATCGTCTCATCTGCAGAGCTGATGGCTGGGACCATGCTAGCAGCAGCTCACTCGGCGCCGGCCGTGCGCTTCAGTGTCTGTGGCTGGGGGGCAGGTGAGTGCTTTCTGGGCTGCCCAGCTTGCCTGGTAGGTTCTCTGAGCAGCTGGGTACCCCAGGAGCCAGCAGGGGATCTCAGGGTCTCGGGAGGTGTGGCTGCTGCACTCCTACCCCAATAGTCACACTGGTCCTTGGTAGGGAAGAGGGGACCCCAGGAGGTGCTGCTTGAATGAGGGGCCCCAGCCCCACCTGTGAGGGGCAGGTCCTCCTGGGGCAGGTCAGAGACTGAGACCTGAAGGAAAAGATGCTGCCCGCAACTGGGAAGCAGCGGGCACTTGGACATGGGCTGTCACAGGGCCACTGCCCGTTCACACCCCCTTCTGCTTTGCAGCTGCTGCGTTCGTGGGACGTGAGGGAGATGGCAGGATGAGGCTGAAGACACAGGTGAGACCAACTGCAGGCACACAGGCTGGCGGGGGCTGGGGCCTGCTTCCCACCCACCAAGCCTTGCCCTAAACAGGCAGGTGAGGGACCAAGGCCTGGGGGATGACCTCCCTGGGGTCACATTGAGGGTTGGTGTTCCTTCACGATGGAAGAGGGGCTTGGCCATTGAGATGAGTCTGAATGTCTGCCCCTGGGCTCTGGGTGGCAGGCTGAGGGTGGCAGAGGGACACTGATGCTGCAGATGGGGAGACTGAGGCACAGGGCCCTTCCAGGAGCAGTGAGGAGGCCAGGGCTGGCCTGTGGGACTTTGTTGTTGACTCTGGATGGAGGTGGGTCACCACAGGTGTGAGTACAGTAGGGAACGGGGGCTCGGGTGGCTGCCATGGGGCAGATGGGCTGAGGGTTTAAGGGCACCAGCAGATGACTTCCCCAGCCCAGTGGGAGGGAAAGGTGGCTGTGAGTCTGTAAAGGGGGAGCTGGCTGCGTTTCCCAGCACATGAGCTGTGGGTGAGAGGGAAAAGTCAAGGGACAACTCCTGGGGGTTTTGGCCTGGGACAGTGGCAGGTGAACTTTCCCAAGCCACGGAGGGGCCGGTCGGGGACGTGGGGCTTCTGGTTTTGAAGGAGCCCAGAGATGAGCACGTGCAGATGAGGGTCGACGTGGAGGGCAGTTACAACCTGGGGACTTACAGGGTGTGGGCTGAGCCCCTGGCTGTCTAGAGTGGAGCAGGCAGGGAGATGGGGAGGAAGCAGCCAGGGAGACAGAGCTGGGGGAAACCCGGGGAGCAGATCCCAGGAGAGGAGGGGGTTGGGGGAGAACAAATCCCAGGAGAGGAGCAGAGTCTGCAAGAGGATGGAAATTTTTCAGCTCGGCTCTGGCCAGCCCCTGCCCCCAACCACAGACTCCCAGCATATTTGGCCTGAGTCCGTGCTTGCCCCTGGCCTCCTGGCCATCCCAGACAGGTGTTCGTTGCTTCTGTCCTCTACAGGCTTGGGGTGGTGGGAGTCGTCACAGGGCTGGTTTTCAGAAGGCACCATCTGGCAGTGTGTAGTGTTGAGTCCTTGTGGTCTCCCAGTCCTGGGAACACAGCCCCTGCCACAGCCTGATGGGCTCTCTCCATCACTGTCACCTGGGGGTCTCCACCCACCACCCCAGGAGGCCTGGAAGGGCAGCTTAGAGCTCTGGGGGCGTCTGTTTGCATCGTCTGTCTTCACTGCTTCCTGTCTGTGCCTCAGCGTCCTGCTCTGAGAGATGGGCATGTCCCTGTGGGTGGCCGGCAGGGAGGTTACAGTGGGGATATGGCTGCCTCCCTCTGTCCTGGGCCCCTGGTACCTCCCTTCTAGAGAGTGGCAGTCCAGCCTCCTCAAATGTCTGGCAGGAAGGCAGCCCCCTGGGAAGGAGCAAATCCAGCTGGGCTATGAGGGTGAGCAGCCCTGGACACCAGGAAGAGGAGGAGGTGGTGCCACACCACCCCATCCTCACGGGGTGCCTGCTAGACCCTGGAGCTCTGCAGAGGGTGGTGGAGGGTCTCGGATCATATGGGATCCACGCCACTGAGCACGCCTCACTGGCTCAGTGTGTGGCTAGGTTCCCCCTCCTGGTAAAGTGCTCCCTAGGCCTTCCCTGGCTCAGCCACCCAGCTGGGCTGCCTGCTGGGTCCTGAGCCTCCCCCCAGTGGGCCTGTCCCAGTGGGGCTCCCTGGGTGGATGCGGGCTCCCTTGCAAGATGCCCTTATGCCCTGAAGGCTCCCAGGCCAGGGTGGAGCTCCCTGGACCTCTCAGCAGGAGCAGCTGCTTGGGAAAAGCAGATGAGGAGGGGAGGGAACACATGGCCCAGCTGTAAGAATGCCCAGGGTGGGGGGACATGGTGTCAAGGCTCTTGAGAGGCTTGTTTAGCCCAGTCAGGCGTCCCTAAAAGGCCAGCACTCTCCCTACACAGTAGGGGAAGCTCAGGCTGGGGGTGGGCAGGGGCAGCTGTAGAAGTGGGGTCAGGTCAGGTGGCCCTCAGCTTCCACCTTGGTTTTGACCTTCATGTGCCCTTTCACCTGCAAAGACCCCTTATTAGAGTCAGCCCCAGTGGAAGAACAAGAAGCTGCTGGTCCTGCCGGCCACCCGCACTGTTTGCTTCCCCACCAGGTCACCGGCAACCCCTCCCTGCATCCCCTCCCTGCACCTCCTGGCTGAAGAACTACAGGGAATTCCATGGAGGGCATCACATCAGGGCACCGAGGTGGGCCAGGTGGTGGGGGTGGGGCCTGTCATCACTCACCCACCTTTCTACTGGAGCTGTGGAGCTGGTCACGAGATCGTGATGGCCTCGGACAGCTGGCACTCCACCCGCGTGGTGGAGAACAAGTTTGGCAGCATCTGGCACATATGTACACGCTGGACAGGCTGGGTGAGGACTGTGGCCTGTGGCCCACAGGCAGGTGGCCGTCCCCCGGGCCCTAG
Organism: Daubentonia madagascariensis; assembly: GCA_023783475.1. Lineage (NCBI taxonomy): Eukaryota > Metazoa > Chordata > Mammalia > Primates > Daubentoniidae > Daubentonia > Daubentonia madagascariensis. The sequence continues at coordinate 7,207 of JAKFHU010001957.1, read as the reverse complement.
TGCACCCTGGCAGCGTGCTCTCCTCACCAGCCCATGCTGGTGGGGCTGCCGGCCAACCAGGTGCGGTGACATGGAGTCCACTGCCAGGTGTGCGGCGACTTAGCCTGTGGAGGTGAATGGCGACAAGGCGGCGCTGCCAGCACCCCCTACCTCACTGTGCTCAAGTTGGGTGCTGCCGCTGGCTGGGTGCAGGGGGGTGGAGGAATCGGGGCTCCACTTCGCTGAAATCTGCCAGCATTGTAGAGTTTTTACAGTAGCCTATGAAGGACAAAATCCTGGCACCAACCAGGAGACAAAATCCTCGTGGTGAGCGGTTGTCCTGGCCGTGAACTTGCTGTTGGTTCATGTAGACTATGTCGGGAACCAAAGGCCAGGATAAGTTCGTGGCAATATTTTGTACCACCTTCACACCCACGCTCAATCCTGTAATCTACAGCTTTAGGAATAAAGACGTTCTGACTGTAATGAGAAATATACTCAAAAGGAACTTTCTGCATAAAAAACGAATAGGAAAAATGCCTGAATTGTATGTTCTATTTCTATATGCACTACCTAGAGGATGTCTATTGTCAGTTTTTCCAGAAAGACAATCAAAGCTTCTATCTCACTGCTGTGGGAAGAAGTGAATATTTCAAAAACCCTGTTAATAATAAATCAACTATCATGTGTCGGTTTTGTAAAAATGTATTGTTCTTTCTGTGGTACCAGTTATAATCACCCAGCACACATATAGGAAATAAAAAATAACACAAGGCTTTCTGCTCCCTCCCACTAAAATTGTAACAATTAATAAGAATATCTTTTAAAATACAATCACATACCCATTGTATAAGAAACGTGAGTCCATACAATGTCCATATTTTTATAAAAGTTTGTAAAATTTTATTGCTAACAATCATTTAGGAAAAATTCACAATCCCCTTGAAATCTCCATTAATGTTCTTTGCTTGGTTTGTTTTGACACATTTGTTTAGTAAAGTAAGTAATGTATATACATACACATATATACATATGTACACCGTGTAAAATTGAGTTACTCATACTATGCCACAATTACATGACATTAAATAGGAATATGAAAATTATCCTATTTCATATATATGTTTACATTTTACAAACTTCTAGCAATTTATCATAAAAATTCTTTCAAAGAAGAAAATAAATATTTCTATTGGGAATTAATTTTATTAATAGCAAAAACGAAAAAACAAATTTTAATGAGGTAAACATTTAAGTTAATTTTATTATAGCATGTTAATGATTTTATATTAAATAAATATTAAATATTTGACATAAAATATGAAGGTATTATATGAATCTTTTATGGGTGAAAAGTCATGACTTTGCTTTCACAATTCTAAATTTTAAAACAATAATAATAAATGTTAGCAAAGTTTTGGTGAATTTGACATCGAACACACTGTAGGGGGCCATGAAATATGGTCAAAAATTTTAAAAAGAATATTGTGTCAATATATATTAAGAACCTTGAATATATTATTAAATTATCTTCTAGTAGTTTGACTTTTTAATATTGATGGTTTAGACATAAAATAAGAAATTATTATATATTAATAAAAAAATGTCTTTTCTGGCAGTGGATTTTCTTACTTGCTTCTGTCCCTGTAATATACTCCTATCCCTGGCATGCTAAGGAGATTTAGTTCAGTGAAGAATAAGTTTTACTAGCATAGCAATACATATAAAAGTATTGCTGGGAGAAGTCCAAAATTGACTGGAAATGCTAATGTTAGTATTAGATGCATCATGTGCTGTACATTTTTTAAAGCCTGGCTTTACAACTCATAATACCTGATGTGTCCGGGAGCAGCATGAAATCAGGCAGCAGTAAAAATCTGAATATCAAGACAGTATTATTATAAGCAAGAGAAAGTCATTCCCCAAGTGAATGGATCAGAGGACAATATGGAAATTTAGAAGTTAGAATTCAGAGATTTATGAATTTCCAGATTAATATACAAAAATAAAAAATACCATGTGGTACGGATATAGGACATTTTCTTTTCCTACTGGGGATATAGAAACAGACAGAAAAGCCTACACTGAGGGGAGTACAAGAATATAAATAAATATATATATTTACTTTGATAAAATGAGTAAAGCATGGTTCATTCAATCAGCGTGGGATTGTAAGACATATATGGATGACATTGGAAATGGAAAATAAGATATTTTAAGCATCAACCACAAAGTCCTGCACATAGAAATAATCAGTCTGTTAAAAAAGTAAAGTATATCACAATCTAATGTCATGCATTTGTAGTGGTGAGAGTTCAGATATCTCTGGGTTGTAGCAGAGTTAGGCAGTCTCCTGAGCAGCCTATGGTAGGACGCTGGTAGCTGGATACGTCCTTTATACTTCTGTGGCAATTCATCTTAAAACAAACATGACTTTCTCTGTTGATGGCCTCTTATGCTACAATAAGAGGAAACAAGAAATTAATTACACAATCAGATAACACTTTCTATTCATTTAGAGAGTTCAGTCTGATAAATAAGTAGCAGGCCATTAACCTGAGGCTGTCTCTGTAGAGCCTAAGAAAATCCATCCTAAGTAACAAACTGCAGCCTGGCTTAGTACATAAACAAATGGAAACCTATTTTATGAACATATATATGTGTATATATATTTTCTGAATATATATAATATTTTGTAACAAATATGCAGGTTTTAGCCAATCACAAGCAGCTGAACTTCAGCCAGTCACAGGCAGAAAGCTGATCACACCATGCCTAGGTAAGGCAAACACCTCATTACATCATGCACAAATAAGGCACACATCTGGCTATAACTGATCAGGTGATTTCTTTGCTTCCATGTTTGACCTATAAAAGATGACTCAAGACTTCCAACTCTCTTCCACTGAAATTTTAAAAATTTATAAGAATTACATTTAAAATATAATCAACACATATAAAAACCATGTATTCATATAGTGTCTGCATTTTAGTAAAATTATATTTCAAACCTTACAATCAATCACTTAGCAAAAATCCACAAACTCCATTTGAAATCACCATTATCCATTGAATGATTTCTTTTGACACTTTTGTTTTCTCACGTGAAAAATGCACATACATACATATATGTACACATACACACTAGTAAAATCAAGTTATTCACTCTTTGCTAAAAGCAAGAATAAAATATTTAAGAATATCCTGAACATTATGTCTCATTTCATATATACTTATACGTTTATATTTTACCAGCTCTATGGTAATTTATTCTAAAAATTATTGCAAAGAGAAAATAAATACTTCTATTAAGAATTCTTTTAAATGATTTTATTAATAGCAAAAACTAGAAAAACATAGCTTAATGAGGTAAATTTTCAAGTTAATTTTATTATATCAAGTTAACTAAATATTTTATATTAAATGAATATCACAAAATGTTTAACAAAATATGAAGGCTGTATAGCGTGCTTTAATGGGTGAAATCCATTACTTTGCCTTCCACGACTGGACATTTTAAAACAGTAATAATAATTGGCATCAGAATTTTGGTTTGAACTTGAAATCATAATATAGTGCAGGTGTAATAATTATTGTTATCAATTATTATTAAGCAGTATGAATAATATCAATATAATGTGACATTTATCTAAATATAACAAATTTTAAAAGGCTTGAAAGACTTCTTAACCTACTTAAATGGACAGGCTTCTTTTTGATTCTGATTTTTAAGTATGTGTATATGACAATCAAAATTTAAACATAGAATATGTTATGATATTAAGTAATGATAAGTAATTATTTTAGATTTGATAATGGCATAATAATTATGTTTTAAAAGGCCCATATTGTTAAAGATATACTGGATGTGTGATGATTATCCAGGTTTTTATTTTCATTCTGTTCATTTTTATTTCATTTATATTTTACTTCCTATAGTTCACCACCACGAGGTATTAGTTTATTTTTCTATTATAGTATTCACCTAACCTCATGAGACCTTATTTTTGTTCACAGATCGAAAAATAAAAATAATAAATTTGCCCCTCCCAGGTACCTGAAGCACAGCTGGATTTACAACTGGTCAGTCCAAGGTTTATTTATTTATTTTTTTAATTTTACTCCAGACTTATTGGTAAGACACAGTCCAAGGTTCATACTCTGCCAAATCAAGATGCTTCCCCTCTCCCTTCTTCCCCTTTCTGCCTGGGGCTCAGTAAAGGTACAGGAGAGGCCTGGGTATGCCAGGCCCATGATCACACCTACACATGGGAAGTGTTTTCTGGTCTGAGACCTTTCCCTCGTTCTCTCCAACCTTCCCTCAGGTGTATTTATCCTAAACATAGGCATGAGTCTGACATGCATCCCTGTTTTGGCCTCAAGTAACCGCTAGTAGGCTCTCCAAGCACAGGCATGCACTGTGGGAGACATGGGGGAGGGTCTGGGTGTCCCCTCCCCACACACCAGCTTGGCCTCCACCTTTCACTTCCCTGGCACCAAGGGGCTTCTGAGTCCAGTCTCATCCTCTGTCCACTTGCTGCTCCAGTGGATAGCTCAGGCCTGTGCCAAGGCCCAGCATCATGCCCAGGGCTGTGGTGTCTCCTGGGGACACAGGCAGCCATCCTGACCTGTCTGCACTCCTGAGGCCACCACATGCACTGGCCACTGTGGTCCCCTGAGCATGATTCTGCCCCCTTGAGGTTCATGGCCAATCCTCAGTGGTGGTAATTATCTCAGATCCCCACACCCATGTTTGTGACTTTCAGTGGGTCATTGTTTGACAGGGTCTAAAATGTCTTATATCCCTGTAGAAATTTTTTTAACATCCTCCCACAGGCCAAATCAAAGTTCTCATCAACTCTTTCATCACAGATACTTTTTGTTCTCTAAAGAGACTAAAATGTAACTTTTTCCAAGGACCTTGTTTAATGTAAAATCAGAGTTTAGTCTTCAGAAAAACTTTCCAGTACTTGTATAAAATTCTATGCACTTAATTAAAGATGAATTTGCTCTTGCATCAGATTTAAAACTTCTTTTACATAATGCACATTATTAAAAATATTAATTATGTGAGATGTGTAGACACTAAGAAAAAGTAGTTATGATCTGGAATAAAATTGTATTACTGCATATTTTCAAAAACACAAATTGTAGTGAATAATGCTTCCCTTGTGGCAGCAATATACATTATTTGATTTTATCTGGCATTTCCAACAAAATAAAAAAAATGTATAAGGCCTTGTACTAAAAATTTTAAGAAGATATTACTCAATTTGTGTGAAAGATTAAATAGTTCATCCAGATCAATTATGCAAATATTAATCATTTATATTTTTTAAAGGACACTTATATACACGTATGTATACATATGTATGTATGTTTATGTGTCTTTAATTGAATTAATTATATTTTAACTTATTAGATGTGTTAAGCAAATTAATTAAAAACTAAGAAATTAATTAGTATGTGTAGGCACATTGTAACTATGCACTTACTTGATATTAGTATATAGAATATAGAAATATAGAAAATTTCAATAAAATGCTTTTTTTAGGAACCTAAATCAATAATATTTGGCTTTTTCTCCAATGAACTGACAGCAACCAAGTCTGTGAAAGTATCTGGGAAGTTATTAAAACCTTTCCCCCCACATTTGCCTGAGGCCATCCTGGGTTACTATTGACTCACCCTCCATTGTCCTAGTCTCAGGGAGCCTTACTGGGTCAACACACACAAAACAACAAATATTAGAATTAACCTCCAAGTAGAGAAGCCTAGAGTCATGGGTGCAGATCTGTCTCCATGGAGGTATCTAAAATATCCAGTGCAGTGATGAGAGGTGAGTATGTGCTTGGTTACAGAAAGTACTCTCAGGGCTGCGCTCAGGTGAGGCATGTGGCACTGCCCAGAAATTAGGATAATGAGGTACTGACTCTAACTTTTGTTTCTACGAAGAAACATGCAAATGTTTTAGTGGAACTTTAATTAAAATTAATAAGCTATTGCTCTTTGGTAGGCACTGGAATACATGACAGATGATTTCCGTGTCTTCTTGACTTGTCGACTTCAATTTGGCTGTAACGTGTACTAAATTGCCATATACGGCTGTTAAAGAAAGTTGAGGGACTAGATGGCCATTTGTAAACTTTTTAAGACGCGAAGTTCTCTTTGTGCCTAAAATATACCTTGTCTTTCATTCCGGAAAGAACTTTTATAACCACAGATCATGTGTTTTGGAAGCAGTTGATGTTAGGCGTGAAATTCTTGCCTGAATGATGAGCGAGGAGACACGGCCCTGCCCTCAAGGCTGCCGCAGTCGTAAGACAAGAACCTATGAAACAAGACAGTGGGCGATGGATGCTAAAACAAAATTGTAAGTGAAGTAAACTCCAAATGGAAGAATAATTTATTTGGCCTGAAATTTATATATCAGTGATCAAGGGGAAAAAGAAAATTCAAATGACAAGGAAAGGGAGATTTTGCTATGATATAACCAGAGCTTATTGAGAAATTCGACAAGAGCAAAATTGCGACATGGGAAATGTTAGGCAACTGGGTTTCAAGTGGCTTTATATCTAGCCTTGAGACTTAAGACTAGACGTTCAACGATTTGAGGTGTTTAAAAATTGATTTGAGTAAATTGTCTATTGGAATTGAAAATGCTCACTCAGGTATCAGAAGATAGCTGATTAGCTAGATAAAAGTTACTAAAATTCTCACAAAAGTAGAAAAGGATATTGAGGCTGGGAGGGGGGTGGGAAGGAGGCGTGGGAGATTTACAAAGGTACATGATACGAATAGGAGGATACAGTGAGTGGTACGGAGGATGGCCATGTTTCTACACTGGGTGTATAGTTACTAGTTTATGGGTTTAATTATCAGCACAGAATGGAGAACTGTTCAACAAAGAAATTGCAAAACCGTGAGTGAATACTTAATTCGAATACTATACCAACCTAAATGTTAATATATATGTCCAATAAAATATAAATTATAAAAATTGTCAATGAAGAATAAATAAAAAATATAAAATAGTATAAAACGATGCGGGCGACCGTTTAGCAAGGTGTGAGCAGGCCGCGGGGGTGTCGCTGTTCACAGCTGGGTGCAGACACTTTGTTTCCGCGAGTGCCAGACACGAGCTGAGTAGAGGCGGAGGAGGCAGGGGGGACTGGGACGCTTGAGGAAGCACGCGGTCCTGAGAGTCAACTGGATCTTCTCAGAAGAT